>LNAC01000032.1:5858888-5903807 GCA_002007465.1 Ailurus styani | reverse complement strand
AAGGCAGCGGCTTTAACCCACTGAGCCACCCAGGCGCCCAAAAGTTTTTTTTTTTTGAGTGTAGATTATTTCACATGATCCTCATAACGACCCAATGAATTAGAGACCAAATTATTCCTATCTTAAAAGAATAAAACTGAGAAACAGAATGGCCATGCACTTTCTGCAGGATCACATGACAAATAAGTGATGAGTTGGGATATGAATCCATCCTGACCCCAAAAGACACACTCTCAATTACTATGCTATAGCAGATTATTACTCAATAATTATTGGATATATTTTTGCCATAGTTTGTAATTCATTCTGACTTTCCTCACAATGTTACTTGAATAACCACACATCATTTTCATATTTTTAATAATACTCTCTATTACTAAAATTACTAAGCATTTGCTATTCTCAAGGAAAGACATCCACTGAAACTTTAATTCCTTTAGCTTTCAGTTATGAAACCAACTTGAGATAAGTAATAGTCTTTTGCATGTTTTGTTACATAGACTGTATGTTCTCAGGGTCAATATAAATGGCCTTCAAAACTTAGGAAACTAATATAATATCAAAATTTAGAATCAGGGAAATCAATTCACAATTGATGTTATATTTATTAGTTTCCTTGATCCTAATATTTTTTCTTATGAAAATATAGTTTTATTAACTACATTAACAATCATTCCACAGATTTGAACATAGATTCTCTAAGTAATTCTACAGTTCCTGCATAGTATATTTTCTTCCTATCTTGCTTCCTGTAAGTAAGCAATGTAAAAGAAGATAAATTTTGTTTTGCGATTAAATCTATCTTTAGATGCAGAAAATCCTTGAGATCTCTGTATCTTCACATAAAGATGTGTTCCTCAGGTTGGCATCAGTTTTCCCCCCCCATTTAGTCATATTTACTTTTATCTTCTGGATCTTTTTTTTTTTTTAAGATTTTATTTATTTATTTGACAGAGAAAGAGAGAGAGCAAGAGCATGAGAGGGGAGAAGGTCAGAGGGAGAAGACTCCCCGCGGAGCTGGGAGCCCGATGCGGGACTCGACCCGGGGACTCCAGGATCATGACCTGAGCCGAAGGCAGTTGCTTAACCAACTGAGCCACCCAGGCTCCCACTTCTGGATCTTTTTTATAATTTGACTTTTTTCGCATCATGAGCAATATATAATGTCCATGTATAGAAATAAATATCTTCTGTTTGTACATGTGTGAAAGAGACAAAAAGGAAAGAGTATGTTCACAATCCCGAATTTGTGAGCAGGATAAACCATTACCAGGATAAAAATGTAAAAGGAGATCAGGACTGCCCATCACGTGTTACTCATCTGTTGTTTCTAGGACTCCAGGTCAAATTCATTGTTGGGGGAGGTCATTAAGAGGACAGAACAACCAGTTGACCCTGGAGCTGGAGCTGGACAATCAAAGTCTCTTCACCCCCCTTGCCTTACAACCCACTTTCTGCCTGCCATCCCCACAGTGGGAGCCATTTGCAAGGATGCAGCCTTGAGAGAGTAGTGTGGTTTGGAGAGTATTCTGAATGGTATGCATGACTGAATCCTGTGAAGGCCTTTATACAAACTCTTAAGATGCTGGCTGGCAAATGTGGAGATCTCCTCATCTCCTCATCTCGCTGCTGCCAGGAACAAGCCTCGTGGATAAGTTCCCTTGTACATAAACTTGCTACCTTCAACCTCAGGCGGCCTGCCTCTTCTGTCTCTCCTGAACTTCTGTGTGTGGCTGTCAGTTGACACCCCAATATAACAACCCTTTTTTTATTTTTGAATATGGAAGTTAGTATATACATTTATATAGATTAATTTTCACAGTGTTTTATTTTTTCCAACAATTCAAATCAGAAAACTAACACATGTTATACATTGAATTACAGAGTTTATTTCTATTTTAGTCACCAAAATGTCACTAAAGTAGGTCTTTTTAGGTCAAAAGATTAGGAAGGTGGTGTCTGTGAGGATTTATTTACTGTGCAATGTTTCTTGGAACCATAGGCAAAACTTTTGATAAGAATCTTAGAAATGAATCTGAATACAATAGTCTATAGTGAAAAAGAAGGGATGGATTTCCTTTAAAAACATTGTATCCCATTGTAAGATAGAGATGTTGCTTATTTCACTTCACTTTTGGGTTCCAAATTGTGTATTTGGGGTGACTGACATGTTGCCATGGTCCAGCTGTTACTTCTTCCAAAATGTCCTTGCTCTGTTCTATCTTGTTATTATCATGTGAACTCTAAATGAAGTTTCTATTTATGACTAAAAATTTGAGACAGCTACTTATGAAATGGTCTATAAAGGATGCATGCTTATGTTTTCATTTCTGCACTGTATTTTTATGGCCATACAGTTTATATGATTGGTTAATAAGCAACAGTCAGTAAATATATATTTAACAATTTACTGCGTTCAAAGATGGAATTATGCCAAGCATCATGGGAAAGAAAAATGTTCTTAGACATGGTTTATCCTCGAGATACCTGATCAATATAGGAAAAAATAAATAATTTAAAACAGAAGTAGGATTGAGTCCCAGCTTAAGGCACTGCACCTAAAAATTGCACACCAGTTTGTTCCCTACCAACATGTTTGTTTTCTGTCCTATGAAAACAAGACACTGATAATCATCAACAAAGTCTTGGCAAACAATTTTTTTCCACAATAATGTAAAATATATAAAGATAAAAAAGATTTAAAAACACAGAAGAGATTTGTATTTTGCAAAACCTTGGAATTAGAATCTTGTATTCATTATGGACTCTAGTTCCTAAAGGAGAAATAAATCAAAGATGTTCACTTGGGTTCATTATCACTTTCAGAGTTGCATTTTTAATTGAAAGTTATTGAAATAATTGTAGATTCACATGTAGTTGTAAGAAATATAGAGTTATTGCATGTGTGTTTATACTGATCCAGCTCTTCCAATGTTAACATTTTGAATGTTAGCATTATATAACACAGTATAACAACAGGGGTATTGGCACTGATACAATCCAGTGTTCTTATTTGAGTTGTGCGTGTGTNCTACTTGTAATCTCTCTCTCTGTGTCAAATGAATAAATAAAATCTTTAAAAAAAAAAAGAAATAATTGTAGATTCACATGTAGTTGTAAGAAATATAGAGTTATTGCATGTGTGTTTATACTGATCCAGCTCTTCCAATGTTAACATTTTGAATGTTAGCATTGTATAACACAGTATAACAACAGGGGTATTGGCACTGATACAATCCAATGTTCTTATTTGAGTTGTGCGTGTGTGTGTGTGTGTGTGTGTGTGTGTTGTGCGCGCATGCTTAATTCCATGAAATTTTATCACATCTAGGGTTGTATATCTACCAAGACAGTCAAAATACTGAAAAATTCCATCANCATGTGTGTTTATACTGATCCAGCTCTTCCAATGTTAACATTTTGAATGTTAGCATTGTATAACACAGTATAACAACAGGGGTATTGGCACTGATACAATCCAATGTTCTTATTTGAGTTGTGTGTGTGTGTGTGTGTGTGTGTGTGTGTGTTGTGCGCGCATGCTTAATTCCATGAAATTTTATCACATCTAGGGTTGTATATCTACCAAGACAGTCAAGATACTGAAAAATTCCATCATCACAAAGATCCCTTATTTTTCATTTTTATAATCACATCCAACTTCCCCAGCCCTTCCTAGCCTCTGCAACCATTTCTAAAATTTAGTCTTTTCAAAAATGTTAAAAATATTGAATCATTCAATATATAACTTTTCAAGATTTTTTCCTCACTCAACTAATTCCTTAGAGATGCATCCAAATTGTGGCATTTATCAATAGTTAATTTCTTTTTATTGCTAGGTAGTATTCCACACTATTTATGCTCTAAAATTTGTATATCTTTCATCTGTTGGAGGAAATCTGGGCTGATTATAGCTTTTGGTTATTACAAATAAAGCTGCTATAAACATTCATGTACAGGTCTTTGTGTATTCACAAGTTTTTATTCCTCTGGGATAAATGCCCAGTGGTGCAGTTGCTGGGTCATTTGGTAACTGCATATTTATTTCCATAGGAAACTGCCAAAATTTCTTCTAGAGTGTAAGTTTCACATTTCCATCAGCAATGTATGACTCACCTATTATCTGTGCACGCTTGCTAACATTTGGTATGGTAACTTTAAAAAGAAAATATAAGCCATCCTGTAGTGTAGTGATATCTCACTGTGCTGTTAATTTCCAGTTCTCCGATAGGCTAATGATGTTCACTATCTTTTCATATGCTTATTTGACTTTTTTTTTTTGCTTATTTGACATTTGTATATTCTCTTCAGTCTTATGTCTCTTTATGCCTTTTGTCCATTTTTAATTGGATTATTTTTACTATTAAGTATTGAGATTTCTTTACATAATCTCTCTCTCTCTCTATATATATATATATATATATACATATATATATATATATTTTTTTTTTTGGTCAAATGTCTAGTGAATTATCTTCCTCTTGTTGCTATACCAAGTTACCACTAAACTAGTGACTTAACACAAATTTGTCTTCTTACATTTTGGAAGGTCAGAAGTCCAAAATGAGTCTTACAAGTTTACATCCAAGGTATCTGTGAGGATGGTTCCTTCTGGAGTCTACAGGGGGGACATCTATTCCTTGCTTCTTGTACCTTCTAGAGGCCCCTGCATTCCTTGCATTGTGATAGTATCAGCACATTGTCCTGCTTCCACCATCACACTGCTTTGCCTTTGTCTAATCCTCATGGGTCCCTCTTATAAGAACCTTTGAAAACACTGGTCTTCATAATCCCCTCCTCATAATGCAGGATCATTTCCCTATCACATCTGCAACGTCTCCTTTGTCATTATGTAACATTCACAGGTTCCTGGGATTAGGACACAGATATCTTTGTGGGGAGATTATTCAACCTACCACACATGATTTGCAAATATTTTCTCCAAGTCTGAAGCTTGTCTTCTTATTTCCTTTATATGGACCTTTAAAGAGTCTGGTCCTAGATACTGTTTTCTCCCATGTGTTCTTTTAAAAGTTGAATAGTATTACATTTTCATTTAAGTGTGTGAGTCATTGTGAATTAATTTCATATAAAGTGCGAAGTTTAATTAGAGGTTTACTTTTTTCCCATGGAGGTACAATTGCTCCAGTCTTATCCATTAAAAAAGCTATCCCTCTTTTATTGAATTACTTTTTCACCTTTGTCAAAAATGAGTTCAGTACATCTGTGTGGTTTTATCTCTGGATTCTTTGTTCTGTCCCATTGATCTGTGTGTCTGTCCTTCTGCCAAAACCACAAAATCTTTTTCATTTCTGTAGCTATATAGTATAATTTAATACTGAATAAAGTGGTTCCTCTAACTTGATTTTTCTTTGGCAAGATTGTTTTTAGCTATTCTGGGGCCTATAGTTTTCCATTGCAGAATAAGCTAGGCTTTGCCTACCAAACCCCCCAAAAAACAAACAAACAAACAAACAAAACAACAATAACAACAAAAAACCTTATTGTGATTTAGATAGAAGTTACATTAACATATAAATAGATTTGGGGAGAACTGACATCTTTATTGCATTGAGTCCTTGAATCTGTGAACACAGTATGTCTCTCTGTTTAGGTTTTCCTTGTTTTCTTTCATCAGCATTTAGTAATTTCCAACACAGAGTTCCTGAATATGATTTGTT
The DNA here is from genome assembly GCA_002007465.1 of Ailurus styani. NCBI lineage: Eukaryota > Metazoa > Chordata > Mammalia > Carnivora > Ailuridae > Ailurus > Ailurus styani. The sequence continues at coordinate 5,898,126 of LNAC01000032.1, read as the reverse complement.
AAGTGTATATGTAATTATTTCATTTTATTTGGAGCAATTGTAAATGGTACATATGGTGTTTTTAACTTCATATCCGTATGTTCATTTTTAGTATTTAGATATATGAATGACTTCATCAGTTGTATCCTTTGACCTTTCTGAACTCACTTATCAGTTTTAGAATTTTTGGCATTTTTTTTATAGGTTCCTTGAAGTTTTCCATGTAGACAATCATGTCATCTCAAAATAAGAACAATTTTATTTCTTGCTTTTCAATCTATGTGCTTTTATATCTTTTTACTCCCTTATTGCACTGGCCAAAACTTCTAGCACTATATTGAATAGGAATGTGACAGTGAACATCATGGGCTTGTTCCAGAGCTTAGAGGAACACATGCAGTCTTTCATCATTAAGTGTGAACTTGGCTATAGGGTATATTAAATAAATTAAGTTGAGGTCATTCCTGTCTATTCCTAACTGGTTGAACATTTTTATCATAAATATATGTTGCATTTTTGTCAAAAATTTTTTGTGTTAGTGGTTATGATCATCTAGGCTTTCATCTTTAGTTTGTTGATATACAACATTACATTACATTATATTACATTACTGATTATATTAACTGATTTTTGAATATTGGAAAACTAGGAAAAATTTTAATAGATCATACTGCATAATACTTTTTAATTTCAAATTCCACTCCTTGGTTGCTAGTATATAGGAAAGTAATTGCTTTTTGTATGTTAACATATTCTTCAAACTTTCTGTAATTGCTCCTTAGATTCAAGAGTTTTTTGGCAATTATTTCAGACTTTCTACATGTTGATGATCATGTTATCTGTGAACAGGGACAGTTTTATATTTTCTGTGCCATATACCTTTTATTTCCTTTTCTTGCCTTGAATGTATCCCACCATTATGACGTTAACTATAGGTTTTTATAGATATTCCTTAACAAATTGAGAATGTTCCTCTCTATTCCGAGTTTACCAAGAGTTTTTATCATGAATGAGCATTGGGTTTTGTCAGATGCATTAATAGCATTTATTGGTAAGATCATGTGATTTATCTTTTTTTAAATCTATTTATGTGATGGATTACATTGATTTTTAAATGTTTAACCAGCCTTACATATATAGGATAAATCCCATTTGGGTGTACAAGTCTTTTTATAAGTTGTTGTATTCAATTTGCTAATATTTTACTAAGGATTTTAGAATCATTGTTTATTGATAGATATGGGTCTGTAGTTCTCTTGAAATTTGTCTGGTATTGATATTTAGGTAATGCTAGCTCATAGAATGAGTTACAATATATTCCCTCTGCTTCTATCCTTTAAAAGAGATTGTAGACAGTTGGTATAATTTCTTACTCAAATGGTTGGCATAATTCACCAGTGAACCCATCTGCTTCCTATTTTGGAAGGTTATTAATTATTGATTCAATTTCTTTAATAGATAGAAGCCTATTCAGATTGTCTGGTTCTTCTTGCATGAATTTTGTCAGACTGTGTCTTTCAAGGACATGGTCCATTTTATCTAAGCTATTCAATTTGTAGACACAGCTTATTTTCAGTATGCCTTTATCATCCTTTTAATGTTCATGGCATCTGTAGTGATGTATACTCTTTCATTTTTGATATTAGTAATTTGTGTCCTCTCTCTTCTTAGCCTGGTCAGAAGCTGATTGATTTTATTGATCTTTTCAAAAACCACCTTTTGGTTTCATTGTTTTCTATTGATTTTCTTTTTTCACTATCATTGATTTCTGCTCTAATTTTTATTGTTTTTTTTCTTTTGCTTGCTTTGTATTAAATTTACTCTTCTTTACCTAGGTTCCTTAGGTATAAACTTACATTGGTTGTAGATCTTTCTTATTTTCTATGATATGTTTTCATTCCATGCTATCAATTACCCTCTAAGTACCGCTTTTGCTGCATTCCACAAATTTGTTTTAGTTGTGTTTCATTTTCATTTAGTTCAAATATTTAAAAATTCCTCTTGAGATTTTTTTTCTTTGACCATGTATTATTTTGAAGTGTGTTGTTTAATCTCCATGTATTTGGGGATTTTCCAGTTACCTTTCTGTTACTGATTTCTAGTTTAATTCCAATGTGGTCTGAGAGCAGGCATCACATGATTTCTATTTTTCAAAATTTGATAAGGCATGTTTTTTGTATCCCAGAATGTGATCTATTTTAGTGAATGTTCCAGGGGAGCTGGAGAAAAACATGTATTCTGATGTGGTTGGATGGATGAAGTAGTCTATAGACTCATTATATCCTGTTGATCGGTGGTGTTGAGTTTAACTATGCCATTGCTGATTTTCTGGCTGCTGAAACTATCCATTTCAGGTAGGGGAATGTTGAAATTTCCAACTATGGTAGTGGATTCATGTATCTTTCTTTGTAATTTTATTTGGTTTTGCCTCACGTAGTTTGACACTCTGTTATTAGATGCAACACATTAAGGATTATTATGTCTTCTTGGAGAATTGACTCGTTTATCATTATGTAATGTCCTTCTTTAACCGAGATAGTTTTTCTTGCTTTGAAGTCTGTTTTGTCTGAACTTAATTTAACTACTCCTGCCTTCTTTTGATTAGTGTTAGCAGGGTATATTTTCCTCTGTCCATTTACTTTTCACCTGTATTTGTTTTTATATATAAAAGNTGATTTTCTGGCTGCTGAAACTATCCATTTCAGGTAGGGGAATGTTGAAATTTCCAACTATGGTAGTGGATTCATGTATCTTTCTTTGTAATTTTATTTGGTTTTGCCTCACATAGTTTGACACTCTGTTATTAGATGCAACACATTAAGGATTATTATGTCTTCTTGGAGAATTGACTCATTTATCATTATGTAATGTTCTTCTTTAACCGAGATAGTTTTTCTTGCTTTGAAGTCTGTTTTGTCTGAAATTAATTTAACTACTCCTGCCTTCTTTTGATTAGTGTTAGCAGGGTATATTTTCCTCTGTCCATTTACTTTTCACCTGTATTTGTTTTTATATATAAAAGTAGGTTTCTTTTAGACAATATATGGTTGGATTGTGTTTTTTGGTCCACTCTGACAACTTTTGTTTTTGTTTTTTTTTTAATTTTTTAAAATTTTTATAAGTTTTTTAAAGATTTTTATTTATTTATTTGACAGAGAGAGAGAGAGATTACAAGTAGGCAGAGGGAGGCAGAGAGAGAGGAAGAAGCAGGCTCCCTGCCAATCGGAGAGCCCGATATGGGGCTCAATCCCAGGACCCTGAGATCATGACTGAGCCAAAGGCAGAGGCTATAACCTAACCCACTGAGCCACCCAGGCGCCCCAACTTTTGGTTTTTAATTGGTGCGTTTAGACCATTGGCATTCAAGGTGATTATTGATATAGTTGGATTAATATTTTTCTTCCCATCCTATCTTCTATCATTACTGTCATTCATTTCATCTATATAAAACATATATAGACAGATAAGATATATGCATAAGTGTACATATTCAAATACATTGTTATTATTTTTATTTTGAAGAAAATGTTATCTGATGGATCAATCATGAATTAAGAAAAATTTTTTTGTTTGTTTGTTTTTTTGCCTTCCCTTCTCCCTTTACTCTTTTGAGGTTCTTCATTTATTTATGTAGACCCAAGTTTCTGATGTATATTATTTTCCTTTTCCCAAAAGATTTTCTTTTAACATTTTCTGCAAGGCACATCTATTAGCAAAAATTCTCTCAATGTTTATCTGACAAAGTCTTTATTTCTCCTTCCCTTTTGAATGATAACTTCACAGAGTACAAAATTCTAGGTTGGTGGGTTTATTTTTTCTCTCAACACCTTAAAATTTTCATTCCACTCTCTTCCTGCTTGCATGGTTTCTGAGAAGTCAGATATAACTCTTATTTTTGTTTCTCTATAGGTATGCACCCCCCACCCCCTAGTTCTTTCAGGGTTTTATTCTTCATTTTTGATTTTGCGTAGTTCCAAACTGTTATGCTGAGAGTAGTTTTTTGTTTTTTGTTTTTTTCCTGCTGGATGTTCTCTCAGCTTCCTGGATCTGTGGTTTGGTGCCATTATTGTTTCTTCTTTCTCTTGGTATTCTTCTTATGCAGAAGATATACCATTTTTAGTTGTCCCACAGTCCTTTGATATCCTGTTCTGTATTTCTTCATCTTTGTTCTCTTTGCTTTTCAGTTTTTGAAGATTCTATTGATATAGTCTCTAGTTCGGAGATTCTTTCCTTGTCCATATGTAGTTTACTAATAAACTCATCAAAAGTATTCTTCATTTCTGTTACACTGTTTCTTTTTTGATCTCTGGCATTTATTTTTGCTCTTTCTTAGGATTATGTTCCACATCTTCCCTTGCATACTGTCTATTTTATCCATTAGAGCCCTTAACATATTAATAACATTGCTTTATATTCCTAGTTGGATAATTCCAACATTCCTGCCATGTTTGGTTCTGATGCTTGCTCTGTCCTTTCAAATTGTTTATTTTGCATTTTATTATGTCTTGTAATTTCTTGTTGATAATGAGACATGATTCACTGGTTAAAAGGAACGCTTGCACATAGATCTTTAATAATGTGGAGTGAGGTGTGAAGGTAGGGAAAACATTCTATAATCCTATGGTTTTTAGTCTTTTATTGAGCCTATGTGTCTAGACTATAAACTTCAAAAAAGTTTCTCATTTTTTTCCCACTTACATGTACAGGATGGCTTGAGTGGGGTGCAGTTAGGTATTTCCCTTCCTGTATGCCAGTTTGGCTCTGATAATAACCCAGCAGGCTAGGCTCTGGTTAACTATATTCCCCTGAGGACAGGCCTTGTTGATAACAGAATGCTCTGGCACATTTCAAAATGGTTTCTTTTCACCACCTCCTGCTGGAAGAGGATTTAGGATTCTAGTATTTATTTACTGTGGAAACCTGATTGAGCATCTGGATGTAAATCTCACACAAATGTTGTGGGACTCTCCTTATGACTGAGTTCCCTGGAATTTTTAACTTTCAGAGTTGTCTACACTTTGTCATTAGCAGTTCTTCAGTTATNATTTCAAAATGGTTTCTTTTCACCACCTCCTGCTGGAAGAGGATTTAGGATTCTAGTATTTACTGTGGAAACCTGATTGAGCATCTGGATATAAATCTCACACAAATGTTGTGGGACTCTCCTTATGACTGAGTTCCCTGGAGTTTTTAACTTTCAGAGTTGTCTACACTTTGTCATTAGCAGTTCTTCAGTTACAGTTCAGGATTCTTTGACTCTGGCTCCCTTGGTGGTTTTCCCTAGTGAGTCTCTGTTCTGATTACCTGTAACTCCTTTATTTGCCCATCTCCAATCTTTGAAGTAGTCATTTGTCTGTGTCTATCCTCCTCTGTAGGGGAATCCAAGAATAATTGGTTTTAAGTCTGTTCAGCTTGTTTTAGGATTGAGTGGCAACTTCCAAGCTCCTTATGTGTAGAAACAGCTAATTCTTTTTATGTATTATTGAGTTCAACTTACTAATATGTTGTGGCATTTGTTGTTTAAATCATGGGATATAATGGTCTGTAGTTATATTTTTATTGTACTCCTTTCTTTTTTTCCAGTTCTGGTATCAGAGTAATAATAAACTTATATAATGAATTAGAAAGTATTCCTTCATTTTCTGGAAGTGATAATGTAAAATTGATGTTAATCTTCTTAAATGTTTGGTGGAATTCTTCAATAGAATCATTTGGGTCTGCAGACTTCTTTTTCTTTTTCTTTTCTTTTTTTNAATGAATTAGAAAGTATTCCTTCATTTTCTGGAAGTGATAATGTAAAATTGATGTTAATCTTCTTAAATGTTTGGTGGAATTCTTCAATAGAATCATTTGGGTCTGCAGACTTCTTTTTCAATAGCTTTTAAATTACAAATTTAATTTCTCTAATAATTTTCTGTTTATTCAGATTATTATTTCATTTTGGTTGAGTTTTGGTAGTTTTTGGTTTTTCATGAATTGGTCCATTTATTTTAAGTTGACACGGTTTTGAATGTAAGGTTGTTTATAATACCCCCTAATTTTTTTTTTAATGGCTGCAGGGTCTGAAGTGATACTTCCTATTATATTGTCAATATTCATATTTTGTATCTTCTTTTTATTTTTTATTGTCTTGGTAGAATTTTATTAGAATTTTACCAGTTTTATTAATTTTTCCCCCAAGAACCAGCTTTTTGTCTATTTCATGTTTTCAATTTTATTCCTTTCTGGACTTGGTCTTATTATTTCTTTAATTCTGCTAACTCTAGCTTTATTTTGCTGCTACTTTTCTAGATTTTGGGGATAGAAACTTTGATTATTGATCTAAAAACTCTCTTTGCCCATATAAACATTTGGTGCTATAAATTTCCGTCTCGGCACTACTTTGGCTGCATCACATATTTAGAGAGTTGTATTTTCATTTTCACTTAGTTCAATATATGTATTTATTTTATTTGAGACTCTTTTTGATCAATGGATTATTTACAGTTGTGTTGCCTAATGTCCACATTTTGAAACTGTCCTATTGTCTCTCTACTATTGATTTTTAATTTGATTTCATTGTGGCCAGATAACACACTCTTTAAAGTTTCAATTATTCCAAAGTTTTTCTGTTATTTTTCATGTCCCAGGATGGGTCTGCCTGACAACTGTTTTAGTTTTCATGGTTTTAGATGAGGAATCCATTATCATTCAAGTTGAAATCCCTCTAAAGGTAATGTCTCAAGATGTTTCCTTTGTCTTTGGTTTCTTCCCAGGGAGAATCATCTCTCTTCTCCAGCTCTGCCTGGGGAGATGGAGGGCATTGATAATAAATGCTCTGGGAACAGCTGGTGGATTCATGGCATCTGTTCCCCCCAGACTCAACCCCCTGCTTGCCTCATTGCTTCTCTTCTGCGATCTTCTGCTAACCTTCACCCCTCTGTTAAATTAGACAAGAGACAACCAGTTCTCCTTTGGCGGTCTTTCAGATTATTTTCAAGATATATATTTGTGCTTAGAGGTGAAGAAAAGGAAGAAACAGGTATACACTATCTGGTCTGGATGGGAAGTCCAGTCATAATTGCAATTTAAATCACTTTGTATGTTAAATGTCCCAAAATATGAGATTAATTAATGATTTATTCAGCATGTTATGTCATGAAGATATTACAATATAAACAAAAACAGGTATTATAAGTCAGTGTGTATGTTTTAATCTCAAATTTCTAAGTATATAGGCATATTCAAATATGCAAATAAAAGGAACATATCAGAAATACTAAAAATAATTATTTCTAGATAGTGGGTAATGGCTAATTTTTATTTTTCTCCTATTATTTTGTAACTTCCAAATTTCCTGAATGTGCATATTGTGCATGTTTATATCATTAGAAAGCAGGCAACAGAAACAATTTTTATAATAGGAAAGAAGGGGCAAAGTGTAAGAGGAAGTTTGACCACTCCTATTAAGGATATTTTGTACAAATTTCTGTTTGTATACATTAGCTTTCCAAAAAGAGGGTCCAGCAGAAAAGGGTTCATGTAATTATATCCTTCCCTATAGTGATGGGATAGCTAAGCGGCTGAAAAAACAAACAAAATTAAAAGAAAAAGAAAGAAAAGATAAGGAAAGAAAAGAAAAGGTTCCTTCACTTAAAGAACATGGCTGCTGAAGGATTGTGTCATCCCAGAAGAAACTTAGTTCTTTTTCCTTGAAAGTTTGTGACTCAAATGCATACATAAGACATCATTGATGAAACAGATATAAATGCCTGAAAACAATTAGAGAGACCTGTTCAGGAGATATTTTCATATCCTACATTCTTTCTTTGCCTACTGCCCACTTCCCATACATAAAAATAGTTTTCTCAACAAGGTAGATAAACAGTTATAATCTAATCATAAACTGGTATAATGTAAAACTAATCTATAAGAGTTCAGGACATGGCTATTGCAATCTCAGGATCAATTTATCTAATATCTCAGACTTCAAAACACAAGCGACACCAGAAACAAAAATATGTCTCAATTATCTTGCATATTTCAGATGTCAGTTTGGGTTGGCCTAAACACGAAGGGCAACTTATTCAAAGTAGAAGGATGCAGGGATACTTCTCAGAGTTCACAGAACAGATGAACAATTAAAGCATAGTTAAGACTAGAAACAGAGAAACATCAATGATATCAGCAGAAGGAATAAATGGAACTCATCTCTAGTCTCCAATATTCACTTTATTAACAAACTCCTATGTCTCAGTTTAAATTTAAATTCCTGGCATTGGAGAACACATGCCAAGGGAGAGACAGACTGGGAAAGAGGGAGAAATTAATTTTACCAATATATGTGAAGTATCCACATTTTGTCTTATGGACAAATGAAGACATGAGTGCTAAGGATATATTTTGGTAGGTAAGTCGGGCAGTTACAGTTACTCCACACTATATTTCACCTCCTTGTTGTTCAATCCACACACACTTTTCTTATATGTAATTCAAAATATACCCATTATCACATATACAACTATAAATGAATATCCATAATCTCTCAAGTGGAGATAATCAGAAGTCACATCTAGCATCTACATTTTATTTTCTTCTTTTTTAGGCAAGATTTTATCTATTTGTTTGTTTATTTTAGAGAGAGAGAGAACATGAGCAGGGGAAGGAGGAGAGGGAGAGGGACAAGCCGATTCCATGATGAGCTGGGAGCCTGATGATTCTCATGATCCTGAGTTCATGACCCGAGCCAAAATCAAGAGTCAAATGCTTAATGATTTATTTAGCATTTTATGTCATGAAGATATTACAATATATCTTAAATGACTGAGCTGCCCAGGCGCCCCCTAGCATCTATGTTTTTAGAAGGTTCCATNGATCCTGAGTTCATGACCCGAGCCAAAATCAAGAGTCAAATGCTTAATGATTTATTTAGCATGTTATGTCATGAAGATATTACAATATATCTTAAATGACTGAGTTGCCCAGGCGCCCCCTAGCATCTATGTTTTTAGAAGGTTCCATCTAGGGCACCTGGGTGGCTCAGTGGGTTAAATCCTCTGCCTTCGGCTCAGGTCATGATCTCAGGGTCCTGGGATCGAGGCCCACATCGGGCTTTCTGCTCAGCGGAGGGCCTGCTTCCCCCTCTCTCTCTGCCTGCCTATCTGCCTACTTGTGATCTCTCTCTCTCTGTCAAATAAATAAATAAAATCTTAAAAAAAAAAAAAAGAAGGTTCCGTCTAACAGCTACAAAATACACATTCTTCTCAAGTGTACATGAAGCATTCTCCAGAAATAGGTAATGTATCAGGCTGCTAAACAAGTCTTAATAAATTTAGGAAAACTCAAATCATATCAAGTATCTTTTCCAACCACAGTGATATGAGGCTAGAAATCAAATACAAGAAAGATATTATAAAATACACAAATATCTGAAGATTAAACATGTTCCTGAATAACCAACGGGTAAAAAAAAAAAAGGAATCAAGAGAGAAATAAAAAAATATCTTGAGACAAATGAAAAGGGAAACAGAACATATCAAAATGTATGAACGCAACATTTCTAAGAGGGGAGTTTGCAGAGAAAAACAGCTGCATTAAAAAAAAGACAGATGTAAAATAAAATAAAAAACCTAACTTTATACCAAAAGAACCAGAGAAAGACAAAGTTTGTTAGCAGAAGAAAGTTAGCACAAGATAGCAAATAAAAAAGATCAGAGCAGAAATAAATAAAATACAGACCAAAAAGACAATAGAGGGGTGCCTCAGCACAGTGGTGAAGCATCCCCCTCGTGTTTTTGGCTCAGGTCATGAACTCGGGGCATGAGATCCAGTCCTGGACCAAGCTCTGTGCTGGGCATGGAGCCTGCTTAAGATTTGTTTTCTCTTACCCACTGCCCTTCCCCCTCCTGCTCGTGAATGCACGTTCTCTCTCTCTCTCTCTCTCTNTTTTCTCTTACCCACTGCCCTTCCCCCTCCTGCTCGTGAATGCACGTTCTCTCTCTCTCTCTGAACAAACAAACAAATTAATTAATTACAAATTAAAAAATTAATAAAATTTTTTTTAAAAGGTGCAGCTGGGTGGCTCATCTGGTTAAGCATCTATTTTGTGTTTTCAGCTCAGGTCATGACTCGTGGGTCATGAAATTGAACCCCATTTCGGGCTCTGCACTCAGCTGGGAGTCTGCTTGAAGACTCTAGTTCCCATTTCTATCAAAGAATGCATCATCCCTGGAAGGGTCCGAAAGAAATGAAGCAAAGAACGCATCACTGAGAAATGCTAGAGGAGTTAATACCTTGTTTTAATTAGGCAACAAAGTCATTTTGTGAAGATTTTGTGCCTTAACTGCTCATCTATTTTAGAATTTAATTCAGAATGTAGATGGCAGTCACAATAATGCAAATTAAAAATAATCGTTTGAATTGAAAACAAAATTAGACTATTTCTGACAGAACATAAATCTCATTTGGTTAATTATATTTATGATAAGAATTGGCTTTGCTAATCAATTTGTATCTCATAGGCTGAGTTAAATATATAGTTCAAGGATTTGATGCAAATAAATTTAAAGCAGATGGTAAGGTAAATACAGTTTGTTTTAAAACTGCATTGGCAAAGGTGTAATAGAACTGGTATTATTTCCATTTTTTTCAACGCTTTATGATCATACTGTGTTAAATAAGATGCCTGTAACTGAAAAAGTAGCAGGCGTCTTCAATAATCATTGCTGAATTTCTTGAAAGGATTTTAGACACTCTTTTCAGAGACAGAAACTAAATAACCCTGGTGACTAACAAATCATTTTGCCATTTAGGCAGCTTTTAATTCTTTGCTTTCAGTAAACCTGAAAGAGCTTTCAGATCAATAACATTTTTTTAAAGATATACCACTATATGATTTTAGGTATATAACTAAGAGGAAGTAAAAATAATGTGTTGAATAACTGAAGTCTTCCATTTCCATCTACATCTTATAAAAGTATTTGCAAGTGTCAAATCCATAAAAACAAATAATATAGAACGATTTGTGTATAAATAAAAGTTTTTAAAAGTCCAATATCATGTTGAGATGTATTTTCCAATGTATTTTATTTTTAATAATTATCAAAATTGACTATATGTTTTTGATCAATTGTTTAATAGAATAACCACAATGACTTTAATCCTGTAGACATTGTCAAAATTCAGAGACTTACAAACACATATATACACATATACAGCTATAAACTGCAGAGACGTATGATCCATGATTAATAAGTCTATCAAACTTAAATATATTATGCTAGGATAAAATTTTGTGGGGGAAATTGGAATAGAAATACACAAATATGAAAAATATAAATTTTAACTATAGTATCTTTTACTATAATGTAGTTTTAATAGACTGAGGTATTAAATTCTATGGCCTTTATATTCAGTTGTATATATTTAAAAAGTAGCGTAGGGGCACCTGGGTGGGTCAATCAGTTAAGCATCTGCCTTTGGCTCAGGTCATGATCCCAGGGTCCTGGGATCAAATCCCATGTGTGGCTCACTGCTCAGCGGGGAGTTTGTTTCTCCCTATCCCCCTGTCCCTCCCTGCCCCCACTCGTGCGCGTGCTCTCTCAAATAAAATAAAATTTTAAAAATTAATAAATTAAAAAAAGTAGCATAAATGAATTTAAAATGTCAATATTTGGGGCGCCTGGGTGGCTCAGTGGGTTAAAGTCTCTGCCTTTAGCTCAGGTCATGACCTCAGGGTCCTGGGATTAAGCCCCGCATCAGGCTCTCTGCTCAGCAGGAAGCCTGCATCCCCCCTCTCTCTCTGCCTGTCTCTCTGCCTACTTGTGATCTCTCTCTGTCAAACAAATAAATAAAACCTTAAAAAAAAATGTTGATATTTATAACACACATAGATTATATCATGTTGCACAAGTAAGTTATGAAAAAATTATATGTCAACTTAAAAATTGGTAAGGGTTATGGAATTCTTAAGGAAATTATTTTAAGGGTATTAGACTAAAAAAGTTTGAAAACTACTAAGTAACCCAAACCCATATGAAGTGAGTGGTGGATTAAATAAAGTTCTTCAGTGTTTCCAAATGTGGAGAGATTTCAAAGTCCATGTCAGATTGTCCCTCATCCTCTCATCCACTCATTCTTCTACCACTCCTCTTCTGTGGTATTTTAGATACAGCCTTCTTCCATTCATAACTAGTGATTTCTTGCCACTTCATACTTACCGTACTCACAAATGCTTTCTCAAGCAATGGAGATTTTTCCACACTTCTCCCTCTGCGTATCTCCATATCTCCGTTACATTTCATGCTATGGTGATAATCAGGCTTGCTCTTAATTGTCTCACTTGAGGCTATAAAATCCACTGCAAGTGATGATTTCTCTGATTTTGTTGTTGTTTCCTGAATTACCCTGGTCCCACTCTAATAACTGGGATTTGGATTCATCGAGGTCATAGCTACCCCAATCACCTAAAAGTCCAAATCACTGAGCAATAACTTCTTAGTGCAGCAGGAGCAAGACCCAGGGAATTGGTAATTAGGGCAAGGAAATTATTTTTTCCCTTGAAAGTCTTCATCTTATATGAATCCAATAGTTTCCTCATCAAACTGTACTCATTCCATCTTTATTGCATTATCTACAATATATTCAAAATACATTCCCAAGCAATACCTATGTTTTATTATTCAACAAAGGATAGTCCAATCAGAGTCAGATCAGAGAAGATGATTTATGGTAAGGTGGAAAGGAAATAAAAGTTTTCTAAAGGAAGGATCTGAAAAGTTGCTGGCAAGGCAGCCAGGCAGTGTGGGAGCAAAATGTTCAAGGAAATATTTTATTTTTATTTATGTTGGCTATGAAATAAATATTGCATAGTTGAATCAGTGGATTTTATGTGTCAGGCACTATTTCCTGCTGCACCCAATCACCGCAGAGCTGTCACAAGCAAAGTGTGTATTTGAAGAGGCTACCTTCTCTGAACAGAAAAGAAAAAAACCAAAACAAAACAGGAGGGTTGACAAAATGCATCCTGATGAGTGTCTCTCCCTGTTTTTAAAGCTTTTTGGGTTTATTCCAATTTTAACAAATGTGAACCCTGCAGGGAAAGTAATTGAAGGCAATAGTTTCAAAAAAGATGTAGTGAGGGAAGAGGGAAGACTTACATTTTCTAAGCAGATAACATTACACAGGTGTAACATATGTCTGAAGAATATAAGATAGAACGGTTTCATTGCAGATTGGCTACCTTCTCCCTTTACTCAATAGCAAAATACATAGAATGTGCTGAGATGAGCATTTTATATTGTGGGTGTCTGGTCACTGACCTGTATGTTGCAGCCACATCGGTATAGATGAGCATCAGGAACAGGCAAATGAGAATGCCCTGAAAACAGCAAATGTCAGGAGAGTACAGGCAGGGAAGCAACAATAATTCAGCACATGCCCCTGCACAGAATTTGATTGGAATTACATGGCAGAAGGATGGCTGATGATAAGGCCAGAGAAGGCCCAGCACACACACCTGAGATTTAGGCTAGGCTTTTAAAACTGGTTTCCTGAGCAGGCCTCTTTGTATTCTGTTTCCTCTGCCTCATTCCTGAGAGGCAGAGCTCCAGTGACTGAGACATTGGCTTTTGGCTGTTTATTAATTGCCGTATATGTTTGCTGCTGTTATGTGACTCAAGAGCCTTAAGTTATGAATAATTAAAACCTTGACTCTCTATGGGCATAAACTATGATATAATAACAACAGTCCCTCAGAGTATCCCTTAATACTGTGTGGAAACTAAAATTATTCCCACCTCTCTCACACGTCCATGTATGCATACATTCTCACTAACGTAGTCAACTCACTCATTTTTTAATAATCTCAGTTAAACTGAATGCTTTAAAAAAAAACTATCACTGATTTAGGTCTTTTTAAAAAAACCTTTTTTAGGCTGTAATGAAATAGGTTAAAATAATACTAAGTAGTTAAATTTGTACCATTTCAGCACGTTTGATAATGTTGTAATAATGCACATACTATTTGTCCTAAAAGATAGCAGATAAATGCTTCATCCTAAATGGGCTAACTAAACAGTTTTGAGTACTGAACGTCTTCATAGCATGGCATTGTTTTCCTTTGTCCAGCATTCAGGCACCTCCTCGATTCCCAGGTCTGAGCATGCGTCCATATATTTGTTTCTCCTGTGCCTCTGCTCACTCATGGGCTCAGCTGGTTGAAAGGAGTGAATTTTTAATGGTGAAATTATAGGCATTTTGACAGGCCAATGGAGAGATATTCTGAGGGTGGGGAGCTTCCCAGCATCCCTCAAATTTAAATGACAACAAACAGTAGGGTTTAATTTCTTCAGTCCAGGTTTTAGTAAGATTCTTGTCAGTCAAAGACATTCACAAAACACCTGCCCCTTATAAAATATTTCTCTTCACATACTAATTCCCTGCCTGACACTTGACAGTTTTTATAAAGAAAGATGGGAAGCTGAGTATTTGCTCTGTAGAATGGAAATTTGATTCACAGCAATTTACTTATTTAGAATGAAATTCGACCACAGCATAACTGTTCATTCCTACGGTTTTCATTGTAAAGAAATCTTGCTTGCACCTCAATTTATGCTGGTTTCTTAATTTTAATAAAGGAGGATATTTGCTGTTCAGTCTTTGAAGTATATTTGGGTAGGCTTTTAGCAGAAGTGTAAGAGCACAAGCCATTGTTGAAAACAGCTGTAACTGCTTCTTACCTTCTTGCACGGAGAAATGGGGAAGATGAGAACCTAAAAACTGTGATGGCACCATTTACATTATTTACATCTTGCATTCTAGCAAAATGTAAAGTCCTTGTTTCTTTCATCTCTTAATGGACTCTGACGTGGGATTTTTTTTTTCCCCCAGTTAGCTTCAGATTTTGTTTTCCTTTCATAGAATGGTTCTTGGTAATGGAAAATCTGTGGATTGGCTTCATTCTCTCAAAGTAGGCTCCTTACTACACTTCGTCTGGGTATTTAGTTGGCCAAGTTAGACATAGTCCAATACAGAAAGGGGAGTAAGAACTCTGAGGATCATATACTGCAACACTTACATTTATTTGCCGAATCAGTATCTTTATATAATGGGGGAAAACCTGACCTTTCTTAGATACCATAAAGATAAAAATGAAGTAATTCTTTCAATTCTTAAATAAAAGATCTGAAACCATCCTGTAAACATAGTTTTTATAATTGTACCTCTATGCTTCTATTTCTGTCACTTGTAAAAAAGGGGGACTCAAAATCCCTGAGAGAAAAGATTACATTCTTGTGTAGCATAAATTTTTAAAGGAAAAACAACATTATTAAGGTATAATTGACATACAACAAGCTGCACATATTTAGAGTATACAATTTGATAGGTTGTGTGTACATATCAGTGAAACCATCATTATAATCAACATAGCGAAAATATCTATCACCTCCGAAATTCTTCTGATACCTCCATTGCCTACTCCCATTTCCATCCCTCAGATGACAACTGATCTACTTTATATCACTGAATTTTTGCATTTTTTTTGTAGATTTCACACTAAATGGAATCAGTATGTACTCTTTTTTTGGAGAGGGGTTGCTGTGTTTCTTTCATCCAGCACAATTATTTGAATCATTTATTCATGTTTTGTGGGTATCAATAATGCATTTTTTGTTGCTGCATAGTTTTTCATTGTATAGATGTATCAGAAATCGTTTATCCATTCACTGGTGGGTGGACATTGGTGTTGTTTTCAATTTTAGGCTGTTACACATAAAAACATTATGAGCATTTGTGTGCAGGTATTTAGATGGGACAGGTGCTTTCCTCTTTCTTGGAGAAACACCTAGAAGTGGAATGGGTGTACATTGTTTTTGAAAAAAACTAACACAAAGTTTTCTATATTGGTTGTACCATTTTATATTTCCACCAGAAAATTTAAGAGAATTCTAGTGGGACCACATCCTCATAAAAAGTTAACAGAAGTCTTTTTAAATTTTAACCATTTTAACAGCTATGCAGTGGTATCTCACTGTAGTTTTAGTCTGTTCTTTTTATTATTTGCTAATTTGTCAGAAAGGTGGACATTGGGGTGATGTAAAGTGACAAGAAGTAAAACTTTAGTTTTCTAGACCTCTCTGTCACCACAGGGAACTCTGTGAAACTGGAAGAATTATTTATGTCCTCCCTATTCTCTCCACAGTTAGATTGCATTTATTTATTCATTATTCACTATTATAATAACATTACACAATATTTGGAAAAGTTACATAAAAAGAATAAATATTCATTTTTTTTCACCTTGTCATTTTTGCTATTCGGATTTTGGTCTATCTCATTCATTTTTCTCAAGCATAATAAAATTACTAACATCTATTAAAGACTCACAATGGCCCAGGATTAAGGTGGACAGTCTAATATATCTTATATAATTTTTTTCAATGATCTTATAAGTAGATATTATTTTCCCAACATATAAATTAAAGCAAAACAAAATGAAACAGAGACTTGGACAAGACTTATATCATAGAGCTAGTAACTAGCAGAACCCCAACTTGATTTAATATATTTCTGACTCCAAAGACTATGTCGAGTTGTCTGGTTTCTAAAAAAAATCCAATTAAAAAGAAAAAATATATAGCTGAGTTTTAATGATATTGAAAGCAATTATTCATTAGAAGTCATGGAACTAACTTAAGTGTAATTAGAAAGATGGAATAAACAGACTTGAAATAATCAGCAGAGCATAGTGAACCAAGCTTCTGGAGACATGGCTCATGTCCCAGGCCTGTTATAGAACAGTGTGACACCTTGACCAAATTATTTTATTTCTCTTATTCATTTAACACCTCTCAGACGAGGCTGTGTTAGAAGAACTCTAAGACAAACTATTTTCTAAAATGTTTTACTCTGTTTGGAATGGAGAAGCAGTAAAATGGGTTGAATGACCTCCAGATTCTCAGCTCCTGGGTAGTGTCATTCAAAGTTGATGATGATAAATGACAGGGAGATATAAGAAGATTGTTGACTGGTCAAAATATGGCAGAGGCACATTGGATCTGCAACTGCCAAGTAACACATTTAAAGAAAAGAAACAATCTACTGAAGTAACTGAACTCTGAAGTTTTATTCCTTATTCAGAAGAAGACATTTTTGTTTATTGACACCTGGTTTTTAAAAATATCAGCTCAGGACCACAACAAATGCCACATTATTTTTTTCCCTTTCTTTGAATTGCTATAATTTATATATAGCAGAAATAACTCTTTTTAAATTCAATTAATTAACATATAATATATTGGTTTCGGAGGTACAGGTCTGTGATTCATCAGTCTTATATAACATTCAGTGCTCATTACATCACATGCCCTCCTTAATATCGGTCATCCAGTTAACCCCATTATTATAAGCAACAAAAAAATATATTTATAATCCATTAGTCAAACCGAGATTCACAATACCTAGAAACCTTTCTTTTTGTTCATTGTAGCCTTAGATATTAAAATGAAGCAATGAATGTTCTAGAAAACTTAAAACAAGATGTTAGAAAATCTGTGTTAGTGTCTAGGAATGAAAAGATTAAAAATTATTCTTCAGTGTCAAAAAATAAAAGCTGAAAGTTTCTATATTTGAAATTTAAAACTAAAGGTACGGATGAGGAAAGAAAACTTGTTCATTAGATAGATAGATTCTAGAACAAATGTTGATTTTTAGGACAAACAAAAATAAGCTATTTTTTCTACTCGTGGTTTATAATGTATGAGACCCATTATCACTTTATGTGGTATAGAGTAGATTAAACATATTGAATTTGATCAAGATTATTATGGAGAAATAATTGATATTTGAATCATAAATGCATATTGAATGAATATAAAGATTACTTAGCAGACATGTTCTTTACGTTGTAGTTGACATTGGAAAATAGCTTGGGTTTTCCTCAGATTCGTTGATGTCAACAATGGAAAGAATGTTGTAGGAGTTTTAGTTGAATTTTCTCACTTTATACCTGAAGAGATTGAGACTTGGAAATGTGTAGAAAATTGGTCATCTTATGAAAGATAGCCAGCATTTCAACAGAAACATTTAGGGCTGCTCTCAGGCACAGAATGACTTGTGTGACTTTTGACATGATACCAAGACTTCCTAAGACCATTTTTTTCATATGCTAACTGTAAATGTTACTATGTACAACTAAAATTTTGAAGAAAAATTTAAATAACATTTCGTCAAATCTAATACATTATTTACTCTAATAGTTGCCTTTATTTTTTGCATCATTAAGGAAAAAACTAATTATTTCACTTAGAATTGTGTATTTTATTCATATTTAAGGAGATATTTAAAGTTTATCTAAGTATTAAAATTAAAATATGGGAAAAATACAGTGGTTTAGTTATTCCCCAAATTTACTATTTTCAGAGCATGATTATTTTAAGTCACTTTGAAACTCAAATTGGTCAATGTTCATATTGTTGCCCTATTTTTGTTAGTCTTTTAAAATCATAGTATTGTTCTCTGTGCAGTTAAAAGCAGTAGTATTGAAGATTTTCTTAAGAGAGTGATGCACTATTATCTCTAGGATTTTCTCCCACATTGGTAACACTCATTCTAGAACTGTTTTTGCTCATGATTTACTATTTATCTAAACATAAAATTTCACTTTTTCCTCTCTCGTTTCAATCACTGAGTGCTGGAAATGTGAACAACTTTTATTCAAAGTCAATAGAAAGTTTTTAGCAAATTGATGTTCAATGTCTTAATGGTGGTCTTGCTCTGTGGAAAAATCAATCCTATCTGCCCCTGGTTTCTTTGAAGTTTCCTTCATCTATTTTAAGGGATCCAGCAATATTCATGCCTTTAGTTATAGGGCTTTGTTTATGATAAGCAAGTTTTTCCACATAGTTCAGAAAAAATATGTAACAGAGATAGTTGCAGTTATGGGTATCTTGCTTTCTTAGATCCTGAAAGCATTTGGCCGTGGCATTTTAAGAAAATATGGAATTGTGGTAATTCCTCTGATGAATTGTTCATTTACTAATATACAATTTAGAGTTGATTTCCATGTTTATCTGCATACACTTGTTTTGTATCTGTGCACTTTTGCACACTTTTTAAAAAGATTTTATTTATTCATTTTACACAAAGAGAAAGAGAGAGATCACAAGTAGGCAGAGAGGCAGGCAGAGGGAGAGGGAGAAGCAGGCTCCCTGATGAGCAGAGAGCCCCGTATGGTGCTCCATCCCAGGACCCTGGGATCATAAACTGAACCAAAGGCAGATGTTTTGAGCCACCCTGGTGCCCCTATTATATATATTTTTAAAGATTTTATTTATGTACTTGTCAGATGAGAGCAAGTGAGAGAGCCCAAAGCGGGAGGGGTGGGGGGGCAAAGGGAGAGGGAGAAGCAGGCTTCCTGCTGAGCAGGAAGCCAGATGTGGGGTCGAACCCTGGGATCATGACCTGAACCAAAGGCGAAAGCTTAACTAACTAAGCCACCCAGGTGTCCGGACACATTGTAATATTTTAAAACTCATTTTAAACAGCATTAAGCTTAAGATGTGTAGTAGTACTAATGGGTTGAAATGAGCTGCGATGACCAAGTGTGCCCATGTGCAGGCAATATCAAGCAGACAATTGTCTTGCATCCAAAGACTGTTAGAGGTCACCTATTTTAAGCAGAATCTATTTCAACAGGTATTAACATATGAGAAATGGCTATCACAACATTAACAAAATATGGCATATTAAACACTTAACAATGTCTGACTTACCAATGATTAATATGTGGTAGCCATTGTTGTTGCTATATTATGGGACATTTGACTTTCTTTGTTAGTTTTCTGACGGTGCAACAGCTTACCCCTAAGACAGGGATATGACACACTGAATGGACATGATTTCTTTGGGAAGTTCAGGTGCCCTGTCTTTTCCTGCCTTGATAAATCACTCTTTGATTATTCTCAGAATTGAACTTTTGCCATAGTTCTTATTATACAAAACAATATTTCAGTGCTCCCTCAGGATATTTATAGAATCCAGAGCTTATATCATCTGGTCACAGAATCGTTTATAAACACATTTTTATAATGAAGAATATATTCATTTTGACCTGGTGATTAAAGGACTTTTTATTCATTTGTGAGTTTTGAAATATTAATGAGGGTAAAGCTTCTTATTGCTTAATCAATTTTAGATCCTGTGACTTTAATGCTCTTGCATGTTTTCAAATACTTGAATAGTTGAGCACAGTTTCAACACCATATCTGATGTAGTTACTTAACTAGAAGCCATTTGCCCCTCATATTTCTTCTCTTCTAATTTCCATTTACTTTAACAGGCCAACTATTAAAGTGGAGTGCTATATATTAAATAGGTAAAGCTCATAAACAACTGTGAAATAGTTATGTATATTACTGTCTGTGTAGGCCAGAAAGGAAGAAAATTTTATTAGAGTACATAGGTGTCAAAACTCTTTAATAATAAGCTTATAAAAATTGGGTTTTATAATAGCTGAAGAAAAGGCCTCTTTCGGAAGCAAGGATGACGTAGATGGTATCTACCCAGTGAATCTGGGGATTCATCTTTAAAGATGTGGTCTTGTGAGTGAGGGTGGTGATTCACACATTCACAAGAGTGACATTTGTTACAGACCAGGGAGTGACCCTTCTGCAAAAATAAATAAATAGATTGATAAATCTTTGAAATATATAGATCTTTAATAAATCTACAGATCAAAGGTTTCTACTTTCTCTTTTTAACATAAGTACTCTGAGTATCATTTATACCTGTTTCACTCACTGGGAAACCTATTCCCCACCTTTTTAACAAGCCATTAGACTATATTATCCCATTATTCTTCAATACTTTGTTAGAGGGTTTTTGTTTTGTTTTGTTTTCCAAATGAACTCCACCTATTTTCATTCACTTCTAAGGTAGAGCTGTAAGTAGAAAAAGCTTAGAGTCTGGACTCAGAGACTTAAAAGGATCACTTCTCTTTGTAAAAACTTATTTAACCTTGAGCAAGTCACTGCATCTCTAACAGCCTCTGCTTTACCTAAAAATACCTTCATTAAGGTGTTTTGGGATGATTAAAGAATATGCATGAAAGCATCTGGCACACAGTAAGTGTTTTCAATTGTTTGTCTTCCTTCATTATTATTTCGTCTCGGTTAGTTCTAATTATTTAAATATTTGTATTTTTTATACTGAATTCCATTTTTGCTCAATGTCTGTGCAGTTAGTTAATTGTATTTTTGGCCGCAAGCCTTTCATTCTCTCTGAATCCACACTCTTAACCATGTGACTTTTCAGTTTCTCTGTTAAAACAATGGGATCTATATATTCTTACTCCTAACCATGGACTCGGCCATGTGACAGTCTTTAGTCAATAGAAATGAAATAAAAGTGAAAGTATGCCTTAAGAGGTCTTGTATGTTTTTACTTAACTCTATTAGGATTTTCTTTCCTTTTTTTTTTTTTAATTTTTTTTAAGGATTTTATTTATTTGTCCAAGAGAGAAAGACAGAGAGCACAAGGAAGGCAAGGTGCAAGTAGAGGGAGAAGCAGGCTCCTGCTGAGCCGGGAGCCTGACATGGGGCTTGATCCCAGGACCCTGAGATCATGACCTAAGCCAAAGGCAGACGTTTAACCAACAGGGCCACCGTTCTATTACGACTTTCAAACTTAGTTTAAAAAATGTAGAAGAACATTCATGCATTAATTATAGGACATATTGATACTACTTTAGTCATTGTTTATCTAAAATTCAAATTTAACTGGTGTCCTATATTTTATTTGGCAGTCTTATCTACTACACCTCTACCGTTTCCCTAAGAGCATACCAGGTAGCACTTTGATCCTATCTAGGAAGACGTTGAAGAACAGGTGGAACACAGCTGCCCTAGTTGAAGTGCAGCATGAAATCGAGATGCCAAAACAAACAAACAGAAACATCTGTCATTACTCAATTATGCACGCATAGATAAAATGATTGTATACTAAGAAAATCAGAGAACCTAAAATCTTTTGGAATAAATAAGTGATTTTAGCAAGATTTCTAGGTAAAATTAAATATATAAAAATATATTTTTAATGAAATAGAAATTTAAAATTTTAAATATAATGTCATTTATAAAGAATATAAAAACATTGATTACTTTGGAATATACCTAATGAAAATATACAGAAGTTTATAATGAAAAATAAAAAATGAGCATTGGGTATTATATGCAACTGATGAATCACTAAACTCTACCCTGAAGCTAATAATACACTATATGTTAACTAACTTGAATTTAAATTTTTAAAAAGGTTTAAAAAAAGAAAAAAAAACATTTTTGAGAGAAATTAAAGAAGACAAATAAATTGGGAGATATACCATGTTTCTAGATTAGAAAATTTTGTATGTTTAAAAATATCAATCTTTTGCAATTGATCATTAGATTCATTAGATTCAACATTATCCTAAAAAAAAAAATCCTATCACTTTTATTTACCTGTTGATGTGGCAATTAGTTCTAAAATTTATTTGGAAAATGTAAAGCCCAAGAAGAGCCAAGGCAATCTTGAAAAAGAAAAAGTTGGAGGACCTATAATACCAGATAATAAGATTGATGTAAAGCTATATAATTAACAATATATAAATGGATCAATGGATAGAACAGCAAGTCCAAAAAAGATCCTATATAAATAGAATCAGTTTATATACAGGAAAGTCAATATTACAATGCAGTGAGGAAAAAATCTGATATTATCAATAAATGAAGTTGGGTCAATTAGACATTTATTTGTGGGAAAATTCATATCTTGACACCTACGTTACATCATATCACAAAGATAAAATCATTATGAATTACAAATATAAATGTGAAAAATAAAATGATAAATATTTGAAAAAAATAGAAATGGTCTTAGAGTCTTGGAGAGGAAAAAATGTCTTAAATAAGACAAAGAGACAGTAAATTTAAAATAAAAGATAACTAATTGGACTATAGTAAAGTTTACCACTCCTGTTCATCAAAAGGCATCATTAAAAACTAAAAGGCAGCCCGTAGGTTGGGAGAAATATTTATCATATATATTATTTATGTATTTATTATACATTATCCTTATATCCAGAATATCCTTATATCCAGAAAGAACTATAAACCACTTAGATAAAGACTGACAAACTCACAGAAAATGGGCAAAAACTCTGAATGAGTACCATAGAAGAGAATATTCAAATGGTCTTTAAATGTAATTTTCAATCTCATGAGGGAAGTGTCCATTAAAACCACTGGCTTGGCATGAAATAATGGAAAAATCACTGTGTATGTGAAGATATGGAGCAATCAGACTTAAACACTGAAGGCAGGTATTTAAAAGTATATAACCACATGGGAAACTGTATTTACTGAAGCTGAAGATACCTATACTCTCTGACTCAGAAATTCCATTCCTAGGTCTTTACTCAACAGAAATATGCACATTTGTTCATCAAAATGCATTGACTAGTACGTGTATAGGCAAAACTCTCATCGAGAGTAAAATTGAGGGCGCCTGGGTGGCTCAGTGGGTTAAAGCCTCTGCCTTCGGCTCAGGTCATGATCTCAGGGTCCTGGGATGGAGGCCCGCATCGGGATCTCTGCTCAGCGGGGAGCCTGCTTCCTCCTCTCGCTCTGCCTGCCTCTCTGCCTACTTGTAGTCTCTCTCTGTCAAATAAATAAATAAAATCTTTAAAAAAAAAGTTTTAAAAATTGATAAAACTGGCAAATTCAGAAAATGGAAAATAACATAATAATGGGAAGAAACAATCTATCACTAAATACAACAGTAGATAAACCTCAAAAATTAAACATTGAGCAAAAGAAGCTGACACAGAAAGAGGACATAATTTAAATTCATTTAGTCAACTGCAAAGATTGACCAAACTAACGTATTCTATTTCAGTCAGAATGCTGATCACACTTTGCAAGGAACAGTGATGGGTATGGGAGTGTGAGGGATATTCTGGGGTCCTAGCAAGGGTTTGTTTGTTTGTTGATCATGAAGCTTTACTCATATGTATGTGTGTGTATCTTTTTTTATTTTACACTTCAATGAGAAATTTAAGAGAAGATAGAAAAGTATAATGGATGCCAGAAAGGAGTACATATAGTTCCAGGGGAGCATTAATGATTGTTCAAACCAAAGCATGAATTTAACTAAATGAATGTGATCTGAAAAAGTTTCTTTGCTTTTTCAAAATTTTTTCAAAAATTTCAAAAAATTAGGAAGAACCATTCTTTTTTTATAAATAAGGCGTAATTGATATATAACATATTCATTTCAGATGTACAGCATAATGATTCAATATTTGTATACACTGTTCAATGATCACCAACGTAAGTCTAGCTAACTTCTATCACCATAGATAGTTACAAATTTTTTTCTCATGATGAGGACTTTTAAAATTTAGCAATTTTCAAATATGGAATATATTATTATTAACTGTAGTCACCAAGCTGTATATTACCAAGGAAAACCAGTCTTTCTGAATTAAAAAAAAAGATGAACATGACTCTTATTTTTTAAATTGAATTTCTTAAGATCTTGTAAAAGTACAAATTAATCACTTGATAATTTCTTCCATTGATGGCCAATTAGATCTTTTAGAGCAAACCTCTCATCAATGACAATTAAAAGTTTTTGGAGAAATGTTTTAAATGTCTTTTCTTCTTAAAGGACAAGACATAACTTAGCTAACATAATAGTGAAGATTCAGGAGGATATGGATATGGGAACCTAAGCAAGATGAGCACTTGGACTTTTTGGTAATTTCCATGATTAAGAGATAAAAATTCAATCTGGAGGCCCATGAAATTTGAAGTCTTGGTTACCACAGCTTGCTTCGTGCTGGGCACCTAAAGCAACTCTAGACAGCAACTCCATGCAGTAACTCTGGGTACTTCCAACCCTGGGTCCCACCAACTGAGGCTTGTTATTTTTGTTATTTGGTTATTTATCTTTCAGTGACTGGGTGTCCTAGTTTAGGGAAATCTATTTCTCCTTCACAGTTTTAAGCCTCTGCTATTGCTCCTCAGAGAAGTGCAGCCTTGAGTATGTCCAGTCCCCCTGGGGTGACATGGTTTTTGGCAGGGTTCACTTTCTTTCTTTCCCTGACGACACCCACCTTTTAAGGTCCATTGATTGCTGGCTGATTGCTCCATGATTTTTCAACTATGCCCTAACTATGAGGATAGGAACAATGGCAAGCTTGTCTCTCAGTTAAATCCCTCATCCAGGAACTGCACACTAAGTGGAGAAAAGGGACAGCAATGTGCAATCTTCTCCAATTGTCTCTCCTGGCATGGAACCACTGCCTTCTGAGCCCAAGCAAGAAAAAAATTTCTTGTTTCTTGCCTGTTTGTATGATTTTTCTTTTTATAAAAACTCGTATCCATCTGTTTATGGGTAACAATAGATTTGGCTAGTAATAATTCCAAATTTATAATTCTTGAATTGTGCCTGGGTGGCTCAGTTGGTTAAGCATATGACTCTTTTTTTTTTTAAGATTTTATTTATCTATTTATTTATTTGAGAGAAGAGAAAGAGAGACGGAGGAGGGCAGAGGGAGAGAGAGAAGCAGACTCCCAGCTGAGCAGGAAGCCCAAGGGGGGGCCCAATCCCAGGACATTGAGATTATGACCTGAGCAGAAGGTAGACACTTGATTTCAGCTCAGGTCATGATCTCAGGGTTGTGAGATCAAGTCCATGTTTAAGATTTTCTCTCTCCCTCTCACTCTGACCCTTCTCCATAAATAAATCAATAAATCTTTATAATTACTTAGAAAAATGTCCAGTTGTATTTCCTTCAATAACTCAGTTACAATATACTAAATTACATTTTTTCCTTTTTTATTTTTTAAAGAATATTTGATGCAATTGGTGAATAACTTAAATAACTAGTATGACTATGTGGAGGGTGAGCATTAAAAAATAGCAATAATTTTAAAAGCAATAATCAAGTTTCCTAGATTAAGACATATATGTATAAGGATGGTAAATCATGAAATCATGAGGCATATTGAATCAAAATAATTGTGTTAAGCTTGATCAATTGATTCTCTTCCTTCCTTCTTTCCTTCCTTCCTTCCTTCCTTCCTTCCTTCCTTCCTTCCTTCCTTCCTTCCTTCCTTCCTTCCTTCCTCTGTCTTCTCCTTTTCCTACATTTCTCCTCCTTCTCCTTCATCTTCCTTTTCTTCTTCTTTTGCGTTTTATAGGTCAGGAGTGTGCACTTTTGAGTATTTACCTAAATAAAACAATCTTGTAACCTATAGTTATAGTATATATTTGCATTAAAACATAAGAAAAAGCAACAACACTGAAAAGGGACCTCTTGTTCATTCCCCAATTTTTAAATTATATCCAAAAACTGTGTAGATAAAACAATATAGAGAATTTACTTTCTTTGAAGTGGTCAATTTTGATTGATTAATTCAACCCATGCCCATAAAAAGTTAAGCAAATTTAAACAGAAATGAATTGAAGCTGCTTGGGGATTCTGCCAAACCTTTGAATCAAATGAAATTTAATCCTTCTAGAGGTCAGATTTGGCAAAGAGAGATTCCTCCTCTGTTTCTGCTTGTGAGAGCCACACCTACTAACTCTGCTTTTGGAATCTTGCTCTGGGCTAGGCTTTAAACTCATCATATCTTAGGTTGTAATAGAAATATATGTAAGAAAACTCAATTAAGCTTTACTTAAATTTCTGCCTGAGATCTAACATAGCCAAGTCGACATGAACTTATTCTCAACATACGGTAACTTTTATTGGATTGAAGTTTTTCCAGTCTGAATGTCTGGCATACATGTCCTACCTTGGATTTTGTCCATTTAATCATCACACATTAATGTGCAAGGTATTTTGTTCAGCAGTGCCTTTAGAAAGCATTGAAATGATTATAACATCATGGAGATCAGATTCTGGCAGGAGACATAACAGGATCTGTACACAAATTACTACTATTTAGAGATTTATTATAAGGGCCATGTGACTAACAGAAAGACCCTTGAGGAAGCTAAGATAATCAATGCCATTTAAAGGAAAAGACAGCATTTAACCTAGATGCCAAGACTGAGTCAGAGTTCATGAGGTGACAATAATAATAGATAAAATTGTATTGTTTTAATATGTGCCACGTCCTATTCTATGTTTCTGACATGGTTTATATCATTTAATTTTCACTTACATTTATTTAATGTGATAGCTATTGCTATTATACTCAATTTGTAGATTGAGACAAAGAATGAGACAAAGAATGGCTCCTCTTCCCTTTCAGAGAAAAAATAGATATGAACTTCTCCCAGGAGGGAGAAAACACATATGAAAATTGAAGTATATATACCTACAGTTAGTCAAATTAATTGTGATGCACTTATTTTAACTTATTAATAATAGAAGAAACATAAAATGCAAAATTTTTTCCAAGATAAAGTTTAACTTTTTGAAAATTTCATAGTATTTACTTTCTGCTTGGTAATATTTAATATTAATTAAATAAATAAACCATAAAGTATTCATCTATTGTGGTCAAATGCTATTAATTATGTACATGGGAATGATAAATCTATCAAGGGGGGCCAAGATAAACAAATGTGAATTTTTCAAAAATAGGAGAAGACAAGTGTTTAACTACATGTTGGAGTAGATACCTCTTTAGGGTTAAGACTTAAGAAATGAAGAGAATGGTAAATTCCTTATATTTAATCATTCTAAAAATTTGCATGGATAGAGCACAGTGTGTTATCACTGCTGTGAGTTCAACAGTGCCTATATCCTATATTTATTTATTTATGTATTTATGTATTTATTTATGTATTTATGGTTTTTATTTATTTGTCAGAGAGAGAGAGAGAGCATAGGCAGGGAATGCGGCAGGCAGAGGGAGAAGCAGGCTCCCTGCCAAGCAAGGAGCCTGATGTGGGACTTGATCCCAGGACCCTGGGGTCATGACCCCAGCCAAAGGCAGATGCTTAACTGACTGAGCTAGCCAGGCATCCCTCTTTTATTTATTTCTAAATGGGGGAGTAAACTCCCTCATAAAAGTGTTAGACACTTTGTCCCATATCATATTCCAGTACCATCATGGCACTTAAACAAAAGTGTAAGATTATTTCTCACAGAAGCCCATTCACAACTGAGATGTTTAGCCCCAGGGTTTCTGTCTCTTGCAAATCAGATGTTTATGAAATGCCCACTGATTTCAGAAACAGCTCCACAGCTGGAACACCATCATGGATCATGAAATATGATGAGAAATCTAGCAGTGTCTCACCCACAGAGTTGATTATTACACTGGGATTTATAAAGCAATGGGTTCTTTTCTCCTTTGCAGAATTGTCTCATTTTTATCTGCAATGTTGACACTTTGTCTTACAATACTCTACATGAGAAATTAAGTGAATAGCAATTATATATTAAAGGCATTTTTGTAAAACTGTATTTTAGAGGATTCGCACTCAAGAGATAAACATAACACTACCATGTCAAGTGCCTATAACATTTTTCATATGTCTGTGTGAATGTGTGGCCAGTCACAGTTATTATAGGTATTCAATTATTAAAAATATGTAAAAAGTTATTCACTTTCCACTGCTGTCTGAATTCACAGAGTTAAATCCTCCCCCCTCTCCTCACATACTAACCTCTTCATTCTGTCTGAAATCAGAGGAGCTTCTGCTCACACGAGGAGAGACATACAGTAGGCATGCTGAAGATGACATATACTGAATCCTCAAGGGGAAGAGAATAATCTTTGTGATACATTGGGCTTCAATGACAGAGGAACCCTATAGTGAAAAAGAGCTCCCATAAGTGGAGAAGAAAAAAAGTACAGCATGGAAGCTGTGTATGGACCAAACATAATAGAGTTAACATTTTCCAAATGCTTAATATGTGGCAGATATATGCATATATTAGTTTTAAACTGTATAATAATCCAACACTGTATGTGATAGTGTTTTCAATGGACAGATGTGGAAAATTATCTTCAAAGAATGCTACTATGTGCAGGAACTCACAACAACAGTGAAGGCTTCAGAATTCTGTATGGAAAGGTATTAAATGTGTCAAGATAGTTGGAAGACAGGGCTTAAAAATGCATTTTAGATAACACTCTAGATAATATTAAAGAATGAGGGAAGGGCAAATGCAATTATCTGAGGGATCAAGCTAATGCTAACCCCTGTGTCCTCTTGTGGCAGCTGACATGGCTAGTTGGAGCAGGCTGGGACTCCCACCCATTCTGTCTGACTCCAATATGTATTTGTTGTTCACAGTATCATACCACCTCCTAAGTGTTCCAACTGTGGAGCTGATTCTGAAATCAGTGGGCATTTCATTGCAGGTTCAACATCACATTTAAGTTGAACTTTGAGTGATTTCTAAAGAGTAAAACTGAATTACAAGTCTATCTCCCCCAAAAGAAGGATGGATACAAATTGTTTCATTAGTCTGAAAACCCTCAAACTGAAGGTTGTCACCAGTTGTTTGCATCCCCTTGATCTCCTGGACCTGAATCATAGCTCTGAGCTAATGGTCACACTGAACCCACAATAAGTACCATAGGAAGCACTCATTCAGTACAGCAGCTCTATGTCTGCTGTGAATACAACCCAAAGCTTGCCATTGGTCTCTCCCAGTGGAATTTGCATAGTTGTAAGTCCAAAATCTCTTTCATTAGCAGTTGTAATAATGTCCTGATCAGCCTGCTCCACTTCAGCAGACATATGATGAACAGCCTGAATAAACCATACTAAGGAAAAAAAAATATTTTCATGTACAATAATGATACTTTTTGGGTTATCCCTATGTCAGGTTGCCAAAGAAGATACAGAATACTCCATTAAAGTAGAATTTCAGATCAGCAATGAATAACTTTTAATGTGAGTATAAAGATATATGTTAGTAAAAATATAAATATTAGCTTTGTATATAAGTATGTCCATGTAATATTTAGGATATACTAAAATGATATTAAAAATAAGTATTTATCTGAACCTCCAATTTAATTGGATATTCAGATTTACTAAATTTGGCAAATTTATCTATGTGCCAGTCAAAGACCTAGCCTCTGAACTCAGGGAATTCAGTCTGGGAGAATCAGATATATAAATCTCAATTAAAAAGAAAAATGACAAATTCTTCTTTAAAAAAATATAAAATGCTTTGCAATCTCAGAAAAGGAAGTGCTTAATTGAGAATGGGAGGAATGAAGACATATCAGTGCCTTTCTGTTTTACAGCTGGATTTGGATCAATAAATAAATGGCTGTGTAAATATCTCATTAGTGTTTTTGTCCTCTTTTAGACTATTAATTCCTTGCAGGAAGGGTGTTTTTTTTTTATGATTTTCTTTATATTCTTCTTTATATTCTAGGCCCCCAATTAACACATGTACAGTGTAGGTGCTCAGCAAATAATGAACTGACTCTGTTGGAATTAATGCAGGAGGAAATACCCCTTTAGAGGAAATAAAGGAAATGCCACTTCAGGGGAAATAAGCATGAAATGCTGAAAATTGAAGTGATAATTGTGTAATTCCTGAGTGTGAGCGTGTTTGTGTGTGTGCTAGCATGCATGCTTTTTGACAGTGTGTGGTGACCAGCATACCACAGAAGCCTGCAGCTACAAAGTCATTATTTGGTTTTAGTAATAGTGATGATAATGAGGAACAAAGGAAACTTGGATAAGAAACAGAATTCACAAACCGAAAATATGATAGCAGAAAAGGGCTTTCATTATGTTGTATAATTTTGTCCAGAAGATAAGCTTTTATCATTTTAATCCCTCATCTTCCAAATGTTATCACTCCAATCTCATACATATTACCTAAACTACTGAGTAAATGATCACCCCTGTCATTTTAAAGTCCTTTCATTCTTTTACATTACTCTACTTTTTTCCAACACAAAGTGAAATATTATATATGCATATACATGTATACAGCCTGAAATAGCCCTATGGTAGCTAGGGGAATTAATTAATATTAATTGATTATAGTTGTTTGGAGAGAAAGAGATTCCTTGTATTCCTTCCTCTCTCACTTCCCAATTTCAACTATTTTGCTTTGTTGGTTGTCCTAAGTTCTAATCACCTATACTCTCTACCATTTATTTGCTGCCATCATTCTTATTAAATCAAAAATGTGTGTGTGTGTGTATTAGAGAAGGGCTAAAGCAAATAACCTATATAAGCATAAAGCATGTAGTGATATTTTTTAAATATATACTTTGAATATATATAATGCACTTTATATATATTTCATATCTATGTTTATAAATATAAATATACACATATAATGTGCTTAAGCAGATAACATGATTGATATTTTAAAGAGTACTCTCTCTGTGTGTGCATGTTGTTTTGCTTAAAACCAAATTTTAATAGCAAGAACAGGTTGAATAGTCTATTTTTTATAGAATACCAAGTATACTGTGGGTGCTTAATAAATGTTAAATAATAGCAATCTGCTCTTATCCATTGATCTTCTGTCTGCAATTAAGCAATGGGGTGTCAAATTACATTTCAAGCAGTTTTTATTAGGTTATATTTTTCTAGGCAGCAGGAGGAGGATTCATAACACTATGCATTATAGATCTTCCTCAGAGCAACTTACCATGAGTTTAAATACATAAATTTCTGACCCACACCCTGCAGTGAGATTGTCAAGGCTAAAAGCAATATTCAGACTGCTTGATTTTGCTTTCTTTCTCTCTTCCTTTGCTTCAGTTTTATTACTTCTTATGTAATAAATAAAGGCCTTTGCATTTTTGAGCAAATTTTTCTTGTACTTAAAATTGGTAAAAATTTCCCATCCCGATTTTAAGTTTTGATATCAGTAAATCCTTGGTGATTTTCTTTTCTTTTCTGTATTTTGGTTGTATTTTTTTTAATTTTTTGGCTTTTTGATTCAAGTATAAATTATGCTTTAATATGTATTGATCATAAAAGCTTAGTCTATCTTAAAATATCTAGTCCAACTTGCAACTTAAGGAATTTCTCTCTATTTTGTCCCTGTTATGAAGTCTGTGCAATTGGCCAAAATACTTAAAATAATAAGAAATCACTTCCTCAGCTCTTCTAAGATGGTTTTCTTGAAAAAAAAAAACAAAAATAGATAAACCTTTAGCTAGACTCACCAAGAAAACAAGAGGACTCAAATAAACAAATCAGAAAAGAAAGAGAAGTTGTTACAACCAATACCACAGAAATATAAGGGATCATAAGAGACTACTAAGAACAATTACATGCCGACAAATTGAACAATATTGAAGAAATGGATAAATTCCTAGAAATACACAGCCTACCAAGAATGAATCATAAAAAAATGGAAAATCAGAATAGACCAATGAGTATGGAGATTGAATCAATAATTAAAAAACTTCACAGGGTGCTTGGGTAGCTCAGTCGTTAAGGGTCTGCCTTTGGCTTAAGTCATTATCCCAGGGTCCAGGGATTGAGCCCCACATTGGTCTCCTTTCTCAATGGAAAGCCTGCTTCTCCCTCTCCCACTCCCCTGCTTGTGTTCCCTCTCACTGTGCCTCTCTCTATCAATTAAATAAATAAAATATTAATAAATAAATACATACATACATACATACATACTTACTTCCCAACAAAGAAAAGCCCAGGACCAAATGGTTTCACTGCTGAATCCTACCAAATATTTAAAGAATAACTGGTGCCAATCATCCTCAAACTTTTCCAAAAAAATCAAAGAGAAGGGAATATTCCTAAAGTCATTTTAAGAGGCCAACATAACCCTTTAAAAAAAAAACCAGATAAGGACATTACAAGAAAAGTGAACTATAGATCAATATCCCTGATAAATATAGATGCAAAAATTCTCAGCCAAATACTAGCATACTGAATTCAGTAGACATTAAGAGGATCATACAACATAATCACATAAGATTCAGTCCTAGAATACAAGGTTGGTGATTCACAGACCTGTACTTCTGGGGCAAATAATTAAAAAAAAAAAAAAAAAAAGAATACAAGGTTGGCACAACATATGCAAATCAGTAAGTTTGATCCATCCCATTAATAGAAGGATAAATAAAAAACACATAATTCTTTTTATAGGTGCAGAAAAAACATTTGACAAAATTCAACTCCTTTTATGACAAAATCTCATCAAATTAGCTATAGAAAACGTGTCCCTCAACATAATAAAGGCCACAGATGACAAGAGCACACCTAACATCATGCACAATGGTGAAAGATTAAAAGCTTGTAGATAAGGGTGCCCATTCTCACCATTGCTCTTCAACAGTAGTACTGGAAGTCTTAACCAAAGCAAATAGTCAAAGAGAGAGACAGAAAGACAATGATACAAATTAGAAAGAAAGAAATAAAATCATCTTTGTTTGCAGATGATATGATATTCTAGATACAAAACCCTGAAGATTTCACTAAAAAATTCTGGTAGAACTAATACATTCAGCAATGTTTCAGGAAACAAAATCAACATATAAATTATTACATTTCTATACACTAACAATGAATCATCTGAAAAAGAAATGAAACAATCCCATTTACAAATGCATCAACAATAGCTATGCAAAAATAATAATATACTTTGGAATAAATTTAACCAAGAATATAAAAAAGCTGTACACTGGAAATAATAACACATTGATAAAAGAATTGGAGAGAAAACAAATAAATAAAAAGATAGCCCTTGTTCATGAATTTGAAGAATTAGCATCATTAAAATGCTAATAATACCTAAATAAGTGTATAGATTCAATGCAAACCTTGTCAAGATTCCAATGGCATTTCTCACAGAAATGGAGAAAATAATGCTAAAGTTGGTATGGAACCACAGAAGACCCAAATAGCCAAAATATTCTTGAAAAACCAAAACAAAGCTTAAGGCATCATTCTTCCTGATTTTAAACTATATTCCAAAGCTATGGGAATCAAAACAATATGGTACTGGTTTAATAAGAGACATATAGAAGAATGGAATAGAATTGAAAGCTCAGATATAAATCCATGCATATGTGGTCAAGTAATATTTGACAAGGAAACCAAGAATACTCAATGGAGAAAATAATAATCTCTTCAACAGATGGTATTGGGAAAACTGGATATTCATAGGCAAAAAAAATGAAACTGGGGTCTTATTTTACGCCACTTACAAAATTTAACTTGAAATGAATTAAAGACTTAAATGTAAGACCTGAAAAACATAAAACTCCTAGAAGTAAACATAGCAAAAAAGTCCTTGACATTGATCTTAGCAATGATTTGACATTTATGTCACCAAACACAAGGAACAAAAGTAAAAATAAACAGGTATGTCTATAAAAAATTTAAAAAGTTTCTGTACAGCAAAAAAAAGGATTAATGAAATGAAAAAGCAACCTAAGTAATGGGAGAAAATATTTCCAAACCACATATCTTTTAGGGGTTAATATGAAAAATATAAGGAACTCATACAACTCATTAACAATAATAATAATGATGATAATAATAATAATTTTATTATAAATGGACAAAGGACCTGAATAGGCATTTTTTCTAAAGAAGATATTTAGATAGTCAACAGTTACATAAAACGGTACTCACTATTATTAATTGTCAGGGAAATGCAAATCTAAACCACAATGAGATATTACCTCATACATGTTAGAATGGCTGTTATCATAAAGACAGGAGATGACAAGTGCTGGCAAGGATGTGGAGAAAAGGGAGTCCTTGTGTACTGTTCGTGGGAATGTAAATTGGTACAGCCACTACAGAAAATGGTATGGAAGTTCCTCAAAAAATTAAAGATAGAAATACCATATAATCCAATAATCCCATTTCTGGGTTTAAATTTTTTTAAAAAAATCAGTTTCTTAAGTGGTATCTGCCACAGTCATTATAGTACAAACAAGGAAACAATCAAAATGTTCATTAATAGATGAATAGATAAAGAAAATGTGGAATAAATATATGCAAAGGAATATTACTTAACAAGAGATGCTTCTGTGAATTCCCACAGTCCCAGACACACTGCTCTCTGTCATCATTCTATGGCAGCAACCCCAGCTTCATATGACAATAAGGATCAATCATTTGTGCTAAGGAGTCCAAAGTGACCAGGCCATATGTAGAACCTTAGGTTCAATAGAACTGAACCTATCACCATTGATTTTATGAAGGTATTTTTGATATTTCTATCAAAAAAGAGAATAAGAAACAGGTCACACTCACATGGAATGGACAACAGTAGACAAGTCTATGTTAATAACTCACTTCTCTGCAAGAATTAGCAAAGTCTTATGGGAAAATCATCCTAAGTACTAAATCAATTATTATGTCTGGACCTTAACCTCTATGTTTTTTGTGCAAAGTTTAATTTTAATTCTCATGAACAATAAACTCTATGGGACTATCCACATTAGGTGGTTATACAAGTACTTTAGTGCATCCTATGTTAAGTATTGCTTGAATAATATAAGCTGTTAATTGTAGCTCTACTGAAACATTCTTTTTATTAGTATATACTGGAGTATTTTTAAATATATTCTTTAAAGATATTAATATATAAAGTTCTATTAAAATCCATTTGGAAGGGTAATATTTATTACTTACAAACATTAATCTAAACATCTAATTAAGTTTTATTCTTATTAGCTTCCTTAAACATTTAGGAAATGAAAAATAGTCTATTTCACATTGATTAGAATTATACTAAACATATTGAAATTATAAACATAATTATTCATTAATTTTTAAAAATATATGTACATTCTTCACATACCATCTCAGTTACAGAAATAGGTGATTTAAAAACAAATCAAACATATAAAGAAGACAGGCTGTTCTAAATTTCCTGTGGAAGAATATATAAAATTTAGAGAACATTTTTTTTAATCAGAAGATGCCAAGACATGTCAGAATAGACATCTTGCAGCATGAAATGAGTGAAGATGGGAGTCATACAAAATTTTGGTAATGAGAGCTGGAAACTGGCTCGTTTCCATTTTTATTAGGAATCTGAATTCAGCTTATGTTCACTTAGAAGTTTATTACCTTTCTAGACAAATCTAATCTACATTTTTAGGTCATTCTCCACTCTTTCCATTCATTCTCACTAAGATCTAATGGGAAATCAGCTCAGGAGAATGCCATTTTCCTATTCTTGTGCAATTAACATCCTTGATTGAGCACACAGGTTATATGGGCAGAAAAGCTTTAAAAGAGATAGAAGGCAGGCATTTTACTTTCTACCAATGTGAGTATCATAGGTTTCAAGTTTTGGGGAAATATGTGTCTGTAATATTTAGAACTTTGTCAGAGAAACAAACAAATAATAACAAAAAATGAGGACACAAAAATATCCAGCTAATTAATTCATCCATTCAACAGAGATACATTGGAGAAGGTCTTACTTTTAAGGAATTTATAGTCTAGAGTTTATAATAAGATATTGTACATAATTCCCAATGTTCATACTTAAAAATTTTTGAGAAAAGTTTATAGTGATGTAATGTAATCAATGATTACAAACTTCGAAAGCTTTCACACTGTCCCTAACTACACTTTAAGTTTGATATAGTGCCCCATGACTCCTCCCCAGGTTTGACTAGGTCCGCAACTCAACAGAACAAAATTTACAAACCTCTGTTCCTGAATTGCCTCTTACCTACCTGAAAAATTCCTGCTTAATCTACAGTCTAAGGTCAATTTTAATTTTTATCTTCCCAAACAAAATACATTAAATCTTAATATAAGGCAAATTTTCCCCAAATTATTTTGTTGTAAACAGGAAATCATCTGGGGGTATGTGGGTGGCTCAGTGAGGAGCCTCCAACTCTTGATTTTGGCTTAGGTCATGATCTCAGGGTCATGAACTAGAGCACTGAGTTGGGCTTTGCACTCTGGGGGAATCTGCTTGAAATTCTTTCCCTCTCCCACTCACTTGGCCTCTCTTCCAACTCATGTGCACTCTCTTTCTCTCTCAATTAAATAAATAAGTCTTAAAAAAAGGAGGAAATCATCTGGTACTAAAATCCTTATGAAACCTTAGGTATTACAGGTCCCTCTACTTTATTTTGAAAATTCTTATTGAAGACAACTTAGCTTGAAAATTGTTCAATCAATGACATTGTTGGGTGCTTATAGAGTCTTCCTGTTGGAATTGGTTTAAAAAAAGAAAGAGAGAAGGAAGAAAATAAATTTAATGTGAATTTAGTTATTATTCATCTTATTCCTGAGATGGGACCTAAAATCATAATAAGTAGTCAAGTAACGGAAATCACAAGTATACCCCAATAGAACAAATGCATTGACAACTCCTTTAAAACAATGAGAATGGATACTTGTGCCCTAGAATAAAGTGTCTAGAAATAAAAGCACAGACAAAGTCAAAGATTATCCCAGAAAATTAGAAACAAAGGCAAAGTCCTACAGTCAATATATCACCAAAGACAACTTTGATGAATAAAAAAAGACACTAATATCAAAGATATTTGTAAAGGAGTAAACAAGCTTATTTCATGAAATATAAAAGAGGAAAAAAAGCAACATTTGTAAATAAAGGGATGTTTGTAATTTGTGGATCTTTCCATCTCTCTCCATGTAAGTAGCCCTGAAAAGTTCATCAATTCAAGTTGTTCCTCAAAAAAAAATGTGTTTGGCTTTTCTCACTGACCACTTGGGGAGTGAGGGAGATCCCCTGATAAGCATGCCGATGTGACAGCAAACACTCTTATTTGTATGCAAGTTAATCATTGACTGATGTTTGTGATTACTTGCAATACTTATTATTTGTGTTCATCTTAATAATATACAAATATTATTGTGAGCAAGCTAAAAAATGCTTGACATTTGTCCCTGTTGTCAACAAATTCTATCTGAATAAAGAACTATGTACTATGTGTGATGTCTTCCAGGTGACAGGAAATTTCCTGGATAGTGGGGACATAGAGGTAAACTGCCCTCCTGAGGTTCACTCTTCTATTATGTCCTTATACATAACTCTCTCTCTTTACTTTAAAGAATATTAAGAAAATTATATTATAGTTGGCCATATAGGTATCCTGTTCCCTCCTATTGCCCAAGATTGTGAATTTCTTGAAAACTGAGGCCATGTATGGTACTTAACTCCATAATATTGTGGCTGACACATAGATAACATAAAAACAAAAGTTCTCTGGATTAAAGAATAGTAATATTCAATCTGTTTCAAGAGATAATATAATTCAAGACTCAATTTAAAAAGTATTATTAAATGACATGATCTGGGCCAATGGATGTTATACTTTGCAAAGAAAAAGTAGTCTATTTTTTTCTTATTAAAGTATACTTGACATACACTGTCCTATTAGTTTCAGGTGTATATCATAGTGATACAAAATTTTTATACATTATGAAGTGACCCCCATGATAAGACTAGTTACCATCTGTCACCTTACAGTTATTTCAATATTATTGACTATATTCCCTATGCTGTATATTACATCCCCATTACTTATTTATTTTTATTTTTTATTTTTTTAAGATTTTATTTTATTTATTTGACAGAGAGAGACAGCGAGAGAGGAAACACAAGCAGGGAGAGTGGGAGAGGGAAAAGCAGGCTTTCCCTTGAGCATGAAGCTCGATGCGGGACTCAATCCCAGGACCTGGGATCATGACCTGAGCCAAAGGCAGATGCTCAATGACTAAGCCACCCAGGCGCCCTGACTTATTTTATTTTACACCTGGAAGTTTGTATCACTTAATCTCCTCCACCTATTTTGCCCATAACTCCCCTCACTTTGCCCCACTACACAGCAACACTACTTTGTTCTCTGTATTTATGAGTCTTTTTCTGTTTTTTGTTTTCTAGATTCCATATATAAATAATATCACGTGGATCATTTGGTATTTTTTTTTAGGCTAAGTGAAATAATTCAGCCACATATATACACAGAGGTGTATATATCTTTTCAAATTAGTGTTTTTGTTTTCTTGGGTAACTTTCAGGGAGAGAATTATTGGGTCATATGGTATTTCTGTTTTTATTTTTTTTTTAATTTTATTTTTATTATTTGCCCAAGGGGTACAGGTCTGTGAATCATCAGGCTTACATCTTTCACAGCATTCACCAAAGCACAAACCCTCCCCAATGTCCATAACCCATCCACCCTATCCCTACCCTCCCACCCCCCAGTAACCCTCAGTTTGTTTTATGAGATTAGAAGTCTCTTATGGTTTGTCTCCTTCCCCATCCCATCTTGTTTCATTATTTTTCCCTCCCTACCCCCCACAACCCCCC
>LNAC01000032.1:5600452-5852074 GCA_002007465.1 Ailurus styani | reverse complement strand
TATATATATATACACTTATATATATATATACACATATATATATGTATATATATACCAATTCTTCTTTTATCTATTCATTTATCCATGAACCACGTGGGCTGTTTCCATGATTTGGCTATTATAAATAAAGTTTCAATACATATATGGGTACATACAATTTTTTGAATTAATATTTTTATATTCTTTGGGTAAATACTCAATCGTGGAAATACTGGATTATATGTAAATTTATTTTTCATTTTTTGAGGAACCTCCATACTGTTTTCCACAGAGGTTGCACTAGTTTGCATTCCCACCAACAGTGCAAGAGGGTTCCTTTCTCCCCACAACCTCACCAATAATTTTTTCTTGTCCTTTTTATTTTAGCCATTTTTATATCGTACCCTAATATAAAAATGTCAGAGTGATTCTGGCCTCATAGACAAGTGTAAGGTGACATTTCATTGTAGTTTTGATTTGCATTTCCCTAATGATGAGTGATATTGAGCAGCTTTTCATGTTTCCATTGGCCATCTGTATGTCTACTTTGAAGAAGTGTCTGTTCATGACTTCTGCCCATTTTAAAGTTGGTTATTTGGTTTTTGAGTGTTGAGTTGTAACAGTTCTTTATACATTTGGATATTAACCCTTTATCAAATACGTCATTTGCAAATATCTTCTCCCATTCAGCAGGTTGTCTTTTACTTTTGTTGATTATTTTCTTTGCTGTGCAGAAGCTTTGTATTTTGATATAGTCTCAATAGTTTATTTTTGCTTTTGTTTCCCTTGCCTTAGGAGACATATCTAGAAAAGTGTTGCTATGTCCCATGTCAGAGAAGTTACCTGACTGTGCTCTCTTTTAGGATTTTTGTGGTTTCAGGTTTCACATTTCGGTCATTAATCCATTTTCAGTTTCATTTTTGTGTATGGTGTAGTAAAGTGGTCCAATCTCACTCTTTTGCACTTAGCTGTTTAGTTTTCCTTACACCATTTGTTGAAGAAACTTTTTCCCATTGCATATTCTTGCCTCCTTTGTGGAATATTAATCAATAATATAATCATGGGTTCATTTCTGGGCTCTCTATTCTGTTCCACTGAACTGTGCATATAGTTTAGTACATCTTGAAATCTGGGATTATGATACCTCCAGTTTTGTTCTTCTGTTTCAAGGTTGCTTTGGCTATTCATGGTCTTTTGTAGTTCCATATAAATTTTAGGATTATTTGTTCTAGTTCTGTGAAAAATGCTGTTGGTATATAGGAATTGCATTTAATCTGTAGATTGCTTTGGGTAGCATGAGTATTTTAACAATATTTGTTCTTCCAAACCATGAGCATAGAATATTTTTCCATTTGTTTGCATTGTCTTTGATTTCTTTCATCCATGTGGGATAAATGTCAGAGCTCATGTTCTTTCCCCTTCCTGGTTAATTTTTATCCCTAGTTTTCATTTTTGATGTAATTGTAAATGGGGACGTTTTCCTAATTCCTCTTTCTGCTACTTCATTATTGGTATGTGGAGTACAACAGATTTCTGTATGTTGATTTTGTATCCTGTGACCTTACTGAATTCATTTTTTCAGTTCTTGTAGCCTTTATGTGGAGTCTTTAAGGTTTTCTTTTCTTTTTTTTTTTTTAAAGATTTTATTTATTGGTCAGAGAGAGAGAGAGAGCACAAGCAGGCAGAGTAGCAGGCAGAGAGCTTGCTCCTCCTGAGAAAGGAGCCTGATGCAGGACTTGATCCTAGGACCCTGGGACCATGACCTGAGCCGAAGGCAGCTGCTTAACCAACTGAGCTACCCAGGTGTCCCTCTTTTAGATTTTCTAAAACCCTAAAGTATCATGTCATCTGCAAACAGTGAAAGTTTTATTTCTTCCCTACTAATTTAGATGCCTTTTTTTCCCTTGTCTGTTTGCTGTGGCTAAGACAGCAGTACTATATTGAATAAAAGTTATGGGAGTGGGTATCCTCATCTTATTTCTAATCTTAACCTCTCAGTTTTTCATCGAGTCAGATGTTAGCTGTGGGTTTTACATAGAAGGCCTTTATTATGTTGAAGTATGTTCCCTCTAGACCTGGTTTGTTGAGGGTTTTTATCATGAATGGATATTATTCTTGGTCAAATGCTTTTTCTGCCCCTATTTAAATTATCATATGTTTTTTATCCTTTTTCTTATTGATGTGATATATCATGGTAATTGATTTGCATGTATTAAACCACACTGCTTCCCAGGAATATATTCCACTTGATCCTGGTGAATGATCTTTTAAAATGTATTGTTGGATTCAGTTTGCTGATATTTTGTTGAATATTTTTGCATCCATGTTCATCAGAGATATTGGACCATAGTTCTCTTACTTGGTAGTATCTTTATCTGACTTTGGTATCAAGGTTAATCCTGGCCTCATAGAATGAATATGGAAGATTACCTTCCTCTTCTATTTTTTGGAATAGTTTTAGAAGAATGGGTATTAACTCTTCTTTACATGTTTGGTAGAATTCACCTGTGACTACCTGATCTTACGCTTTCATTTTTTGGGAGTTTTTAAAGTTACAGATTCAATTTTATTGCTTGTAATCAATGTGTTCAAATTTTCTATTTCTCCCTGATTCAGTTTTGGTAATTTATATGTTTCTAGGAATTTTTTTTAATTTATTTATTTGACAGAAAGAGAGAAATCACAAGTAGGCTGAGAGGTGGGCAGAGAGAGGAGGAAGCAGGCTCCCTGCTGAGCAGAGAGCCCAATGCAGGGCTTGATCCCAGGACCCGGAGATCATGACCTGAGCTGAAGGCAGAGGCTTTAACCGACTGAGCCACCCAGGTGCCTTGTTTCTAGGAATTTATCTAATTCTTCTAGTTTGTCTAATTTGTTGGCATATAATTTTTCATAATATGTTCTTAATTTTTTTGTATTTCTGTGGTGTCAGTTTTTATTTCTCCTTTTACATTTCTGATTTTGTTTGAGTTCTTTCTGTCTCTCTCTCTCTCTTTTTTAAATAAGTCTGGTTAAAAGTTTATCAATTTTGTTACCCTTTCAAAGAGCCAACTCCTGGTTTCATTGATCTGTTGTTGTTTTTTTGTTTTTTTGTTTTTTTTTTTAAGATTCTGTGTTATTTACTTCTGCTCTAATCTTTATTTTTTCCTTCCTTCTACTGGTTCTGGGTTTCATTTGTTCTTTTTCTAACTCCTTTAAGTGTAAAGTTAGGTTGTTTATTTGAGATTTTTCTTGCTTCTTGAGGTAAGCCTGCATTACTGTAAACCTCCCTCTTAGAACAGCTTTTGCTGCATCACAACGACCTTGAACCATCATGTTTTCATTTTCATTTCTCTCCATTTCTTTCATTTTGATTTCTTATAACTCATTCATTGTTTAGTTGTATGTTACTTAACCTCCATGTATTTGTGTTCTTTACAGAATTTTTTTTTGTGTGTGTGTGGTTAATTTCTAGTATCTAGTACTGTGGTCAGAAAAGATGAATGGTATGACTTTGATCTTTATAATTTGTTGAGACTTGTTTTGTGGCCTAATATGAGATCTATTCTGGAGAATGTTCCATGTGCTCTTGAATAGAACATGTACTCTGCTGTTTTAGGATGGTATGTTCTAAATATATGTTAGATCCATCTGGTCCAGTGTGTCATTCAAAGCCACTGTTTCCTTTTGATATTCTGTTTGGATGATTTATCCATTGATGTAAGTGGGGTGTCAAAGTCCTCTACTATTACTGTATTATTATTGATTTTTTTCCTTTATGTGTGTTTGTAGCTGCTTTATGTACTTCAGTGCTCCCCTGTTGGGTGCATAAATATGTACAATTATTGTATCTTCCTGTTGGATTCCTCCATTTATGATTATATAGTCTCCTTCTTTTTCTCTTATTACAGTCTTTGTTTAAAGACTATTTTGTCCAATATCAGTATTATTACCCCAGCTTTTCTTTTTTTTTTCACTTCCATTTGTATGGTAAATGCTTTTCCATCCCTTCGCCTTTAATCTGCATGTGACTTTAAGTCTGAGATAAGTTGCTTGTGGGCAGCATATAGATAGATCTTGATTTTTTATCCATTCTGTTACCCTATGTCTTTTGACCACAGCATTTCATCCATTTACATTCAAATTAATTATTAGTTGGTATTTTCTTACTTATTTTATGCCATTTTCTTACTTGTTTTATGGTTGTTTTTGTAGTTCTTCTCTGTTCCCTTTTTTTCTCTTGATGTCCTCTCTCACAGTTTTTTGGCTTTCTTTAGTGGTATACTTGGATTTCTTTCTCTATATTTTTTGCAGATCTGTTTTTTTTATTTATGGTTACCATTAGGTTTTTATATTCTTATGCATATAGCAGTCTGTATTAAGTTGATGTGTATTTAAGTTTGAACCTATTCTTTACTTCCTCCCCCAACTTTTTAGGTATATGATGTCATATTTTATATCTTTTTACACTGTGAATCTCTTGACTGAGTTTTACAAATATACTTAATTTTACTGTTTTTGTGCTTCCTACTTTTCTCATTTATGTTTATCGTCTTTTTTTTTTTTCCCACTCAAAGCGTCCTCTTTAATATGTCTTGGCTGGTTTAGTGCTTTTGAATTCCTTTAACTTTTGTTTGTCTGGAAAACTCTTTATCCTATTCTAAACAATAGCCTTGATGGATAGAATATTTTTGGCTGCAGATGTTTTTTTTCCCAGCTCTTTGACTATATCCTGCCACTCCCTTCTGGCCTGCAAAGTTTTTGCCGAAAAACCTGCTCATAGCCTTATAGGGTTTCCCTTGTATATAACTGTTTTCTTTTCTCTTGGTGTTTTAAAAAGTCTCTTTTTATCACTAGTTTTTTGCCATTTCAATTACTATGTGTCTTGATGTAGACTTCCTTGCGTTGATTTTGTTGTGGACTCCCTGTGCTTCTTAGATCTGAATTTGTTTCCTTCCCCAGCTTCAGGAAGTTTTCAGCTATCATTTTTTCAAGGATTTTATTTATTTATTTGATAGCTAGAGAGAGAGCGAGAGAGAGAGTGCACAAGCAGGGTGAGAGGCAGAGGGAAAATCTGGCTTCCCACCGAGCAGGGACCGCGATGCATGGCTTGGTCCCAGGATGCTGGCATCACGATCTGAGTCAAAGGCAGACACCAGGCACTCAGACCATTTTTATTCAATAAACTTTCTATCCCCCTTCTCTCTCTTCTCCTTCTTTAAAGATTTATTTATTTATTTATTTATTTATTTATTTGAGAAACAGAGGGCAAGACAGAGCACACAAGCAGGGGGAAAGGAAGAATCCTCAACTAGACAATCTGCTGAGCACGGATTCCTACATGGGGCTTGATCCCAGGAC
The DNA here is from genome assembly GCA_002007465.1 of Ailurus styani. NCBI lineage: Eukaryota > Metazoa > Chordata > Mammalia > Carnivora > Ailuridae > Ailurus > Ailurus styani. The sequence goes on along the minus strand of LNAC01000032.1, from coordinate 5,846,758 downwards.
CCTAAGATCATGATGTGAGCGAAAATCAAGAGTGGCCTCTTAATGGGCTGAGCCACCCAGGCATCCCTCTCTCTTCTTCTTCTGGGATCCCTATAATGCAAATGTTATTACCCTTGATGGTGTCTCTGATATCCCTATTTTTATTTTTTATTATTTCTTTTTCTCTCACTTGCCTGGCTTGATTGCTCCATTACCCCATGCTCCAGGTCACTGATATGTTCTTATGTTTCCTCTAGTCTATTATTTATTCCATCTAGTATATTTTTTTTATTCCATCTAGTGTATTTTTAATTTTGGTTATTGAGTTCTTTATCCCTGGTTCTTTTTCGTATTTTCTCTCTCTTTGTTAATTGTCTCACTGAAGTTCTTCACTCTTCTCAAGTCCTTTGAGTATCTTTATGACTATTACTTTAAGTTCTCTATCAGGCATATTATTTATCTCCTTTTCATTTGGCTCTCTTGCTGTGATTCTGTCCTGTTCTTTCACTTGAAACATAATCCTCTATCTCTTCATTTTGTCCAAATTTCTGTGTCTACTTTCTACGTGTTACAAAAGTCAGCTATGTTTCCTGCTATTGGAAGTAGTGGGCTTATAAAGAAGAGGTCCTGTAGTGCCCTGCAATGTCCCCTGTTCACTAGAACCTGGTGTTTCAGAGATGTGTTCTACATGTGTTACATGTGCTCTAATGTTGTGGCTGAACAGTTTTGCCTTCAGTCCAGTCATTTGTGAAAGTTCTTTTTGCCTGTTTTAGGCAGCGTTTGGTCCCTGTGTTTTTAGTGGACCAGTCTGGGGCCACTTTAGGCTTGAATTAAATACCAGGCATTTGGCAGAGATATGGTAGCATGCAAATGCTGGGCACTTTTCCCTATGTTGTTCCCTGAGAAGTTTACATTGGAGAGTGGGGCCTGCAGACCAGGTGTCTGCCTCTAACCCTCTGCTGTGGCTGTAGTCTGACTGGTGTGTGTGGTTATTTTCACCTCCCCCCAGGGCAGGAGTCACTTTGGAGTGGTTCTATTCCCTGTCTGCTACTTGCACCATGCCAGGTTTATGGAACCACTTTGGGCTCTGGTCAAAGTTGTATTGGAGGGGCACATCCACAGGAGAATGTGGGGGTGAGGTACAAGGTGCTAACAAGTTTTGAACAGGTCTGCTGTGGGAAGGGACCTGTAGCTGAGGCATGCTGGAGGAGGAGTGCCCACAGAAGAATGCAGTGGGGTGGAAGTATGCCGTTAGCAAGTTAGGTAAGGAGTGTTCACACCACTCTGGTTCCTGCAGGTTTCTGTGTGTCTAGGCTGGGGGTGTGGGAGGGAAATGATGCCTGCAAGCTCCTTTGTTCCTAGGGAAGTCTCTCAATAATTCCTGCCCCTCTAGCCCATGCTCTGAAAGTAGTAAACATATCTCCTTCCCTTTTACCATTTTTCAAACTCCTGCTTCTATGCTGTATCTCCACAGGGCTATTTATTGTGTTATCTCTCTAAGAGCAGAGATTCAGTTTCTTCTAGCCTTTTTGGCTCTCCCCGACCTGAGCCCACTGATTTATAAAGTTCCAGGTATTTAGCCCCACTGACTTGGAAGATTGTGCCCCTTTGGTTTTCACGTGGGTTTCCTGTGCCTGGGGTGCTTGGTGTGAGGAACTCTTCCTCTTCCCTATTCATGCCTATGATGTCCCTCCCTCCCTCCTGGGTCCATTTAGTTCCCAACACATCTCTGCCCTTCTTACCCTTTTTGATGTGGTCTCTTTTCTACATTCAGCTGTGGAGAGTCTGTTCTGCCAGTTCTTGGGGTCATTTTTGGGGTTGTTTACACACTGATGTGGGTGTTATCTAGTTGTATCCATGAGAAGAGGTGAACTTAGGGTCCTTCTACTTTACCATCTTCCCAGGAAGTCTATTCAACTAGTTTTGATTAAGACCCTGGGGTGAATAACTAAGGCAATATTGAAGTGAATATCTTAGTCCTGATTCATGTTTTAGAACATAGATAAAGGACTAGGGAAGTTTATAACAGGGTAAATAATATAAACTGTGGGACTGGAGAAGACTTTCCTGAAGAACAGCATTTAAGCAGAAATCCATGGAATACATATGTCTGTGTCTACATATTCTATGGATCTCTGCTTAAATATTATTCCTAAACACCAACCCTCTTGGTAGGGAGAATCTTACTCTTCAGATGGATCCACCTACACAAAAGCTCTGAGACAACAGAATAAACATAGTGTCTGTGTATTCAAGGAATTAACTGAAGATCAGTGAAGGTAGAGCTTAGAAAATGGGGAGAGTAACAAATCTGAAAAGACAAACAAAATTCAGATTATATAGGGTCTTATAAATCATGGTAAAGACTTAGATTTTCATTCTAATTAGGCTGAATGCCATTGAGGAGTTGGAATGAAAATGTGTGGGAGGGAGGCTTTTGGATACAGGATGGAGAATTAATTAGTAGGGAGCCAAGATTGGACAGAGGAGGAGCAGTTAGAAAGCTACTGAAAAAAAAATCAGATGAGATTGTAGGGATCAAGGGTAGGTCACCCCAAGATGGACCACTTTGGCATGGAAATTACTTTGAGCTGAAGTCAATCATAGTGCTGTGGGCTCATGAGTAACCTTTGTCCCTCCTTTAAAAGACAACTTCAGCTACTTCCATTTTGACCTTAAACTTTCTAGTTGGGTTTTTCCTTCTAGCCACCTCTTGACTCAGGAGGAAGACCCTGAAGGCAAAACATTCCTTGACTGAACCAAAACTACCCCCCCCACAGGCCCCACCCTAAGCAATAAAGACTGCCTTGAGCCAGCAAAACCCCTTTGTCCCACATATTCCTTATATAAACCTGGAAGCATTTTTGACACTTTGGAGACAGTCTTTGAGAAGCTAGTTCCTGGTGTTGGTCTCACTGAAATAAATTCCTTTGTTATTTCACCACCACTCCTTTCTCTGCCTTTGGATTTTGTCAGCAGTAAGTGACAGAACCTATTGTTTGAGACCCCTTAAACCAGGTGCTCTGCCTACCAGCTACACCTTTAGATTCAGAAGAATCTAAACTGGGGGTCTTTCTCAAAATAAGGGTCATTAACAGAGATAAATTTTACTTGAGTAATCCATCTGTATGGTACGGCAAACATCTGTTCTTCGTATTGCCTTGTAAATTGTATTTCTCCCCTCTGAATTCCCAGACCTCCACCCTTTCTCCTTAGTTCAGGGTAACATATATACCTCATTTTGCCTGACTGTCTTTGGAATTTGCACATCTATTTGGATCCCTGGTAATTACTACTATTAAATTTGATTTTCTCCTATTAAATCTCTCTCATGTTAATTTGATTCTTAGTCTAGCTAGAAGGACTTTGACAGAGACAGGAATTCTTGCTCCCTAACAAGATATTGTGACATTGTGATTTATAATAAGAAATACATATTTGGTCTTTTTCCCTGTTTCTGAAATCTAGCTTTTGAAACTCTTGGAGTTTCTGAAGTGAAGAGAGCAGTAATAGTGTCTTTTGTTATGTTAATGATTGGCTTTCAGAAAACCCTTAGGTAACCTAAGGATGAGGGCTCGTTGCCTGGGCTTGTCATTAGAGAATTGGAACTTTCAATCCCATTCTTTAACCTCCAGGTAAATGGACGGGCTAGAGATTGAGTTCAGTCACCAATGGCCAATGATTTAATATAAAGTTACAGTGAAATGAAGCCTCTATAAAAACTTGAAGTGAGGGCGCCTGGGTGGCTCAGTGGGTTAAAGCCTCTGCTTTCGGCTCAGGTCATGATCTCAGGGTCCTGGGATCGAGGCCCGCGTCGGGCTCCCTGCTTGGCGGGGAGCCTGCTCCCCCTCTCTCTCTCTGCCTGCCTCTCTGCCTACTTGTGATCTCTCTCCCTCTGTGAAATAAATAAAATCTTTAAAAAAAAAAAAAAAAAACTTGAAGTGATAGGGTTTGGAGAGCATCTGGGTTGGTGAACTAGTAAAGGTACCGGCAGAGTGGCTTCTGGGGAGAACATGGAAATTCCATGCTTTTCCCCCCACGTCTTGCCCTAGGCATCTCTTCCATCTGGCTGTTCTTGATTTATATACTTTTATAATAAATTTATAATCTAGTAAGTAAAATGGTTGCCTGAGTTCTGTAAGCTGTTCTAACAAATTAATCAAACCTAGTAAGGAGATCGTGGAAACTTCTGATCTATAGCTAGTAGATCAGAACTATAGGAAGAAAACAGCACTTGAGTAACTGGCCACTGAAGCTCAAGAGGAGGGCCTCATTAGAACCTTCAATCTATAGCCAGTTGGTCAGAAGCACAGGTAATAATCTGAGTTTGTGACTTTCACCTGGAGTAGTGGGCACGGAGGTCTTGTAGGACTTGTAGGATTGAACACTTAACCAGTGGAATCTGATGCTATCTCCAGGTAGACAGTGTCAGAGTTGAATTGAATTGTAAAACACCCTGCTGCTGTCTGAGAATTACTTGGCATTGCGTGGGAAGCCCCCCTACACACACACACACACACACACACACACACACACACACACACACACCACACGTTGGAATTTGGCCCAGGAACCTGAAAGAAATATTATAGTCAATTTCACTAAGAAAAGAAAGTAGAAAGAGAAATAGAAAGGTTCAGGAAAAAATTAGGAAAAAGATTTGACACAGTTGCTGAATATATGGTAGAAGTGAGAAGAATTAAGTGTCACTCCCATATTTTGGCTGAGACCTAGTAGAAGGATAAAAAAAATAAATAAAGCTAGTGGCATCAGCAGATTTCTCAGAGTTTCAGAGAAATTATTGTTTCAATTCTTATTTGTAGTATTTACTTTCTTATATTATTAAGACAATGGATCCAAAGGCTCAAGGTAATTGATTCAAACAGGTATCATATTATACTTGGAATTTCCCCTTCCTTCCTTTCCTTTTCCCCTGCTCCTTTGTGCCCTAAAATAAGCCTTTTCATGGGAATTTTGTAAGAATATCTGCTAGGGGAACTCTGTTTGATTATACCACTAGTGCCTCAGTTATTCTCAGGAGTGGAAACAATTTAAATAACTTCCAATATCCTTTGAGCTTCTACACTAATAGACTTTCATGGTTTTCAATACTTAAAAAAAAAAAATCACAGACTTACAAAAATCTTGGAAGCTTTCTTCCCCCCAAACTGCTTGAAAATAAGTTGCTGGTCTGATGCCCCATTACTCAAAACTTCTTAAAGTTTTATTTCCCATAATCATTTCTCCTACACAGCCAAAATAAATCCATCAAAATAAGGAAATTTCCATACATTTCTGGCACAATAAAATGGCCTAGGCTTACTTTCCACATTTTTTTTTAAAGATTTTATTTACTTATTTGACAGAGAGAGATACAGAGAGAGAGGGAACACAAGCAGGGGGAGTAAGAGAGGGAGAAACAGGCTTCCCACAGAGCAGGAAGCGCAATGCAGGGCTCAATCCCAGGACCCTAAGATTATGACCAGAGCCAAAGGCAGACACTTAAAGACTGAGCCACACCAGATGCCCCTTTCCACTTTTTTGCCCAAGATCTGAAATTAGCCATCTCCAAGTACACTTGATTCTTTTTAGCGAGGAATGGTGTTTTGTTTTTGTTTTGTCTTTTAAAGATTAATTTATCGTTTTAATTGTGAAAAGATTTTATTTATTTATTTATTTATTTTNAATGGTGTTTTGTTTTTGTTTTGTCTTTTAAAGATTAATTTATCGTTTTAATTGTGAAAAGATTTTATTTATTTATTTATTTATTTTAAAGATTTTATTTATTTATTTGACAGAGAGAGAAAGAGAGATTACAAGTAGGCAGAGAGGCAGGCAGAGAGAGAGGAGGAAGCAGGCTCCCTGCTGAGCAGAGAACCCAATGCAGCGCTCGATTCCAGGACCCTGAGATCATGACTTGAGCCTAAAGCAGAGGCTTTAACCCACTGAGCCACCCAAGTGCCCCTTTATATATTATTTTAGAGAAAGAGAGAGAGAATGAGAGAGAGAGAGAGCTGGAGGGGTAGAAGGAGAGGGAGAGAGAATTTCAAGCAGACTCCATGCTCGAGTGGAGCCAGATGGAGGGCTTCATCTCATGACCCTGAGATCAGGACCTCAGCTGGAACTAAGAGTTGGTCACTTAACCAACTGTGCCACCCAGGCACCCTGAGGAATGGTATTTTGAAGACAATATCTTGGCAATCCATATACTCCCAAGCCCTCTCAGTAGACAGAAGTTGGGAAATAAATGAGTGTGTACACACATGTCATTCACATACATGTGAATACACACACACAATTACACCCATTCTATCTATCCATTTATCCAATCATAGAAACCATGGAAGCAAAAACTCCAGTACTTCCATTTCTAATCTAACACAACAGTATTTTTGTTTTCTCTCTCCAGATAGAATTATTTGTTCACTTTTTTCTGACAGTAGAAAAGTTGGTTTCCATTCATATTTATTTCTTTGGTCAATCCTCCTGTGTTGGTCTCTGCCTTCTTCTCTGTGTAGATGTGCACCTAGCATTGCTTTGAATTTGATACTCTTTTGTTGGGTACTGTGCCTCCTCCTCTCCACCTCCCATCCTAAAATGCTCCCTAAATGTTTTATTTTATAAGCAAAAAATATGTACATTACTAAAAATATACAAACCTGAATTCATGCAACATAGTCATGTGTCAGTAGTGAAACAAAGCTTCATTTCAGCTTGGCAATGATTAGAAGCTCATTTTACAGAACGATAACAAGGAAAATGGTCCACAGATATATTACTTTACACCATGGTTCAATGAATCTAAAGAGTCTCCAGAAACCAATATTTTCCACATGTAGCAATCAATTGATTTTGCTTTCAGGAACAATAAAAAGTAAAACTTCAAACACCATTTTTCTCAACACATTGTTATCATTAAAGAACTATATCAATATAGAATTATTGTGTGACCAGAAATAGAAAAATTACAAATCATGAGGAATTAGCCTAAGCTGTCTGAGACCTACATGTACTAATCCTATTGACTCGCCTATTTACATACCTCAGTCCCTCCCTTCCTTCAGTTTCCACTCAAATGTTGCCTTTAAGGAGGCATTTCTTCACATACTTCTACCTCCATCCGTCTCTTCTGCTTTGTTTTATTTCTTAGAATTTTCATCATCTAGAATAGTAAATAATTAATTTTAATTGTCTGTTTCTTCCCAATAGAAAGCAAATTTCATAAAATCAGAAGATTTTGTTCTTATTTCATTGTCTCTATTCCCAGTGTCTGAAAGAATGCCAGGCTTATTATAGATGAATAATAATTATTTTTTGAATGAATGAATAAACAAATATTGGAGTTAGTAGAGAGGGAAAAACAAAACAAACAAAAGAAACAACAACAACAACAACAAAGAACTTCCTGGGACTCTTCAGCTGTTCCAGGACAGTGTACTGTAAACTGACCTGCAGGAACACCTGGGTGACGCAGTTGTTAAGTGTCTGCCTCCCTCTCAGGTCATGATCCCAGGGCAGTGGGATCAAGTGCCGCATCAGGCTTTTTACTCAGCGGGGAATCTGTTTCTTCCTCTGCCTGCTGCTCTCATGGTTTGTGCTCTTTCTCTCTCTCTCTCTGACAAATAAATAAAATCTTTTTAAAAAGTGATAAATAAAGTGACCTGCAGCTCCTGAATAATTTCCTTCTAGGGTCCACCTTTATCTTTTCAGTCATCTTGTTGACCTTCTAGATGATGAGGACATAAATGACACAGTCCTGTAAGGGCTGTGTTTCCTGGAGACATTAGCAGAGAATCAAACATTTAGATCCAAATGGACATGGGATAAGATTTGAGTTAAGATTTCTAGTTGCCTCTTATACCCACATCTGGCTGGTGATACCTCTGTGTCCACTGAACACCTCTTCAGTGTTCCTTCAACTTCAGCAATGAACTGCCCAAGTATTGAGGTTCTCATTACATAGCATATCCCAAATAAAAACTTTTCTCCTCGATCTAGGGAAGTGGCTTTTAATTGTTTTTAGAAATATGTTAATAAAATGTGCTCCCCAGGGGCTTATGTCACAGCTTTTTGAGTCTCACATATGGCATCTAGGTCAGCAGGTCTCCATATCATCTGTCCTGGCCTTGGTTTGTAATGTTTTTTAGTGGGTGAAAAAAGAATTGTGAGAGGCCAGGCTGATGCCCATTCCAATGACCATCTTCACCAAATATAGTCACCACAACAATCATGAGTAGTTGTCTTATTTAGAAAAAGGAACTTCTTATGAGTGATTAGAAGAAATGGCAACCTCTTCCACAATACACTGACTCTTAAATACAATAACGACTCAAGGAGTAGAATGGGAAGATGTTTCAGCAAATATTATATTTACTATTTAATAAATATACATTGCATAATAAATATAGGCCAGGAAATAATCAAAAGTCAAATTATTTGACAATAAATAACAGTTCTTATGAGTTTCTATTCTAAAAGGTGTCCCACAAATATATATTACCCAGGTGATATGAGTGTTAAGATGAAAAATAAAGAGGTTAAGAAAAAATTGTGAGACATGGTAAGAGGACAGAGACTGACAGCACTGAGATGGTAGTCTACTTTATTTCATTTTATTTATTTATTTATTTATTTATTTATTTATTTATTTATTTATTTATCAGAGAGAGAGAGAGAGAACAAGAGAGCACAAGCAAGGGGAACAGAAGGCAGAGGAAGAAGCAGGCTCTCCACTGAGCAAGGAGCTTGATGCAGGACTCCATCCCAGGAACCTGGGATCATGACCTGAGCTGAAGGCAAATGCTTAACCCACTGAGCCACCCAGGAGTCCCAGTAGTCTATTTTTGACAGTGTGGTCCAAGAGAGTATCTCTGATCATCTGAGATTTGGTAGAGATATAATAGTAATGAGGAAGGTAACCAAATAAATATGTAGGTGAAGTTTACTTTGGGCAAAGATTACAAAAAGCATGGAGAGTGTTTGATGAACATAGGGAACATCAATGTGGCTGGAAGAGTGAGGAAAGGTAAGATCAGAAGATGAGAAATGGAATACACAATGTAGGGTTTTGTTAGTGTTACTAAATTTAGAATATTTTCCTGATGAAATGGGAAACCACTGGAAATTTCTAAGCAAAGAGTTACATTTTGTGACTTACATTTTCAAGAATCACATAAGATGCTCTACTGGGAATAGACTAAAAGGAATTGATAGTAAAAGTGTTCAGGCTAGTTAAAAACCACTCCATTTGTGTGACTTGAATCAGAGCGGGAGCAATGGGTCTAGCAATAAAAGTAAAATATAATCAAAGTTGGAGCTAACGAAATTAGCTAATAAATTAAGCAGTGTATGTGAGAGAGAAAAAAACGACTTAAGGATGTTACAAATGCTATGGCCTGAAGTACTAGAAGGATGGCATTTCTAGTTAGTGAAATACCGAAGAATGTAGGATAAGCAGGTTTGCTTGGAAGCAAGAATCAAGACTTTGGGTTTGAACAGTTCTAATTTGAGGTGCTTTCCAAATGGAGATGTATGAGCAAGATCTCTGAGGCTCCTTTACTTTCTGTCTGTGTGACTTGAGTTAAACATTTTAATTTCTTGGTGCTATCACTTTCTCATCTATGATACACTGATGATAATAATGGTACATACTTCATAGATTTGTTAGGAAAATTAAATGAGGCACTTTATGCCATGAATACTTAGACAAATGCCTGGCTTACAGTAAGGGCTCAATAAGTATCAGCTGTTACTATTAGAGAGGTGATAGGAGATGATGAAACGTGGTCAAGTTTAGGTACATTTCATAAATGTTTGATAAGATTGTCTAACCAATTGGATGAAGAGTGTAAGAAAAAGGGACGAGTCAAAGATAACTCCAAGAATTTTTCCTTGAATATCAGGAAAATGGAGTTACTATTTAAAGAGATGGTTGGAACTAAGAAACAGTTTATAATAAGTAAGGAAAGAATAAAAATTTTGTCTATAGATATGTCAAGTTGGACATGCCCTCTAGACATCCATGTGGAGATGTCAAGTAAGCAGGTGCATACTAAAATCTAGAGGTTTGATTAGAAATCCAAGCTGAAGATATTAAATTCAAAAATCCTCATAATACATAAGGGATTTCGAATCATGAGAACAATGAGACCACCAAAAAAAGTGAGTATTGATTGGGAAGGAGATAGATCCTGGATGTGGGGCATTCAAATATTTAGAGATCTGATAGACACAAGATAACTAACTAGAAAGACAGAAAAGTAGTGGTCAGTAAGATAAGAAAAAAACCAAGAGTTAATGAGACACAGAAGCTGAAGCAGAAAGTACTTTAAACAAGTGGGATTAATTAACTGTGTCAAAATTTGATTATAATTTATGTGATAAGAGGGTAGAGATTTAACCCTTGGGTTCAACATTGTGGAACTCAATGACCTTGATAAGAACATTTTAGTGACACTAATAGGACAGAAGCTTGGGTTGGAGTAAGTTCAAGAGAGAATAAAAAAAGGAGGAATTGGAGACGTATCACTATTAACAATTCTCTTAAGAATTTACTGCAAAGTGAGGCAATAGCTGAAATGGCATGTGGGTTTGAGAAGCTCTGTTTTATTTTGTTTATGGTGGGAGAAAATATATATGTATATACATATATATATGTACGTGTTTATGTACACACACATATAAGTATACTTCTTGTAAAAAACATATACACACATTGTATACACATATATAGTTATGTACCTAAGTATATATGTACATACTTGTAATACTCATATTTATCAAGATGGGGAAATTGGTGATTCAGGTGAGAGAAAATGGGGCCACATATAAAAATAAAACCCTTAAATATGTGAAAAGGTCTCTAACATCCAAAAGAAAATGTGGTTTTATGTACAAGCATAAACAGTTCACCTGGAAGAACTAACAAAAATTTAGGTATATGCATTCAGATGGAGATTGGTGCAACTTTTGGTAACTGCAAGATGTTTCTAAGCAATCAAAAAACTAGGATGTAATGTCTGCAATTAAGAGAGAAGAATGAGAATGGTGTTGAGAGTCTGAGGAGAAAGGAGAAGTATCAAATAGTCAAGGAGAGGAGTGAAAGATTTTCTTCTTCCCAAAGAACTGTGGTAGGATGGTCCAGGAGCACCATGGGCCCATTTGAGATTCATGGTGATGAATTTAAAAATAGACTGGTTGTCATGGGTTCTTTTGTTAAGTCAAATTTAGATATTTGGGTGTTTTCTATTTGACATCACTAACCTAGGTCACAGGTTCTACACAAGCATGGACACTAGTCAGTTGCTCTTGCCGCCCACCCCCTACAGTGACAAAGAAATATCTATTCACAGAAGATAACACTCTTTTTTTTTTTGCGCCCAAACAGGGAGAGGATAACACTCTTAATATTGAGAAAGAAAAATATATATAGTTTAAGAAGCTCTAATAAAAATATCCTGACAATACCAAATATTGGCAAAGATATGGAGCAACAGAAACTCTCATTCATTGTTGGTAGAAATATAAAATGGGACAGTCACTCTGGAAGTCAGTTTGGCAGTTTCCTACAAAACTAAACTTAGTCTTACCATATGATCAGCAATCACACTCTGTGTTATTTACCCAAATGAGTTGAAAACTTACGTTGATACAAAAACCTGCAGAGACTACTGGGTATATATCCCAAAGATACAGATGTAGTGAAAAGAAGCGCCATATGTACCCCAGTGTTCATAGCAGCAATGTCCACAATTGCCAACTGTGGAAAGAGCCAAGATACCCTTCAACAGATGAATGGATAAAGAAGATATGGTCCATATATACAATGGAATATTACTCAACCATCAGAAAGGATGAATACCCAACTTTTGTATCAACAAGGATTCACCTGGAGGAGATTAGGCTGAGTGAAATAAGTCAAGCAGAGAAAGTCAATTATCATATAGTTTCACTTACTTGTGGAACATAAGGAATAACATGGAGGACATTAGGAGAAGGAAAAGAAAAGTGAATTGGGGTAAATCAGAGGGGGAGACGAAAAACTAGACTGGGGACTCTGAGAAACAAACTGAGGGTTATGGAGGGGAGGGAGGTGGGGGCGATGGGTGAGCCTGGTGGTGGGTATTAAGGAGGGCACGTACTGCATGGAGCACTGGGTGTGGTGCATAAACAATGAATCTTGGATCACTGAAAAAAACAAAAAACAAAACAAAACAAAAAAACCTGCACAGGGATATCTATAACGGCTTTATTTGTGACTGCCAAAACTGGAAGTAATCAAGATGTCCTTTAGTATGCGAATGGATAGATAAACTGTGGTATATCCAGACAACAGAATCCAGTGCTAAAAAGAAATGAGCTATGAAGTCACAAGACATGGAAGAACCTTAAATACATATTATTAGTAAAAGAAGCCAATCTGAAGAGGCTGTATGATTTCAAATATGTGACATTCTGGAAAAAAGGCAAAATCATGGATATAGTAAGAAGATCAGTGGTTGCCAGGGGTTGAGGAAAGGGGAGGATGAATAAGTAGAATGCAGAAGAGTTTTAGGGAAATGAAATTATTCTGTATAATACTATAATAGCAGATGCACACCATTATACATTGGCCCAAACCTATAGAATGTATACCATCCAGAGTGACCCATGATTTAAATTAAGGACTTTGGGTGATAAGCACATGCCAGCATAGGTTAATTGATTATAAAAAATGTACCACTCTAATGAAGGCTGTTGATAGTAGGGGAGGCTGTGCATGTGAGGGGTGGAGGGCAGGGGTATATGGGAATTCTTTGCACTTTCCTTCAAATTTGCTATGAACCTAAAACTGCTCTAAAAATTAAATTGTATTAAAAATATATATTATAGGAAATTAGACTGGAATATATATAGGAGTATATATATATTCCTTACATGAGAATATTTTCCTACTTGGCCTTCTATAGTTGAATATTATATATTAAAGTTAAAGCATAACTCAGAGGTTCCAGATGAAAATAAGTACCCATAGAGAGATTAAAATAGACAAAAACAGCAGAAACTGACGTGGATAAGATTTTATACATTGTCAGTTCCAAAGGATTTGTTTCAGACCCTTCATTTTTTTTAGTCTATTTAAGTTGCTTGGATTCTTTCAATTCCTCACACCCTACCTATGTTTTGTACATTGTGGGTTGATGGTAGAACGCCCTTTATCTACCAGCCTCTCCCAGAATCACTTTTTTTTTTTTACCCCTTCTCTTTCTTCCTCCTAAGAAATTAGAAGGGTCTAAAAGGCATTTTGAGTGGGAATCCAAAATTCACACTGCACTGACTTAAATGCAGCTCAAAAAAAAAAAAAAATCCCCCCACCCATGGCTTTATTATTTTTTTAATTCAAAACAAAATTACAGCTTCCCTGACCACTGTACGAGCATTTTCTATTGATTGTTTATGTCACAAGGACAGTATAGGGTACAAAATGAGAAAAACTTATCTTAGTGACTTGAAAGAAAATGCATATTAAAGGTAGACTACTTCTTCCAGAAAATGAAATAGACCTACATTTTATTACCCAAGAAACAAAGAAGAAAAAACTTTCTCCTTGGAAAATATCTTATTTTTATCCTGTTTAAAGATTTCCCTCTACTGAAGAAGCAGATAAAAAAAATAACTGAATAGTGAAAGAAGGCAATTGGATAGAGAATAAGTGTAAGTTTAAAAAAATGATGCTCGAAGAAAAAATAATTAGTAAGGGCATGCAGGGGACATATAAAACAGCAAAGCTATAACAGGTTACTATTAGCAAAGGATATAAAGGGAAGCATGTCAGAGATTAGAAGTGATTATAAAGTCAAAGCACGCAGTGGGAAGGGTGGGCTTGTTACTTTTCAGGGACAGAAGGAAAAGCAGAATGCATCAAGGTGAGGGTTGAATTTCTTAATAGCTACTTTACCTCAGTCATTGACAACAATTATAATGGGAACAGGATGCTCAGGGCAATAAGAGTTAATGAGAAAAACATGTAACTGGGCAAAATTTGAGTCATATTTAGTTTAAAAAATATCTAAGTAACTTGGAATGTATTCAAATCTGCAGAGTATATGATATCCACGGTAGAATACTAATGTTTAAAAAGGTAAATCTAGCAATAGAACCATTATACCACATTCTAGAAAGCTATAGTTAATTTCTTTCAAGTTTTCTTTTTTCTTTTTAAATTACAAAACCCTTACACGAGCCCTGTAAAAATATAGTAAAAAAAAAAATAAAAACTCTCCTTCATTATCCAACTTTCTTCGGATCTTCCACTCCCTGAACGAGTGCACTGTCTAACCCTGAGGTAACCACTATTGACAGCTTAGTGAGTACACATTCCGAGACTTCTTCTGAAGACTTAGACACACTTTGCAAATATATGTACACATCAGATAGAAATTCCCATTTACAGTTACTTCTATTTTCTTTAGTTGAACTAAAATTGTATAAGTTGTCCTAATTAGAAACCTAATACCTACCTGCTTTGGATCCCTTCCCCTTGTCTGGTGCTGTGCCATAGTATCATAGCCACAGTCTCATGGCCACTGCAACAAGATCTCTTGAGTGGACCTGAATGCCGCCGCCTGAACATGCCTGCATCTGCAAGACAGCCCCAATTCTCATGCAGTCTTTGACCTTCATTTCACCAATGTCTTTCCCCTGCCTTCCCTCGTTTTCAATTCTAAAGTCTCTTTATTTCCATTTATTCTTTATGTCCTACTCTTCTGGTTGAAGAACATACCTCACCTAAATAAATGCAATACTATCTAGCCATTCTCCCGCTACTGTCCCTTTCCCTATGATCTATTTTATTGTTTTATATGTTAAAGCAGGAGCTAAATCATGTGACTCCCCTGCTTAAACCCCATAAATGGATGCCTATCTCACCCCTAAGCAGTGTCAGTTATTACAACGGTCTGGCCTCTTTACCTGCAGGACTCATCCTCTCACACTCCATTTGCTTACTCTGCTCCAGACACACTGGCCTCCTGGTTCTGTGAACCCACCAAGTATGCTTCTACCTTAAGACCATTCTACTGTCTCGTTATTCCTTTTGTTCACAATGTTCTTCCCACAAATATTCTCAAAGTGTTTTTTCAAAAGTCATTTTGTCACTGAAATGCTCCATGACTGCCCTATCTAAAATTTTGTTCTTCTACAGCTAATATTCTTCATATATTCTCTAGAAGTCATCACCAATATAGCATACATTTTATTTTTTATTGTGCTTACAGTTTCCAACTCTACAATATAAACTCCATGAAGGCAAGTAATTCTATTAATTACTATATTCCAAGTCCCTAGTAATGTGTCTACATATAGAAGGTCTTCAATAAATATCCTTCAAATGAATGAATGAATGGTGGGAAATTTACTACTGTTCTTACCCTACGCTGAGTTTATAGGAAATGCTTCAAAGTTGTCTCAAATCTGTTTTTTTCTACATTGGTATTTTCCTTATTTCCATATTCTGTTGAACAGAAGAAATCAATTAAAATCTTGTTTCGGGGGGGAACTTCCTTGGAAATGGCTAGACGTAATTTCTATCCTAGGACTTGCTAAATATATCTGGTAATTATACCATTTTGAAAAATATGCAACCACAAAGCCCAGGTTCAGGAAAATTTTCACCATCCAAATTCTTCTTACCTTGAATTTTTTCCTAGTTCTTTTTTTTTTAAGATTTTATTTATTTATTTGACAGAGAGAGAGATTACAAGTAGGCAGAGAGGCAGGCAGAGAGAGGAGGAAGCAGGCTCCCTGCTGAGCAGAAAGCCCAATGCGGGGCTTCATTCCAGGACCCTGAGATCACGATCTGAACCAAGGCAGAGGCTTTAACCCACTGAGCCACCCAGGCGCCCCTTTTTCCTAGTTCTTGAAATATTTTCATAGAAGGAGAATGGTGAAACCCTGAGTTATTTTGGTCATGAATACTCAGGGACACAGAGTTTTCAAAAAAAAATTTTTTTAAGATTTTATTTATTTGACAGAGAGAGACACAGCGAGAGAGGGAACATAAGCAGGGGGAGTGGTAGAGGGAGAAGCAGGCTTCCTGCTGAGCAGGGAGCCTGATGCAGGGCTAAAACCTAGGACCCTGGAATCATGACCTGAGCTGAAGGCAGATTCTTAATGACTGAGCCACCCAGGCGCCCCCAGGTTTTTCAAATTTAAAAGCCAAGATTGACTTTTCTGTTCAGAAAAACTGTGTTATGTCAAGCATAGTAAATGAATGACTAGTGAATGAACAAGCATAGAAATCCCTAACTATCACTGGGGCAAAGATCACAATATAGCATAACATAACAGAAACAATAAAACTTATACTTTAGTATATCAAAGCATTTTTATTTACTTAGTTAGCTATGAATATATAACACTTTAATATGACTGGAATTAAACTACTCTTGATTTGCCTTCCCCCTGCCCCCACTTTAATAGTATACCTTGGAAAGTGTTCCTTAATAGAATTAATGGCCTTATCTTATTCTTTTGAACAGTGCCATGTCCTTAGTATGACTGTACTAAATATATATTATCGTTGCAGCATGAAAGGTAACATAATCAAATTATGACAAATTTGAGAAGAGTTGAATAAAGGGTCTATGTACAAGAGTGTAGCTAAGGTGTAGAGAAAACAGAAAAGACAGTACAGAAATCTGAAGAGAAGCGGTAGGAGTTGCCAAAATTCAGGGAGTCTGAAATGAGGAAGTTAACCAGGGAGTAGTCATCTTGACCTTACTTCCCTTTCTTTCTTGGATCCCCAACCAACATCCCCTTTGATTAAACTCAATAAACAAGCAAAATACAAGGAAGCTCATTGACATTACCTTTTAACCAGCCTCCAAGGGCAGAGAAAAGGATGAAGAAGGGAAGAAGAAATAGCAGATTTTGATTTATCCTTCCAGAAAAATCTGTGAAACATATCAAACACACACACACCTTTGTAATGACTTCAACATCATGATTTTTTTTTACTATCTAGAAATCTCTCTACATCAACACAGATAAACTTTCTCTTCTAATATCAGCATAAATATAGTTGGACCATAAACATTCAACATAAATCATCCTCTGTAGATAAATTTTACATTGCTTTCAATTGTTTGTTCTAACAAAAATACTACAAGGATTGTATATATATTTTCCACTCTTACAAATATGTCTGTAGGCTAAATTAGTAGAAATGTGTTTTTTATTCAAAGGAAAGTATCTTCTCTTTTTAGAAATGTTCTTTTAGTATGAATTATATCATACAGGAAGTGCATGTAACAGGTATGTAAAATTTTAAGCTAACATTCATTTAACCAATACTCACATCAAGAAAGAGAAAAATGCTAGTACTCAAGAAGCATCTCTTTGACTTTTCCCATTCCCAGAAAGGTTAACTATCTCCTGATTTTTGTGGTAATTATTTCTTTAAAATTATTGATCACATATTTATATATATTTTAATTTCATATAAATGTAATCATACATTTGTGGGGTTTTTTGTGATATTTTGTTTTTGCTCAACTTGTTGGTGACATTCTTCCATGTTGTAGCACTTAGTTATGACTTCGTCATTTTTGTTGTACAGCACTCTCTATGCCACTCTCTATGCCACATTGTTTTCTTCTATTATGAAACATCTTAAAGTAGATAATCTTGTATATGTATCCAGGAGAACAAGGGGAAAAATTTTTTTAATCATATCAATGAGAGAATTACCTAGGCATAAAGTACCCAGATTTTTAATATATTACATAATGACAAACCATTTTCCCAAGACTTTTATAATCTATACTTCTACTATCAATGTTGAAGTATTGCTAGTGTTCTATCTTTATTGATATTTGATAATGTTAGATGTTTGCTTGTTGAGAATTTAGCTAAACTTCTCTGTAATATTGCTCTGTTGTGTGTGCAAATTAGCAAGCTACCTTACTAAATGTAAGATACCCATAAAAGCAGCCTGGGTATTGTCAGCACCACAGCCTACCAATACGTACTGACTCTACACTCGGGGTTCTAGGGTCCAGCTCTAATGATTCTACCACCATTGTACTAGTACTAAGGAGGCTGACCCCAACCCCAGTGAGGTGGATTGGGGGACCCTAGACTGGTTAGTCGTCTACGAGCCCACTGTAGGACACCAGGGATGTCCATTGCAGATCTTTCCAGTGACAATTTGTAAGATCAATAATAGAGAATTAGAAACAAACTCAAAACTTTACACACCTTGAGATGCAAAATATTTTAAAAGATTGTGTAGCAGAGGGAGAAAAAGGGGCCAAGTGGCTGTCGAGAGTGTTGAATACGGGCTCTGAGCTACCACTCAATGCCACAGAAATAAGACAATTTGCTGGTATTTCCAAAGTCCCCAAATCGATTACCTTTTAAGAGACCCCCAGGACATTATCCTAGGGACTCCCAGCTCCTGAGAGTTTGTTCCACTTCTTAGGGACAATTGCTCATTTAAAACTCTGGTGATCCACTGGAACAAGGGCAATAACCAGATATTTTTGGCTCTTTCAGACACACAGAGTCTAAGTCATGGTAATTGCAGGTCACCCCTCTAAATTCCCCAAGGGAAAGTCATAGAGCCGTTACACATCGCAGCCGAAACTGTAAAGGGAGTACAAATTAAGCTGGATGAGTCCACTGGCACCATATTTCTAAAACATATCCAGGCCAGCAAAATCTGTATTATCATCATCTCTAAGCAATTTGGGAGGGGTTTATCTCCTTGGGTTCTATATTATAAGAGATTTGTATTGGACAATTTGCCATTGATCAGGTTGCAAGTGTGTGGAAGATGGTGAGACCATCAAAAAATTAAAATGATAAGGGGAGAATTTCTCTGGTGAACAGATGTTAATGAATCCTCTTTAATATCAGAGGAGTTGGGTACTTGCCAGTAGTAACAAGACAGCCTTTGGAGAAGACTGGTAGTTGGTGTAGGGGGTTTGGGGATACGAGGGCAAGGAATTAAGAAATATTACAGCCTGAGGTACAATGCCTGTCCTTTGGGGGGACCACCTATTGTTTAGAAGCTTGAGGAGCATATCTTTGAGTAGGCCATTGTGCCTCTCTATGTCTGGTTGCTTGGGGCTAGCAAGCCAGGTGGAAAATATTCAAAATACCACATTCCAGAGCCCGGGACCAAACGGCTTGGGAGGTAAAATGGATACCTTAATCTAAGTCTATAATGGCTGGTGGGCCAAAGGAGACAAGCACATACCTGGTTAAGAGGATTACATGATGGAAAGCTGCATTTCAAGAGGCAGGGGCTTGCAGGAGTCCAGGAAAGTATCCACGATAGTGTTTGTCCAGAAGAGGGTGCTAGTAGTCCAATAAAATCAATTTGCCATCTTGAATATGGTCTGTGTCCCTAGGGCACATGTCCCCCACCTGGGAGTCTTCCAGAATTTTGTTTGCGAGTAAAGGAAACCATTATTTACCATCCCTGTGGATAGAATGCCACCTCTGTATGCCCAGTCAGTGAATGTTGTCACCCCCATATGGCCTGGTATAGTATGGATCTACTCTGCCAGTGGGTATGGCAGATATCCGAAATTGCCATTTCCACTTCTCCCACATCTATCCATAAGCCCTGATGTATGTAAGACAGGACCCTGCCCCACTCTTCCTGAGGCCTTTGATCTTTTCCATGGCTTTCGTCATTGCCAGGTGGGCAATGACCAAGAATGGGATTTCAAACAGTAGATAGGCTTCCCCATAAGTTTCATCGTTATTGCTTTGGTTAAATGTGATTTATGATGACTTGAGAAAACAATACCTACGTCCTTTGACATATCTGATACACAAGGGATTGCTATTCCTGTTGCTGAGGCATTACAGAATGGACTGCTTAGAGGTGAGCTAAACAGCTCCATAATATTGTTGCATTGGCATCCATTTTGCGTAGCCAAGTGACCTGCAGGGGCCTTGAGCTGATCTTAGACCCTCCTGGGAGCATATATGCTTTAGAAAACATCCGGCAGAGGGACGCCTGGGTGGTTGTCATTAAGCGTCCGCCTTCAGCTCAGATGGTGGTCCCAGGGTCCTGGGATCAAGCCCGCATTGGGCTCCCTGTTTGGAGGGATACCTGCTTCTCCCTCTCCCACTCCCCCTGCTTGTGCTCCCTCTTTCGCTGTGTCTCTCTCAGTCAAATAAATAAATAAAATCTTTAAAAAAAAAAGAAGAAGAAGAAGAAAGAAAAAGAAAAAACATCCAGCAGAGTCATAATCAGTGGAAGTTCCTGCTATGACTTCTACAATTACCCTTGTCACAAGCACTCTCCCCACCTCCCAGGGCTTTTCCTTTGTGTGCCCCTTAGATAAGCTTGTGGTGCTTACCAAAACCCCACTCTTTTTGGCTTGAATTGGCCAATCTGGACTTAGCCCAGGGGCACCAAAGCACACCCAAGGCCCTAATAAAGGCACATGCCCCTGGTCCTGCCTCTCTGCCTACTTCTTGCTTCAACCTCCCTGTGCAGTTTAGCCATCTTCAAGCGTGCCATCTACCTTCTCCAGAAATTGTGAATAATAAACATCTCTATTTCACTTTCCTTTGTGGTCTTTGTTGAACCATGGCTCACTATCCAATATAGCAGCGCTCTATTTACCAAGTGTTAATTTAACAAAGTCCCAACATGGCTAGATGTCATTCTTGTAAATGTGAAATAAACTCTATTTGTGGTATGAATTGGCATTTTCTGAATTTAAATTGAGGTTGAGTACTTAACTTTCATATATTTCTCGAGTATTTGAATGTCTTCTATATATGTCTATAAAATAGTTTGGCCCATTTTTCATTGATTTGTCTTTTTCTCACAGATGTGTAGATATTAGTTGCACATCAGTTACATGTGTCTCAAGTAACTGCTACTTGTAGCTTGCCTTTTATCTCTCATTATGGTATATAATGATGAAAAAATCTTATTTTGTGACTTTTTGTATGTTTATTTTTAATTAAATATACCAAGGCAGAGGTCATTAAGATATTATTTCATATCATTTTCTAAAGTGTGTAGTTTTGACTTTCATATGAAGACTTTAATTCATCCAGGCTTGCTTTTTAAATGTGAAATGATGCAAGATTTCAATCTCATTATTTTGCATATAGATATCCAGTTTTGTTAACAGTATGTACTGAAAAATCCACTCTTTCCTACTAATCTTACAATAAGACCTCATTCATAAATGAAGTTCCCATACACGTGGAAGACAATGTTTACAGTCAATGTTAATTTCCATGGGTTTATTTCCAGATACCATAATGTCTTCATAGCTATAGTACCTATGATGTCTTGTCTTGATATTTGTTAGCATATCTTTCATCTTTTCCTGTTTGTTCAACAACATCTTGGCTTTTGAATGTCTATCTATGTTCCAGAAATCTAAACATGAATTTGGGGAGGGCTGATATTTTTATAATATTTAATTCTTCAATCTATGATTATGATACATATCTTCACTTAGTTTTTCTTAAAACATTTTATGATTTTATAATAGTTCTAAGAATAATGGAGTAACTCGAATAGTCCAAAGCTCCTAGTGAGAACAGCTAGAAAAGTGGTTGAAGTAAGTTAAAAACTTTTTTGAAGACATTGGAGTGCTACCAAGGAAAACAAGAATTAAGGGAACAAATTTTAAAAAGGAAGAACTGTGAGGGCGAAGTGAGCCAACATTTTATGAGAAATTCAGGAAGACAGTTTATAAAAAGAAAGAGGACAAAGAATTGAGCAATAGATAATTAGTCTCATGAGACCAGAGTGGGGGAAATGCAGACATGAGAGATTCGAAGTTGGAAAAGTAATCCCAGTTATTGTGGAATTTTATCTTAATACATTTTTTTGCACCCTTATAGAGTTAGTGACTTAAATATTAGAAGTCTTCAGTACTTCAAATGCTGCTATTTGATCATGTCTTTGGACTTATCATCAATTTCACTGATATAATTTTCATTTTCCTATTAGTTTTATCCAGTGGATTTTTTATTTCAGATATTGTATTTTTCACATCCCAAATTTCCACTGAAAATCTTTTTTTCTATTTCCCTTCTGACACATCCTATCTTTATATTCTTTGAGTATATTATCTTTAACTTCAGGAAGCACAGTTTTACCAGTGGCTTTGAAGCCCTTTAACGATAATTGCCACATTTGGGTTGTCTTGGGATTACAGCTGTTGATTGTCTCTTTCTTTAAGAATGATTTGTATTTCCCTGACTCTTTTCATGTTGGATAATTTTGGATTGACATTGTGAGTGTTAAATTGTACAGACTCTGAATTTTGTAGTATTCTTCCAATGAGTGATGAAATTTTTATTTTGCCAGGAAGTTAATTTGTCTAGTCTTAGATTGCAAGTTCTGTCACGCTTGACTTTGGGGATGGTTCATATCTCAATTAATAATGCTTTTAGTCTGTCCTTTCTTGCAAGGTCCAGGAGTCAGTGAGAGACATTATCATTGTTTCTATACAGAATTTGGGCTTCCCTTTTTTGGCTTTCTCCTCTCCAGTATTCATTCCCCTAGTATCTGGCAATTTTCTCCTAGGTCTTTCACACAGAAATATGTTAAACTTTCTTTTGGAGTTTTAGCCTCCATCCACTGTTACCACAATTTCAGCTACTGTCTGAGAAGGGCCACAGAAATGGATGTACTTTTTTCACTAAGCACTTTTCACTTAATTCACTTTTCAGTTCTTTTCCAAAGTCTACATGCATTGATCATTTCCCAGAGTCCTTTGATAATTGATTTTTGTATTTTCCCAGAAGTTATAGTTCTTATCTATGGCAGGACCAGTTTTTTTTTTTAAAGGAAATCATTGCCTTAAGAAAAAGCAGTATTCTCTTCTTCTACCTTTTACCATAATTTCTGTTTACCTGCTAGAATTCATCTATTCAAACGCACTGGACAATCTTCCACTAGATCTGTCAACATACACGTCTTTTTTTGTAGTAAAGTCCTTGTCTATTTATTCCAACACCTGGAGATCTCTGTGTCTCTTTCTCTTAAGTTTTTTTTTTCTCTCTTAATTGTCATATATCCTTGCTTCTTTGCATGTGTCGTAATTTGATATTATGCTAGACAGCCATGTAAAAAACTGGTGGAGGGTTGTTGGAGGGGAAATGGGTAGGGTGAAGGGGTCACTGGGTGATAGGCATTAAGGAGGGTGTGTGATGTAATGAACACTGGGTTCTTTACGCAACTGATGAATAAGTGAACTTACCTCCGAAACTAATAATATAGTCTATGTTAACTAATTGAATTTAAATAAAAGAAGTTTAAAAGAATGGAGGCTGAAGAAAATAATATATACTCCAGAAAAGGACATGTATCTTTTCCTGACAGGCTGCTCGTACCAAGGGCTGAGTCAATCTAATCTGCTACTGAGCTGGGTCTGAGCTTTATTACAGCTTTAGTTAGATTCACTTTACCACATGCTTCAAATATTTTGAGAGCAGGATCAAGATTTTATTTTCAGTAGAGCTTTGAGTCTCAGCACTTGTAAGACTTTGCATATCTCTATGCTTTACAGCTCAGCAGGCAATTTTCAAACTTGTAGGAGACCTTTGTTTGCCTTACATCCTAGCCACCCACTTTTTTTGTTGTTGTTTTTCTAGTGGGGAATTGCCTTCCCTTCGCAGACCTCCTCTGGGCATTTATTGATTTAGGAGAACTCTCTTCACCCTGCTGCTCAGCCCCTCGCCATTTGGAGGGCCATTTCTGTGTCCTTGGTGAAAGCTCTGTGGCCCCAGAGGGATTTTTTTTCAGCTCCCCTGATAAGTCTCCAGCCTTCAGATACATTATATTTTACTCAGTGCTGTTGTCCCAGAGAGATTTTCTTTATCTCTTGACCTACTCACATGGACTTATGGAAATTCACTGAAGGGGAGAAATTTTTTTCAACTCTCTTGCTTTTTATCAGGCTTAAATTCAGTAAACTTTGTTCATCCAGTGAAGACCTGTGGGAAATTGTCCATGCAGACTTATTAAGTCATTGGGGCTCCTTTAGAGGCTACTCTTTAATGCCAGGCTACATGTTGACATTAAATACTGCTAAGTG
Organism: Ailurus styani; assembly: GCA_002007465.1. Taxonomy (NCBI): domain Eukaryota; kingdom Metazoa; phylum Chordata; class Mammalia; order Carnivora; family Ailuridae; genus Ailurus; species Ailurus styani. The sequence continues at coordinate 5,822,708 of LNAC01000032.1, read as the reverse complement.
TGTGGCTGGTTTTTCCTTACCCCATCTATAGAGAATCCTTCCTCTTTCTACTTGAAAGCAGTCATGGGTATCTTCTCTCCTAGGAAAGACCTTGTGCCTCTTCTGGAATGTAGATTTTTTTAGTCTTTGCCTTCTCTGCTCAGTTATGGTAAAACAACACGAAGCTAGATGGTTTTTATCTTATCCAGCTTGTTCTCACTGTTAGGATAGAAATAACAATTCCATGTGGTCTTTCATATTCTAACTAAGAGCAGAATTGTGTCCCTGGGATTTTAGTTTTCTTCTATAGTCCTTTTGTTTGGTTTTGCCAGCATATGTAGAGATTAGAAATCTAGCCTTGTACCACCATCTTCCCAAAATTCCTGCTTCCCAAAATTCAAGCAGGAATTTTCCATTCTTAATTATGTTTCATGCTGAAAAAAATTAAACCATTATGTTTCATATTTATTGCAAATTTCTGCATAAGCATCAAACTCTGAACTGAAAAGAACATTAGTGACAACTATATTCCCAATATTACATATGGAAAATCGGCTTCTTAATTTTTACATTTAATGTTAGGAGATTTTAGAAAAATGATATTAAAAATTAATTTGAAAATACCTCATACCCATTTAAATTTAATTTGAAATAATTTATGATATGTCCTCATTTCAATTTTTTATATTTAGGGAAACATTTAAAAACTTACAGCAAATCAAAACACACAAAGAGAAAAAAGTAAGATGCATAAACTAAAGCTAAAATTAAAGCAAATGTTAAACATTTATGCCAAGAAACCCCTCAAAAACTTGATGCATAATATTGTGTCAGATATATAGCAATATCTAATATTGCTTAGATAGTATGTTCTAAGATTTCTACCTTTCATTATTCTGTTATATTTTTCATATCTTAAGAAATGTCCAGTGGATTTTTTAATTTTAGATGTTGCATTTTTCAGATCCAGAATTTCCACTTTTTTTTTCTTTCTATTTCTCTGCTGACATGTCCTACCTTGGGGACAGATTGGGAAAGTCTGACATTCGAATGGTGTGTCAGTTATCAATCCATTTTCTCTCAACTCCAAATCTACTCTTCATTGTCTTTTTTGTGATACTGGAACATTTCTCTATCACCAGGTGGCATGATATTAAGCTTATCATTACTAGGCACCCTGATTTATGTTATTCTTGGCAAGTTTTATACTCCCTGTGGACCGTTTCCTCTGTCATCCCAAAGAATGGATTCCCAGTGAGTTCTACTCCGGGTGGTATCTCTCCATGGATGAGATGAGTTAGGTGGCTTTGCAATAAATTCTAAAGTGTGACAATTCCCCATGGGTAGCTTTCCAGTGAGTACTGGAGATATGGCACTTCACTAACTTCTCCACTTTCCAGGAGGCCACGCTGTACCCCCTTCAAGTAGGTCTGGATTTTGGCCCTGGTATTGTACCTCTTCCACATATGTTCCTTACTGGGGTGCTCAGCATCAGCCCTAGTGGTAGTTGCTGTTCCACATAACTACTATCCCTATACCCTTTAGAATATGCTTTATAGCTAGTTCAACAACTCCAATCTCCTGTTCAAATTAATGCATCAATTCTATTTCCTGATAGGACCCTGAATAATTCAGACGAAGTACTACCAAAGATGTGGAACAGGACAGGTTCTAGGGAAAAGTTGTCCATTATGGTTTACAAAACCCAGAGGGGAAAAGAGTATGTTAATAAACAACATTAGTAGATTGTTATGGAAATCTAGGGTGACAATACTGAAAAATTTTAAGAATTAAGAAAAATACAACAAACTTATCTGGAGATTGAGAATGTAAAAGCAGTTTATAGGGGCACCTGGGTGGCTCGGTCCATTAAATATCTGACTATTGATTTCAGCTCAGGTCATGATAGGCCTCTGTACTCAGTGCGGAGTCTGCTATTTTGCTTCTCTCTCTCCTTCTGCCCTTCCCCCTGAACACATGTGTATTCTTTCTCTCTCAAATGAATAAATAAATCTTTAAAAAAAATAAAACCAGTTTATGCTCAGAGACACAGGCAGACAACTTCACAGAAGTATTTTAATGGGTATTAGAGATTTTAAAAAACTGTTAAAAATACAGAGCTATTCTCAGTCACTAAGAATAGGCAATACCCCTTCTTAACGTGATTGGAGAATTAGTCTAGTTATCAAGACATATTAAGCACAAGGAAAAAGTTCTGGGCATAAATGCTGGAATTACAGGTAATTTTTACTTTCTACTTATATCTTTTTTAAACATTTTATGTAATTAACATGTATTACAAATATAATTAGAAAAAAACAAATTTAAAGAAATTTTTAAACAAATGGCCCTGAGGTATAAAAGTTTAGATTATATTTCAAAGCAAGGGAAAAGTGCAACTGATATTCACAGATATTGGGTACAAAGAACAAGATTGTCTTAATTCTGATAACAATGGTATTACTTTGGTAATATACTATTTGGTAATATACTATTTGGTATTACTACTTACTAAAGTATTTTCTACTGAAATTAAGAATGGGACAAGATGAGGCTGATAATGGAGATATCAAAGTTCTCCAGAGCCATGATGGAGGGAAGTCCACTGGGGATACTGTGAAACAACGAGGTACCACACCTGCCAGTTTCTTTTGTCAATAATTCTTACTACCATTTGGTATGAATAATGAACAAAAAAGTATACTTACCAAGATGGCTTCCTTATATCAGTGATGAATCATGAATATGAATTAAACTTTCTTGTAGCATCTACTATTGAAGAAAACAACAACAACAACAACAACAACAAAACTTCTAAGACATTTGTTCACTTCCCCCGCCTGACAACTACATTTGTTTTTTTTTCAAATTTTGGAATATTGTCCTAGAAATTTTGGAATATAGTCCAAGAAATCTTGAATCTACTTAACTTTTGTACCTAAATATTCTGCACTTACTATATTGAAACAAACATAAATACTTCCTGTAGTTAGCCTGAGCTTTAATGTTTGCAATAAAATTAACAAAAGTGACTGTGATATAATTATTAATCCATTCAACAACCATTTAGTTTGTGTGCCTGCATGTATTTGGACCTAGATATTGTATTAAACAAGGAAGGCATGGAGTCTATTCCTTAGAAATGAATGTGGAGAAGATTAGATCTGAAATTCAATCCGCACTCAAATCAATCTTTAGGTGGTTAGGAAGAAATTTCAGGGTTACTAAATTATGTTTATTTCATAGAATTTGATTATATTTTGAAAACTGTTTCTATAATTATTAATCTAAAAAATTATCTAACAGAACCCATAAAATGAGCAATTGACAATAGAGTTTCCTATCATTTAGCTCTCCTTGGTCTTTTTGCAGTATTTCTACATAGCAGTGGTTGCATATGTGAGAAAACTGCTGGGATTCTCTCTGTCTAGTGTTTGTGAAGCCAAACACTGTCTTGTTACAATTCTGATTCTTCCATAAAATATATATATACTCTGTTGCTCTACCTACTTGTGCTCTCTAGCTCTGTCGAATAAATAAATAAAAATCTTAAAAAAAAAAGATTTAAAAAATCTATATATATATTCTCAGGTAACTTCAAATCTCCACTGAACAATTTTTAAATAGCAGTTTCTATTTCTAAAACTAAAATAAAAAATAAAAATAAAATCAATCTCTGACTCAGTAGATATCCTACCGTTATATACGATGAATAAGAAAAAAATCAGACATTTCAGAAAATCTTTTTGTGAATTTTATCCAGTCCTTAGGTGAATATCTGGCTCCAGAGAACAGTACGTTCTGTTGTGTCAGAGTCTACTGACTAGACAATAATCTGATTTAACTAACCAACTTGTAAACTTTAAAAAATGCCTTGGAAATTGAACAAAACAGCACAATATATTGATTTTTCCCCCCATTTGAGTGGCTTGTTGACTGGACTGACCAAATTGACTGGGTTTATTTTTTGTCTTATAAAAATATCTAAAATAACAGATGGCATAAAATCATGGAGTGATTTTCACATGAACGAAACCAGTAAGATTAAAAGTGACAAGGACAAGCATTATAAGACTCATCTGATTTAGACATGTACACATTTAAATTTACATAAATCAATGAATAGCCTCTACATAAAATATATAAAAATGACCCTAACGATGTCTTAAGAAGCCAATCATGAAATCAGTCAAGATGTATTATGCCTTGCTTCTTGCACTTGGATAAGGGAAATATATTCAGCTGTTTTAATTTTCTCTTAAGGCAGATATAAAAAAGCCCCATTTTACTCAAATTCCCTATTTAGCCACATGTCGAAACAGTATGCTGAGCAAGAGAAAATATGATGTGACTACCTTGGAAAGGTCTGTGAAAGTTTTGTGACCATCTGGTTACTTTTCTTCAGGGCATTGATAATTCTACTGGTTGGAATCCAGTCCAACTCATATAGATTTTAAACTAATTTCTCTCTAGAACCTTCTGTATTGTAAGTGTGGCCTGAGGACAAGCAGCATCGTTATTACCTAGAAATCTTTTAGAAATGCAAAATTTCAGGTCCCGCCCTTGACCGACTCAATCGTTACCTGCATTTTAGCAAGATCCCTTGGAGTTGCCTATACACATTAAATTTTATAGTACAGATTTTCCTTCTGATCCTTCCAATCTGTCTTTCCAATGAGAGAAATGACCACTGAGCATAGACTACGAAGCACACACTGGATTATGGAAACATGAGTTAAATCATGAGGTTCTAAAAGCACAGCTCTGATTTATAAGAAGATTGGACTATGTTCCCCAAGATGAGAGTCTTGTCTTTTGCTTGCAGTGGAAGTACACAGTCAATGACGACTCTTGAAGTCCTACTAGCTCCTTCAACTGATTTTACTCAAATACAGCTGAGGTGACCTTTATTTAGTAGTTGTGCTTTGGCAATGCAATCCTCTTGTATTTTGAAAAGAATGGAAGGCCGTTGGCACAATGGTAGGCAGTCTTCTGTAACCATAAATAAATGGTGATACTCAGGAGACATAGATTTTGGTTCTGAATCTTCAACTAACTAGCTCTTTAGCATGAGACACCCCTCATATTTGATTTTATATTTCATGTGCTAAGATTCTTGAGTGTCACTTAATAGGTATAAATTACATTTTTGTTTAAAAAAAAATCATTAAGTAATGAATCAGTCTTAAGAGTTAATCTTAAGCAATTCATTTAGTATCACTAAGTTGTAAGTTTCATTAAATGTTGACTGAGAGGGTTATTTCTTTTTTTTTTTTTTTGATTTTTTTTGATTTTTTTNGTATCACTAAGTTGTAAGTTTCATTAAATGTTGACTGAGAGGGTTATTTCTTTTTTTTTTTTATTTTTTTTTTATTTTTTTTAATTTTTTTTTTAATTTATTTATTTGACATAGAGAGAGAGATCACAAGTAGGCAGAGAGGCAGGCAGAGAGACAAGGAGAGGAGGAAGCAGGCTCCCCGCTGAGCAGAGAGCCCGATGCGGGCCTGGATCCCAGGATGCTGAGATCATGACCTGAGCCGAAAGCAGAGGCTTTAACCCACTGAGACACCCAGGCGCCCTAGAGGGTTATTTCTAAGACCTCTTCCAGATCTAACATTCTAACATTCTGTGAGTTCTGCTATTATTTTATGCAGGGACATTCTGGGGAAAATTGTTATTGTATCAAATCGTGAATTTTTAAAAGTCTACATCCAAGTGATGCATAAATAGCCAACCGGGATGGGAAAACTTAAAACTATCCTGTCTTTTTAAAAACGCTGTTGATTTTTTTTTTCCATTTTCTTGTTTGGTTTCTTTTTCGATTCTTTGATCATATGTGGACAAAGACAGGATTAATACATATGCTAAAAGTGAGTGATATTTAAGAATTTAATTTATTGAGCATTTTATTTTGTTGCTGTTTATTGCTGGTGTGGGGGGCGTAGGAGAGTTGGGCACTGAAAAGAATGCAAGTCCAGAGAACCTCCTCGATGCTTCTACTACGGAACAAGACTTTCGCCATCAATGACCTGTTTAAGGGATTATACGAGCAAACATCACTGGATTTGCAATTGCCTTAGCCCTTGCCTTTAGCAGGACCTGGGCAAGATTCTACTCATAGGCGCTCAATTTCTACTCTTTCTACTAAGTGGCAGTAAAGCAGTTAATACAAATTTTCATACACAGCGAAAAGCTATGATTCTGTGCTTCCTTCTGTTGTTTTGGCCTCCAGTGAAATGCTGCATTTAGGTTGTAGCATCACTTTTCAAAAGAGACATAGGCAGAATAGAGAGAGTTCAGAGGAGAGCCACAAAGATGACAGAGGGCTTGGAAAATTAGGCCTATGTGGGAAGGTTAAGGGAAGCGGGCATGTTCTGTCTGGAGAAGAGAAGACTGGGGGGAAGCATAACTGTCTGCAGATTCGTTAAGGGGTGTTATAAAGAGGAGAGGGACCAATTCTCATTAGTCAACGAGGACAGAAAAAGAAGCAATAGGCTTCAATTCCACAAGGGAAAATTTAGGTTAACTATAAGGACTGACTTTATAACAATATGAATAGTTGGGAATGGCCCTAGCTGCCAGGCGAAGCTGTGGAATAATCATCGTTGGAGAGATTCAAGGCAGAAAGCCCACACCCATTGATCAGGAATGACTTAGTAATAATAAAATCAATCCTGCTGTGATTCACGGGGATAGATTAGTGCCCCAGCATAGGTCCTTCCAACCCAAATGATTATATGATTAAGATACCGGCACCCAAGGGGAATCGATCTGTGTATAAGGGAGGGAAGAGAAACTCTTTACAAGCCACAGCTGTAAATCTGAGCATTAAGTAATCTAAGCTGTTTTGCTAAGCGAGCGACCAAATCAGCTTAGGAGGTATGTAAAAAGACTCCGTTAAAGAGCACAGCCTTTATCCTAAAATATTAATCTGACTTTGTCTGTGTTTCAGATAGCAAAATTGAGACCCATAGCATTATTAATTTGCATGACTGGTATTCAATTCAGATATGCTGAACAATATTTTAATTATCAACCTGACTTTGGAATATTTTCAAGGTCTGAAAAATAAAAACGGAAAGTAAGATATTTCTTCGAAAAATAACTTTTCCAAGGCAGAGTTAGGGACTTTTATTTTTAAAAGGCGTTGAAATGCTCTTTTAGCTTCATACACACCCGAGGGTTTTACTTGATGGGCACGCAACTCTAATTAAGATCCACGATCCACATAATTCAATCGCAGTGTGGGTCAAAATTACCAATTCAATTTTTTAGTCTTAAACTTGATTTCTACGACTGCAAGTCCCAGAGTGGATTTCAGTATTATCCACAGCGTTCTAGTTCTCCATGCCGCCTTATCACATTGCCTCTTGCCAACACTGCAGCAGTTACTCTGAATCTCTGAAAAGGCACTATTTAATTTTTGAGTTCACTTTTCCCTTCTCCACTTTCCAGTTTGCCTTTAAGGAAGAAAAAAAATAAAATAAAAAACAACAACCACGCTGCCTTCCGCTCCCCGGAGTAGGCTATGTTATATCCACATCATCAGGGCTACAACGCTTGCTGTAGTAGATCACGCCTGTGCTGTCATGGTGATGATATATGATGGAAAAAGCCATCCATCTGAACATTTGAGGCACAAAGGCTGGAGCAGTAATGAGGTAGCCTGACACAAGCCTGGCATGCACAGAAGTGGACATTTACCCCCAAATAAAAGTGGACTACTCTGTAATTGAAGAATCTTTAGATAGAAAAGAAAAGCCCTAGAAGTTTTTTTTTTCCTTTTTCCTTTTTTTTTTTTTTTGCTTAGAGACCTTTTATGTCTCCCCAAACATTAAAAAATAATGGGTTCCTGAATTAAAAACCTTTCAAAGCTTCTCACTGCTATTTCCTCCTTTTACTTTTTCCCTGTCTCTCATATATATTTTTCTCTTCTTATTCCCTCTGCTGCCATCCCAAACTCAGACTCTGAGTATCATCCCCTGGAATGCTGAAGTGTTTTCTCTCTGCTCGAACATACCTTTCATACCACGGCTAGACTCATCCTAGTCAATTCTGTCTATCATATCACACTTCCAATCAGAGATTTTTAAATTTTCTCCACGCTCTACCAAATACTGTTCACATCTCTTGCTTGGCATAAAAGGCCCTGTAAAATTCCATCTTTGCTTGTTTTTCTTGCTGTAAGGTACTGTACATTGTCAAATAGGACTTCTGGTCTTTCGTGATTTGCTTTCTTATCCAGACCCTACCTTGATAAATAGGAAAAACGGTATTTTGGGATATTCTTTGACTCTTTATATCTTTGCATCTTGCCGAACCCTCCACCTGAGATGCAAGGTAAATAATGGGGTGAGTTTTACTGTAAAACGCCTGAATTCAAATGTCCTGGTTATAACCTTAGGGCAAGCTGTTTCACAGCTCTCTCAGTTTCTTCATCAGTAAGAATGGGCATAACTACTATTTCAAAGAATTCTTGTGAGAAATGAATGAGAAAATGTATGTAAAGCAACTAGCACATAACAGTCAACAAAAGCAGCTTCTATTTTATTGTTTTGACATTATTATTAATGCTTTAATTCATTCTGTAAAGGTGATTTTAATGCCACCTTCTCTGAGGGTTCTTCATCTCATTTTTTATTTCAGTTGAGCTTTTCCTTCTCTGATCCAGTACAGAATTTTTTTTTGTCATATCCTGCCATCTCTGATATTTTCCATGTGGGAAAAGAAAGTCCTCCCCAGAGCAACTTGGGGGTAGAAACTGTGTCTCTCATCTATCTCCACAACACCTAAAAGTGATCAACACATGATAAGTATTCAACATATTAATTTGAATGAATCAATATTTGTATGTGTTCCTTGTCTTCCCCAAGCTTAAAGAGGTTTTGGATTTACTTGAAACCATCTAACTCTCCTAGAATAAAAACCCAAGCACGTTTTGGTTGGCAGGACAGGTTAGCACAACTGGCTGTTACCCTCTCACAATGAAAGTAAAGTTGAAGCTAGTTTTGTGGTAGGATTCATTTTCTACCTTCATCACTTAAACATTCTTTAATAGAAAAAAAAACCAATCTAAAATCTTAAAGTCTACTTGTGCGTCCTAATTTAAGTAACTAGATTTCTTCAAGCTGCTCTGCACTTAGTGGTACTATTTCTAAACTTAAGCAACTGGCATGCTGGTAAGCTTGTCCTCATTTCAGGTTTTAGCCCTTTAATTTTAATCCATTTTGCTCTAAGAAATATGTCTACAACTCTACCACATGAAAAGTACATCATTTTCAAGCTTTCTTCAAGTACTTTTATAAGCTGATTCCTACAAAAACACAGTACAGTTCACATCTAGATTTCCTTTTTCTTTTTGGAGTTCAATAAAATTTGGTTTGAAGAACAATAAAATGGAAGTAGGGCTAGATGGCAAATAATTTTTTCTTGCAATCAATTAACAGCGCAGTACGTAGGCTTTCAAGATCACTGTTGCCAGCAGAGATCTTTAAAGATCAGCTCCTTCTCTACTTTGGGGTCACTAGGAACTCCAAGTAACTACTGTGACACAGCCTGAGCACCAGTGTCTTCCAGGACCAGGTCCTCCCCTGCTTTGTTTTCTCCAGCAGCATTGACCTTCTGGGCATCCTGCCAGCCTTCCTTGCCTTTGTATGCACTCTCCCCAGACCATGACTGCTCCCTACCTCTTCTGCATGGAGATATTTATCCTTCAGAGTTTACATTAAAAAAGTCTTCCTTAGAAAAGTTTTGCGTGACTTATATTACGCCTCCACCTCACTAATGAGTCTAGATCAGTCTGCACTGCTAAAAACATGCTCTTTTTCTCCTTTATGGTACCTATTACAGTTATAATAAAAATAATTAATTTGTGCACATATTTGCTTAAGATATATTTCTCTGGATAGAACCTAAACTCAGAGTGAAGAAAAACGTTTGACTTACTCACTTCTGTGTCTCCAAGGCCTATCACACAAAAAGCCCTCAGTAAAATTGACATGAGTGAGTAGAGAAAGTATATCACTAAACTGGCCATTTCCTAGTGAAAAATCAGGTAGTAGGCCATCTTCCTTCTGTCACCAGCTGATACAACAAAACAGAACAAAACAAAACAAAAAACAAAACTCTTCTTTCTGAAACGGTAACCTAGAAATCTTACTGAGATTTTTATTTACTGTGCTAAAATGAATAAAAAAAATCAGAAGAAAAGGAAAGATACCCACCCTTCTCAAAACAAAAACAAAAACAAAAACAAAAACAAAAACAAAAACAAAAACAAAAACGCTTTGCTTGCTTGGATTCAAAATGGGAATAAATCATCACTCACTGGTAACTAATGGCACTAACATGTTTTGGGTAATTTAATACAATTTTGAGCCAGAAAATATAGTGAAAACAGATAATTTTTCTGTAAAGTTCTTCCTGATTGGTAAGATTTTAATATCTTGATCTTCCTAGGAAGATGACATGGAGTTATCTAACTTTTCAAGCAGTTTGAGCCATTTCATTAGTGCTTGTAAATTCCATTATCTAAAGAAGAGTTTTTGTAATTTCTGGTTACCAGAAAAATGCTGTGGACTTCAAATATCTGATTGCTCTTATTTCTCCTCTGTTAGGCAGGTTGGATGTGGAGGAGCAGATAGTCAATAGGACTGTATATCTCTGTATGGCTCATTTCAATGACCAAATTATAAGATTTTCTCCTGGACATTGAGAGTAAACCTTTTTAGTGTATGCTTCTCAAACTTGGACAAGCAATAAAGACTATTTGACTAAGTCACAACTAATGACTAAATTCTTAAATTTATCACCTGTAGAGTATTACCGATTGTTAAATTTCATAGGGTTTATTGTCACCCCTCCTGATACCCTCAAAGAAAGCCATTCTCACTCTTTTTGAAAAGGGATGGTTGTAAGTGAATAATGACAATGGGTTGATAAATATTCCTTAGGAATAGACAGGGCCTTGCCTGAGTCTTACTGTTTTGATTAGTTTCCTTCCTTCCCTTCCCGTCCCCTCCTTCCCCTTCCCTTTCTTCCCTCCCTCCCTCCCTCCCTTCTTTCCTTCCTTCCTTCCTTCCTTCCTTCCTTCCTTCCTCCCTTCCTTCCTTCCCTCTTTTCTTTTTTTTCTCTTCTTTTCTCTCTTTCTCTCTCTCTTTCTTTCTTCTCTTGCTCTTTCTGTGTGTGTGACGCAGCTTATTCTTACTAGTTATAATGAACATGGTCTCTGGGATTAAACTGCCAAGTTCAATTCTGTGGCTATCTCCTTACAGGGAGTTTGGTATTGGGCAGATTACCATTCTTTGCCTTACTTGACACCAATAACACCTACTTCACAGAACTAGGTGACCTATGTGGAGTCTCGAGCACAGCACTTTACATATGAAGTGCTAAGAACTAGCTATTATCACTGTGCATGTTATGGGTTCTGATTTTACATTTTTGTCACCAAGTCTTCAAAAAGTTCTGTGTCTTCTCCCTACATTCTTTATTTTAAATACTATTTAGAAAAATTCTTCTGTAGTTTCTCTTTCCAGTCTTCCTAGCTATTAAACCCTTTAAGGCCAGTCCAAGAACTGCTGCTACTTTTCTGTATGTGAGCTGCCTTATTAGGAGACTTATTCATTACAATGTCGAATGTAAGTTCACATGTGTATTCATTGTGATTCCCTCCTCCACTTCCATTTCTGTTCCATGGCCACTTAGGGCCCTTTAACAGCCCATGCCCCAAAGACTGCTTTCCTGCTTGGCTCCCACACTGAAATATACCACTTCTAAACAACTCTCTTTCTCTCTCTTTCCCTTCCTCCCTTGCTGCCTCTTTCTCTTTCTTTTTCTGTCTCTCTCTCTCCCACCAATGGAAGGACCTATTTATTTCCCACAGAAAAATCTCACAGTTCTGGTAGCGTTGGAGGAAAAGTAATTATTCCCTGAAAAGCATATATGTACATATATTAGTAAAACTATCCCACCAAATAGTATCACTTGACCTCAGAATACTTTTTAGGTTCTGCTTTTAAAACACCCCAACATAACTAGGAAACAGTCAAAGAAATTGTTTCTTACTTCATCCCTGCTGCTTTTTAAAGGGTAGATTGACGTTTTCTCACTCTTGAACAATGTATTATCCATAAAATGTTTGTTAAATATGCAGTATTTATACGGCTACAGTGTATCTATCTTCTCAGTTATTCATAAATATTTTAGTACCTAGACATGGAGGTTCTATAATGAATAAATGAACTAACACATAGTAATTATACCAGTGCCAGGAACGTAGCACTAACTCAAAGACTGTATCATCATTGGTAGTAGATGTTGGTGTCCGTTATAGTGGTGGTAGTTTTGTTGTTATAAAAATAAGAAAATCACAGAAACATTTTGCAAATGGAGATTCATTAGAAAAGCATCCATACTTGATTTGTAATCCCACTAGCAATGAATCATTAACCTGGCACCAAAGTGAAACGAAAAAGACAATAAAAGACACAGTTCCTTGATATTAACATACTAGTTGATAAAATTTTCTCAAAAGTTTTTTCCACCCTAACACCTAGATTCTTGGGGATTACAGGAATTTTTACACGTTTATGGAATGGAAAGGAACTCACAGCCCTCCACCAATGTTTTGTACCAAGCATAGTGTTGTGAAAACTAGAGGACATTTAAGGGTCACTGAGGTCAAAGAAATGCAAACAGGATTTGAGTACAGACCGCCATACTCTCATCAATTTTTATTTCCTTTTTATTGCGTTACTGGGTCAGTAGATCCTGTTCACTCACTTCTTAGAATCACATTTTACTTCATTTTTCAGCAGTGCTTAATGAAGATATTGTTCATTGACAAAAACGTTTCTAAGTATTCTTTCCCTTAAAATGTATACCTAGCATTAGTGTGTAACTTTAGTTAGAGTTACACTTTTGTGTTATAGGAAATAATTTCAAGTTTTTCTGATATATCTGAAATATCTGATATATCTGAAAATTAATAAAAATATATAATACAATATTTCAAATACTTCCTCCCCTCCCCTTGATAACTAAGATAAGCAATGGGATCCTTGGAATATGCATATATTAGATATAGCTTCAACCAGTCTGGCTCATTCTCCACCATAGTTCCTCATGGAATATCTCTGGAAAAGCTCTACAGAAGAAAACAGAAGTTAGATTATTATTGTTCTAGGGCGCCTGGGTGGCTCAGTGGGTTAAAGCCTCTGCTTTCGGCTCAGGTCATGATCTCAGCGTCCTGGGATCGAGGCCCGCATTGGGCTCTCTGCTCAGCAGGGAGCCTGCTTCCTCCTCTCCCTGTCTCTCTGCCTGCCTCTCTCCCTACTTGTAATCTCTCTCTCTGTGTCAAATAAATAAATAAAATCTTTAAAAAAAAAAAGATTATTATTGTTCTAGAAAATCCAAGGGAATATCAGGACCTAATAAAGTGACTTTCACTGTGAATTATACAATCTTATTTAACAAGAGATAGATATGAATAATAATATTTATTTGAAATTATGTAAGGTAAGATGAAAGATGTGACACTCATTTTTTTATTCTCAGACACTTCAACAGTAAAATAGATAAAAGCTATTTTAACCATATTCTTCATAATCATCTATGGAGCAATTTTCTTCATATTGAGAATTTGTAAAGGGACTTCCATTGTATCTTCCATTCCCTTACTAAGCTAGATCATTTGATTTCTGTCAAAGAAACAGTGCCCGGGAAAAGAAATCAGCTTTACACACCCAGTGTGAACCCAGGTAAAAGTTCCTAAATGAATGCTTCTCAAAGGTCAAAGGTTCCATGAAGAATAGTGTGAGGAATGCAGTTCTTGTCATACCCACATTTTGCTAAAGTTTCCTAGAACCTTACCTCAGTGGTCCTGGAAAAGCTGTGTCTCTCATGAATCACTTGGGGAAACTTCACTCTTGCACAAAAACATAGCTGAGTTCCCAGCATGTGTTTTTATGATCTGGCTCCTTTTGACTTCAGGAAATTAGTATTAAACTTATAAAGTGTCATAAAATCTGTCATAAGATGAGAGAATCCACATTCACTGGTCTAAATGTTTGTTCATCTACTTCTTGAAGAAAATCTCTCACTATTTAGAGAAGGAAATCACAAGGCTATGAAAATGGAATTTCAATTTGCTTAAGGTCCTCCAATAAATTAAGAAAGGGCTGAACTACTCAAGCAATATATCTTCAGTTTATGAAAGGATTTGGAATAAAATTATCTTTTAGCCCCACAGAGTTAAATAACTCTTAAGTATTAAAATATTTAGGAATGGAATTCACCAATTGAAGATGGCTTTTAATGATGGCTAAACTTGCCAAAGAAAGGTAAGAAAAGATGGGGAAAAAACAAAAAGAAATTAATAAAAATGGAAGGAAGAAAAAGTGAAGAAGAAAAAAGAAAGTTATAAATATTAAATGGAGAGTTTAAATATATGTATATTTCACTGGACCATAAAACATCTTAAAAATTTTAGAATAGAAATCATACAGTTTCTGCTCACAGACCACAGTGGACTCAAACCAGAAATCAATAAAAGATAGCAGGAAAATCCCAAAATGCATAGAGAGTAAGCAATACACTTTTAAATAAAACATGGGTCAAAGCAGAAATCTTGAGAAATTAAAAATATTTTGACCTAAATGAAAATGAAACGATCAAAATTTGTGGAATACAATGAAAGCAATGCTTACAGGGAAATGTATATACATATATTAGAAAATAAAGAAGACCTAAAATCAACCACCTAAGCTTCCATCTTAAGGAACCAGAGAAAAGAAAAAGCAGATGAAATCCAAGGTAAGCAGGAGGAAATAGACAATAAATTAGAGAAGAAATCAATGAAATGGACAGCAAAAAAGCAATAGAGAAAGTCGACAAGACCAAAATCAAGAGGTTCTCTCTTTTTTTAAAAGATTTTATTTATTTATTTATTTGACAGAGAGAGATTACAAGTAGGCAGAGAGGCAGGCAGAGAGAGGAGGAAGCAGGTTCCCTGCTGAGCAGAGAGCCCGATGCGGGACTTGATCCCAGGACTCTGAGATCATGACTTGAGTCAAAGGCAGAGGCTTTAACCCACTGAGCCACCCAGGCGCCCCAAGAGGTTCTCTATCACCAATATCCAATTAGAAAATATAGTAGAAAAAGTATTTTATTCTAAGAAAATGCAAAAATATAAATTCTCCAGTATTAAAGTTATAAAAAAGTACACAAATAGTATGATACAGCTACAGAATTTACTTAACTATATAGATTAACAAAAGAAATGGAGAGCTATTAGTGTGTGTACTTAAAAATCGACAAGAAGAAGTTTTAAAAAATTTTAAATAAAAATTTGTATTTATTTAGTAAGTCTTTAAACTGAAAACAATTTAACATTTCATCAGGAAACAAATGATTAATACATTTTCAGAAAAATAATAATTAAAAGATATATTTTCTCTCATATATTTAAATATAATATGAAATTAAATAATGTGAAATGCAGGAAAAGATATTAAAATCAATAGAAACCTTAGATTCTAGTTTAATTATTGACATAAATGATACACATTTTAAATCAGTGGGGAAAGAAAATAATATTTATTAATTAATCTGGAAATTCTTTGTTACTGAAGGTAAAAAACAGGTGCAGATAATTCTATTTTATGAAAAAGCAGAGCAAATTTAGGATCACCTTTTCAAGAAATTCAGTATGATAAATGAAATAAAAAGCATGAGAAGAAGAAAATAGAAGCAAATATTATCAGAATGAGTATTTATTCATATGAAAAAATGGTAAATAAAAATTGATGGAAATGACTATAGAAAAAAACTTCTATATGTCAAATACATCCTAAGTAAAATCAGAAGTAAGCAACAAACTGGGAAATATATGTAAACAAATTATTATACCTTTAATAACAACAAGATATTCAAACAGAAGGGAAAAGGTTAAACATCCAAATTTTAAAAATAGTAAAGGCACTTGAATTGACAGTTCACAAAAGAAGAAATACAAATGATCAATAAACTTATGAAATTATGTTCAAAGTACAAGTAATTATAGATGCGAAAATTTAACCATTAATGAGATTTCCCTTTTTTTTTACTATTGTACTAATAATACTAGTAAAGATTAATATGTGTATATGTATATACACATATATATAAAATTCCTTAATTGTTCAAGGAAATTATACTCTCATAAACTGATAGTGTGTAAAAATTTTCAATTTCCGGAAAATAATTTGGCAATATGAATCAAAAACTACAAAAGTAAAAAAATAAAAACAACAAACTACAAAAGTAATGTGCATTTTCTTTGAAACAATAATAGAAAAATAATCACAGATATTCTTATAGTTATGACAGTGAAAAATTGTACTCAATCTAAATGTCCAAAGAGGAAATTGGTAAAATATAGTATATGTATATGATATACAGACTTCAAAAATATTTAACCTAATTGTGAATTTTTCATGATGAATGGTTATTTTAAAAGGATAAACCATAGAATAGTATATATAACATGCTCTCAATTTTGTATGACCCAATTAGCAAAAAATATATATATACATGATTATGTGTGTGATATACAGTATACATACAGTAATTATATACATACAGTAATAGTTATGCTGAATTTTAAGATTACAGGTGATTTTAGGTTTTATATATTTTTGTCAAAAATATCTACTTTGGAAAAAATTAATCCAAATAATAAAACTTGAATTTTGACTTAAATTAAATAAAAATAAATTACATAAAAAGACTTGGTCTATGTTACGATTAAAGATAAAAGGTAGCATAATCCAATTAATAGTTTTTCTAAAGGGGTACACAGTTGAAAACTCTATGACATGTTGTTTTAAAAATGTAGCACGTTTAGGGGTGCCTGTGCGGCTCAGTCAGTTAAGTGAGGGACTCCTGGTTTCGGTGGGCCTCATGATCTCATGGATGGTGAAACTGAGCCCTAGGCTGGGCTCTGCTCTCAGCGGGGGGTCTGCTGGAGAGTCTCTCCTTCTGCTTCTCCTCATTCTTTCAAATAAATAAATCTTTAAAAAAGTAACATACTTAGAATGAAGTGTTAAAGGAATTGTAACTTCACTAATACCACTTTGCATAATGGTATACAAAAAATTGCACTATTGTGTCTCATACTCTCAAAATGTAATGATTGCCCAGTTTCAAGCTGTTGCAGTTTGACAAACTGAAAAATCATGAGAGCTAGCTAAGACACCTGCGAAAAATATAAACCATTGATTATCTTGACGATCATTATGGAGCATGCTATTTCCAAACCAGTTTTTGCTATGCCTATATTACAGAGACTTCCGATGAAGGTGAAAGAACACAGAAGCATCTATAAACTGAAACATAAAAGTGCTGAATAACACCACCAGTGTTCATCGTTGCACCTCCCTGAAGGTGGGTGTTTACAAGAAATGTCCAGAGGACAAAAAAAAGGCATTGAATTGGACAACCCCCCGTTGGTAACTTACATCCTGAAACAAGAGATTTGATTATCCTTATCATTATCTCTGCTTGCTGAGCAGAGCTCCCAAAGCTATTAGCGGTCATAAAATTACCCAGCTGTTTTTTAAATTCAACCATAGTATTTGACTCAGTGACCTCTTCGGTCAATGAATTTCACAGGTTGACTATACACATTCATAAGGCATTATTTACCTCAATTTGTTCTGAATTTACTGCCTCTTATTTTTATCAAGTATCTCCTTGTCCTCATCTTATTATGGTACAAGGTTAAAAAAAAAGTGTCCTTTATAATTTTGAATGCTTCAATCAAGGACTTTTCTAAAATATACCAGATTTTAGAATCTTTTATTAGGAAAATGAAAAATCTAGCTATATTTCATCTATTCGCTATTAATATTTTATTCTCACCATGACTTCTTATTACTTGGGTGTGAATTCAATTTCTGTTTTACCTCATTATTCTATTTCTTTCATATTATTAACAGCACAAGGATGACAATCATGAATATACAATTTTTTCCAATAAGAAAACTCAAGTTTTTATGATGTGAAAAGATTAAAGTCTTACTGATACTATGATTTTCCTTTAATTGAAGTGTCCATCTTGGTAAAATCAATGCATTCAAAATACTTAAATTTTAAGTTAGCCAAACCATACTAGGTTAATATACTCTTCAATAAAGATATTTTTAGCATTATCTTCAAAAGCTGATTCCTTCTGCTAGATTGTTCGGGAGCAATTTAGATCCACCAAAATTAGAAGAATGGGTAAGTGGGTCACCTAGTCATAGCATTTGAAAAAGTGATTTTGTGTTTTGAGTAATCATATAGTTACTTCCCATGAAATGGGTGTAATTTTCACCACAATATTCAGAGCTACACTCATTACTCAGGGAAATAATTTCCATATATGCAATTAATGTGTTTTCTTTTTTTTTTTTAAAGATTTTATTTATTTATTTGACACAGAGAGAGAGATTACAAGTAGGCAGAGAGGCAGGCAGAGAGAGAGGAGGAAGCAGGCTCCCCGCTGAGCAGAGAACCCGATGCCGGCCTCCATCCCAGGACGCTGAGATCATGACCTGAGCCGAAAGCAGAGGCTTTAACCCACTGAGCCACACAGGCGCCCAATTAATGTGTTTTCATAGAATCATTTTTTCTAGTCATGAATAGTTACGGCATATATAAAATTAGCTATTTTCAGGTATAATTTTTTTTACACAGTATATTCTTTCATAGTTGAAGCTATTTGCAACCATTGCTGTATGTCCTCATATCCCTTCAACACTCTTTCATTTGTGTAATAAAGGTAAGTAAAACTACTTTAGAAATAAAGAAGAAATGATGCATATATACAAACAAAACTCAGGGCAAGCAAAAAGTAGCCCCTCCCAGTTATTTAGCCTCTCTTAGGGTATGATCCGAAGAACATTTACTTGATAAAAATACAAGTTTCTGTGTTTCAGCTTCGACCTGTGAGCCAGCCGTTTAAACCGACTCCCTATCTGTGCTCACCACAATTCTCTTTAGGCCTCTTCTCAGGTTTAACTTTCTCCCTGGTAAAGCTTGTCCATACTTAAACAGCTTTAGCTATATAGCCAATACCTCCTCAAATTGTATCTCCAGCTTAGAGTTCACTTTAGAGTATCAGATGTCGCCTCCTGGTTTGTCTCTGAGATATTTCAAAATCAGACTGAAGTAATGACCTCATCCTAAAATCTTGCTTCATCTAGTTTCATCTACTTTGCTTGCAGTGAATGGTTAACTTATTGAAGTGCCCACATCAGAAACCCTTGATCATCTTTTCCTCTTTCCTTCTCCTTTTAAATTTTTAAGTGGTAAAATGTATTGGTCTTATCCATTATTGGATTTCTCTTGGATTTTAAGTTTAGAAATGTACTCATCCTTGAGATCAGCTGTGCCATCCTTCTTATTAAATGATGAAGCATGATTGCTGAGTTGTGTGTCAGGGTTAGAGAGCCGGGGTGACATCATGATGTCGAAAGTGGCCCTATTGAGGAAAAAACCCGAGTTTTTTTAGCAGCAAGCTTACATAATTCAAATCATAATTAATATCAACAGAGGTCTAATGAGCACCTATTGGACCTTGTGATTTTGAGAAGAAATCTATTCTAAAGAACCCTGGGTGTCTATAAATAAAAAATAAGAAAGTTAAAAATACTTACAAGTCTGTGGTGCCCAGTCTACCTATAATAGTTAAATCTTATTCTTCACAATTTCCCATTTAGGAAAATCTGGGTTAATATCTTTGGAAAAATATTTACGTTTATCTTTTTCTTATATTTAAATTAGAATTATGTTGCTTTCAGACATACTTCCATGGAAAATAATTACAATATTCTAAAGGCCACAACATGCCATTTTGAAAGCTCACATTTACTCTGCTCTCTGAAATATCAGCAGGAATGGGACCATTGAAAAAGCATATCCCATTTTAATAGTATCACAAAGATTCTTTTATTCCTCTTTCTCAAATTAATCGTTCTTATTCATTTGGTAGTACTAATTGCCAAGATGTTTGTCTCAGAAGGAAATATTTAGGGTAGTAGTATGTTGTGTTATTACATCAGTATAAATTTTAAATTTTGTTATTGGTACTTGCAGATGAGATTTTCTTCCTAAAACAATACAGAAAGGCAATTATTTTTATCACTAATTTGGAAAAAACATATAGCAATCAGCGTGTCGTGAGTGTATAGTAGTTAAGAATTCATTCTACATTGGACGACTTTATTTTTGTCCTTGTATACAGCTTTGATGAATACTCTAAAATGTATTATGTAGGTAATTTAATTATGTAACATTTGGTACGTACTGATACAGGTTATAAAGTATAATAAAAAGGACACTTATGAGTCCATCAGTATAGTTATAAAATAGAGCATCATCATTATTGTGCCTTCAGTGGGTATGTGTCTCCTAGATCCCATCCTTCTACCTTTCCAACACAGGTAGCTCCCTCTTTAAATTTGTGCTTACCATTTCTTTGCTGTTAAAAAACAGTTTGGTGATATATCACTCTGCAGTTTCAAAAATTCATTCTTGTGGTTTCAAAAAACTGTAGTTCAGTAATTTTCATTGTAATCTAAGATTCTTCTATGTAACTACTCCATATTTTATTTTTCCATTTTCCTATTGATAGATGTTTAAGTTGTCTTAAGTTTGTGCTATTAAGAAAAATAATACTGTGAATATTCTTGTACAGGTCTCGTGATACACATGTGTGAGGGTTCTCGATGGTATAGATCTAGAAGTAGAATCGCTGAGCTATAGGGAATGAAAATGTTCATACTTACACAGCAATGTCTAATTAACTTCCAAAAGAATTGTACTACTTCACAACCTTGCTAGCAACATACAAAGTTTCTCATTAATCTATAGCCTCACCAAAACTTGTAATGTCAATCATAATTCTTGTGATCTGGTGGGTATAACATTGTAAACGATTGCAGTATTACTAATTCTCTGATAACTAATGGAGGTGAGCATGTCTCCATACCTTTACTTACTATTCAGGTTTTACAAATATTTATGTTATTTGCCCAATTTTATATTGGGTTGTTTATCTTTTTCATATTGATTTATAAGCATTCTTTAAATACTTGGTATAATTCTTTTTCTCAGTTGTATGTATTTGAATATTTCATATTGTGCTTTTTGAAAAATATAGTTTCTTGGGGCGCCTGGGTGGCTCAGTCGTTAAGCGTCTGCCTTCTGCTCAGGTCATGATCCCAGCTCCCTGCTCAGCGGGAAGCCTGCTACTCCCTCTCCAGCTCCCCCTGCTTGTGTTCCCTCTTTAGTTGTGTTTCTTTCTGTCAAATAAATAAATAAAATTTTAAAAAAATAGAGTTTCTTAATCTCTCTTTTTTTTTTTAAGATTTTATTTATTTATTTGAGAGAGACAGAGAGAGCGAAGGAGAAAGAGCATGAGCTGAGGGAGGGGCAGAGGGAGAGAAAGAAGCAGACTCCCTGATGACCAGGGAACCGGAAGACATGGGGCTCCATCTCAGGGGTCACAACCTGAGCTGAAGGCAGACACTTAACCGACTGAACCACCCAGGTACCCATAGAATTTCTTGATTTCAATATGTTTAAATGTTTTAACTTTTTAAAGCTTAGAATATTTAATATCTTGTTTAAAAATGTTCCTTAAGATCATATTTTCCCACATTTTTGTTAGTTTGTTTGTTTTTAAGATTTTTATTTATTTATTTGAGAGAGAGAGGGGGAGAGAGAACATGAGAGGGGAGAAAGTCAGAGGGAGAAGCAGACTCCCCATGGAGCTGGGAGCCCGATTCTGGACCTGATTTTCACACTTTTTTTTTTTTTTTTTAAGATTTTATTTATTTATTTCACAGAGAGAGAGAGATCACAAGGAGGCAGAGAGGCAGGCAGAGAGAGAGGGGGGAAAGCAGGCTCCCCGCTAAGCAGGGAGCCCGATGTGGGCCTCGATCCCAGGACCCTGAGATCATGACCTGAGCCGAAAGTAGAAGCATTAACCCACTGAGCCACCCAGGCGCCCACTTTTTTTTTCTTTTCACATTTAAATATCCGAAGTATCTTGATCTTACTTCTATATAGGAATTGTCAAGGAGTTCATTATACAGGGGTAACCAATCTTTCTGGAATAATTTATGGTGTCTTTCTCCCAGTTTTCAGCAGTGCTCCACAGTCACAGATCTTGTGAACTCCATTCAACAGTTACTTGCTTACTGTGTGTCAGGTAAACTTCTAGGGGATAGAAGTAGAGCACTGAGTAATGAGAGAAATGCCTTTATGATTGGGTCAATTTTGAATTTCTCTAGGCTTCTGTATTTGTCGTATCACTGAATCAATTCCATAATACCTTATTTATTTTATCTGTATAAGAAGTTTTATAATGTTATGATCTCAGTGTTTGTGTTCCCCTCACCTCAAATTCACACTATTGGAATTCTAATCCCCAAAGGTGATGGTATTGGTAGATGGGGCCTCTGGGAGGTGATTAGGTCATAAGAGTGGGTCTCTCATAAATGGGATGAGTGTTCTTATGTCAAGGAGATCCCACCGACCTCCCTAGCCCCTCTCACCAGGAGGGTCTGCAGCCTGGACCAGGGTCCTCATGTTGCTGTACTGGCAGCCTGATCTCTGACTTTCAGCCTCCAGAACTGTGAGCAATATACTCCCATTGTTTTATAAGCCAATTAATACCCAGTTTGTGGTATTTTGTTGTAGCAGCCCAAATGGAATAAAACAGGTATCTTACAAGGCCAGTTCTGCTTCTGGACTATTTTGGTGATTATAGATCCCTTGTCCTCATACTTTTTCATATAAATGTTAGAATTAGCATGTCAAGTTAGACACACACATACACACACAGTAGGAAGTTAGTAAACTTGCATTGAATATATAGATCAATTAGGGGAGAATGAAGATCTTTATATTACCTCTACCAATCCATGAGCGTGATAAAGCTCTCCTTTTATTTAGGTCTTTTAAAAAAATGTTTTTCAAGAAGGTTTTTTAAATTCTCATGTTTTCTTTCAAATCTTTTGTTAGATTTGTTCTTAGAAGTTCCCCATTATTAGGACGTCTAGGTGGCTCAGTCAGTTAAAGAGGCTGCCTTCAACTCAGGTCATGTTCCCAGGATCCTGGGACTGAGTCCCACATCAGGCTCCTTGCTCAGTGGGGAGCCTGCTTCTCCCTCTGCCTGCTCTGCCTGCTGCTCCCGCTGCTTGTGTGCTCTCTCTCTCTCTCTCTGACAAATAAATAAATAAAATCTTAAAAAAAATCCCATTATTATTACTGGTAGTCTTAGTGGTATGTACTCTTATTGGTAGTTGATTGTGTATAAAATTCAATCAATTCTTATATATTTATCTGATCTCCAGTTTGCTAAACCTGCTTTAGCAGGTTTCAAACAATTCATCTGTTTTCGGTATACATTCATCTCATTAGTTTTTCCCTGTTCAATCCTTAATCCTTGGAAAGTGTATGTCCCTCTTTTCTTTTTACTTTTTAGTCTTTCTGAGACTCATAGACATCTTGTACATTGCAGAAATAAGAGTTAATAACCAATGATCTGTGTAACTCTTGATTTCAAATGGAATGTTTTTAACATTTCACCAATGCAGTAGTAGTTTCTGCAGTTTGTGGCAGATACACATTTTCTGAGGTTTATCTGAGAAAGAAACTTCCTCAGTATTTGTATTTTTAAATAGGTTTTTATGATTTTCTTTTGAATTACATCAAATATATTTTATGGTATTTAATAAGATGATCATCATTTCTCCCATTCTATAATGCAGTCTAATAAATGGACCAATTTACTGATTTTATACTACTCTTGAACTTTTGGAATAAATCCAATTTAATAATAATATGCTAATATGTAGAAATTACTGGATTTTGTTTGCTAATATGTTTAACATATTTGCATCATCCCATGAATTAATAAAGTCTTGAAATTTCCATTCTCATACTGTTCTTATCTACTTTTGTAATTTAAATTAATAAGATGAGTTAAGTATTTCTCTTGTTTATTCTTTGGGAACATTTTTAGGAAGTTGAAATGATTTGTTCTTTAAAATTATAATAGTATTTTTCTGTAAAACAACAGAATTAGTTTTTTCTTTGAGGGAAAACTATTTATTAGATATACTTTCCTCTGACATTCTTGAACTGTTCAGGCTTTTTGTTTCCTCCTCATTCAGATTAAATAAGTTATACTTTACTAGGAATTTGTCTAATTTGTCTAGGTTTTCACATTTATTTTTAGCAGAAAATTTCTCATATTATTCTCTGACACTTTTTGTCCTTATTGAAATTATTATTATGTATGTTTATTTCTTCTTTCTGTTTTGTCTCTTCCCTGTCTTTTTCTTGTTTTATAGACTATGCTTGTACTATTTAGTAATTATGCTTTATGTTTACTATTTCAAAATAGTAACCAGGGGGTGCCTGGGTGGTTCAGTCAGTTACATGTCTGACTTTGACTCAGGTCATGATCTCAGGGTCCCGGGAGGGAACCCCTCTTTGGACTCCCCACTCAGTATGGAGTCTATTTCTCCCTCTGCCCCTCCCCATGCTCATGCTCTCTCTCTCTCTCAAATAAATAAATAAGATCAAAACTAAAATAAAATAAATAAAATTGAATTTAAAAAATTTAGATTTTTATTGTTACATTCTAATTTCTTTGGATTAGTTCTAATATTTTTAAAATCTTGAGTTGGTTTCTGTGTTCATTAATGTGTAGCTTTTCTTATATTCCAGTTGGACATGTAATGGTTTAAATTTCTTCCAATTTGTTATTATTGTTTCTTCAAAAGTTTGATATGTAGCTTTTTAATTATTTTTTAATGCTAATTATTTTTAATCTTGGATATGATTTATGTTTGCCTTAAAGTTATATGGGTAACATTCTAAAATCTATCATTTTATAAAATTTTAATTTTGCTTTTGTCAGTAACTTTTAAGTTTATTCCATTGTACAATACAGTACAATGCAATAACAATTATTTAAAATTGTCTTTAATCTTCAATTGTCTTTAATCTTTACACTAAGACAGTCAATAAACTAAATTCAGTGAGTATATTTTTAATTCTAAATTTCTATTTTTTCTCTCAGTCTGGCTTAGTAAAATTGCCTTTCATAATCATATTTTCCTTTCTCATTTTGTGATTCCATTCTTATTTTTCTTCTGGCATTTTATACATTTTTGTTTTATATTGTATAATATCTAATAATAACAATGCCTGAAATCTTTGGATTCTAATCTCTTCTTTTCTTTTTTGTTTTTTAAGATTTTATTTATTTATTTGTCAGAAGGAGAGAGAAAGAGCACAAGCAGGCATAGGCAGAGAGAGAAGCAGGCTCCCAGCCAAATAAGGAGCAGGATGCAGAACTCGATTCCAGGACTCTGGGCTCAGGATCCGAGCTGAAGACAGCCGCTAAACCAACTGAGCCATCCAGGTGTCCCCCTAATCTCTTCTTTTCTATATGTATTTGCGATATTTGATTGTAAGCCTATATTGATTGACCGTAACTAATAAGAATCTTTTTTTTTTT
Source organism: Ailurus styani (assembly GCA_002007465.1). Classification (NCBI taxonomy): domain Eukaryota; kingdom Metazoa; phylum Chordata; class Mammalia; order Carnivora; family Ailuridae; genus Ailurus; species Ailurus styani. The sequence goes on along the minus strand of LNAC01000032.1, from coordinate 5,797,168 downwards.
TTTTTAAGATTTTTTATTTATTTATTTGACACACAGAGAGAGATTACAAGTAGGCAGAGAGGCAGGCGGAGAGACAGGGAGAGGAGGAAGCAGGCTCCCTGCTGAGCAGAGAGCCCGATGCGGGCCTCGATCCCAGGACGCTGAGATCATGACCTGAGCCGAAGGCAGCGGCTTTAACCCACTGAGCCACCCAGGCGCCCACTAATAAGAATCTTCAGAGCTATATTACATTCATTGTTTTAAAAAAATTGCATTTGCTTATTCAAAAAGCCAGAAAACAGTATCAATCTGGATTGATTTTCGCTCTCTTCCAACTTTTAGACTTAATGTTAGAGTTTTAGCTCCCATTTGCTCCAAAAGACCAAAGCTTACCAAATGTAATATTTTGTCCCAAGTTTGCCTGTCTTTCAGGTTTGTCTAAGATTCAAGGCTCCCACACTGATAATAGTTCAAATATTTTTGTTTTATTAAATGATTTGTTTTTTCATCTATTTATGAATCTAGGAGATTTTCCTTATTTTTTATGACCCCAGAAATGCATTAGAAAGCATAGTTTATACAGAATCTGGTTTTCTTTCAGTGGGAGGGATTTGCAGAGTTTCTAGTTCTCCAGATTTCCTGAAAAGAGAGGTTATATTCTCACTATTAGGCTCTCTGCATAGTCTACTAAATCATATAAATTCAACACAGGTATATGAAAGGAGTCTAGAGTTTCCAGAAACATATTTTTAATAATAGTATCTCTGTAACTTGGATTATTAAAAATGAGATGAAAAATAGATTAAAACACTAAGTGTGATTTTAGTTCATATTTTAAAAATCTTTAATTAAATATTTCAAATATAAGAGAATGAGATACCTCTCATTAATTTTTCCTCCCAATTATGAAGATGCTAATAAGCAAAATAAATAAAATAATTAAATTAAATAAAAAATGTTTAAATGAGAAAGATTAGAATTGAATAAAAAATTAATTAGTAAATCAAATTGTTCTGTTAATCTGAAATCCCTCTAATGATCATCTAATGCATTAAATGTGACATTTCTGGTATCCCAATAAGAGAATTACTCTCTCAGATCTCTAATTTTAAATATAAAACTTTCAGGGGTTTTTTTTTGTTTGTTTTGTTTTTGCCTGGGCATAACTGGAATCACTGTATGATTTAGGGATGGAGAATGGTGTGGATCGATGTTGGTATGTGCATGTGTTTATCTGTGTGACACAATGGTTCCAATGCCTTCTTCAACTCACAGATTTCAAGATAATGATCAGAAGTTATTTTGGACTTAATGTTCATGTGTATTATACCTGACCCTTGAAAAGCTAATAAATATTAGTATTATAATCATGGATAAATTATATAGATAATGAAGAGATAAGATAGGCAGACCATACTGGTCTTGTCAAGCCAGTGGTTGATATCCAATTTATAGTATCTTTCATTTCACATTATTAATGTTACCTGGAAATCTACTAATGTTGTAAAATAAAAGAAGTCAAAATTTATTATTTATGGTATTAGTATAGTTCTGATAAAATGCTCTTTGGGGAGTACAAATCCAAATAAAATCCTTGGCAATTTTAGGATCATAAACAGCATAGAGTAATATGTTAGTTAACTGTACTATAATTATATTAATATACTTGGTGGGATGAAAAAGTCCATAAAGAAATATCTGCATCTCACAAATTAAGTATATTGCTCCATTGCAATTATTTTACTCTATATATTATTAAAAAACTCATTACTCAATGATCTTGATACAATTTTTAAGTTTAAAACTTATACCTTTCAATATCACTAAGTACGTAGGAAAGAGTAAGGCATGTTATAATTTAAATTATTAATTATAGCTATCCAGTCTAAGTTATATGACACTTAAACAATAGGTGAAATCTGTGACATTATTAAAACTAGTTGCTGATCTGAAGAAAAAAAATTCTACAGATTGTTCACTCTTAGCAATTGTTATATTGAATGCAAGAGATAATGGCAAGGTTGTATAGCTCTCTCTTCTCTAAAAAAACAACCTTATGGAAGTGACTCTGTTGCTAAATGTTGACTATTTACCAGTACAAAAAAAAGTTAACTATGTCATTATTCCTTATTTTTCAGCTTCATATTAGTAGCGCTTAGCATTCTAAACATTTAAAATTATTCATTTTGTCTCCAAATTACCGACAGTTGCCCTTTAACATTCTGTGGTGGTCTTTCACTGCAGTATTCATATATATATATTATATATTATTAATTATTGTATGTATATATATTACATATTATAATCATACATATGATTACAGTACCCAGGTACTTCATTTCTAACTAACAACTTCTTTTCAGGAATATTCTTAATGCGTTGAGCCCATTAAGGTAATTACACACTTGAAAAAGCAAAATTTGAGGAGAAAAATAATTTGGTTTTCATACCACTTCTTTCAAGCCCTTTTCTTTCTCACATCTGCTATTTCAGGTCTTTACAAGTCCTTTCTTCAGTGCCCTTTTAAATTTTTTCAATCCCAGACTGGTTTCCCGAATTCTTAGAAAAGACAGTTGAGTGTACTGTTATTTCAGGGGCAACATTATACAAATAAAGAATAGCACAAAATCACAGACAATTCAGTCAGCTGGTTCCAAGTCATATGACTTGGGTCGTATGGATGGCAGGCTGTCATCATTCACACAATTTTTTTTTAAAAAGGAACCTTTACCAAAGGAGCATCTTTGGATTCTATTTTTAGAACCTTCTGAACTATGACAGAGTCAGCAGAATAGGCTTTGCGGCTGTGGACTTTAGCATACCCATCAACATTGCTGTTCAAGAAATTATAATTTACATTCAGTCCCAGGTGTAAATGCTAGTCTTTTCTTCCCCCCATGAAAAAACCATAACTTAAACATACCTATAAATGGCAAGCAGTGGGGCTGTTATCCAGTGAGGAGTCTCTCCTGTGTCACGCTGACTGCATTAGAGAAGGGATGAGCAACCTGATAACCAGGGGGCAGTTGGAATTGCTTACTTTTCTGAGGAGATCTTAGTCTACCCTGGGGGAAATCTAGTTCACCCTCTGAGGTTTCACCCTTGAGACTGAGGGGGTGCTGTTCCTTTATAGCTCAAAAGTTCCTTTAATCCACTGAGATCTCAGTATACTCAGGATATTTAAATCTTAGAACAAGTATTTTTGAAGGGGTGTATAACATTGGAAATAAGAAATATCGCCGTAGTTTTGAGTTGATACAGAAAAGGGAAGCTAAGCCATTTGGCTTTAAATTGTTAAAGTTCCTGTCAGAATAGGGTAGTACAAATCCTTCCTTTCATGGCGGGGACTAGAACAGAGCACTCTGCCTTTGTTCCTGGGAAATGTTAAAATGACAACATTTAGAAAGGCTTTAGAAAACAGATGAAATTGTTTAAATTTTCGCAAGGAGAAATGCCCAAAGAAATGGGGGAAAATTTGATGTAGTCAAGAGGGAAGGAAGAGAAAGAGAAAGAGAGGGACTATCACAGATCACAAAAATGCTTTAAAAATGAAAAAAAAACCCCTAGTATTTATGAAATAATACTGAATAATATGAAACATTATTGAAATAATTATGAAATAATATGAAAATAACCCAAACATACAGACTCTCTCTCTCTTTCTCTCTGATACACACACACACACACACACACACACACAAACACAAATATATACAGACATTATGTAGCTAATGAAAAAAGACAGAAGGCCTCTGGAAGTTTCCCTTTATTAAATGACTAAATGACTCCACTCTGAGAAGAATAATAAGAAAAAAATATATAAAATCCAAATTTAGAAGTGCAAAAGAAACTGGAGTGTTAATATGTAAATCTTTTACAACAATATACAATTCATTTAAGCCTCATAAAGTAAATGTATACCAGCTTGGTATGGGAGATGTTTCTAAGGTATTGACATTTACACATTTTATATATGTGATTATATTAATGCTCTTGTTTGAGAAATAAAAGACAATTTTTTTACCTTTTTTTTTTTTTTTAAGTGTGGCACTTGACTGGGCACCATCCGTTCATCAAAAGCACCGTGGTGTTTTTCCATTAATCCTAGGGAGGTGTTCCTTCATGGCTAGCAAGCAATCTGCAGGTTATTTCCTGAAGAGTTCCATAGACATAGAAGGATTATTTATTATTTGCTTACTGTGTGTAAGATACCATTTTAAGTGCTTTAAAAATATTAACAAGTTTTATCCTCATGACAATCATATGCCATAGCTAGTATAATTACATGAGACACAGACAGACTAATTAACCTGCTCAAATCACCTAGCTATTGGGAAATATAGCTTCCACCTGATAGCTTTAACTACAGTCTTTTGTGCTTTAAACCACTACACTAAGCCAGCCAGCCAGAACAATGAATGGAGAACAGATATTTTCTTTTAAATTATTATTTCAGTTTTATCTGAACTGAAAAACAATCATAAAACAAATAAAGCCAAAGAACAACAAAAACAAAATTGAATAGTCTAGAAGATGATCTAATAATTATTATCCAGATTTGAATGATCTAAATTTTACACAAACACTTCCAAACGAGCATGATCTAAGTTAGTGCTGAATTCTCTAAAACCAAAAGTGCAACATTCACAGATTGTAAATGGCCATAGGGCTCCCAACTTTATTCCATGGAAAGTAATCTGAAAGGATTATATCCATTTTCTGTTACTGATTTCATTGCATTTTGATGTATCAAAGAGATTAATTTAATTAAGAACAGCTAATTTTTAACTTGGCCCCAGAATTAGCTCATCCCCCATCTTCAATTTCTAAAGAAGCAGAAAAAATTTTAAAATTATGTTATATATATTATATGACTCTCAGTAAATATTTGCTGAGTTAGTGAAAGAAAATAGACTATTGTGTTTTGTATTAGACTAAACTTTATATTCAAACTAAACAGTAGTAACTAAAAACACATGGACAAAACTTGGTAAATGATTTGATGTTTACTAAATATATATATATGTATATATATATACATATATATGTATAAAATTTTCCTTAAAAACAATTGGTGTTGTTCTAATCATAAAGGTGAGTGAAAACTAAGAAAACAAGTGAAATTAAATATAGACAAAAGAAAGGATTCCATAAAATTTTTCAAACCACTCAGTTAGGGTGAAGGTAAGGGCCTGTTGAGGAAGAAGTCTAAGAATACTCTCTCTCTCATTTCAGAATTTACAATTCTATAAGCTGTTCCTCTTAGGTCTTGATGGCCAATTCTTTAATCATTTCTAATACCCTCCTATTTCTATTCCCAAATACTTTTCTTCATTTTTGCAGGTTAAAGTCATGTTACTTCCTTGTCAGAGGTTTCTTTTGATTTCTTACTCAAACGGTGTTAAAACATCTATTTTTCAGTTAAAAATTTCCTATGATTAACTTCTCACATCTCTTTATTCTGAAATTTTGCTGCAAACACATTTTACATCTATTTTGCTATATGCATTCAAAGTTTATTTGCAGTTTGTATACTTTAAGCTTTCTCATATATTGATCACTTGTATTCTATAACCTATGCCTGAAAAATGTCACTATTTATTTGCAAACAGACTTTTTAGTAGAACTACGCAAAATTAATAATAAAAATCTATAAAATCAATGAAAATAACCCAAACATACAGACACTCTCTCTTTCTCTCTATATACACACACACAAACACAAATATATATAAACATTATGGAATAATGTCTATAATATTCTGAAATTTTTAGGGAACATCAAATTATTTTCTAAGTTTTGTTTCTGTAGTTTTAGTTACTACTATTTCATTTAATTTGTATGTAAAATTTAGTCTAAACAAAACACGATAATCTATTCTTTCACTGATTCAACAAATTGCTATTGAGAGCTTGCTATGTGGCATGTTTTGATTTAGGTTCTGTGAAAAAAGTGGGAAACAAAAAAATTTTAGTTTGGGGTAAGTGGTAGTCAATTCACAAAAACAAGTGAAGTTGAATCCTTACTTGAATTCTCACACCAAGAAAAAAAAAAAAGAATGAAAAGGAACTGATCAAAACTTTAAATTTGTTGCTAAAAAAAAGGATGTTTGAATTAAAAATGTACCCTGAGAGAAAACATACTTTATCAAGAACAAATAAAGAAGAATATATATTTTTGTTTTACCAGTTTACCAAGGGAAGAATTTGGAACAAATATAGCAGAAAAATTATGTAAAACTGTCTGAATAAATTTTAAAAAAATTTTAAAAAGTACAACACCCCATCATTGTTAAAAACAAAAACACTGAGACTAGGACTTCCTCACCCTTACAAATGGAATTTACAGAGAACAAAAAACAGCCGATATAGGGGGTGCCTGGATGGCCCAGTCCATTAAGAAACTCGGCCTTGGTTTTGGTTCAGGTCATGATCTCAGGGTCATGTGATTGAACCCTAGTTTGAGCCCCAAGTCCATTGGACTCCATGCTCAGCAGAGAGTCTGTTGGAGGACTCTCTCTCCCTCTCCCTTTGCCCCTCCCCCTACTCTTGCACATACTCGCACTCATGCGCTCTCTCTCTCTGTCTCACTCTCTCTCAAATAGATAAATAAATAAATAAATAAATAAATAAATAAATAAATAAACCTTTAAAAAAATACTCACAGCTATCATACTTAATGATGAAAAACTGAATGTTATCCCTCTACCGTCAGGAATAAGAAAAGGATATCCACTCCTACCACTTCTTTTCAACACTGGAAGTTCTAGCCAGGACAATTAGGGAAAAAATGAAAGGAAGGAAGGGAGGGAGGAAGGAAGGAGGAAAAAAAATTCAGATTGGAAAGGAAGCAGTAAAACTATATTTGCAGAGAATATGATCTTACATATAGAAAACCCTCAGGAATTCATAAAAAATAACTAATTTCAGAATATAAGATTGATACACAAAATCTATACACATTTCCTTAAACCAGCAGTTAACAGCCTCAAAATGGAATTGAGAAAACAATCTCATTTACAATAGTGTAAAAAGAATAAAACTTAAGAATGAATTTAACAAAAGAAGTATAAAATTCATACTCTGAAACTTCAAAAAATTGTTGAAAGGAATTAAAAGAGATGTGAATAAATGGAAAGATATACCACACTCATAGGTTGAAAGACTTACTATCTTCAAGATGGCAATATTCTTCAAATTTACCTGTACATTAAATGTAATCACTTTCAAATTCCCAAGCTGATTATAAAATCCATGTGCCAAGGCAAGTGGCACCATATAGGCTATATTTTTTTTTCTTGGAAAAATTGAAGAATGCACAGTTCTCAGTTTTCAAAACTTACCACAAAGTAATTAAGTGAAACAGCATACTACTGGCATAAGGACAGACATGGATCAATGGAAAAAAATTGAGAGTTCAGAAACAAACCATTACATCTCCGGTTGAATGATTCTTTACAATTTTAATTACAGTGTAGTTTATACACAGTGTTATATTCATTTCAAGGTTATAATACAATGATTCAACAATTCCATATATTACTCAGTGATCATCACAGAAAGTGTACTCACAATCCCCATCACCTATTTCACCCATCCCCCCACTACCTCCCCTCTGGTAGCCATCTGTTTGTTCACTCTAGTTAAGAGTCTGTTTCTTGGTTTGTCTCTCTCTCTCCTCTCTCTTTTTAATAGTCAAATTATTTTTATCAAAAATGCCAAGACAATTCAATGGGAAAAGAATAGTCTTTTCAACAAATAATACTAGGAAAACTGGATAGCCACATGCTATCCAATTTTATCTTGAGCAGAATTATTTTGGACCCCTTCTTTAGACCCTACACAAAAATTAATTCAAAATGGACCATAAGCCTAAATAGAAGAGCTAAAGCTATGAAACACTTAAGAAGACATAGGAGTGAATCTTGAATTTGGGTTAGGCAATTCTTCTCATACACCACCAAAGTATAAGCAATGGAAAAAATAGACTTCATAGAAATTGAAAACTTTCGTGCGTTAACAGATATTATCAAGAATGTAAAAAGATAACCTAGAGAATGGAAGAGACTATTTACAAATTATGCAAATTATACCTAGAATATGTAAAAAACTTACAACTCAATAATTAAGATATAACCCAATCAAAAAACGAGCCAAGGTCTTGAATAGACGTTTCTTTAAAAATACAAAGGACCAATAATAAAATGAAAGAATACTCAGCATTATTAGTCATTAGGGACTACAAATCAAAATCACAATGAAATATACTTCACACTTATTAGAATGTATACAATAAAAAAGATAGATCATAACCAGCTTTGCAAGGATATAGATAAATCAGGAACTTATACATTACTGGTGGGGATGTAAAATGGTACAGCTGCTTTCAAAACAGTTTAGTAATTCCTGAAAATGCTGAACAAAGAATTGCCACAGGAGCCAGTCTTTCCACTCCTAGGTATCTACTCAAGAGAAATGAAAACATATGTTGATACAAAAATGTCTGTACATAAATGTTCTTAATAGCATTACTTGTAACAACCAAAAAGTGGACACAACCTTAAATGCCCATGAACTGATGAATAGATAAATAAAATATATCCATACAATTGAATAATATTAAGCCATAAAAATAAATAAAATGATAAATACTACAACATGGGTGAGCCTCGAAAACATTACACTAAATGAAATAAGCCAGTTACAGGAGGCCACATATTGTATTATTAATTTATATGAAAGGTCCAGAACAAATAAATCTATATTGACAGACTATTATTAATCTTTTCCTAGGCTGTGGGGTTTGGGAACAAAGAGAGGATGAGTGACTGCTGGTAGGTGTGGGTTTTCTCTGGTGAAGTGATGAAATATGTTCTGAAATCCATTGTGGTGAATGGTTGTCCAAGTCTGTGAATATATCAAAATTAAATGAATTGTGTATTTTAAACTGGTGAGTTGTAAGTTATGTAATTATATCTCCATAAATCTATTTTTTTAATAAATGCAATTTTTTCCCTTACATATCAGATTGGCAAAGATAAATTCATTTTAGAAAATATTTATTTATTTATTTATTTATTTATTTATTTATTTATTTATTTATTTAAAATATTTATTTATCTGACAGAGAGAGCGCACAAATAGGGGGAGCAGCAGGCAGGGGGAGAGAGAGAAGGTTCCCTGCTGAGCAAGGAGAGGAATGCTGGGCTCAATCCCAGGACCCTGAGAACTTGAGCAGAAGGCAGAGGCTTAACCAACTGAGTCACCCAAGCACCCCTAAAATCTTTAAAGCTATGGTGAGAAAGGCAATATTCAAAATTTGGGGTGATCAGTTTGAAAAAATACTACCCCAATTCAAAGAAACACGTATTTTAAATTAGCAATTGCTCTGCTTGTTTCAATCAAGTATTGACAACATAAGTTGTTACATATTAATACCATGTATTCGATGTAGCCATTAACAAAGAAAGGGGTTTTGAAAGTCATCTGTCATCAATGCCCTGAACTATCTCTACTTACAGCAGCCAGTTACCCACTTTGTATGACCTTGTATGTTCTTTCGATGTCTTAACACAGGGGACTCTCCTTCCTCTTTCCTGCTTTCCTCTCACCCTTTGTCTTCCTTTCTTCTCTCTTTCTTCCTCTCCCTCTCTCTCTCTCTCTCTGCAATACTTCCATCATAATTCTTGATAATTTCAATATCCACAGTGATGCTCCCTCCTGTAACCTGGTCTCCATTTCATTAGCTTTTTTGCAGCATTCTTAGACCTACATTTCCAATAACCTCATAACCCTTTGCATTCAGAATTTCCAGGTTCTCACTTTCAAATTTCCTAGCCTTCCTGATCAATTCCCTAATACTTAAACTTCAAAAAAAAAAAACCTTTTTTTTTTGCATCACTAGAATCTCTCTTCCATTGATCTGCTACATTTTTCCTGTCCTTCGCCCCTTTCACGTGCTCCTTCCCATAATTTCCCAGCCTTGATCCATCATTAGTACTGCTCCTTTGCTTTCATCATTTATTCCCTGATACTTTTTTTATGCAGTGTGCCTAGCTGGAAAAACCGCAAATCTTGGGAATTCCAATACTCTGTTCACCTAGCACCTGTAATCTTCAGTATAACTAAAACAGAATTCAAAACTATCATCCTAACTTGCTATACTTTGTGTTCATTATCACAGACCTGGGGTGGACCATTAGTGCTATTGGGTGATCCCTGTACATTTTTCTCCCACATTCTCAACAACTGTATCTGTCCTCTCCATGCTTCCCAAACCTCCAACACCCCTTCCTCTTTTTTCTTTTTATTTTGCTTGGAAAATGTGATAACAATCTTAAGAGGAATACAGCACCCACACACACACAAATATCTACAAACTTACTGGCTTCTACACCTATGTTATTTTTTCTTCCAAGATTTTGTTCCATTTTGATGCCAAAAACTTCACTTATTTATATAATGGATTATACTGCCTTTGGTTATTAAAAGACATTTGTCCTCCTTTCTGTCTTTTGTATCAATTTTTCCATTTAAAACAAATCATCTCCATTATACTCAATCTTTAAAAAAACACTTTTGAATTTCATTGCTCTGCAGCAAGTTTTCTTTTTTTATTTACTTTTTTTCTAAATATGAAAGTATCTTGAAAATTTTTGTCCATATTTCATGGTTCCTTTTCCTCTCACTCTTTTTTCTCTCCTGAATCTACTCTAGCCAGGCTTTTGTTTATGTTTTTTCACTAAAACTGTTCATGACGAGATCACCCCTGATTTTCACTTACCAAATCCTAGAGTTAGTTCTCACTCTGGATCATACTCATCTTAGTAATATTTGGGGCTCTTGATCACTTCTTTCTTGAAACATTTGTTTCATTTATTTTCTAGGGTATCTGCCCCATCCAAAAGGATACTCCTTCTTGGTCTCTTTTTTTTACCCCAGCCTCTGATATTGATATTTTCCCGAATTCGGTTCTTGGATATCTTCCTTTTTCTATTTGTGGTTATTACCTAGGGAATCTCATGTTACAATTCTAAAATTCATTTTTGTAGCCAGATCCCCAATGCTCCACTTACATTTTGAATATCTCAAAATGAATTCCCAAACTGACCTTTTTGATTGTTGACCACTACCTGCACAATCTGCTCCTTCTCCTTCTATTCTTTCTTAATAAACGGTAACTCCATTCTTCTAATTCTTGGGTTAGTAATTTCAGAGTCAGACTCCTCTTTTTCTCTATATTCATTTCATCAGCAATTTTTCTCACAACTTCCTCGAAAGTATATTCAGAACTTAACCCTCTCTCAAAACTGCCACCATCATCTCCTGCTTTGACTGTGGAGATAGCTTCCCATTTGGTTTCCATATTGCACATAGCTCTCCTCTGGTCTATTTTCTTTAAAGCTGCCTGAGTGGTGGTGGTGGTGGTGGTGGTGGTGGTGGTGGTGGTGGTGGTGGTGTTCTTTTTAGATTTTATTTATCTATTTTAGAAAGAAAGCACACACACAAGTGCAAGAGCAGTGGGGAGGGCAGAGGGGAAGGGAGAGAGAATCTGAAGCAGACTCCGAAGGAAGGACAGAGCCCATGCAAGGTTGATCCCACAACTGCAAGATCACAACCTGAACCAAAACCAAAAGTGGGACGCTCAACTAACTAAGCCACCCAGGTGGCCCTGAGTGTTCTTTTTAATACCTAAATTAGATCATTTCATTTCTCTGTTCAAAACACTCTGGGGGGTTCCCTTAACCTACAAGTACTTTCACAACCACTGTGACCCCAGTTTATTACTTTCTATTGTGTTCACTTGGTTGTCCTCCAGTACTCCAGGATACTCAACTCAGAGCTTTGTACTGACCATTCCAAATGCACTTCCCCTTGATATCCCTGTGGCTAGATCCTTCATTTCTGGACCACCCCCAAAGCATTGTCCTAGGTCTGATTATCATCTTAGTTACTTCACTGGAGTAGCTTTTTCTAGTGTGTCTACTGCACTGAACTTACCTGACTCCACATGAAATTATGGAATAAATAAGCAAAGTCTAATGGAATGATGGTTTACTCTCAAGTGAAAATAAAGTTGCACAGAACAGTATGTAAAACATGCTATACTTAGATAGTCAAGTATACATATGGATGGAAATTTTCTGGGACATCACACAAAGAGATGTATTAACTATTTACCACGTATGGGTATGGCTAGAAGTAAATTAATTAGAAGCCTTTTTAATTACAGTGACAAAAATCTAAACCAACCTAAGTTAAATGAAAAGAGGAATGCTACTTCCATTAATGTATAAATCTATCAGTGGAAAAGCAAATGTGGTGCTAGGCCTAGGAGTGTTTGAAATCACAGAGACTCAAAAGGACCCAGAATTTATTCTGCCTGTCTTTAAAAAAAAAACAAAAACGACACTTTCTCATATATTAACATAAGCATAGTTACATCGAATCAACTTTATCCAGAAGGCAAGGCAACTTTATCACCTAAAGGTTTAGGTTTATTCCCGTGTGAACTTAGGACCACTGGCTAAAATCATATAAAATATAAGGTAAAGGACCATGTGCTCAGCCTCCAAAATAGTCATTCTGACTAAAGAAGCTGAACTACTATATCTGACATTGTTTGGGTGATATGCCCACAAACATAGCCATGGAGGAGAGGTCTGCCACCAGGACATGGAGAGAAAGGATGTTGAGCAAATAAAAATAACGCATATAATCTAAACAGAGCTAAAAGTGAGAAAATGTATGTCTTTTTATACCACTTTAAAGTTCTCCATTTGCTTATATACTACCATAATTTTTAAAAAAATAACAGTATATAAATAGGAATACATAAATATCTCTTTTGTTAAAAGGCAGGATATGGACCTAATTCCCTTACTGTTCTTGCTTATGTTAATTAAATTCAGTATGAAATAGCAAATAAATGAATGATTTTCTTGGGTACTGATTCCAAGGGCATATTCATTGGCGTCACACAATGGGATGACACTACAGTTTGCCTCCTAATGTCCAATGTCCTCTACTTCCTTCATAAGCAATTGGAGGAAGCTTGTCCACATGGCCCTCCACATTAGGTCCAAATGTATCTCTTATTGGCATTATGTCATATGAATTACAAAGCAAACACTTCCAAAGAAAAAAATTGGAGCTGGGACATAACCACAACAAAGCCCTTAATCAGAAAACAAGATAATGGAAGGCATAGAAAACACTGTGAAGTCCCTAACTCTGGGAGCAGAGGACTTTTTTATGAGTCTGTAATTCTGGTATCTAGGAACATTTTGTCCACAGTTTTCCAGAGCTCCTAGGAAAGCTCTCTTCCTTTCCACTCTCATTCTTGACTCTATCTGAAGATTGGAGATGGTGAATATGCTCTGCTTGGGGAATAAACAGCCTTTTCTAAGTCCAAAATCCATTTAAGAAAGATTAAAGGCCTAAGGCTTGTTTTAAGTCTTAAATACTTGAATTCATTTTATCAATACCATTTTCTTCAAATATGAGTGTTTGAATCTATTTTTCTTCCAGTCAGTTCAATGTGTCAATATCCATACCCAAATCTTTTTGAGACATCTCTTTCAGATCTGCTGCCTTTGCTTTCTCTCACCTTCTCATCCTCAAACTCCCAACCTCTTTACTGATGGCTGCTTTGAGGCTATCAGGCTTGGAAGAAAAAAACCATACTTTTACCTGAGTCCTTGGATTACATCAACTGAGAAAGCCTAATGGGTCTTTATTGTTCAAATGCTCTTTCATCCTATTTTTAGAAATATTTTCCAGTTGGCCGAGCCTCTGAGCTTAAATGACTCTATTTCTTTCTATTTCTGCTTACAACTTGGCTAATTCTGCCTTAATGATGTTTCTTTATTTTGAATACTTTGCCAAGCCCAGTGAATAGTAAACACACAAAGCAGTCTGTCTTTCACATGACATCCTGAAATGTTTTACTGTTCGGTCTGGGCATAATATAGATCGCTAATTTTTGAACTTCCAAATAATTAATTGTTGTTGTTGTTTCCCTTACATTTGCCAACTGCTACACCAGTGTCACCACAAAATTAAAGAAAAAAAAAAAGGACAGAACTAAACTTCAAGTTAGCAAGGATGGGATAAACTATACTGCAAGAACAAGCAAACCTTACAATTTTGGTAGCTTGAAAAAAAAATTTCTCTCTCTCAACTCACAGTCTAATGTGAGTTATTATGCAAGTCCATCTTATGGTCATGCAATCTGGAGTATGACAGCTCCACTGGAAAGAGAGTGAGATGAAGGAGGGATATGGGCTTTTCATTTCCTCTGTATAGATAGGACGTTCTTCGCTTCTGCTCATGCTTCCTTTGCCAAAACTAGTCAAATGGCCCTTACAAAGAAATATAAGGATATTTGATGATCACGAATAACTTTTCTTCATATCTCTAATAATAATAATTTTTCTAGAAATGTTCTGCTCTGTTTCTTCCCAGGCATTTCCATGTTCTTACTTCTAAACTTTACTGAATCATTTCTATTTTCAATGTTCCTATAAAACAGCATCCCCTGTCTAAACCATAACCCCATACTCAGTGGTTTCTTTTTATGTTAGTGCTGGGAACATGGAAGTCAAACAATAAATTGCTGCTGACTTCCCACTCTGCACCATCCGCCTTTTCTCTAGAGAGAGTAGTTATGACTTAAGCAGTCCTTTCTGGAATCTGGGCTCTCCCATTTCATTCCTATCCATTCATGTGTTGCTCTCAGTAAATCTTCAAAGAGTCATCTGTAATGTTAGGAAAGATGGCAAGGCTTGACCTGAGATGAGTCCTAAATGTGTAGCTCACTAGATCCCTTAACACTGGACAAGTCATTCATTTTCTTTAAGTCTTAAAGTCCTCTTTTTTAAAATGAGAACTGTTATTTCAGTAACAGGATTACTGCGAGTTTAAGAAAGATAATGTATATAAAAGCTTACTCTATAAAACTATATAAAAGTAGAAAGTTTTTAAAATACATGGTAGTATTAATATGTATAGTCTAGTTTGCCAATTAAAGATGCAATTTAAATCATTGCACACCCAAAATTTGCCACACTGACTTTTGTAATAGTTTTATTGAGATAATTTATATATCGTAAAACTCACTTTCTAAAGTGTACAATCCTATTTTTTTCACTTTTAGTATATTCTTAGAATTACGCTACCATCACCATCTAGTTTTAGAAAGTTTTCATTCCCCAAACGACAGTCCATGCTCATTAGCTGTGATTTGCCATTCCCCACTGGTGACTACTCATCTACTTTCTGTCTGAATGGGTCTGTCTGTTTACAGATATTACATATAAGTGGAATCATACAATATATGCTCTTTTGTGACTAGTTTCTTTCACCTAGCATTGTCCTTATGAATCGATCAAATTCATACTCTGTAGATGTAGCACAGATGTGGAATGGTGAACCTTGATTCAATTACGGACCATAAGAGAAATCAAAATAAAGAAGTTTATTACTCGGTCTTGGAGAAAGTACCTGGCTGGCTTCATGAAACCACCAGTGTGCAAACAGAGACAGCAAGAGGACCTGGGGTCCATGCCTTAATGAGGGTCCAGAGAGAGTGTCTGGGGGTTCTTGGGCTGAGGCTGAATTGATCCATTCAAACCAAAAGAATGGAGTCCTGATGAGGCCCCAGGAGGGATTTCCTAAGTGGTGAATAAGGGGAAGACCCTGGAGGCAGGACTGCTTCTCACAAGGAACTTATATTTGTGTATGACTGTGGGCTGTTATCTAGGGTATGCACTGTGTGAGGGACTGGTGTCAGTGTGAGGTCCCTGCAGGCGGACTGGTCACACAAAATGGATGTCGAGGCAGCAATATTGTGGGGTAGCTTAGTTAAACTTTGGGCAGTTCTGTTTTCAGGGTTCATCTATGTTGTAGTGTGTTTGAGTACTGTTGGAAGGAAGTGCCAGAAGCTGTAGGAGCTTAATCTGTGAATTAAGAATATAAAATTTCTCTTTAGGCTACCTAGCTTGTTCTGTGTCTTTAAAATCATCGCACTTCTCAAATTTGTTCCCTAATACTTAGGTTCTTAAATTTTTGTGTGTGTGGAATTGGGACTGGGGCAACTGCTAATTGCTTTATAACCACCAGCAGGGTTGAATGTGGCTAAAACCTTCTGATATCTCTCAGGCTGGACTTGAAAGAGTTCAATTCCTATTCCTCATTCCAAGATATACAATTTTTGAACCCTTACATTTGAAATTACTTGTTGTAACGTTAGTAGGAAGAAGATTTTTGAGAAGGAAACAAACATACGTCAGTTTGTAAATCAAGGAAATGAAATAATGAATATACGAACAGGAAGTTCAGAATTTATAATGAGGTTGAATATTTAAAATTTTGATTTTCTAATGTTTAAAAAATAAAATAAATCTGTTTTATTTTTTCTGACATTTTGCTAACACTATCTATTAACTTACTCATAAAACAGATGAATTTTCCTTTGCTGATTCAATTTTATTTACTGCCAAAATCTCAGAGAGAGTGCTTGTAGGATTCAGGCTACAAACATGCTGCCTACTCACCATGGAATGCAGCTTCTTTGCAATGATTCTTCTTTCAAAGACTTTCTGGAAATTCTATATTTTCTCCTTTTTCTCTGTGACTGTCATCATTTGACTTTCATCATCCTCTTATTTGACTCCCTGTTTTTATTAATATATAGTATACAATATAAGTTAACATACAGTATCCAACTTAAGGATTTAAAAATGAGAAATAACCATGAGGTTTCCATATCATGTGACAGAATACAGAGAAATTTTTATTTTAATATAATGTCACAGTGTGGTTTGGACTTTTGATAGATACTATGGAGGGATGTTTGCTATTCATCTTAATGACTCTTTCGTATATGTGGATGGATACCCTCACCCCCAACAAAGCCCAGAACTTATGCTATCCATTTCAGAGAAATAAAATGCACAAACCAGGGAAAAGTATCACAGTATCCTTTTCTTTTTGTGATTATTGAAAAACTAGTTTAGCTCATGGAAAGGCCAGATCCAAATTTGAACTAGATGTAACCTTTTCAAAGAGTTGGAACATTTTTTTCCCTCCACTATATACAGGTATAGTCATGCATCTTTGTTTCAGTAAGAGACACAACTGGGAATAATTTGAAACACCATGAGTAAGGCAGTTTCTGAGATATTTATAACTTAAACCCAAACCTGGAAGTACTATAATTCCTATGGGAAAAGTGTGATCTTTTACAATTTTCTCCAAAATGAAACACAGAATTATTTCAATTTAAATCATTTGGGGATGGGGGACTGTATCTTTTTTCCTCTAACTTTCAAGAGTACTTTTTATATTTCAGTGCCAATTGCTGATGAAAGACCTTGCTGATGAAGCATTCATCTATTTAACATAAGTTCTCAAAATTTAAGATCAGCATTCAGTATCTGTCATGCCATTTGACTGTAATGAGGTTAAAAGAAGGTTTGAATGGGACTATCTGAATTCATTATAAAATGAACTCACTATTTCTTCTATCAAATGAATACAAAAGAGAAGCAGGTATCATTCACAGAATAACACATCAATAATAAATGCCTTAGAGAATTTGTAGGATCTTGTTTCATTAAGCTAGATTTGGAGGGATTTGCCTGTATGTAGCCACTAGTAAATACAGCAGCTAGAATATGGGCTGAATCAATCATTTTAGCATGTTGAGCACTCAGTTTTGTGTTGTTTTCTCCTAATTATTTCTGGAAGCATTGCAGGAAAACTATTCAATGTATATTCATTAAGAGTTACTAAGTTTAAGCACTCTGGAAAGATATTTTTGAGAACACAGTGAAAGTAAGGTAAGAGCCCCTTTCCCACAGGCAAATTAAAACACTATGATAAATCCGTACACACAGTATGTATGACAACTGATACAATACTTCAAAGCAAAAAATCCCTATGGCAGGATAGTCAATTTTTCCGAAGACTTTGGAAGAAGTAAAACATTGAGTAAGTCCTCAATTTCTATGGCTGCTCTTTCTATGAGAGGACCTGATACAGAAAATATTCATAAGGAAAATATAGAGTACTGAGGTATAAAAATACAAAGTATGTGTTGAAAGTGGCATAATAGTCCATTAATAAAGCAATGGTCTTAAGGACAGTAGGCAATTTTGAATAGAGCCATTAATAGTTCATGCCTATGGTTTTGAACGACTAATCTGTATACTTTTACTATATGAAGAACTTTAATCTGAGGGAAATTACTAAATTATTATTCTGAGGTGCCAGATGACATAGCTATATGTCTTCTCTATACTTAGGACTTCTAAATCTAAACTTACAGATCTGATCTTTCTCCAGATAGCATCTCAGTGTCTTCTACTTTGTAGGCACTCAATAAGCATTTATTGAGAATTAATGAGGAGATAGACAAATTACTAAATCATGAATAAATGTACTTGAAGTGGAAAGTAAGTTAAGAGTTGTGCTTCAGGATGAGATGGGAGTAAGAAAAGTGGTGTGTAAAATATTCACTTTGTGTCAATTTATTGGAAAGTTACTATGCTGACAAGGAAAACACCTGACTATAATCACTAACCCATTTTGATGGTTCCCTTTACAGAAAAATTTATTGAAATGATTATCATGAAATCACTTCCTGGTGCCAATATTATGCTTCCTGGTCTTTCAATCTAACTTCACCTGATTTCAGGTGGGCCCCTACTGGCACTTCACTAGGATTTAGTCAAGATTTCTACTTACCTCCAGGTTGCCAAATCTAATGGTTTTAACTCTTCTTTTTGTTTTGTTTTAACTCATCTTATTTAACCTCACAACAGTATCTGAGACCTGTTCTAGAAAAAGGTTGTTCCCTTTGCCTTTTGTGATATCATGTAGCTCTGATATCTTCCTATGTCCCTGACCACTCTTTCTACGTTCTTCGTTTTCTTGTATTCTCATTTATCCTTCATTTTTGCAGGGCGCCATTGCTGTGTCTTTCATTTCCTTTTCTCTTGATATATATATTCTCCCTTGGTGACTCCCTTGATGGCACCTCCATGCAGATTTAGATTCCTAAATCTAAATATACATGTCTCACCGCCCCCCAAAACTCAGACTTATGTATCTGACTGATTACTTGACACAACCACAAGGATACAACATAGCATTATGGTCTCAGAATTCTCCTCATCTATCTCACCAACTTGCCTTTGCACTGTTCTTTTCCTTCTCTGTGAGTGGTGTCACAATCAGCCAGATGTGCATGTATGTATCTTCCTAGACAGCCACTTTTATTTCACTCCCTAAATCTAATCAATGAGCAACTTCTCTCAATTCTAATTCCAAAGCATATCCCAAACCCACTCATTTCTCTTTATATTTATATTAATACTTGTGTCCAACCTACTGTCATCTTTCACTTAAATTACTATAGCCAATTTATAACTGACTTCATCATTTTTGTTGTTCTTGAGCCATAATCCACCATCCATACAATGACAGAAAGTTTAAAATCACATGCAGTTATTGTAATCCCCTTGTTTGCCAACACCCTATGTCTCATGCATTAGTTTTCTACTATTGCTATAAATAAATTATCACAGAATGAGTGGATTAAAATAATGCAAATGTACTATTTTGCAGTTCTGGATAAGAAACCTGAGTCTCCCTGGGACTAAAAATAAAAAATATTGGCAGGCCTACCTTTTCTGGAGGTTCTAAAAGAAATCCATTTCTTGCCTTTTCTAGCTTCTAGGGGCCACTCACATCCTGGGGTTCAAGGTTCCTTTCTCCATCTTCATAGCCATCAACATTGCATCTATTTGTGCTTTTCTTTCATAGCCATATCTACCTCTGACTCTTTCTTCTGCTTCCTCTTCCACTTTCAAGGATGTTTGTGATTAAACCAGATATTGCAGGATAATCTTCCTATCTTGGATCAGCTGATTAGAAATCTTAATTCCACCTGCAATCTTAATTCTCTTTACCATGTAATATAACCTATTCACAGGTTCCAGGGATTAGGATGTGGATCTCTACGGAGGTCCATTATTCTGTTTCACAGAGCATCCCATTAGAAGAGAACACAAACTAACTTTGGTTTCTAAAACCCTACTTTATCTAAGCTTTTCTTACTCTCTCCAAATCTATCTCTTTTATTACTCTTTTTGTACTACTATCTCAACCAGAATATTCTATTCTCAGTCAGGACAAACTAAATTCACCATAAACCGTCCACACTAGCTGTTTTCTCTGACTGTATGTCCTACTCTATCTTCACATAGCTGACTCCAAATTATTTAAATCTCACTACAAATTCTGCCTTTTCAGAGATGGTTTACTAAGCATCTACAGAAATTATCCATGCATTACTACATCATCAAAGTTCTCTACCAATCTCTGATAATTTTCTTATTTTGAATTTATTTTTGTGTTAATTAACTTCTCTCAATCTCACACCACACACACATACACACACACACACACACACACACACACACACACACACACTATTCTATTTCTGGTACAAATGTTGGCAAACTATTTCACTTACTGAACATTCCTCAATGACACTTCATTGCATAAGAATAGATTCCTAAGAGTGAACATACAAGTAATGATCTGTCCCTTGCCTGGCTCTCCAATACCTTTTTTACCCCTTCTTAATTCCAAAAGCACTAAGCTTCTTGTAATTTTTTACACATATCCCAACATTATTTATCCCCTCATCCTGAGATATGTCTTTACCTCTACCCCTTTGCCTCTGCCTCTTTGCTCACTGACATCTACTTAATTTTATCAAAAAAATTTTTAAGTAATCTCTATGCCCAACATGGGGCTTAAACTCATGACCTTGAAAGATCGAGTTGCATACTCTACTGAATAAACAAGCCAGGCGCCCCAACATCTACTAGTTTTAAAGCTGAGTTCAGAAGTCATCTCTGACATGTCTAGACCTTAAGGCATCTTTTGTATTTATGTCTATAGCATGTAATTTATATTTTAGTCATTATTTTTACACTGTGTTAGAATGTTCTGGTTAGAGGTTTACTCTACAATGGTATATTAACACATTAAGGTCATGAATGGTACCTTATTTATTTTTGTGTTTCTGACTCCTAGTTTACTCCTACCACATGATAAATATTCAATAAATGTTTGTTAAATGACTGTGGACTTGTTCTTGAATCGTGTTTTGAGGTCTTCTCTGTGAACGATTATCATGCATTGGTGTCGCTGGGACAAGAGACTCGGCCATTCTTTACAGCTCCTCATTTGTTTTTGAAGTTGTTCTGTTTCAAGTCATGTGTACAAATACATATTATTTAACTCTCCTCATTGAAGTCACCTTTGACTCTTGTTTAATCTGCTGCTTCCACCCTCCACTGCCCACATCGCCCTAAGGAACTTCAGGATCTATGTAAATGTTATAGTGTGGGTGGAAAAAGAACCCAAAAGGAAGAATTTGAGTTTAAAATAACAAGATAGATAAGGAAGAAAAAGGAAGCAGGAGGGGGTGCTTTCAAACTAGCTACCACTGAATACTGAAACTTATTTCTACTGGAGGAATTCTTTGAACTAGTGCAAAACACACATTGAGTGTTATTCCATTCAAAGAGTAAGTGAGCTTGTCCATCATTGGTTAAGAGCTTTAGGGAGAAGGGAGGACATTAATTTACCAGCATTTCCATTCTATCTCACAGATAGTAAAGCAGGCTCAAGAAGTTTGGGAAACCCTCAAGGGGGAAAAGAAGAGCATGGGGGTTGGCAATAAGATGTAAGGCTGGTAATTGGTGCAGGTGAAGGAGTGGGGCAGTGCATTGGAGTGTCAGCTCCAGTGGGTAGCAATTACAACACCCTCACCTCACATTCCATGATGCCATGAGTTCTATTTACCTTTACCTGCCTTCCACATCAGCCTCCAAAAACCGTAGCTACAATTTGGTCCTTCTCATTGCCCAGAACTTTCTTGCTTTTGAGGTATAAATTCCAGTAGCTCATTTCTGAACATAATTTTTTATCCTTCTGATATTGTCACTCAATTCCAGGAGACCGTTCCAAACTTCATAGTGATCTGCAGTCACAGATGTCCATTTCTACCATCTACCTTGTACCTTTGATCTTATCACTAAAACATGATAATTTATGGGATATCATTTCAATTACTATTTATTGGTAACACTCTCCTTCCTTTACTTCATTGCTCTTTGATTTCATGGATTATCTAAAAATGCCTAATGACAGATAATTTTCAGCATCTCATTTCTCAGCATCCACACAGTGCTGCTGAATATTGCAAAAAAAAATCTAATGGTGCATATTTGTGCCATTAAAATTCAAGATTTACTCATAGCTGTGCCCTCCATACTATCCTGGAATCCTTTTACACGTAGTTAATGATCAATACCTCCCATTTCCCTCAAAAGCTTTCTGAAACTTCCTTAAGCTCTTGATTCTTTCTTTCTGTCTCCTTCTCAGCTATTAGACTTATTTATTATATTTTTTCCACATGAAAAATCAACTGTTTTTTTTTTTTTTACTCTCAGCTTCTTCTCTGCCTACAATGTTTCTGTTTACTTCTACCCTTAACTTCTTGCAATATTTTCAGTTGAAGATGTGTCTTCTCTGCTCCCTTAGGCCAACTCTGTTCTAGCTTTTTCTCATTTTCAGTTTTAAGAACTTTGTTCATTATTTCTCTTGAGATTTTTGTGAATCTTCAATATAGTCTTATGTATTGATTCTTTTTAGCCACTTAGATATGCACAATGCTTTTCCATCTTACAGAAACTCATAAATAAACAAGATAAAACTAAAACAAACTCTCCCACAATATAACATACTCAATAGCTCTACAGTGGTTTTTGTTTGTTTTTAAACATTTTATTTATTTATTTATTTATTTATTTATTTATTTATTTATTTATTTGAGAGAGAAAGAGAGTGAGAGTAAGCAGGGGGAAGAGCAGAGGGGGAGGGAGAAGGAGCAGGAAAGAATCTCAGGCAGACTCTATACTGAGCGCAGAGTCTAATGCGGGGCTCAGTTTCATGACTCTGGTATCAGGACCTGAGCCAAAACCATGAATCCAATGGTTAAATGGCTGTGTCACACAGGTGCCCCTGTTTGTTTTAAAGTCACCAACTTATCTTCACTTTCTTACCACACATCCACTAGTAAGCCCATCAGCATTTGACTTTTACCTTACTGCTCTAAATTGACAAGGTGATTCATGACTTTTAATTCTGAATTCCTGAGCATTTTTCAGGGATTAACTTTACTGAATATCTTGGTGGCATTCACCACTCTTGCTTACTTCTTTACTTTTTAAACTCTTCTCACCCTGACTCATGAAAGTGTCATCTTCAGGTTTGTTTCTTTCATTTTGGCTATATCTCAGACCTCTCTAGGTCGAATCTACTATCATTATTAGCCCTTTAAAAGTTGATGTCCTTGGGTGCCTGCATGGCTCAGTGGGTTAAAGCCTCTGCCTTCGGCTCAGGTCATGATCTCAGGGTCCTGGGATCGAGGCCCGCATTGGGCTCTCTGCTCAGCGGGGAGCCTGCTTCCCCGCCCCCCCTGCCTGCCTCTCAGCCTACTTGTAATCTCTCTCTCTGTGAAATAAATAAATAAAATCTTTAAAAAAAAAAGTTGATGTTCTCCTTACTTATGTCCTTGGTACTCCCTAGTTTGCACCCTTGTTTCTTCTTTAATCCCTCAGCTACTTCATGGCAATGACTTTAAATGCTACTGCTATGCTACTACCTCCAAAATTTACATTTCCAGCCCAGAACCAACTAAATACATTAGCTAATTTATGAAGACCTTAAACTAATTATCTACAATGGAAGGTTAAATATTTTTTTCCATCATGGACAATTTCTAAGTGACTTAATCAGTTCTGCAGTTTATACCTAAAGTCTCTTGGGGTAGATGCGTGATTTTGGTCACCCCACTATCTATTCCCTTTTGTAATCATTCATTTATTTTCCAGTAAATTTTTATTTAGCTTCTACTAAGTGCTGAGCACCTAGATGCTGATGGGATAGATGATAACAAAGGCCCTATTCTCTAAGAACAGGAATCGGCAACTAACACCCATGGGCCAAAACTGACTTACAGTCTGTTTTTATAATAAGAATTTATTGAAACACAGCTGCTCAATTATATGCTGTTTATATCAACTTTTGCACTACAATAGCAGAATGTAGTAGTTGCAGCAAAGACCATATGCCCCAAAGCCTGAAATATTTATTATCTGTCCCTTTACAGAAGAGTATACATGGGGTGGGGTAGAGAAGTACCATATGCAGAGGATGTACTAAAGACTGGTCTGAGATTACTTAAGGGGGAAAAGTTAAGATGCTGTCCCTGGAGGTCAGGTGAAAGATGGTGAGAGCCTGAACCATTACAGCAAAAGGAGGAGTGGAAAATACACGTAATCTGGAAATATTTGCTAAGTAAAATTAACAGAATTTTATCATTAATTGGTTATACTTGTGAGGCTAGGAGAAGTAGAAATTAAGTACATTTCTCAGGTATCTTATTTTGGTGGAAACTGATGCCAATAACAAGGAAAGCAAACATGGTCAAATTTAGAAACAATGAATATCTATGTAGGGAGGAGATATACGGCATCATTTACTCTGGTTTTAGTCTTAAGGACATTGAACAAACCTCTTCCTTAAGGCACTGATAGAGCTTTTGAGAATATAAAGGTTTTATTTTTTTAGCTTTTTAATTGTTGAAAACTTTTAGTTATTAAGCATGGCAATTATATTGACTCACCAATCATTTTTTATTTCTGTATATGACAGGTTTCAACTAACCCTATGCAATTGATAGAAATGTACTGTATAATTATAATCATTATAAATAATGAAAAACACAAGGACACTGTGTGAAAAGGAGGAAAATAGACTTGAAATAATAAGACCTGGAGTTAATTTTAGACTTTGACACTCATTTGATGCATACCCTTTGGCAAGAAACTAGGTTTCAGTTTCTTTACATGAAAAGAAGACTTACAGTAATAATACCAGTGAAGATGAGAATCACATGAAATACTGTAAGATAGTGCTTTGAAAATCATAAACTGCTTTATGAATGTGAATTATAATTATTGGAACCAATTTAATTTATGTAGAATATAACTGAAAAATATCAAAACTGCTGACCTTGATAATCCACTTCTATATATATGCAAATATATGTGTGCATATGAGCAAAAATTAAAATAAATAATAATTTTTCATCTCTGTGCCTATATTTTTTTTAAAGATTTTATTTATTTATTTGACAGAGAGAGATTACAAGTAGGCAGAGAGGCAGGCAGAGAGAGAGGAGGAAGCAGGCTCCCTGCCGAGCAGAGAGTCCGATGTGGGCCTCGATCCCAGGACCCTGAGATCATGACTTGAGCTGAAGGCAGAGGCTTTAGCCCACTGAGCCACCCAGGAGCCCACTGTGCCTATATTTAAGCTCAAAGTATCTGTGCATATTTATTTTCACTTTTTCACTTATTCATCAAATACTATTAAACATCCATAAGTACACTATTTTTGGTGGCATGGATATAGTAAACAAATAGTCCCTAAAAATATCCTTTTTGTGGAGCTTACACTGCACTTCAAGAACACAGATACTAAATGAAATAAAATACATATTATTAATTTAACAAGAAATAGAGTTCTGGAGGTGGGAGAGACTCAACAGCTTTAAATAGTGGATACTTAATGGTGGAAAACTGGGCACTTTCCAACTAAAATTAGGACCAAGGCAAGAATGTCCTCTCTCCTCACTCTCATTTAACATTATACTGGAAGTCCTAGTGAATGCAATAAGACAAGACAAGGGGAAAAAAGGTATAAAGATTGGGAATGAAGAAATAAAATTGTTTCTACTCACAGTAGTATAATTGTCTATGTAGAAAATAAAAAAGAAAATTAACCCAAAAATCTGAAACTAATAAGTGAGTATAGCAAGGCCACAGGTTACTAAATAAGTATATAAAAATGAATTGCTTCCTTATACTAATAATAAATACTTAACACTTTTAAAAATATAATTTAGCATAATGCCCTAAACAGTGAAATACCTAGGTATAAGTCTAACAAAGTATGTGCAGACCCTAAATGCAGAAAACTATCCAATACTAATGAAATAAATCAAAGATTCTAAATAAATGGAGAGATATTCTGTATTTGTGCATTGAAGGACTCTATAGTGTTCAAATGTCAGTTCTTCCTAACTTGAAAGAGATTTAACACAAATCCATCCAAAATGCCAGCAAGCTATTTTGCAGATATTAATGTAACAATTATAAACTTAATATGGAGAGGTAATAGGCCTAAAATGGCCAAAGCAATATGAAAGAGAAAGAACAAAGTTGGAAGTCTTACATTACTTAATTTCAAGACTTACCCTAAGGGTTACAGTAATCAAGACATCATTGTATTGATTAAAGAATAGATACTTAGGTCAACGAAATAGAACAGAACAGTCAGAGGTATACTCACACAAGCATAATTAACCGATCTATAACAAGGGAACAATGGCATTTATTTCAATGACAAAACGCTTGTTGGATAGAGAGTGATGTCAATATTATGGGGGCATGAATTATTCCCCTCTTCTCTTCCTTTTGAGTTACAATTAATTGGACATCCATAACCAAAATCGGTGGTGGGGGTAGGCAGAATGCCTCTGCACAGCATACAAAGACACCTGAGAGATCCACAAATTTGTGCACCCCAAAGTGGGTAGACTGGACCATGGAGGAGGTGAAAGTGGTAGAGTGAGGGAAATAGTGGTGGAGCCTGCATCAGCAGAGATTGTGATGGCAAGGAAGCCGGTCCAGTAGAGAACCAGCAAGACCCTTCTGGTAGAGGAAATGGAAGCTTAAGGCAGCAAATGGGGGTCCGCCTGGCCACATGTGCTAAAGGTGGAAAGACCAGTTTCTCTCTTTGAAGAGAGTCCACAGTGACTAGGAGGTGGGAAAGGTAAGAGAAGTAGACAAACAGAAAACTGAAGCAAATTGTCTCCTGCTATCTGCCTCTGGAGGCAAGAAGACCACTAGGAACCTCCCTTCCTTGAAGATCCCCCTACTCGGCCAAGGGCATGCCCAAAACTATTTAGTGCTAAGTACATACTTCCCCTCTCCTTCCCATCTTTTTTTTTTTTAATGTGCATATTCTCAGCCTTAGTAGCAACTTCTTACCTTAGAGTAATGTCCAATCTTAGCAACAAATATTTATGTGATAGTACCTTCTGGAAAACAAAAGGAAGGCTTCTAACTACCAACGTGTTGAATTATTAGAATCAAATTAAATAAAACCTTACCTAAATAAGAAAGGCTTTTGCTACCTCAAATGCAGGGGCTGTGGCACTCTCCATCAAACAAAAGTTCTGGAGCTAAAGAACTCAATAAATGAGATGAAGAATGCATGAAAGCTCATTAGAAATAGAACAGTTCATAAAAAGAGAGAATTAACAACCTGGAGATTAGGGATATAGAAATAATTCCTGTGGAAAAGGAGACAAAACTAAGATTCTTAAAAAGTGAAAAACCCTGTAAGAACCATCTGACACCATTAGAGAGTTTATAGCAATAAATGCACATATTAAGGAACTTAGAAGATCTCAAATAAACTATCTTTGTACCCTCAAGAAACAAGAAAAAGAAGAAAAGAAATTAAGCCTGAAGTTAGAAAGAGGAAGAAAATAATAAGGATTAGAATGGAGAAAGGAAAAAGAAAGAAAGAAAGAAAGAAAGAAAGAAAGAAAGAAAGAAAGAAAGAAAGAAAGACCAGAAAAACCATAGAAAGGATTGATGAAACTAAGAACTGGTTCTTTGAAAAGATGAACAAAATTGACAAATGTTTAGGTAGACTAAGAAAAAAAATCCAAAGAACTCAAATAAAATTTAAAAAAGGAGACATTGCAATTGATACTACAGAAATACATAGAATTGTAATAGATTTTAAGAACAACTGTATGATAAAAAAATTACATAACCTAAAAGAATTAGAAAAATTTCTAGAAACACACAACCTTCCAAGACTGAATCAGGAAGAAATAGAAAATCTGAATAGACCAATAACAAGTAAAGAGATTGAATCAGTAATCAAAAACGCCCAGCATAGACAATGCCCAGATAGCTTCGCTGGAAAATTCTACTAAACATTTGAACAATTAACACCAATCCTCCTCAAACTCTTCCAAAATATCAAAAAGGGAGGACTTTCAAACATTCTACTTGGCCTGCATTACTTTAATATTAAAACCAAAGGAGGGTACTTCACAAAAAAGAAAACTTATAGACCCATATCTCTAATGAATATAGATGCAAAATTTTCAACAAAGTATTAGCAAACCAAATTCAAGAATACAGTAAAAGTATTATACACCATGGCCAAGTGAGATTTATCCCTGGGATGCAACATATGCAGCATATGCAAATCAATGAATGCAATATATTATATTAATAAGATCAAAAATAAAAATCACGTGATCATCTCAATAGACACAGAAAAAGTACTTGACAAAACACAGCATGATTGCATGATAAAAACCCTTAACAGGATGGATATGGAAGGAACATATTTCAACATAATAAAGACCATATATGACAAACACACAGCTAACATTCTATTCAATGAAAAGAAATTGAAAGTGTTTCCCTTAAGATCACGAATAAGGCAAAGATACCCATTTTCACAGCTCCTATTCAACATATAATTGAAAGCCCTAGCTAGATCAATTAAGCAAGATGAAGAAATAACAGGCATCCAAATTGGAAAGGAAGAGTAAAATTGTCATTATTTTCAGATGATATGATACTATATATAGAATATCCCAAAGAATCAAACAAAAGTTGAAATTCATTGATTTACTGGTTACAAAATCAACATACAGAAATCAACTGGGATTCCTTACATAATGATAAAGCATCTAAAACAGAAATAAAGAAAACCATTCCATTCACAATTTATTATTAAAAATAATAAAATACTTAGGAACAAATTTAACCAAGAGAGTGATAGGAAAGATCTGTGTAGTAAAAACTACATAACTTTGCTGACAGAAATTGAAGAAGACTCACAAATGGAAAGATCACCCATTTTCATGAATCTAAAGAATTAATAAAATTAAAATGAACATACAATTTAAAGCCATCTATAGATTCAACAAAATCCCCCATTTCCCAGGGTTAGTGTACATACATATTATCTCTATGTTCTGTTCATTGATAGGGCCTAGAAGCAAAAACACTTTAGCATCAACCACACCTAGCACTCAGAATTCTGTTTCTAATACCATTCCCCAATAAAAGGATCTAAAATTCCTTGGAGAAATGCTGATTCTAGGACTGTCAGAGGAAATATACAAGATGAGCCTGGATAATCTTATAATGCCAAAAAATTTGAAAAAAAAAATCCCAAAAGCCCTCAATGATGAGTATGTCAAAGGGATACAGAGCCCAATTGGACATGACCCCAATAGCTAAAACTAACCAAAAAAAAAAAAAAAAAAAAAAAAAAAAAAAGGGCTCCTGGGTGGCTCAGTCGGTTAACCAACTGCCTTCAGCTCAGGTCATGATCCTGCAGTTCCGGGATCGAGTCCCACATCGGACTCCCAGCTCCATGGAGAGTCTGCTTCTCCCTCCGACCTTCTCCTCTCTCATGCTCTCTCTCACTCTCTCTCTCTCTCTCAAATAAATAAATAATCTTAAAAAAATTGCTCAACAAACTAAATTGAATCATAACTTGAAGTCTAGAATAAAATCCATGGGCCAATATTGATAGATAGAAAGCAGTGATTGCCTTAATAAATGAGTAGTATGAAAATTGATAAATTTCTCATGGAGAATACCAGATACTTCATGTGGATATTCCACTGTTGACACATAGCTTTCCCTTCCTTAAATGCAGGCCATTTATAGTGATTTCCTTCCAAAGAGTACAATATGGAAAAGGGAAAGAAAAGGATAACTTTACGGTGAAGAAGCTTGACAGACACTACCTCAAGCCAGGTGATCAAAGTTAACATCAACAATGATATGACGTGTTTTCAGCATGTACCCTTGATATGAAGTGATGAAATGGGCACTTCAACTCTGTGGTCTTTCTTCTAAAACCATATAGCCCCCATCTAATCATAAGAAAAACATCAGACAAATCCCAACTGTATGACATTCTACAAAATACCTGTCCAGTACTTCTTGAAACTGTCAAAGTCATCAAAAACAAGGAAAGTCTGAGAAACTGTCTCAGGCCAGAGAAGCCTAAGAAGACATAATGACTAAACATAGTATGGTATCTCGGATGGGATCCTGGAACAGAAAAGGACACTGGGAGGAAGCCATAGAGTTCTGAATAAAATATAAACTTTAGTTAATAGTAGTGAATCAATATTAGTTCAAGAGTTGTGACAAATATACTTTACTAACGTAAAACATTCAAGTAGGTGAAACTGGTTGTATGGTATGTGATAGCTTTTTGTACCATCTCCAAGATTTTTCTGTAAATCTAAAACTGTTTTAAAATCAAATGTTTATTTTTAAACTAACATGGATTGTGGGAGTTTGGGGTATTAACAGGAATGAGCTAGAAAAATTGGATGCTGTGTTCAGAAAAGGATCAACTGTTGCAGAATTTGTAGTAATGAGGTCTAGGCTATGAAACATGACATATAATATAATTTTTAATCCAGTTATAGACATGTTAGTTCATGTAAATTAAGCATGGAGTGTAACTATATGACATTCATTTAGCTCCTAGGTGAAGGGAAGGCACAAGATTTTGATCCATCATACGGTAATACTGATACAAAGGCAAATTATCAGCTAAAATAGTATGTCATGCTGAAAATCAAGCAAAAGCAAACATTTATGACTGCTTACTTTGTATAAGGCATTGTTTTAAGTGACATATAAATGGTGAATCATAATATAAAGCTATGCAGTTTGACTCTAGAGCCCAAGTTCATGTTTACCATTCTATATTGCTATTTGGGACAATTTCAGCACTTAGTGTATATTTTGGGTCATCTCTTTTATACTTTTCCTATTTACTCTTCTTCTCTTATCCCATCATATATTAAATAAAATCATTGTACAATAATTATACATTTTTTCTGTTAGTGCATAGATTTTCCTGAGTCAAAGCAGCTTGATCCAAAAATGTTGTAGTTGGAAGTATTTGTCTTTATAGGTTTTGGCTTGGAATTCTCATGATCTTTTTACTAAAACACTCCTTTCTTTCTTCCTTTTTTCTTTCTTTTAATGTAGAATCTTTCTCCAGGGTGGCAATAACACATTCTTTTTTACCTCAACTTCACCTGGTCTGGTGTAAATCTGTTTATTATTTTGAGGTAGCCTCTAGGTTTTACTGAAGCAAATTTTGCATTTATTTCATAGCCCATATTTTAAGTTAGATCAAAGGTTGGCAAACATTTTCTGTAAAGAGACAGATAATAAATATATTTGGCTTTAGGGGCCATATGACCTCTGTCACAACTGTTCAACTTTGTCATTGTAGTGCATCTCTACTTACCAAAGCAGGTGGATCCCTCAGCCCCATCTGCCATAGTTTGCGGAGTTTGATCATCACAATGAGATCTTTCAATTTGGTTAAAAATCCATTTGGACCTTGCCATGAAATCTAGAAACAGTATCAGAAAAATATAAATCTAATTTTAATTTTTTAGCTCAATATTCTATGGTTGGAAGATATATTTTATTTCAATGCTTTGGCTTTGTTTGTGCAGTGTTGAAATAAATTGAATGCCAAGGCTGAAATAAGTCTACCACTGTCACCAGTAAGTTCCCACTTCAAGTGTTTGTATTAATCAGAATAGCTTTATGTTTTTTGTCAATTGCCTGCAGGATGAAAAAATGATGTGGACTCTAAAAATAAAATGATGCTAACAATTTGTTTTTCTTGTTTTCTCATATAATGAGGCTTGGCATAAGATTTTATTTAGAGAAAAATAGAGCAATTTCACCACAACCTTTATAGTCCCTAACTCTAAGAAAGTTAAATCTCATCCAGTGACCAATTACTTGCCAGGACCTGAGAGAAGGCAGAAATTAGAGGACTTCTATCTATCAGTAATCATTGAGGAATTTTGGAATGAAATTATAAAAAACAAATACAAGTAATTCTTCCTTATTTTCAAAAAGAGAAAGTGACTTATTTCGCTCAGCATAATACCCTCCAGTTCCATCCATGTCGTTGCAAACGGCAAGATTTCGTTTCTTTTGATAGCTGCATAGTATTGCAAACTGCAGAATTTGATAACTAAGAAGTTTTTATAAAAACATTAGATATTATTTATAAGAAATCAGGAAAAATAATTGGCAATGGCCAGAAAAAAGGAAGTGTATAAAAAGTGCAAGTTATCACAAACTAAATTCATTTTCTTCAGGTTCTTTTTTTTTAATTTTAACATTTAATGTAAGCATTATTTTATTTCCTATTGGTCAGATTCTATGTATGAAGATTATTGGGACTGAATAATGTCAATGAAGGTATAAGAAAAGCTCAGCAATTCCGTAAGGATTTTAAGGTATGGTGAACTTCTGGAGTTGTCCTGAATCATCGGGTGTCCTGACAAAAGGGTCAGGCCTTTGTCCCTTCTTATTCACCAGTCAGTAGATATGAGCTGCCCCCAGAAAGGAATTATATCAAGAAAGACATCTCCTTTCAGCTGACAAAGATTCTGGGGGAGATATTTCGCTACAAACACTCTGCAGCCAAAATTCCTGGAAGCTGGGAAATACTGTTAGGAAGAGAGCATTTGTGCAACAAACTGCAGACTCCCCACAAGTATAACACATTTCTAAAATACATAAATTAGACATCACCAAAAATGGCAGAGTAGGTTGCTCCAAGGGCCCATCTCTCCACAAAAAAAAAAAAAATTAAAAATCAAGCAAAGTAACTGTCAGAATCAACATTGTCAGAATTCTGGAAAACAGTCAAAAATTTATAGCAACAAAGAGAATGCTTAATCAAGAAAGACACAACTTAAAAATGTTAGGAAACCTTGTGACATTTCTAGGTGTCCTTTCCCCACCCCCTGGTATTGAGGCAGTCTTTTTTTTTTTAAGATTTTATTTATTTATTTGACAGAGAGAGAGAGAGAGAGAGAGATCACAAGTAGGCAGAGAGGCAGGCAGAGAGAGAGGAGGAAGCAGGCTCCCTGCTGAGCCGAGAGCCCTGATCGATCAGGGGCTCCATCCTAGGACCCTGAGCTGAACGCAGAGGCTTAACCCACTGAGCCACCCAGGCACCCCGTATTGTGGCAGTCTTAAAGATGACAACCTCTGTTATCAGTGTGTGACCACGATACCTGATTCCAGAAGGAGCAGAACTGGTCTTTTTCCCAAAGAACTTGTGTTTATCCTTTCTAACTTTTATGAAGGCTACATGAAGGACTGATGCAAGACACTTACCTTTTTTTTTCCTTCTTTTTTTCCTAACTCAGAACTCACTAAGGGCAGAAAAGTAGTAGCATTCCTCAAAAACAATGTAAGGCAAATAAACAGTCAGCAGCTGCCTGTGGCAAAATATGACAATTGTAAACAATAGAGTGCTGAAATCTTGAGAGGAAAAGCTAGTGAGGCTTTCTTTGAGATATTAAGGCATTCAAAACTGTCTGCCTATATTGGGAGGTACAGAAAGCAATGTACATGCCCAGGGCAGGATGAATGCTAAGAAAAGTACTGAGAAGACCCTAAACTTTCCCTCTGGCTTATCTGTAGGCTCACTGCAAGTAGGAAGTGAAGGCTAACGCAGAGTTGTAAAGAGTGTGTCTAAGCACAGAAGGACAGATCCAGCACAGAGTCAATACACTAAGACTCTGAGAGGTTTTTTTCCTTCCTTCTTTACTCCCTTGCTTTCTCCCTCTCCTCTCTCTCACTCTCATTCTCTTTCCCTGGAGGTGAAATAGAGCTATGTGAAAACACAAACAGAACACAGGCTTAAAAAAACCAAAGTCTTTAGAGAACATACATAAAACAATTTGGGCTAAGGGTGCCTGGGTGGCTCAGTCACTTAAGTGTCTGCCTTCAGCTGGGGTCATGATCCCAGGGTCCTGAGATCTAGCCCCTCATTGGGCTCCGTGCTCAGCGGGAAGCCTGTTTCTCCCTCTCCCACTCCACCTGTTTGTGTTCCCTCTCTCACTGTCTCTCTCTCTGTCAAATAAATTAATTAAAAAAAATATATATATATATAACAATTTGGGCTTTATAAAAATATATTGGAAAAACACTATGCACTAAACAAACAACTATAGCACATAGTAGGCAACAAAAACAAACTCTAGGGAGGGGAATAATCTGATTTCAGAGTTACCTGCATTATAGTACTCAAACCTGTTCCATTTTCAAAGAAAAATTATAAACCACGCAAAGAAGAAAAGAAAGTGTGGGCTATTTACAGATAAATGTACCTGAACAAGCACAGACATTGTACTCACTAAACAAAAACTAAAATGAACTATCTTAAAGATGCTCAAAGAGTTAAAGAAAACCATGGGTTAAGTTAAATGAATAGAAAATATAAAGAATAAAGAGAAATAAATTAAAAAAGGAAATTAAATAGAAATTCTTGTGTTGATGCACAAGATACAATAAATAAAATGAAAAACTCACTTGAGGATTTAAATAGAAGATTTGAGCAGGCAGAAAAACAAAGTAGCCAAACCTAAAGATAGGTCAACTGAAATTATTCACTGTGAACTGGAAGTTAAAAAAAAGAGACTGGAAAGAAATAAGCAGATCTAAGGGACATTTGGGATGTGTATGCATAAAAGGAATCCCTGAAGGAATCCCTGAAGGAGAGGAGACTAAGGGGCAGAAAGGATAATCAAAGAAATACTGGCAAATCTTCCCAATTTTGATAAAAGACACAAATCTACATATTCAAGGAGCTCAACAAACTCCAAAAAAGATACATACTAGGAATTTCACAAAAAGACACATTATAGTCAATGTCAAAAGCCAAAGATAAAGATACTATTGAAAGCAACAAGAGGGAAGTGACTTGCCATGTACAAGGTATCCTTAACAGGAAAATAGCAGACTTCTTATTATAAACAGTACAGGTCAAAGGGGACTAGGGTAATATTTTTAAAGTACAAAACATGAAAAAAAGACCCTGGCAAAACTGTTCTTTGAAGATAAGTGAGAAATAAGACATTCTCAGATAAGCTAAAAGCTGAAGGAGTTTGTTGCTAATTGTTGGCCTGACAAAAAATGCTTAAGGGAATTCTTCATGTTGGGATGAAAGGACACTAGACAATTACTTGAAGCCACATAAAGAAAGAGAAAATTCTAGTAAAGACAACAAAAGAGGTAAATACAGAAGCCAGGATCCTTGCATTTTTGGTTTGTAACTCTTCCTTTCTTATAATTTTGAAAGATAAATGCCAAAAAGCACAATAGTTATAAATCTATATTAATCAGCAAACTCTATAAAGACATAATTTGTGACAATAATAACACAAATGGGTCATGTAGGATCTGTTCAATGGAACAATTTTTGTATGCTATTTAAGTTAACTTGTAACAATTTAAACTAGATTGTTACAAATTGAAGATGTTAATTATAATCACTGCATTAGCCACTAAGAAAATACCAAAGAAGTATGGACAAAAGGAAATGATAAGGTACAGTACAAAAAAATCATTTAATGCTCATGTTCATGGCAGCCACTAGCCAAGTTCACACTTGTGAAATAAGTTTTCATAGCTCAAACTAGTCAAGATTTGGAAGCAACCCAAATGTCCATTGACAGATAAATGGATAAACAAAATGTGGTATATACGTATAGTGAAATATTATTCAGCTTTAGAAAGGCTATGATATGGCATAATAGGACATTATGCTATGTGAAATAATTCAGTCACAAAGAGACAAATACTATATGATTTCATTTACATGAGGTAAATAAAGTAATCAAATCCATAGAAAAAGAAAATAGAATGCTGGTTACCAGAGACTAGGGGGAGAGGAAAAGAGGAATTCTGTGTACTAGGTACAGTTTCAAATTTGCAAGATAAAAATGTTCTGGAAATATATTTCACAACAATACGAATATACTTAACACTACTGAACCCTACATTTAAATATAGTTAAGATGGCAAATTTTATGTTATTTGTTGTTTATCATAATAAAATGGAACAAAACAAATTGATGATGGAGGAAATGAAGGACAAAAAAATAACAATAAGGCATACGGGAAAACAAATAGCAAAATGATAAAAGTAAGTACTTCCTTATCAGTAATTACTTAAATGTAAATGGATTAAACTTCCCTATCAAAAGGCAGAGAATGGCAAAAGAAAAAGAAAAAAAATCATGATCTAATTCTATGCTATCTACAACAAGCTCACATTAGAAAGGCTAGAAAAAGATACAGTATGAAAATAGTAACCAAAAGAGAGCTGAGTTGGAATATCAAAATATTTCTTAAGTCATAAATTTTTACAAGAGTTAAAAAGGCATTCTGTATTGAAAAGGGTCAATTTATCAAGAAGATATAATTATGAACATTTATGCACAAAAAGTATGGTCCCAAAATATATGAATCAAATATTGATAGAACTGAAGGAAAAACAGACATATCTACAATAATAGTTGGATACTTCAATGCATCCCCTTCAATAATAGAACATTTAGAGAGAAAACCAATGAGAAAATAACATTATAAGCCAAATAGACCTAACAGACCCATATAGAACACTCAACACAATAGCATACCACATATTTTCCCCAAATGAACATCAAGTATTCCCTAAGACAAATAGGTTAGGCCATAAAATAAGTCTCAATAGATATTACAATACTGAAATAATACAAATAATACTTCTTTGATAACAATGCAATGAAATTAGAGATCCATAAGAGAAGTAAAGCGGGAAATTTCACAAATATGTGGAGATTAAAACATTATACAACGGTTCAAAGAAGAAGTGATAAGAAAATTAGAAAATTCTTTGGGACGAATGAAATGGAAACACAACATACCTAAACTTATGGATTACAGCAAAGAAAGTGCTCAAAATGAAATGTATAGATGTAAATGCTTACATTAAAAAGATGAAAGATTTATTTGTTCTGTAGAGAAACCAGAGTATTGTAAATGCTTACATTAAAAAAGAAGGAAGCTCCCAAGTCAATAATCTAACAGTACACAATAACGAATTAGAAAAAGAAGAGCAAATCAATCCATAACTAGCAGAAAGATGGGAATAATAAAGATTTGAGCTGAGACAAAACAGAGAAAAGAAAAACAAAGAGAATCACCAACACCAAAAATTGCTTCTTTGAAAAGATCAACAAAATCGACAAATCTATTGCTAAAATGACTAAGAAAAAAATGAAAGGAGACTCAAGAAACAAATGTTATAAGTGAATATAGGGACATTATTACTGACCTTACAGTCAGAAATAAAAAAAAGTTTATGAGGAAATGCTATAAACAATTGTACAGTAACATAGTAGATAATTTAGATAAAATGGACAAATTCCTCAAAGCACACAAATTACCAAACATGACTGAATAAGAGATAGAAAATCTGAAGCTTCCTATGACAACTAAAAATATTGAATTAGTAATCAAAAATCTCCCAAAGAAGAAAATTCCAGGACCAGATGGTGCCACTGGTAAATTTACAAAACATCATATTAAAAAAAAAATTAACCCCAATGCTCAAATTCTTTCAAAAAATACAAGGGGTTGGGCACACTTTATAACTCATTCTACGAGGCTAGCGTTGCCCTGATACCAAAGTTAGACAAGGACACTACAAGTAAAGAAAATACAAATCAATATCTTTTGGACTACAGATTTAAATTTTCTAAACAAATTACTAGCAAACTGAAACCAAAGGATTATACACTATCATTAAGTGAGATTTATCCTAGGAATGCAAGGTATTTCAGTAGAAGAAAATCAATATAATATAAATTATTAATTGAACATAAGAAAAAACTGCATGATGATCTCAGTTAACACAGAAAAACCAATAGACATTAATGCTACAAAATATTCAGAATACTGGGATAGAAGGGAATTTCCTCAAAATTATAAATATAGTACCTTTATGAAAATCCCATAGTTAATGTGATACTAAACAATGAAAGATTGAACACTTTCCCTTAAATTCTGGAGCAAGACAAGAATGTCTGCATTCACCACTGCTCTTCAGCAATGTACTAGAAGTTCTAGCCAGAACACTTGAACAAGAAAAGGAAATAAAAGGCACCCCAATTGGAATAGAAGTCACACTCTCTCTATTCAAATATAACATGACCCTAGACATAGGAAATTCCAAATAATCCAAGATAGAAACTAATAGAACTGATAAAAGAAGCTCAACAAAGTTGCAGATACAAGATCAACACATAAAAATCTCTTCTGTTCCTATCCACTGGCAATGAACAATCTGAGAAGAAAATTTTAAAAACTATTTTATGTAGGGGTGCCTGGATGGCTCAATCCATTGAGCGTCCAATGATTTCTTTTTTTTTTTTTAAAGATTTTATTTATTTATTTGACACAGAGAGAGAGATTACAAGTAGGCAGAGAGGCAGGCAGAGAGACAGGGAGAGGAGGAAGCAGGCTCCCTGCTGAGCAGAGAGCCCGATGCGGGCCTCCATCCCAGGACGCTGAGATCATGACCTGAGCCGAAAGCAGAGGCTTTAACCCACTGAGCCACCCAGGCGCCCATCGTCCAATGATTTCATCTGAGGTCATGATCTCAGGGTCATGGGATTGAACTCCATGCTCAGCAGGGAGTCTGCTTGAGATTCTTTCTTTCTCTCTTCCTGTCTCCCTCCCCCAACCCAGGCTCACATGTGCTCTCTCTCTCACAAAAATAAATAAATAAGTCTTAAAAAAAACCACCTATTTTATTTACAACAGCATTTAAAATAATATAATACTTAAGAATAAATTCAACCTAGGGGGTAAAAGACTGAATACTACACTCAAAAGTTCACAATATTGCTGAAAGAAATGAAAGGAAAACTAAGTGAATGGAAAGACATCCCATGTTCATGGAGCAGAAGACTTAATATTGTTAAATGCAATACAAAACCCAAAGCAATTAAGATTCAATGCTTATTAAGAGTTAAGCTAAGATTCTCCATATCATTGAGTGTTGCAGGTAAAACATCCACTATGATTGTAGATTTGTCTATTTTTCCTTTTAGCTTTGTCACATTGATTTAAACCTTCTTAATGAGTGTGTTACTGGGTTGCACAAATTTAAGATTATTACATCTTTCTGGTGAATTTTAACTTTAAAAATTTTTAGCATCTTTATGTAATTTTTTTTGCCTTGACATCTACTTTTCTCATAATAATAATATATCTAAACAAATTTTTTTTAAAGATTTTATTTATTTATTTAATAGAGAGAGATTACGAGTAGGCAGAGAGAGGAGGAAGCAGGGTCCCCGCTGAGCAGGGAGCCTGATGCAGGCCTCGGTCCCAGGACACTGAGATCATGACCTGAGCTGAAGGCAGAGGCTTTAACCCACTGAGCCACCCAGGCACCCTAAACAATTTTCTTTTAATGTCTATATGAAACATAAATATTTCCATCTTTTATTTTCATTCTGTTTACATTCTAGTATAGGTATATACTTAAAAGAATTGAAAATAGGAACTCAAAATATTCTTGTTATCACTGTCTAATGAAGCATTATTCACAATAACCTAGAAACAACACAAAGGACCATCAACACATGAAAGGATGAGCCAAGTATGGTATATATAAACAATAGAATACTTTTCAGCCATAAAAAGGTGTGGAATACTGATATATGTCACAATGTGGATAAACCTTGGAAATATTATGCAAAATGAAATTAACCAGATAGAAAAGGACAAATATTGTATGATTAAACTTAAACGAAGTATGTAAAATAGACAAACTCATAGAGCCAGAGAGTAGATTCGGGGTAGATAAGAGGGAAGGTAAATTAGAAAGATTATCAAGATCTGGAAGGAGGTGGAAATGGAGAGTTATTACTTTATTGTTGTAGTTCCTGTTTAGCATGAAGAAAAAGTTTTGGAAATAGTGGTGATGGTTTCACAATATTGTAAATGTAATTAGTGCCATTGAATTCTATACTTAAAATGGTCAAATTTTATGTTATATATATTTTGCCATAATAAAAAATTATTTATAAAAAAAGTAGTTTAAAAATGCTTAATCTAAAGAAGAGAAGAGTTGTATAAGTTGTCTGAGTGCTTTGAAGATCTCTTTGTGTGGATGTAAGGGGATGTTCACAGTGAGAATCTCTAATAATGGAAGGTATATAGAATACATTTAGATTTTAAATTCCAACTTTAATTTGCAATTATAAGTGAGAAGGAGAATAGAGATGCATACACACACACAAATGTACAACTTGTGTTATCTTCAAAATGGTAACTTTGGCATGCTATGAAATTATTTCTCCCTTTATCCTTTGCAGAGAGATATTTTGGGGATGGGGAAAGTAACAAAACTTATTTGCAGTCAAGTTTAGTGAATAAAGGAAGATAGATAAATTGGGTAACATAATTTTTGGTTAAAAAGGAACTAATGGTTTTTGTAACTCAGGAGTTATTCTATAGCATGGAGGACATTAGGAGAAGGAAGGGAAAAATGAAGGGGAGAGGAATCAGAGGGGAAAATGAACCACGAGAGACTACGCACTCCAAGAAACAAACTGAAGGTTTCAGAGGTGAGGGGGGTGGGGGATGGATTAGCCCCATGATGGGTATTAAGGAGGGCATGTATTGCAGGGAGCACTGGGTGTTATAAGCAAACAATGAATCATGGAACACTACATCAAAACCTAATGATGTACTGTATGGTGACTAACGTAACATAATAAAATAAAAAAAAAGAAGTTATTCTAGGAGCAGTTCCATGTAAGGAGCTTCTTAGAATACTGAACAATTTTAGCATAATTGGATGACTAGAAGATAAATATTCATTTAATACATTTGTATCTGGCATTGTTAAAAATAGAATTTATCAATATGCCTAGGGATATAGTTAAAGACAGGGAATTTTACTAAAACATTTTAGAGAGAATTTTCAACAATGTGGGTATATTTGTCAGGGGCCAATTAGGAAAATAGAAACCAGCCATGAATTTTAAACACAAGGGATTTAATATAGAAAATTGGTTACAAAAGTGTTGGATGGTGGAAGAACCATAAATGAAGGCTGAAGAAACTCATAGATGAGTTACTGTGAGGCGTTACCATTCCAGGCACTGAGGAAACTAGAGAAAAAGGGCCGTGGGGCTACAATCTGGACCTCTGAGAGGAGTTTTTGCGGATCTGGTATATAGCCACGTGACACCCTTTTTAGAAGTCAAGATACCCTCTTTCACATTTGAGCTTCAGAATAATAAAAATAGGTAATGATTCTTTCCTTATAGCAACAACAACAACAGCATCACTTTGCTGATAAGGTACAATTTTAATATAAATGAAGACATTCATCTCTCCTCAAAAACTGAAGGCACAAAATTCCCAAACTTCTTGTTTGTGATAGTAACACTTGTTTTTAGTTCAGCCACAATCCAATGTTAACATTATATAGTAGAAAAACTAAGTTTTAAAGTTGTTCACCACCAAAAAATAATATGGGAGAGAAATGGGTAAGATCATGGTTAATGTATGCATGTGTACATAATAATAAAGAAAGAAAATATCTTTTGCTACTTTAGCCATCATTTCTGAAACTGGTTATGAGGCCACATTGGTCTTTAAAAAATTTTGTTGCCATCACTAATTCCATGGTCCCTTTGCTTTCAGC
This sequence comes from Ailurus styani, assembly GCA_002007465.1. Classification (NCBI taxonomy): domain Eukaryota; kingdom Metazoa; phylum Chordata; class Mammalia; order Carnivora; family Ailuridae; genus Ailurus; species Ailurus styani. The sequence goes on along the minus strand of LNAC01000032.1, from coordinate 5,755,369 downwards.
TGGAGCTGGTTGACATTTTTTACATGGTTAATGAACCCCCAAACCTACATCTTTGGAAGATGTCATTAAATATTTTTACTGTAAAATGAAAGAGTTGACCTAGAAAAACTCCTGGATTCTTAAAAGATGGACAGATTCTTCCAAATCTGTATCAGATAGCCACAGTCAAATTTCTTCTTGGTAATCAGAAAACTTGCTGCAACTGATACAACAACCCTTTCTCTGCCTGATGATGGTTTGGTGCCCTGAGGGATTCCGAACGGCTAATTGTCAATTTCAACTTCCAGTTCAGTGGGGCAACTGTTTGTGAATTTTAACATGTATATTATTAATGTTTTAGGAAACGACAGTATTACATGTAATTGAAGACTTTCATTCCAAAGACAGGATTTGGAATAATCGATGCCTAATAATTTTTAATGCGCAAAACACTTCATTCAGTCAAAGCAAATGGAGGAAAAAATCATCAGACATGCAAACAACAAAAATAGGTGGAAATACATACAGGTTGGCCAAACTACTCTTATTCTACAAATGTGCTAGGTTTTGTTTGTGTAATCTGCATTTATAGGTTCGCATTACAGTGAGGGGATTATAACGCATTTCCATCATTTCGTTTCATACTATACTAGGGTTTGTGTGCTTGCATGCTACAGTATAGTGACTGGGTGCAGGAACACTGTTTTCATGTTTCAATGAAGTACAAAAGAAAAGGCAATCCTTATGAAAATACAATGAACAGAAAGAGAGGGTGTTTTTTCTCTAACATGTTAATGAAATGGGAATCTGCAGTTTTGTTAGTTCAGTGATGTGAAAAATAGAAAACCTGTACTATCTGACCTCACAGGTCTTCTTTACATATGAAGAACCCCATGCAAAAGGCATATCTGACATTGAAAGCTTGTGCTGGTTGAGATGGAGGCATTTGTTTGTATTCTTGTCAGCTATTTTTTAAAATTCATTTGTATTCTTGTTTGCTTTTTTCTTTTTTGAAAATTGAGTTTTGAGCATAAATACTAAAAAACAGAAAGCATTATGTAGGAAACCTAACAGAGACAACATGACATTAAATGTGAAATAACAAACAGGATTTTTCTTTTTCCAGAGTGTCACTTCTTTAGAAGAATAATGTGCAAAGGGAGCTCCTTTTCTCATGAAATTTTATTGACATCCAACCCCACCATGTGTCTCATACAAAATTTTTCCCCCAGTCTTATGGGTAGAAGTTTTAGGTTGACTCCATAATGGACTGAAAATATTTCCTAGCTCTGACCACTGAAAAAATCTAAACGACCAAATCATATCAACAAGTACTTTAATGCCTACTGTGGCAGGGGTTATAAATGAAAATGATTAATTGGCATTGATAATATGTAAAATCGAAGGATCAATATACCGTCTCTACTTATACATATGTATGGATATTCCAAAATGAAACTATGAAAACTCAGAAAAAGTGAATAAACTTAAAATACGAGTCAAATAGGAGGCAACAGGAGCAGAAAGAGGCCGGGCCCTTTATAAGAGTCAGTGAGAAACTGTGATGGGCCCATTGGCACTTTCACTCCAGCCTTTGGTCAGCTTTGTCTCTGGCCATGACATACATATCTGTACCTGGCTACTATGATGAAAATCAAAACACAATTTGTCTACCTTGTGCCTGGAACCATCTGCTTTATATTTATAAACAGCTTGCCATACTTACATATTTTGTCCACAGAAAGTAAAGTTTTGATGACAGAATAGAAAGGTAGAGATCAGTTTTGGAGATTCTTCTTCTATAAAAAAACTAACCAAGAAAACCATCTGATAGGAGAAGCAGGCTTTAGTACATCCCTGAGATTAATAGTTTCCTTGAAAATTATTGTGACTATGATATTTCATTAACTAAAATAAATTTGATTCACAATCCATCATCTCTAAGAGAGACTGGTTGGTTTCTCCTACAGGCTTTGGAATGTGTGTTTGCTAGTGGCTATGCCTGTTTAATGTGAAGATGATATTGGTTCAGCTATGCCCAGTTATAACTAATATCAGGTCATAAAAGGCAATATTCATTAAGCAATATTGCTATATTAAGGAATTTTTAAATTTGCAACTTTCAAACACATATAAAATAGGGAAAATAATACAGGGAATTTGATTTATTCATTATATAGCTTTAAGAATTATCAAAACACAGGCAACAAAAGAAAACAAACAAACAAAAAAACCACATTTTTTTATCTGTAACCTCTACCCCACTGGGCACTAGGGTGATTCTTGTTATTGGGTTATTCGTTGTTTCTAGACATTTTCAGTGGACAAAGTTAGGGGAAAAAGTGTATTTTTTTTAACTAAAGATTTCATATTAGAAAGTTTTAGATTTACAGATATATTGTGAATACAATGCAAGGAGTTCTCATAACCCACACTTGAAATTCCCTATTATGAATAACTTACCTTAGTATGGTACATTTGCTCTAGCTAATGGGTTAATATTGATCAATTATAATTAACAAAAGACCATGCTTTATTCATATTTATTCATATGTCTTCATTTTTACCTAATGTGCTTTTTCTGTTCCATTATCCTTTCCAGGATACCATACATTCAGTAGTCATGTTTCTTCAGGCTTCCCTTGGCTGTGATAATCTCTCAGACTTCTCTTATTTGGATGACCCTGACAGGTATTTTCTGGAACATCCCTCAAATGGGATTTGTCAGCTCTTTTTCTCACGATAAGAGTTGGGTGGGTTTTTTGAGGAAACGAACCACAGTGATAAAATATAATTTTCATCACTTGATGATCAAGGATATATACTATCAACATGTTGATGCTGACTTTGATAAATTGGCTGAGATAATGTTTGTCAGATTTCTCCAGCATGAAGTTACTCTTTATACACCAAAAACACAATCCATAAAGGAAAAATTGACCAACTGGATCTCATCAAAATAAAAAACTTTCACTCTGAGAAAGACCATATTAAGAAGGTGAAAAGATAAGCTACAAAATGTGAGAAAATATTTGCAGACTATGATGCAACAAAGGTCGAGTATCCAGAATACATAAAGAACTTTCAAAATTCATCATTAAAAAATGATAATAATTCAATTTGAAACAGGTAAGAGATGTGAAAACATTTCAATAAAGAGAATATTCAGGGGACACCTGGTGGCTTAGTTGGTTAAACATCCAACTCTTGATTTCAGCTCATGGTCATGATCTCAGGGTGGTGAGATCTAGCCCACATTAGGCTCCACACTCAGTGAGGTGTCTACTTCAGGATTCTTGCTCTCCCTCTTCCCCTCCCACACATCTATCTCTTTCTCTCAAATAAATAAGTAAATCTTGAAAAAAAAGAGAGAGAGAAAGAGAGAGAGAATATTCAGATGTCACACAAAAAGATACTCAACATCGGGGTGTTTCAGGGTTTCTCTTTTAGTGCCTGTGGTTCTCAAAGTCAACATCCTTCGAATAATGAAGTGGTAGACCAGAGGAAGAGTGGTGGAAAGCAAAGCAAAGTTTATTGAGTGAGAGTACAAAGCTCCTGAAGAGGAAGGGAACCTGAGAGGGTTGCCATTTTGGCATTTAAATTTAGTGTTTTTTATGAGACTGTTAATGGGCTGCTTTAATCTTATTAACTCTCCTTGTGCCTGTCACCCAATCAGGTTTTTGTCCATACGCCCATCTACCTACCAGGTTGTTTATAGGGGAAAGGGTGGAGGGCTCCTTTCAGTGTGGTGTAGAACTGGATGGGATCTTTTTCTTTTTAAGAGTAGTTGTCTCTTAAGACAGGGTTCCTTGCTCCTGCCTGCCTTTCTTTCAACTATCCTCTATTAGGGGCTCCTGGGTGACTCAATCAGTTAAGCATCAAACTCTTGATCTCAGCTCAGTCTTGATCTCAGGGTCATGAGTTGAGGCCCTATGTTGGGCTCCGTGATGGGCAGGGAGACTACTTAAAAGAAAAAAAAGTTATTCAATATCATTAACCATTGTAAAAATGCAAATATAAACTACAATTTTAAACTAAAAAGTAAACTATCACTACACATCTTTAAATGACTACAATAAAAATACTGGCAATACCAAATGCTAGCAAAGATGTGAAGTTTGATCACTCATAAATTTCAGGTGGGAATAAAAATGATAGTCATTTTGTAAAACACTTTTACTCTCTTTTAAAGCAGCAACTATCATACAAACCAGCAATTGCACTCTTGGGCATTTATCCTAGGAAAATTAAAACTAATGTTCACATAAATACCAGTACATGAATGTTCAATAACATTTTTATTCATAATTGCCAAAAAAAATTGGAAGGAAAAGACAGATGTCTTTCAATGAGTGAGTGGTTAAAACAAGTGTGGTCTATCCATGGCATGGAATACTAAATGAGAGGGAAAAAACTATTGATATACGCAACAACCTGGATGAATTTCTAGAGATTAGGCTGTGGGGCAGGAGGGGGTAGTGTGGAAGCCAATCTCAAAAGACTGCAGAGTGTATGATTTAATTTAGAAAACATTTTTGAAATGACAAAATTATAGAAATAAAAAACAGTTTTGGTTGCCAAAGATTAATGAGGGGTTAGGAATAGGACAGAAGTAGGTTACGTTTTAAAAGACCAGCCTGAGGAGCCCTTTCAGAGAAATAAATTGTATCTTGACTGTATCAATGTCAATATTCTGGTTGTGAAATTTTACATTAGGTTTACAAAATGTTACCATTGGGATAAACCTAGTACAGATGCATGAGATTCCTCTGTACTATTTTTTTGCTCAACTGCCTGTGAATCTGCAATTACATCAAAATAAAAAGTTTAATTGAGATATCTAATTTCTGTTTCAATTTTGGGGGGCAATGGATTATATAGAAGTATATTGGTTAATATGTAGATGGTTTGTGATTGTCCAGTTGTCATTTTTTAGAGGTGAGGGAGTGGTAGAGGGAGAGAGAGAAAGAATCTTAAGCAGGCTCCAGTCCCCTGGAGCCCAACAGAGACTGATGGAGTCCAACATGAGGCTGGATCTCACAACACTGAGATCATGACCTGAGTTGAAATCAAGAGTCAGACTCTTAATGGACTGTCCAGTTATCGTTATGACAGTGCTTTCTTGCATAGTGCTACTGCATTTGGGTCCTACAATATTCTTGAGATTCTCCTGGGCAGTAAGGTTATTTATGGACACTAGATTATATTGGAGAAGAATGTTCTCATAGAAGAGTGTCCTCATGTCTGTAAGTCAACATTAAAGGAGAATAAAGTCAAAAGATTCAAGATGTTTTTGAGCCTCTAGAAGTTATTATTTGACTTTTGGGAATTCTTTATGGAGTGGTTTTATTGCTATGTTGTCATTGATAAAGGTGTGATGATGATGTTTTCCTTACTTAAATGCCATGATGATTAAGCATACAAAGCAGTGTGCTTCTTCCTCATGATATAAAGGGGTATGTGGATGGCAGGACCACTCTATCCCCTGCAGTGAGTCCTACTCCCATTATTTCTAGGGAAATAATTTATTCAAATTTATGTTTGTTCAGGGTCTATTTTTAAATATTAATTTTATACCCTACAAAGTTTTTGACAAAAATTAAAATGAACTTTGAATCATTACTTGAAACCATAAAATCAGATAGTTTTTCCTCCTTATCCATGTCTTACTGGAATTGAATATCATTTTTTTTCTTCATTTGTCCACTAGCCTGCATTTGTCTGTTCACTAAACTATCTCCTAAAATCTAGCAGATAGTTTCAGAAAGACAGATTCAACTCATGTAACTCTCATACTTTACTAAGAGTGTGTATCCTGATAAAAATTAGAAATGATATTGTTTTATTGATTAGACTACTTTATACTTTGCTGAATTAAATCATATATAATTATATAAAAATAGTTCTGTTTTCCATGAGTTCATATTTTAATTTATTTAAATTAAAGATGTGAGGACAGTTTGGGTGGTCAGTCAGCTAAGCATTTGCCTTTGGCTCGGGTCATGGTCTCAGGGTCCTGGGATAGAGTCCCACATGGGAATCCCTGCTCAGCAAGGAGTCTACTTCTCTCTTTCTCTCTCCCTCTGCCCCCCTCCCATTGTGTTCTCTCTTTCTCTCAAATAAATAAATTATCTTTTTAAAATTAATTAATTAAATATGTGAATAACGGTAAATAATAATCTCTAGATAATTCTTTTTTCACAACATAATTTCTCATACCAAGGACACACATGGTTCTTATGCAATATTTCTGACCATGTAAAGATTCCTGATAAATATTATCAAGTACTCTTACATAGGAGATGTCTAGATTGATTTTGAATCCAAAATTTATGAATAGGGTTGGATGAGATTACAAGGCTATTTTCACTGAAGTCTCAGGAATCATAAAATCATCTTCTGAAAAGATCATAACTAAAATTAATGTTAAAATAGGAAAATGGTTCCACTAGGAGACTATGTCCCTTTAGTGTTAAGTATTTCAAATAAGTAAAAAATAAATATACCAACTAAACGTACATTTATATTTTCTAAATAAAGCTTCATGGCCTTAAGCAGTTGTGCAAGGCATCATGATACCCATGCCTGATTAATGTCAGCAATATAATCTGTCACAGTTTGAAACAAGTCATTGCCTAAGGACCCTTGTCCATGGATTTCTTGCTGGAATAGCTAACTGTTTAATCCCCAGAGGTGAAGCTATAGGAGTCTCTGATGATTGTTTGTTTTTTCTTTCAGGTATGACCAAAGCATTTTAAAAATATACTTATAGAAGTTCCCTGACCTATAAAATTTCCACGTGAATATGCTAATTTTTAGAGTTTTGAATTTAACATACATAGACTTGAGAGTAGATCTCAATATTCCTTAGTCCACACAATTCTAGTCTACCAAGTTATTCTTGATTTAGGCTATTTTCCTCAATGTTTCAAAAACTACATTTAACTTATCACCCTTTGTTTTCTTCTTTGTATCACCAGAATAGTGTCAATTTTCTAGCAATCCATGACTTTATTTTCCATCAACATTATAGGGATTTGAATTTAAGCATCACGTGCCTTGGTCTAAAATATGTTTGCAAGGCATTTTGTCTGGAATCCCTTAGTTTCGTATTAATTGATTCAGTCATTCTCTCTTTCATTCATTGATCCAATATAAGTAATCTGACTTTCCCAATGCAGTGTTAAATTTCAGGAAAGCACAATTTCTATTAAGAACCAACTGTATGAGTCTTACTACGTAAAAAGAAATGCAATAAAACTCCCTGCATTTTAAATATGTTTATAAATTTGGTGTTAATCTGAGAGGTGGTAAATCTGTCAAAATCATATGACTGAATTATGAAAATCAGTGTATCACTGATGATTCCTAAGTATGGAACACATTCATAAGATTTTTTAAACTGATGGTAAAGAAGGATTCAAATTTAAGAAATCAAAATTGAAAAATAAAAGTGCATATTTTTATGTAACTTACAGAGATATTGTATGCTCTGATCTGTTACATAATCATGTTTCATCCTTAATAACTGTTACAAATTGATGAAGCATCTTATAATCAGTGGGTCCTAGCATCACTTTAATATGGTGCTACCTATCTCAAGAATTTTAATAAGAATAAGAGATCATAGTGTCTAATCCATAGCAAGAAACCAAAATGTTAGCTGCATATGAGTTATTCCATAGAAAAAAGAAAATTATCTTTTCTTTCTAAAAAATAGATTTTAATGGTGCAGACAGACACATTATTAAGTTCGTTTCTTCAGGAAACTAGAGTTTTGTATGCATCAGATTTATTAGAGTCCTCTGGTTGCAACAATTAGGAGTCAGCACTGGGCAGAAGGTGAACTCAAATTATGGTGCAGTTGCAACAGCAAACTCAGTCAGTCCCCAGGGTGTCCTGAAGCCTCGATGCCCCTTCAGGATTATTCCCAATTGGAGCAAATGGGCCAGGCCTTTGTACTTTTGCATCAAATAGTTGTTAAATGTGAGATTCCTTGGGGAAGAGGGTGAGAGAGTTTCATTCAACTGAGAGCATTTCTTGGAGAAGGACAGAGTTGTAAACTGTCAATATATAAACCTTCCCCCAGCTAGAAGAATAAATGTCTCAGTCCTGGAGGGATACTCAAACAGTGCACTACAGAATCCATTGCACACATTTACAGATAATGTCAATATAACGCTACCCACTAAGTTAGAAGTGTGAACAAAGTACTTTATGTGAAAAACCAAAGGAAAGGATGCCTGAATTTACTGAATGGAGAAAGGACTTCATGAAGGGGCTCATGGAGATGGGTTCTAGTTAATAGGATTAGAATGCATATACACTTTCAAAGGTTTAAAGATATGAAAAGTCTTAGGTCTTTAATAGATAATCACATATCATTACTTCTTCCTAAACAATACATCTTAATGTTCTTTCTGCTGAATTTTACATGAACTTGGACCCTAATGATATTTTCTAAGTTTCTCTATTTCTTTGCATCACAATTAATTCCTATAATTTCAACATGAGAAACACATTTTTAAAAAGATTTTATTCATTTATTTTAGAGGAGGAGAGGAGCAGAGGGAGAGGGACAAGCAGACTCTGCCCTGAGTGCAGAGCCTGACATGGGACTTGATCTCACAACCCTGAGATCATGACCTGAACTGAAATCGAAAGCCAGACTCAACTGATTGAGCCATCTACAGGCCCCAAGAAACACATTTTAAGCTTAGAAATCTGCCTATTTTAACCCCTTTTCCAAATTTTATAGAAATTCTCTATTTATCTTTAAGTTGTCCATGAATTTTTCAATATGAAGTAAAACCAGTCCACTTATTATCCTGCTGGCTGATACACCTGCTTTCATCTAAGCTGATACCACATACGGTTTCTCATTTTGCAATATCCTTTGTCTTTTTCCATCAGCCAGATTATCATCATTGTTAACACATAAGTCCTGACACTGCTCCCTGGATTCAAATCCTGGTTTAGCCATTTACTATGTGACTTTCAACAAGTTACTTAATGTCTCCATGTCCCTGGCTGTAACAGGAATAATAATACTCTACAGTTTGTTGTTAGACTTAAGCAAATCAACATACATAATATGTTTAAAATGCCTGGTATGTAATAAGCATAATAAATGACCTGATCATTATCACCTTGCCTTTTTATTCTATTGTTTTGTCAGTCTTTCAAAACAGACAGAAGCCCAATTCACATGTCCATTGTCAGAGGTCTTACATAAGTAACATAAAATTTCTACATAGACAGCACCCTTCCCCAGTTTTATTTCATGTTATTTCCATATACACTCAGCATCATGGTTCCGCCTCTTGTCAAATATTCTGTCAAAGATTTCCATACCACTGAAAAGGTCTGGCCATTTGTGCTGAATAATGTTGTCAGTTTGGTGCCACTGCCCCTCTCTAAAGTTGAGTGCTATAGATTTAGGTTAGAGTTGGCCAAGAGAGCAGCTCCATGACATGTGGAAGGTGGAAGGGGGGCAGAAGCTATTACTGTCAGACATTTGAGTAGTCGCAGACATGACCAAAAGGCCCAGGTGTGTCCAGCGGGACCTCATTTTCTTTATCTCCCTGTTTTCTTCTGTCTTCCTCCTCATCATCCAGTTTTATCTTCCAGGTTGGCAGTCTCCACAACCAATAGTGCCCTAAGCCCACTATCCATGCTTACTCCAGGGCACTGTCACCAAGCTCCTCAGAGGCAACAGTTTCCATGCAAGTAGTAGTGTCCATAGATCTGTCTGTAACCTCACACTAAAGACTCCCACTTCATGCCCAGTAACCAAACCTCTGCCCTTTTCACCCACACTAAATTGATGTGATTGGTGACTATATTTCCAATACACAAACTTCCCTTCCAGAACTTTATTCCCCCCATTTCTCTCACATTCATGTGAATTCATATACTTTTTTTAAAAGATTTTTTATTCATTCATTTGACAGAGAGAGACACAGTGAGAGAGGGAACACAAGCAAGGGGAGTTGGAGAGGGAGAAGCAGCTTCCCGCTGAGCAGGGAGCCCGATGCAGGGCTCGATCCCAGGACCCTGGGATCATGACCTGAGCCGAAGGCAGATGCTTAATGACTGAGCTACCCAGGTGCTCCGTGAATTCATATTCTTATTCTAGACCCTTTATTCTTATAAAACTTATAATGGGTTGGTTTTCTGATTGAATTCTGATACATAACCATATGATAGACTGAAGAGAGCTATACATAGCTCACACTCCCCCAAAAAAGGGTCTTAGGATATCAGTTTGTTATAGCTCCAGTGCTTTATTTGTCATCCCCAGGCCAGCCACAAACAAGAATAAAGCTCTTAGACTTGTGTCCCTATCTGCCCAGGGGCCAATCATTCTTAATGTCTTTCCCTATAGTATATATTTCAATGAATTGTAGAATTCCCAACTGATTCCTCCCAGTACTCCCAGACCCATGACCTGCTTCAATAATAATGGAGGCCAAATAGACTGTTGAATTAATATACTAGGAAACTTATGGCTTCCTCAAAGATAACAATATTGAGTCCTCAAATATATGAACGTCGTGTATCTCCATTTATTTAGATTCTGGAAAGCAACTAGGTAACTTGAAAATTAACTTGTCCTTTCAAGGTTTGTATGTAATTTTGTTAGCACATATTCATAGCAGTGACTAGTTGTCCTGCTAAGGACATACATATCCGAGGTCATACTGAATGCTCTAGGTGTTCAATGAGAACTTTATTCTGGCTGGTTGTGACTTAGAAATAACAAACTTTGCGTAATCTCAGTAAATGGTCAGGTTCCAGCTCTCTGGTAATTCTTCCCTACTACTACTTACGTATGGCCTCATATTTAGCAACAGATTCAATCCTACATAGACTTTTTGATCTTTCTCTGTGCAGTACCTTTTTCTCTGGTATTTGCTCCATAGTTCCTACTGCACCTACCTTCCTGAATCTCATTGCTCCCTGTGACACCTGTTGCTAAAGGTTTGAAAACGATTGTTTAATACATTTTATCCAGGTTTTTTAGTTGTTTATCGTGGAGAGGTTGAGTCTTGTTAGGTTCTCCCATTTTAGTCTATTAAGGTCAGAAGTAGAAGAACTTCAGTCCTCTATTGAATCAAATCTCAGTGTCCTGAGTGATTAAGTTTCTGCCCTCATTATATTTCACTATTTTTGACATAGCTCCTAAATCTCGACTTTGTGAAACACTTCAGTTGGCCTTTGGATACCATGGTCTCTTGGATTCCCCCTGCTTTACTAGACACATTCTAACCTTCTTTAGTTGGATTTCACTAATCTTTAGAGCCTTCAAACATTAAATTTCCCAGAATTTAATTCTTACATCACTTCTTTGGAAACTTCATCTAATACGGCTTTAAATTATGACAGTTAATTTCGTGTATCAACTTGACTGAGCCACAAAGAGCCCAGATATTTGGTTGAACATTCTGGGTGCATCTGTGAAAGCATTTTTGGTTCAAATTAACATTTGGATCCATAGACTGAGTAAAGCATATTGACTTCCCTAATGTGTGTAGCCCTCACCTAGTCAGTTGAAGACCTTCCTGAATAGAACCATAGGCTGGGTAAGAGGGTTAGTTAGGCCTCCTGCATAACTATTTGAGCTGAAATCCTGGTCCTTTCTGGCCTTTGGACTTGGATTAAAACATTGGTTCTTCCTTTGCCTCAAATCTGCTTTCAGACTGGAAATTACATCATTGGCTCTCCTGGTTCTCGGGCCTTGGACTTGGGCTGGGAGCTAGGTATTCAATTCCCTGGGTCTCCAGCTTGCTAACTTCAGATCTTGGGACTTCTCAGCCTCCATAATCATGTAAGTCAATTCTTTAGGATAAATCTCTCTCTATATATACACACACAGAAAAACGTATATAGGGTGCTTGGGTAGCTCAGTGGGTTAAAGCCTCTGCCTTCAGCTCAGGTCATGATTTCAGGGTCCTGGGATCGAGGTCCACATCGGGCTCCCTGCTTAGTGGGGAGCCTGCTTCCTCCTTTCTCTCTACTTGCATCAGTGCCTAATTGTGATCTCTCTTTCTCTGTCAAAAAAAAAAAAAGAAAAGAAAGAAAAACATATATAGGTCATACACACACACACACACACACACACACACACACACACACACATTTTGTTGGTTCTGATTCTCTGGAGAACTCTACTGCAGTGATGTCCCCCAAAATTTTATCTTAAGTCTGGACTTCTTGACAAACCCCAAACTTATATATCTTAGCCACTAACTTGTCTGTGTCTAAGTGTGCAATAGGAATTTCCAGACATGATTAAATCTCTCTTCCCAATTTCAACCTGTTCCTCCTCCTATATTTTCCATCTCAATAAATGGTGATTTCATTTTTCCAGTTATTCAGAAAAAACTATGAAATAATCTTTGCTTTATTTCTCAGAATCCACAATTCAATTTATTAGCAAATCCTTTCTGCTCTGTATTTTAAAAAATATTTTTAAATGTTTATTTTTATTAAGCTAAAATACATACAGTAAGTTGAATAAATCTATATTTCACAGATCAATTATATTTTTACATAGGTGTACACCTATATAACTATAACCCAAACCAAAATATTTCCAAGAATCTTCTATGTTTCCCTGTCTGTCAGTAACCCCCTAATGTTAACCATTATTCTGACCTCTATGACCATAGATTAATTTTGCTTTTTTTATGAAGAAAATTATACTGTATACAATCTTTTGTTTCTGGCTTAATTCACTTATCATTATGTCTGTAAGATTATCACACTCTTACACATTTCAGTACTATGTGTTCCATGCTTTCTGATGCTCACTGTATAAATGAATCATAATATATTTATACATTCTTACATTTTGTTCTCTCAAGTTGTGGGTTATTATGAGTAAAGATACTATGATTTTATCTGAATGTGTCCTTTGTGATTATAAGAACTCATTCTGTGGTATTATATACTCAAGAGTGAAACAGCTAAGTCATAAGGTATATTCATGTTTACTTTTTTTAAAAAGATTTTATTTTTTTATTTGATAGAGAGAGCATAGGGAGGGTGGAGGAGCGAGGGGAGAGGGAGAAGCAGGCTCCCCACTGAGCAGGAAGCCTGATGTGGCACTGGATCCCAGGACCCTGGGATCATGACCTGAGCTGAAGGAAGCTGAAGGAAGCTGCCTAACTGAATGAGACATCCAGGCACCTGCAAATTTACTTTCATTAGGAAATGCCAAAACATTTTTCTAAGTTATTGAATAAATTTATCCTCAGATTAGCAATACACTATAGTTGCAATTGCTTTATATACTTGTCGAAACTTAGTATTGTCATTTTTTTTTTCATTTTAACCCCTTTGGTCTGCAAATTAAATTTGCAATTATCTGCTGATAAAGATGTCAAGCAATTTTACATATGTCAACTGACCACTTCTGTGTTTCCTTTTTTGTGTGTGAAGTATTTGTTTGTTCTTGCTAATCTTTTAATGGTGTTATCTGAATTTTTTGTTGTTAGAGTGTTTTAAATATAATACAATGAGCCATTTATTGAATACATAAGGATATCAGATATCTCTACCAGTCTGTGTGATGCTTTCACTTTCTTAATGGTGTCTCTTGATAAACAGAAATTTTTTAATATCAATCTTTCCTTTTTGGTTTAAGTGATCTTTACCTGTCCTAAAGACCTCTTGAAGTTTGATTGCTTAGTTTTCATTTTTAGGTTTATGATCCATCCCCAAATTTATATTGTATATTTACATAGTGTCGTTTCATTTATTCCCTTACAAATATTTAATTTACCCAGCACCACTTAGAAAAATCCTCCCTTCCTTACTCAGCCTCAGTGGTGTCCGTTATATGTCAAGGAGTGATTATCTGTGGGTCCATTTCTAAGTTATTGTATTTCATTTTGTGACTTCCTATCTTTGCACAATTCCATGCTGATATCAATTATTCTAGGATCTTTTGTAAGATATGATATGTGTCACTATAAGTCTTTTGACTTTATGTTCTTCTTGAATATTGCCTTAGCTTTCTGGGTCATCTGAGCTTACTTAGGAAGAGTTTTTATTTGTTGATTTCCTCCCCTTGTATATGGGTCCATACTTTCTTCTTTCTTTGCATATCTCAAAATTTTTATTGACATTTGGAAATTTCAAATAATATAATGTATATTATATAATGTATAACTTCAGAAGTGGGATTTGCTGCTTATTATAGTGGTGGTTATTTGGTGAAAATATTTTAGACATGGCACCAAAACACAATCCAGTAAAGGGAAAAATGGAAAAATTGGACTGTGTCAAAATAAAGCCTTTTTCTCTGTGGAAAATCTTATAAAGAGGATTAAAAGACCACCTACATACTGTGAGAAATATTTGCAAACAACATATCTATGAAAAGACTCATGTCTAGATGATAAGGAATTCCCAAAACCCAGTATTAAGAAAAATTCCAATTTGAAAACAGACAAAAACATGAACATATATTTACCAAAGAGCCATAGATGGCCAACAAATACATAAAAATATGTTTATCATCACAAACCACTGGAAAATGAAAATTAAGACCATGATAAGGTATCACTATGTACCTATTTAAACAACTAAAAATATTTTTCCCATTAAAGTATCATATGCTAGGATGCCTGGGTGGTTCAGTAGGTTAAGCTTCTGCCTTGGGCTCAGGTCATGATCCCAGAGTCCTGGGATTAAGTNTCATCAAGGAGTCTGCTTCTCCCTCTCCCTCTGCCACCCATCCCCGATCATGTTTTCACTCTCTCTCTCTCTCTCAAATAAATAAATAAATAAAATCTTTTAAAAATTTTTAAAAATTTAAAAATATCAAAAGATAAAGGTTATGGAGAAACTGGATCTTTCACATTTTGCTGGTGAGAAAGCAATATTGTGGAAACACTCTGGAAAATAGTTTTGGCACTTTCTTGAAGAACTAAACAACACTTTTTATGGAACCCAGCAATCACAGTTATCCTAGAGATACAAAAGCTATGTCTATGCCAAAAAATGTGTGCATAATTGTTTATGGCAGTACTATCTGTTATTATCAAACATAGAAACAACTAAGATCTCCTATAATAAAGAAATGGTTAAAAAAAACTGTGATAAATCCATAATTTGAAATATTATTTGGCAAAAAAAAGGAGTAAACTGTTGATACATACAATAACTTGAAGACATCTCAACTACATTATTCTGAGGGATAAACGTCAATATCAGAAGTCTTATAATAATTCTATTATGTGATATTCTCAAAATGACAAAATTATAGCAATAGAGAACAGATTAGTTGTTGTCAGAGGTTAGGGAGAGAAGTGAATGTCACTATAAAGAGATCTCTGTGGTGATGGGATAGTTCTGTATCTTGACTGTGGTGCTGGTTACACAAATTTGTACTTATGATAAAGGATATAGAACTATACACATATTTTATACCAATGTCAATTTCTTAATACTGATATTGTACTATAGTTGTATGGATTGTAACCTTTGCGGAAACTTTCAAAGAGTACACAGAAATTTCTGCATTATCTGTGCAAATACCAGGGGATTTATAATTACTTCAAAGATAAAGGTTAAACAAATTAAATAAACTCATTGATGTGTACATAAGACCTATGTATTTTAATGTAGTAAATTACATCTCAATAAATATTATTTACATACTGAAAAATATTTCTTCAGTCAGAAGAAAAATAATCTTAAATAGAATCATAGAAATTAGAATGGCAATGAAAAACAATGGAAATTGTATATATGTAGGTAATATAAATGAATAATGACTATCTTGTAGAACTGTAATTATATGAAGAATTAAAATGCAAGATAAAATAATGCAAATAGGTGAGAGGAGTATAAATGAAACTAAAGTATTGTAAAGTTTTAGCAATATCTAGATGTGATAAAAAAACTTGTATTAAACTATAAGAACTCAGAAATGTGTATTATAATTTCTGGCATGACCACTAAAAGAAGAGGATATAAAACTATCAAGTTAATTGTGGGAAATGGAAAAAAATATATCTGACTAATCAAGAGAAAGGCAAAGGAAAAAAATAACTATGTCAATTGTGTTGAGTAAATATAAGAACACTCAGTAATTACACTAAATGTAAATGAACTAAATGTTTTTCAGGAACAGAAGAATTTAGTACAAAGTTCTTTTGTTTCACCTTCTTTTTCTGTGTTAAAAAATAAGGACCATTTCACAAGATACAACATTTACCATAAATGGGAAAACTTTTCCTGTTTCTTCCAGATACTCTGCCTAAAATTTACAAATTTTATTGAACTCTTGTCACGATCTACAGAGTGGGGCCAGAAAATGAATCCAAATTATTTGTCGGGGAGAGGGAAAATAGAAATTATAACTAAGAAGAAAAAGTCTCTGGAAGAACTTTCTAAATTAATTACGCTCTTCACATCACTACTGAACTAGTGGATGACACATTTTTATTTTCTGTGCAAATGCAACTAAAGGGTTAATTATGAACTAGGAAGATTTCAAAATAAATTCCCCAGGGAAAAACTATCTTTAGTAACTCCAAGGAAACAAGTGCATCCAGTGGTATGTTATTATTTTGGAGTTACAAAGGACAGGAAAACTAACTTACAAATTTATCTCCCTAATTTTTTTTATAACAGGAGATTTATATCAGTATTCTCTTTTCTTTTTCTTTTTTTTTCCAAACAAAAGGTCTCACATATTTGGTGCAGAAGTGTAGTAACAGAGAACAATCATTTCCCAATAAAGTACATCTATCATTCAGGTAATGGTGATGTTTATAGAATGATAAGATAGGAGCATGTGACCTTCATACAGCATGAATATGTGTGCCATCTCATGTGTGATCTCTTAGGGACACAGCTGCATTCTTCTCCAGCACCTCCTCTTGGAGTTGTACCTGATTTTATTACCAGTTTTCAACCAAATCCACTGGGGAGTGAGTTGCTTCTGCTTTTGTTTCTTGGCCAGGCATTGCTTGATCCTGAAAGTCTTGTGAGAAGACACTATGATGGTGGAGAAAGAGAACTATCTCAGTATTTTCTAACTGATATGTGTGTGTGTGTGTGTGTGTGTGTATATATATATATATATATATATATATATATATATATGCATATACATATATATGTATGTATAAAATCATATGTCATTCTTTGAGTTCAGTATATTTGTAACATTGATTATTTCAGGGACAGTAATTGCTCTACTTACCTTTGAACATCCTACAATTTTTGTTTCCTACCATGAAGTGAAGAGAAAAGCCAAATTGCTGGGTAAACCTGGCATGTGCCAAAAAAAAAGAAAAAGAAAAGAAAAAGAAAAAGAAAAAAAAAGCATCCATGGCCAAGAAATGTTAAAATCTGAGAAAACATATGATGTACACTGGCAAAAAATGCTATCCTTGATCCTTAACATTTTAAACTTATTTTTTACTATTTTTTATCTTTAAACCACTTGGAATAAAAAAATAATTATAATTTTTATGTTATATATGCATTCACTTATTTAATGTTTCGATTATTATTACTTACTTAGCTATGAATATATATATAGTTATTTATGTCTAAAACATATTAGCTTGCTCAAATAAAAGAAATAAACTAAGGACAGCAAACTTCCATTTTTAGCTATAAATTTTCAATAGGATTTGGTTGAAAATATTAGATTAGATTAGTCCAGTGTATGGAAATGTGGGGTGTATGGGTGTGTGTGTGTGCTCTTTGGAGGATGGACTGAGTGAAGAGATGGGTATGGGAATATAAAGGAATTAAACATTTTAAAAAGTGGGTTGGTATTTTGAGAAATTTTGTTTTTGTATCCTTCACACCTGGAGGAGAGGATGGAGAGAAGAGATGCAGTGTCCACATGCTCAACATTACTGCTCCTCTTCTAACCTCCTCATTATGTCCGGCTTCCATTTGCCTCTTCATTCCCCCATCTGTCTCACTCCTCTGTTCTTTGTCATGTTGACTGCTTCCTCACCTTCATCTATTGATGTCTAATTAGTAATAATATTAGAAATTAAAGGAAGGTTTTCCTCATGGTTGGGAAGAGTTATTTTCCTGGAAAAGATATTCTTTGTTGTAGCATGTCCCATGCAAAGGAGAAAAATACACAAGACCTCTGTCAATCAGTTTAAACATCCCTGTGAACGTCATAAATCTTTTTGTCCTTTTTTTCACTAGCATTTCTTGAGACCAGTTGCTTCGTTTTAGCCTATGATCATTTACTTCATGAAATTGTATTCCCACATTTTAGACAGATGTTATCAGGATTCCTTGAGATTTGCACTAACAGTTTGCATTTGTTACTTCATTAATTCTTCACCTAAAACCTCTGGTGAATTAGAATAATAATTACATTACTCCAGATCATGAATTTACAGAAGTCACTCTTGAATAAGAATAAGTGGGAATACTAAATATAAATACCAAGGCATAGAGTTTACAGATCATATCATCCTGGTGGAAGATCTGTGCCTATACAAGATAACTTACCTTAAATTGTGCCAATTACTTTTTTAATTTTGTTGTTAATACATTGTTTCTTTTTTTTTTTTAAGATTTTATTTATTTATTTGACACACAGAGAGATCAGATCACAAGTAGGCAGAGAGGCAGGCAGAGAGAGAAGAGGAAGCAGGCTCCCTGCCGAGCAGGGAGCCCGATGCGGGCCTCGATCCCAGGACCCTGAGATCATGACCTGAGCTGAAAGCAGAGGCTTTAACCCACTGAGCCACCCAGGCGCCCTAATACATTGTTTCTATATGAGTTTAGATTGAACAACTTATCAAACCCAAGGCAGGTGGGAGTCTAAGTCACTAACAGTTAATCATCGCAAACTTTGATCTTGAAAGTATGCTTTAAAGTGATGGGGGCAAATATTTTGAGTTAAAAATGGAAACATAGGCAATAACAGTAATTATAAAACTTACTCTTGTGCAAGTCTTTAAAATATCACTTACAAAGCATATGCATTACAGTATCTCATTTGACTCTCAGGATCTTTGAAGTAGGGATTACTATAACCTCTCTTTCACAGATGAAGAAAATGATGCTCAGATCAGATACATGACTGAAACCCATTCAGTAAGTACCAAGTAGCTGAGTTAGATCTTGAGAAAAATTTTTCTGACTCCAAATTTTATATGATTGTTTTGTTGTATATATATAAATTTTAGAAGGGTTCTTGAACTGATTCTAGTCTTTGAGCTCCTAATAACATATGTTTAGGTTGCCATAAAATATATACATTTGGTTTTTAAAAGTTGAGACTATATTCCTTTATCAGATGAATACAATAAATAACATCATCTTTAAATATACCATCCCATACTTCCAAGAATTTCTGGAACTTTATAAGGGCTCTAGTGCAGCTGTTAAGAAGTAACATCTATACCTATGCTTTGTTCCTTCAAATGAAATGTTTCCTTTGTGTAAATATGATGCAATTCTCACCAGTCAAAGGAAAATCAAAATCAAAATGGCTATTCTTAGATATTCATTGAGATGTTTCACACTGAATATTGATTCAGAATTACCTGATCCATTGAAATATGTTAGGATAATTTCTTGTGCTAGTTCACTACATTCTACTTAGGTAGACAAGTCCTATCTTGGCTACTAGTATTAATCACAAAAAGAACTTGAATTTTTGCAGACAACAGTTCTACGAGAAGTAGGAAGATCTACAGCAGAGCTGAATTGCTGGACAACAGTGGATTCTGAATAATGCATTTCAGTCTGTGTTATTAAAAATGCAGGATGTGTCAGTCACACAAAATCCAGTTTTCATAGAGGGATCTTTTTCCATTCTCCACTGTGACTTACAACAGGCAGAGGAATTTTTCACAAATTAAAGCTAAAATCCATTATATGCCCTTCCTTCTCTTTCCAACTTCCTAGCAAAGATTTAAATTAGGTACTTGTAGTATATTACTCAAGGGTGTCTAAAATATCCTCTTTCTATGTGCTGAAGTGCATGTGTGTGGGTGTGTGTATCTCTGTGTGCTTAATGTGTAGGTTGAATATGAAGGTGAGTTAATGTTAGTAAGTGAGCACATAAGGGAAACAACTCATTCATTTGTGCAAACAAGTTTTGCCTTCTCTCTGTACTCAGCCTTAGCAAACAGATTTGAAATAAAAGCATTGTCTGTATTTCTTTAAGAGACTAAAATTTAGGAAAAGATAAAGTGAATGATGGTGATTCTAGCTTATAACGTTTCTCTCTTTCTCGAAAATACATGCAAGGAAATCAGAACTAAGTTGTGAAAAACAGTCATCAATTTAAATACATTTAATTTATAACTTAATACTGGAGTATTCATTTAACTAAGAATTATTCCTGCAGTTTGGCGTTTTCCTGTCACTTAATTCCTAAGTCCAGAAATTCTCCCCTGGCTCATCATATTCCAGAGCTGCCTTCTGAACTTCACACACCTGAGCCCATGTTCTGCAATTCCCTGGCTTGCTCCAGACCTGGGCTGGCCCTTCTTGTTCAGCAGTTATTGACTTTTTCTTTGCTTTTCCTGGCTAGGTATGTTTCTCCACTCCGCTTCCCAACTCTGACAAAGCAAGCATCTTATTTTCACTCCGTGATATTTAACAAATTGATTTTTTTTCCTGATTGTTTCTTTGACCACAGCAAAGAAGAGACAATGAAGAGAATCGAAAATTTTCTAAAAAGAAAGTTCTGGTAGAAATACTGAGGGCAAACATTGATCTCTCTTCTGCCTTGTAAAAGTTAGGGAGTGTTATGTTGACAGGGCTTTGGATCTAATTGTGAGGATATATTTTTCCACCAACCTCCTCTTCTAAAAGAAAAGTTTTCTTTATGTGCCTGTATGGAATGATTCCTATTTACATTAGCTTCACCTAACGAATATTTCACCTGATCACCTTTACCCAGTCCTCTTGAAGAACACATTCATTTTTTCTGATCACCTGAAGCATCACTTATAGAAAATCTCATAACCCTCTCACATGGAATTTTGAGACTTTTCTTTTTATACACCCTCAATACCTCATTCATGTATTTATCCTAACATTTACAATATTCATCTGTATTACATACATAGTAGCCCAAACGAAATTGTAAACTTCTTAAAAACAGAAACAGTATTTGATCCCTTTATCCCAAGAGCTAAGAATACTTTCTGGTACCTAGAAGATGCTTAATCAATGTTTGTTATATGATGAGAGAGAATATTTGAAAATAGGGGTGAACAAAGATACAGAGCTGCCTGGAGAAGAAGTAGTGGTCAGAAAAAACAAATCTATTAGGTTAGGAAAATTAAGAGGAGACTAAAAATACAGTTGAAACTTGTATACTTGTAGTTTCTCACCCACTGGTAAGACTCAAAACAACCATGTGTGTGCTGTGCTGGATAGAAATGTGGATTACCATAGCCTTCTTCTCTGCTCTGAGTACATGAAATAGTACCAAAAATAATGACAATCTTTTTTTTAAAGATATTTATTTATTTATTTATTTATTTATTTATTTATTTATTTGACAGAGAGAGAGATCCATCACAAGTAGGCAGAGAGGCAGGCAGAGGGAGAGGGAGAAGCAGGCTCCCTGCTGAGTGGGGCCCGATGTGGGGCTCGATTCCAGGACCCTGAGATCATGACCTGAGCCCAAGGCAGAAGCTTAGCCCACTGAGCCACCAAGGTGACCCTATAATGACAATCTTTACTGAGTTTTTTTCCAAATGAATTTATGACATGGGACCTTTGTCATGATCCTCATTATATAAGTAAGAAAAGTAAGGTCAGAAAGTTTAAGTAACTTCCCCAATATTACACAGCTACTACTGGTGGAGCTTGGAATTGAAACCAGGCATTCTTGTTTCAGGGTTTGGATTCTTAACTCCTCAACTACATGGTCTCTTAA
Source organism: Ailurus styani (assembly GCA_002007465.1). Lineage (NCBI taxonomy): Eukaryota > Metazoa > Chordata > Mammalia > Carnivora > Ailuridae > Ailurus > Ailurus styani. Next base: position 5,733,483 of record LNAC01000032.1, on the reverse strand, counting down.
ATAGTGACAGCCTTTATGCTACCCTCACCTAACATAATAGCATCTATTACCAACTGCTGGTGGTACTTTGAGTTTGTTTCCAGCACAAGTAAAATATCTATGTCTGTAACTTGAATTTTTGTTCATTCTTTCATGTGACTTATAGTAACCATGGAAGAGATGTAGGTATACAATTTCAGATTAAAGGCACTGGCCACTGAGAAAAAAAAAATCTAAAATTGGGCCTTACCACTAATATATTTGAAATAACTGAATATATTCCTAGAAAAAACGATTTGAATTCATTTGAAGTTATAAAATACACATTATTATTTAGACCAATCCATCTCAAACAGTCTCTTCAGGAATAGTCTAAAGGGACAGTCCCTATCTCATCACTGGCATCTTATGTGGAATGGAATAAATTTCTTCTGTGTACAACTGTCACACAACTATCACACAGCTCTGTCAGACAGAAATCATCACATGAGTTTGTGATCAGCACAACCAAACTATGTCCTGCTCAATAAGCTTAGTTCATTTACTACATGTTTGGATATCTTCGTAATGTCAAATTGTGAAGGTTTCTAAACACTCCATTTCTGTGCTGTACTTAGCAGAGACCAAGAACAAACAGTTTATGGACCATCATCACACCACAGACCACACTATGAGCAGCACTGATTTTGCAAATGAAGCATAAGCCCCAACAAAGTCTGGTGAACTCTGATACTGAAAATAAAATAAGGGCCAACTACAATGTGGTCTATTAACATACTTTTAAAAAATCCTTGCAAATGAAAGACAGAACAACAAAATTACTAATATTTATCAATGTTAATGATTAATGGTAAAAAAAATTTAGTAAACACAACATAGTAGTATGAAGAAATAGTATTTTAATAGAGGTTATAGACATCTATTTTAGAGCCAAAGTTATCTGTGGTTAAAGCAATATCTTGTTAGGGGTGCCTGGGTAGCTCAGTCAGCTGAGTGATGGATTCTTGATTTCAGCTAAGGTCATGATTTCAGGGTTATGTAAGATTGGGCTTGCATCAGGCTCTGTGCTGGGCATGAAACCTACTTAGGGTTCTCTCTCTCCCTCTCCCTGTGCTTTTCACCACCCAGAAGTTGCTCATGCTCTTTCTCTCTCTCTCAAGTAAAATAAAATAAAAAGAATACCTTGTTAAGCTTCTTTGTGCAAAGAAGGTGATACCAGAAGAAATATTTTCAAAATGATCCCCCACAAAAATACGAATGAATGACTCTGCCAATGAAATGAACAGAAATTGGTAATGAGTGAGCAAAGAAAGGAGAGCCTTGCACTTCTGGTTCTATAGTAGACCAGATGTCCTGAAAATTCCCTGTCTACAAAACATTAAATGCAAAACAATTTGGCTGAAGTATGTATTCTTAATTTTCTTAAATTCATGTCTGAGCTGGCAAGAAAGAAGGGAATTTCCACAGAAGACAAAAATGAAATGAGTCTGAATCCAGACATAAAAGCAAGTGCTAAAGCTGGTGACTACCCTAACAGAGTTTGCCAATTCTTGTAGCTCAGTCTTGGGTTTTAAAAGCACACATGCAAAAAAGGACACATGACTTTGATCTGTGTACAGTGAAGAACTGAGCCAAAAATGCCCTTACAAAGCCAAAATGTTAAAAGCAAAAGAACTGATGAGAAAATTTACCTGCACACAAATGTGTGGCATGGCAAACTGACTGGCTCAGCCTTACGTTTGAGTGCAGAAAAATAAGGTATCTTCTGAGAACTGGGTATGTTTTTCAAATTCTTACAAATCACATGACCTGGAAAAGCCCAATAAAGATTTAATTTAAAGTGGTTATGGGTTGATGGCCCTTCAACACCCACCATAATAATATCACCCTGGGAAGGGCACATTACAAGCCCGGTTGTCATAGAATCCTTTAATACATCATGAATGCCATGAGTTACAATAGAAACAAAACACCAGATGAAACTAAAATTGAGGAGAGGGGAAAGTGAAAGGGAACTAAATAATAAATTATGTGATTAGAGTGCAGGAAAAAGTTGCCAGTGACCTATACTCAGAGAATTTTTAAGAACAAAGATGTCTGCTATTTAATATTAAAAAGTTTGAGTTTTTTATGATTAAATTCCCCCTGCAAATTCTCAACAAACTCTGTATACAAATACCTTGAGTGAAGGATTTTTGGAGAGAAAATCTAGGAAAAAAAGGCCTAGATCCCAAAATGGTTCTCTGTTAAGCAGAGGTGGAAACAGCGCTCAAATTCAGTTCCAGTGAAAGAACTCTGGAAGCCAGCATTCATTTAGTGATACTAAACCACTGGCTCTGGGTGTCACTAAAGCTCCCCAAACCTGATTATCTATTTTCAGTGTTCATTCGCTTGGGATAAGTCCACATTTTCTATTGCTCACTTAGTAGAACATTCATTTTAAATTATAGGGTCCATCAGGAAAAAAGTCAGAAGGGAAAGTCTAGGCACCATGGTAAAGCTAATCCTTGGGTGCCCTTATCTCCAGGATAAGAAATCATGATATAAGGCTGTTTTGGCAGTATCCATAGTTTATATTAATGTGCTAAGAATTGAGTGTTTTAAATCTGTGTAAAATATATATTACAACTTCACATTTTTACAATTATGATATTATATTCTATAATTTACCTCAATAGATTCTAAACCCACTATTTCATTTAATGGGTGCTGGGATGGTGAGACCAAATTCTGCCTTCAAAAAAAGGTACTTGGTTTTTTTGTTTTAAAATTTAGTTGCATAAAGACAAAGATAAAAACAAAAACAAAAACTAAGAGGTAAAAAAAATGAAGGCTCTTGTTGGTTATCAGGGTTAATTCACAACAGTGTTTTCCTAGTCCCACATTTCCTGCCTTAATTATTGGGGAATAATTTCTTGGATGGATTATGTGTTTTGTGGCATGGGGGAAAGAATATATTCACTGGCCTCTGTTTGATATATGTTTCTTGTCCTGATTAATTTCAGTTTCTCTCTTGGCTAGTGTAATGAAACGTCTCCTGTTTCTTTAGAAAAAACTCATAGTTCTTCCTCCCAGAGGCTCCAGACAAGTCCCTATAAAATACTCGGTCAGATTGCTCTAATGACCTCTTGACACCCTTCTGTGTACCTCTCCCGATTTTATCTGTTGTGTTCTCTACCCTCCCACCTTTGGAAATCTTTGCATTTTGCAAAGAATATCCACTCTCATAAGGGTCCTTCCACTTCTAAGCAATCAGCTACTTGGAGATCTAGTACAAAGGTTTTGTTTTGTCTGGGTCTTTTTATTATTGTTATTATAATTCCTTTCATTTCTTGACATTATCCTTACTGTCTATTTCTCCTGGAGCTCTATGCTTATTAGAGCAATGACTTTGTGTGTGTGTGTGTGTGTGTGTGTGTGTGTGTGTGTGTGTCAGATCAAAGATACAGATTACATAAAACAAAGAGATCAACTCTAGAAAACAGTCTGAAATCTAGGAAGGAGAAAAACCCTTTGTGGCCTATTAGGGAGTAGCTGGGTTAATATTTAATAAAATTAGAGTCAAAATGCTATGAAGTCACTGAGAAAAGACCTAGTGCTTTCAATCCTATAAATCTAAGGTCCAGGGAAGAGCAAAATGACAGAAATCTGAAGTAAGTTGAGGGAAAAGACAAAAGCAGAGAGAGTTGATACTCTTCCGGTTTAGGACTCTTGGAAACAAATGCCTCGCAGGTTGTACTTTGACAAAGAATTGAGTGGAGAGAATAGAATAAAAATAGTAGGATGATATATTAAAGAAATGTCTTAAGTATGCTTCATGTATATCACCCTCCAGAATTCCTCATCGGAGTCATAGGGGATTAAGGAAGATCTAGAATTTTCAAAAAGATCCTATGAAGGATTGGAAAGTGCTGAGAGCACTGGTGAACGAGATAAGGTGGGTGTGGTTTCAAGACAAGGAAGGCACTGTGTGCTCCTTGCGGATGGAGACCCTGTAAGGCAAGGAGGTCACCAACAGCAAATCCTACCAAATATTCTTGAGTGAGGAGGAAGCCAGCTATATGTCAGGGAAGCCAGGAAGGATTTCACTGTGATGATGTAGCAGAAAGAAGTGGGGTAGAGATATCTGCCCCCATATCTTCCAGGAAACCTGTCCATTATCCCACGTTCATATGACAGCTGGGGAGCCATAAAGAAAACAGGGTAGAAGAGGTGAAAACTTTAATGGCCTGAAATAACTTAAAAGAGATTATTTTCTGAACTGGACAGTGACTAAGTTTAAATCTTGAATTCCTAAATATTGAACTACAATGGAAGATTTCATGAGCCAACTCAGTTTGGATAAATAAAATCAATTCACATTTTTGTACCTCCATGTCATTTGTATTTAACCTAACATCATTTGTTTCCATACACAGAGTTTTACCTGCATTTGTGTGTGTGAAATTAAAGAAGAAACACTGATGCAATTTTGATTAAATTTATGTTAGCAAAACTAAAGAAAAAAATCTACTATGTCCTAAAATTTTAAAATAATTGTGTAACTTTTAACTTCATATTTCCCATGTGGATTTGACCCAAATAGAGCACATTGACGGTTTTCACGTAAACAGTGTCAGTGTGTTCTTTAAACAATGATTATCTGACCAAATAAGACAGTGTCATAAAAGCACTAAACTGATGCATTGCCTTTTTTTTCCTAGAGGAGAATAGCATTAGAGAATTCCAGCATGTTCTCTTACTATTAAATTAATGCCACAAGCACTACAAAGTTTGACCTGAACAAGAGAGACACATAACCTGTGCAAAAAATCTTTGCTCAGAAAGGGCAGTGCAGAACATGAGGAATAAGACAAATTGTCTTTTTGCTGTGGAATATTAGCCTTTGTGAGCTCTATAACATCTGCTTATGTTCTTTCCAAACAAGAAAATTCTTGAAAATTACATCTGCCCATCATTATCTTTGACTGTCCCTAGCTTTGAGCAGTTTGCTTTTTTGCAGCTGAGAAGAATTAGAAATTCTTCTTTACTATATGTGGCAGAGGTTCTAGTTTGTTATCATATCACACATGCGTGCACATGCACACACAATAGAGTAGTAGCTGGCTAAACTAATGCATAATAATATGGAGCAGGAAAAGGAGATCTGACTTCAGTTTCTGAATCTGTCTTTGCTTTGCTTTGTAATCTTAAAAAATTTCTATCAACATACTTAACCATCTCTCGGTGTGATAGTTCATTCTGGCAGAAGACACGGTTGGACTGCCTGCTTAAGTATACTGATCACCCCTAGCCATACTTAAAACGTGGAACACCAGACTGATCAACTTAAATATTAATTTTAATTAATTTATATCTGCATTAAAATAGTAAAAAGAAATGTTTATTTTAATATGTTATGCAGACAATATAAACTATAGTGATAACTTGTGTAAATGTAAACCATTGCATTAGATATGCATTATTGTATAACAAGTTACTCTAAAATTTAGTGGATTAAATTATTTCATAGTTTCTGTGGACCATGTAATATGGGTGTGGCTTGGCTGGGTGCCCATAACTCTGGGTCACTCACAGGGCTACATTAAGGTATTGCTTAGGATAGTAGTCATTTTGATTCTTGACTAGAGGAAAATCTACTTCTAAGCCCACTCATGTAAATATTGTCAGGTTTCAAGTTCTCACTGACTGTCGGCCTGAGAACAAATCCTTGCCACAGAGACCCATCCATCTATGGAGAGCTTGATTCATTCAGAACAAGGGTTTTGAGAGAAAGAGATAAAGAGAGAGAGAAAGACAAAGAAACATGGACACATAATGTACAATAATATCAGAAATGTCAAATAGAGGGATGCCTGGGTGGCTCAGTCAGTTAAGCAGCTGCCTTCAGCTCAGGTCATGATCCCAGTAACCTGGGATCAAGTCCTACATCAGACTCCTTGCTCAGTGGGGACACTGCTTCTCTACCTCTGCCTGCCACTCTGCCAACTTGTGCTCTCTCCCTCTCTCTCTGACAAATGAAAAAATAAAATCTTTAAAGAAAAAAGAAATATCAAATAGAAAAAATTGTGCTGGACTGCCTGGCTGTCTCAATCAGTAGAGCGTGTGACTCTTGATTCAGGGTTGTGAGTTCAAACCCCATGCTGGGTTTAGAGCTTAAATTAAAAAAAAAAAAAGGAGATATATAGTTTAAAAAAGAGAAAAAAGTTGTGACAAAAGTTGTGACAAAAACTTGTACATTGCTGAGAGAAATTAAGGAAGGCAAAAATAAAACAGAGAGACATATCATGTTCATGGGTTAGAGGACTCAATATTTTTAAGATATGAACTCTCCTCAAATTGATCTATAGATTTGAATGCAATACCAATTGAAATCTCAGTGAGTTTTTCTGTACATAATGACCAACTACTTCTAAAATACATATGGACAAGCACTGGACCATGAAATGCATAACTTTGAAAAAAATTAACAATGTTAGAAGCCTTTATCATACAGCTTTGGTAATCAATATAACATGTTATTGGTACATAGATAGACAAATAGTTCAGTGAAAGAAAATATTGACTCTAGAACTAGACCTACACTTATATGGACAAATATGAAAGAGATGGGCCATCTGAGAATGTGTAAATATGGTACCAAGACACATCGCAGAAGACAGCATCCCAGGCTGAAGGAGAAGTTGTGAAAGATGTCCAGTGAATTATCATTTCAAAGGTTGTTCTTATTGGTTCAGGTAGCATGCAAATTCTGATGCATGTGGCAGGAAATAGAACCTGGGCTCTTTCCTGATGTCCTGACATGGGAAGGTCGGATAAATTTAATAGACCATCTGGTAGGTATCTCTTGGAAGCGGCTGGACATGACAGTTCTATCTGCTGGGAATAAGTACTGACCAGATATATGAATGAATGACTGCTTTTAAAATGTCCAACATTCCCTGAATCTATGCTGAGAGGTTGCACCTTGCGGTGAAATTGACCTTACTGTATAGTAATACAGCATAGGGTGCCTGAATTTCCTCATTATGTTTTACCTCAGGAGGGTGTCAGCATAAAATGGCCTGCTCCCCATGCCCCCAAAAATAGAGTCCTTTATTTTTTTATTCAACATGACAAGATTTTCAGTTATTAAAAGGCTTATTGTTCTTTAGTTGTCCAGGCAACACATAGAACAAAACAATAGAATGATCTTAAAGATAATAGGAGATTAATCCTTCCCATGTCTTATATAAAATTTAGGAATAATAATAATTGAAAGCGAAGTGCTCATTTATGAAATAGGAACAAAAGAAAATGCAATATTTGTTGGTACTGTTTTCAACATTAGGCCACATTGGATCATCCAAAAGTCTTTTTGTAAAGTGTATTAGCAATATATAACAGACTTAATTTAATAAATAATGATTAAAGTTTAGTTCTAGAATAATATTAGTTTTCTATACAATTCAAGGTAAAGTGATTAGAATTCTACCAATTAAATACTCTACAGATTTATTCTCACATTTAATTTTTTAAAAAATTCTACATTTCAGGATTGTTACATATAGTACAATGTATAAAAAATAAAAAGAAATAGAGTAAAATTAATATTCTGGATTTTACATAAAATCTTGAATTTGGTACATTGTTAACTGAAGTCACCTGGTAATGAAATGTGAAGAGTTCCCCCAGAGCAGGTCTGCAACCTCTATGGCTTACCCCTGACCTCCATTATTTGAAAAAATAAACTTAGCCCCGTGTCCTGAAGTTGAAAAAAAAAAAAAAGACATTGATGCATGAATGTGTGGTGAAATTTAAAAAGTATGCAATGACTCTTGGGAAATACACTCTTTCCATTAAAAGAAATAGGAGACAGAGAGGAAAGCCAAAAATTCCTCTTTTTGCTTCTATGAGTTGTCAATGCACAGCAGAGTCGTAGCAACGTTCCCTGTGACAATACCTTAGCTGGTTTCTATTTTTAGAGTCCTACTATGCCTCTGACACTGGCTGGCTGCTTCATCTGTAAGAATATTCTTATTACCTCTTCTCTACTTCCTGGATATTCATGGTATACAAGCTTTAGACAATTTATAAAGATTAATATTTTCTTAGTTTCAATTTTACAAAATTTATCATTACTTCCAAGCAAATAAAATATCTTCAAAGGCAAATCATTTATCTATCTACTGTGTGGCATTAAATACAGACTGCCCTAAGAAGCCCTTACTTTTAGCCCTGAATATTTTCATGTTGTTGGGAGACATTCTCTCTACAATCATATTTTATTCTCATGTAATATATCCAGGCCCAGGGCGCCTGGGTGGCTTAGTGGGTTAAAGCCTCTGCCTTCGGCTCAGGTCATGATCTCAGGGTCCTAGGATCGAGCCCCGCGTCGGGCTCCCTGCTCAGCGGTGGGAGTCTGCTTCCTCCTCTCTCTCTGCCTGCCTCTCTGCCTGTTGTGATCTGCCCTCTCTCTCTGTGTCAAATAAACAAATAAAATATTTTAAAAAAACCAATATGTCCAGGCCCAGCTATTTGAACCCCTTTAACCTAGAAGAATACCAACGTGCTCTGTTAGAATGAAAACACTGGGATTTGTAAATAATGACGGGATTTTAGAATAAACTGACAGTTCATAGGTCTACAGACAGGGTTTGCTTGATTTACTTAGTGTTTTTTTGTTCATTAAATTTAGCCAATATTTTAAAAATAGATGTTTTAATATGAAAATCTAATTTATAGTTTTTCTTCAAAAACTGGAAATATCACAATTATAAGCCTGAATTCCTACCTAGTAATCATTAATAGAACTGAGGAACTCCTTCTTTCTTGATGTAAGTAAGACTCTCTAGTTTGTCCATCTTCTTTCATGAAGCAGCTTCACTCATTGTACTCTTTACCTATAACTCCTATATGGTTATTCTTTTTGGAATCCCTAGAGGGAATCTCCAGGATGATGGAGAATTAGAGAGCTCATAAGTCAGGGGATAATTCCCCTCCTGAACACATAATCCATTGAGAAAGAGAAAAAAAAAATCCAAAACAAAAGATCAAAATACCAGCTTTAGTTTTAACAAAAACTGAGTAAAAGGTGTGGCTTTAAATGTGTGCCCACATTAGTATTGGCAAATGTCCCCACCACCATTAACCCTATCTCCAAGTAGACTACAGGCTAGACTTTGGGAGAGCCCACTCAAGGGTCTAAGGAACAGACCCACATAAGATCCCTGCTTCATGTTGGTCTCAGGCAGAGAGAAGAGAAAAGAATGCTAATCTCCAGGGTTTTCATTTTCTTTTTAGATTAGCTCTGTCCAAAAAAGAAACTTGGACAATTAGCAATTCATTCCTTCCCCAAAGAGTGGAAATGGTGTGAAGAGAGGCCATGTGGGGAGGGATCTCCATATGGAAACACGAGTCAAGGAGATGGTTTCTTTCCTAAAATTAGTATTCCCTAGTAAAACAATAAATGGGCTATGAGTCTTTATAAAGAGACACTATAATAGTGGGTAGTGAGTGAAATAAAATTGAAAGGGTGGTGCTAGTGTCTTGAGAAGGTAGTGGTAGAGACTTCTGGATGACAGTCAAGTATCCTTCTCCAATTCTCTAACAAATTAAAATAGTTTTGATTTTGCTGGGCACATAGCCGCACAACTAAAGGACCAACTTCCCTCTCAACTAGGTTTGAGTAAGTCTAAGTCTGGTCACTGAGCTATAAGCGGATATGTGATGTAGAACTTCCAAGAAGTCTTCTTGCAAACATGGAAGAAGATTCCCAATACTTATAGGTTCCCAATACCTATAGAACCATCATCATGTCAGTGCTGTAATAATCTAAAAACTTATTTCACATAAGGGAGAAATAAACATCTGCCTTATTTAAGTCTTTGTTACTTACAGTTATTTTTTATGAAGCTGAAATTAAACCAAACTTGTTGAGTTCAGTATGTAACAAATCATTCCAATGGGAGAAATCATGAGTTGATGGGGTAAAGTAGTTCTACACCATGACTCTTTACATAATACAAGTTATAGGACCACTTAATGTATCCATTAAAAAAGCAATTATCTAGCTACATATTTAAAATCAGGTAACAAAGTATATGATAGAAAGCATATTATATACTCTCATTAACTTCCCTGCCTCCAGGCTTGCTGACCTGTCCTGTGTTTTCCCATTCTGTCCTCGAAAAGGCATAGAACAATCTCACTATCAAAAATCACACTGATCATATAATCTCTTGTGTCAAATATTTAATGGAAAATCTTATGTCTAGGATGAGGTCAAAACCCTTTAGTATACAAATTTCCTTTATGAGCTGAACCTATCTTACCTCTTTAACTTCATTCCCTGCCCCTCTTTACCTCATCTTTATGCTATGTGTGCCATATTGTCTCTTAACACTACATGTTTGTACATGCTTTTCCTTCCATTAGAAATACTTTCCAGTTTTACACCCATGTTGCAGAGAATGGCTCTCACTCCTCAATTCCATTTCCTCTTCCTTCTAAAAGTTTCTCAGCCTTCTCTTCTGCATGAGGGTTGGATCATTTGACTAGTTTAGAACAAAGAATTTTGGTCAAAGTGATATACACAACTTTCAAGTTTAGGTGAAAACACACTGCCTTATCTTTCTTGTTCTCTCCCACTTGCACCACAAGAAAGGATGGATTCTCAAATGGCGAAGCCACATTATTGAAGGAAACTAGATTTTTCAGAGGAGAGTTGTCCTGAAGAGCCATCACCCCATATCATAATGTAACATGAAAAAGAAACACACCTTTACTGTACTGAGACATTTTGTTTGTTAACACAACACAGCATAACTTACTGACTAATGACATCTACCTAGTATTCTAAACCATAAGCATTTAAATCAAGCTTCTCTTCCTTATGGAAGCTATTTCTGATATACCTCCAACTTCTCAGTTTATGTAATATCTCTCAGCTGAATATTTCTTTTCTTTTCTTTTTTTTTAGATTTTATTTATTTATTTGAGAGCACAAGTAGGCAGAATGGCAGGCAGAGGGAGAGAAGCAGGCTCTCCGCCGAGCAGGGAGCCCGATGTGGGACTCAATCCCAGGACCCTGGGACCATGATCTGAGCCAAAGGCAGCAACTTAACCGACTGAGCCACCCAGGCACCCTCAGCTGAATATTTCTGAAGCCTTCTGTGCATTTCTGTATCAAAAATGGTGGAAGGAATGGGAACTAAGTGAGGTTGGGCAGGAGAGGTCAAGATAGAATGCAGGCTCGATGGCAGTTTTCACTGACTCTATGACCTTCAGAATTTTCTTGACTCTAAGATCTTTCAGAATCATCTTGAGTTGGACCCAAATGGACAGACCTTTAAACTCACATATCAGTCATTGGATGCAGGCTATCCAAGGAGAGAATTTGGCCTTCGTTTAGATGGTCTCCTACAGATGAGGCAATCCCTAAAGGCGCTGACAGATATAACCAGTCTGCTGACAGCCTTCCCAGAGACTGAACAAGACTGCTCTTGAAGGGAGGCCAAGGTTACACACCACAGTTTTCACAGCAGCGGTCTTCCCTCAATTCCAAAAGTGTACATTGCCCTGATACCACATGACCTTTACACGTATTCCAGTTCTGTCCTACTTTATACTTCAGGGGAATGAAGGATTAATATTATATAATAAAGAAAAATCTGTTTTGCAACATACATGTAAAAGGAAATATTTAATTCAATTGCCTATAGTTACAGCCAAATAGGTAGATGAAATAAAATACACAAAGCAACAGTATAAATAAATTCCTCTAGACACAGAAAAGTTAGGCTGATTGTTAAAACAAAACAAAACAAACAAAAAACCTAGTCAAGGAAAGGAACATAAGAAATAAACATTGTCTCTTTGGCTGCTTCTGCATTTCCACCCCTTCCTCCCACAATTTCTAACTCAGAATTTGTTAAACAGTAAGCACTCATGAATGGAGACTGAATAACTGAGAAAGAATTGCAAGACAAAAGAAAAAGAAAATTGTATGATTAAAGGGATGTAAAGAGTAGCAAAAATAAAAGGATGATGAGGACATATTTTGCTAATCTCCATAGGCCATCTCAACAACAAAGGAAAACTGAAAGCTATGCTGGGTCAGATGACACTGTGACTCTTGAGGATGGCTGCAGAAAGTCAGTTTTGGAAGATAAGGATCAGAATAAACAAACTTTAGAAAATGTTATGGGAAAGAATTTGTGTTGTCTTTGTTGAAGAAGTACTAAAGAGAGACCGATTGTTCTCCTTAAGTTTTGCAGGTTTTTTCAGCAAAACAGTTTTTTTTTTATTTGCTTTGTTTTAACTTACAACTTTCCTAATGTGCATTAGAGATAGTTATGATTTCAAGAGCCATTCAAAAATATTTGATAACTACCAATATTTTTCAAGAAAGTTTTATATACTAGAGAGCTAGCAGTTAAAAACAAAACAAAACAAAACAAAACAAAAATGATCCTATTAGAACTTGTATTCTAGGGCGCCTGGGTGGCTCAGTGGGTTAAAGCCGCTGCCTTCGGCTCAGGTCATGATCCCAGGGTCCTGGGATCGAGGCCCACATCGGGCTCTTTGCTCAGCAGGGAGCCTGCTTCCTTCTCTCTCCTCTCTCTCTGCCTGCCTCTCTGCCTACTTGTAATCTCTCTCTGTGTCAAATGAATAAATAAAATCTTTAAAAAAAAAAAAAAGAACTTGTATTCTACTGGGGACAATAAGACAATGAATAAGATAATAAGTAAAAATTAATAAAAGATATGGAGAAGAATTGCAAAGAAGGGAAACTAGGGGGTGCAGGGTATAATTGTAAGTTACTTTGCTTTGAAAAGCTTCTCTGAGAAAGTGATATTTGAATGAAGTCTTACCGAACATGAAGGAGCCAGTCATGTGGATTTCTGGAGGGAGAGAAAATGACAAAAGCAAAGAACTCATGTAGGAACATGAGTGGAGGTTTCAAGGAACACTAAAGAAGGCAATATAGATGAAATGCAGTGAGCACAGAAATGACAATGGGACATGAGTTCAGAGAGGGAAAATAGTCAGATAGCATAAGGTCTTACAAGAATCTCTGAAAAATGTAACTAATTTGGCTTTTATAGTAAGTAGAAGTCAGGTTTTTAAAAAATAAACCCTAAGAAATAAGAGGATGAGTTTGTTTAAAAAGTAGATTTCATTGGCAAAAAAATATGGAAAATTAAAAATATGTCTTAAATCATAAATGCAGTCAAAAGTGTGGAAGAAAAATTAGAGGACATCTTACAAGACATCAAACAAAAATCTAAGAGATATAAAAATTGCAAAGAAAAGATAAACAAAAAATCATTCTAGGAAGTCGAACGCCTAATAAATAGTACACACAAAGAGATGTGAGAGAAAACAAAGAAAAAGCCTGAGCTGAAGGACACTAATCTTCAAATGAACTGGCCCACAGATTGGCTAAAGTAAGGAATATAAAAGATCCGTAAAAAAAATATGTAGCAAAGGAAAAAATGAAAAGTAATTAGGTTTTATACAAAACATCAGTACCAGAGTCTCATTAGACCTCTTACCAGTAAATCTTGGAGCTAGAAGATAATGGAATGTGTGTTAGTCAAGATACGCTGATTTCTGTAACAAATAACTCTCAAGCCAGTGGCTCAACAGAGGAATTTTGAATTCTCTCTCCTGACTCAGCCCTATCTGTGATGGTAGTACTCAGGAGCCTGGGTTCAATCATGTAGTGCCTCTGCTGTCATTTAGGGACTCAGAATTCTGGACTGGACACCCCTCCCCCAAGTCAGCTGTAAGCCAGGGGAAAAGAGGGAGAGTAGCAACCCCCGAGAAGTTGAAGGGGCCAGGGATGAAAAGGGCCTATACCACTTAATCCCAGGCATGAACCCTCCTGCAGAGGCCCAGAAGAAAATGAAACTGTGCATGTCTTTGCCATATTTGTCCAAAATTCTGAGGGAGTCTGATTTCCAACTAGGATCCACCAGCTAGCAATCAAGTCTGAGGTAGATAAAAGAGTTCTTTATAAGCGCAAGGTCTCAAACTTAGCATCTTCGTAAAATTTCTCAAAAAATTAGTGAATGATAGTCCAGCAAAATGAACAAGTTAATAAAAAAAAATAGAAATCAGAGTGTTTAAAGATGAATGTTGAAAAGAAGCCCTAGACTCACAGGGATAGGAAATCTCAAGGTGACCGATGTGTATCAGGCTTACAGAGCAACCGTATATACAGAACAGAGGGCTTAAGGAGGGATATATCTGAATTAGAAGATAAAATTGAAAGATTAGGCAAGTATTTAAACTCATTGATGAGGAATTTTTTTTTCTTGTGGGCAGAGTTTGGGAGTACATTGGTAATGTTCTCACCATGAAAACCAAGCAAACAAAAAAGAGGATCAATAGTAACTCTACAAAAAAAGAAAGAGTTGGCCAAAAAAGTACAGTTATAGTAAAATATATGGCTTAGTTGTGAATTAAAATTGTATACTCATAAGAGTTAAACACTCATCATTGGTAGAAGCACACATTATCACGTAACCACAGATTGGTGGGTGGGAGGAAGAATAGGCGGGTGCATGAGAGGACGTTGAGGAGAGATAAATCATCACAGCTAACAAGTAATATCAGTAAGCATGCATTGTTTAAAAATACAAAGGTAAATACCAGAAGAAACACCTAAAAGAGCTGAATTTTGTGACCTCTGAGAAGTAGGTTGAAGGTTTATTGAAAGGTAGGGAAGAAACTGCAGGATTTTCTTAAGAGCCTTGTAAAAGTACAATAACAGGAAAGGAGGGGTATCTCCTGTTGCCAAGTATTTGCCATCTCTGCTTTACAGCTATACAATTTAGGATAAATACCAAAAAAAAGATTAATATTGTAATTAAACTGGGAAAGGATACTTGGGAGGAAATTATTTGGCTTCAGTAGATTTTATTTATAACCCTGTGAGTTAAAGTCAATACCTACTACATAAAATCAAGGAATGAAGAGTACTTCATTTCATTTAGCAGATTACTAGATTTCATTACTGGAGTCACTGAAGAGGATAAAAAACATATACAGTCTACACCATCATGTAACTAGAGAAACGGTGAGTGGAAACATTCACAGATGAACTATGAGGGACAATGAGAAAAGCAACAAAGGCCAAGGAACTAATGAAAGAGAGGTGCATAGAGACAAGTTAACAATTTAAGAAGGAGAGCAAAGTTATTCAAAATAAAGTGTTCCTAGTGGATACAATAAATATTTTAAAACTTAAAGTGATTAAAGAATCTAAGTAGATCAAGTAAAAATAAGAAAATTTTACTTGATTTTTAAATTATTGATTGAAGAGAAAACAGCTGGGTGAAGAGTGTGGTGTTTTCCATAAGATATGAGAAGTTACAGGATACTTTAAGAGTTTAAAATGGTACGATAAAGCTATTGAAAAAAGCTAAATGGCTTGAGACACAGGGTCTGCAAATAGGGTTTTATAAAAAATTGTCTGTTTTGGTCCACCTTTTGCAGAAGTATGGACTACCACTGTAGGAAGGCAGAACACAAGTTTGTGAATAAAGAGAATGTTGCAATTTCCACATCACAAGAACTAATTTAAACACTTTTTCTCATTGAAGAGTATTATATAGTAAGGAGACCTGAACTTTTGGCTTCTCCACTAACTACTTAAACTTCTATCTGCTCTTGTGTGTATAGAAGACGAGGATAATGTGCTAGATGATCCAGTTCTGTGGTCCTGCAAGTACCCTTTCCAGAAGAGTGACTTCACGAAGTGAAGTCTTCTACCACTGAGTATAGTTGGGAAACTAAGGGGGACCAGTGGTAAATGTTAGCATGGTAATGAGTAGAGTAATAGATTTAGACGAGCAGCTCGGCCAGCCATACCATGTTTACTGACGCTTTGCCGTTCCTAGGATTTGTTTTTGTCCACTCTGGCCTTTTATCATCTCTTCCATCACCGTCCCCAAACTGAGTCTTTTGATAAGAACTTTACAATAATGTCAAACACCAGATTTGGATACTTGCTAAATCCTCAGACTTACCACCTACGTGGTATTCTGGGTCCTGAAGAAAGTGACTTTACTAACTCCACTCCGACTTTTTCATTTGTAAAATAGAAGAATACTGGTTGGCCTTCTTACACATCCCGTGTCCACCTGAAGTATTTCTATTCCTTGCATCCTCTATTGAAAATTTTTTCTATTGTTAAATACCACTGAAGGCCACCAGCACCCCTTATAGGAAAAAAAAAAGAAGGCTACTTACTGAGTTTGCTGCAGTGAGGGGGAAACGCACTTCTCAGATACCCTGGATGCATCTCAATGTTAGAGTAAATAGAGTTTTTTTGTTTTTTTTGTTTTTTTTTTTTTACAGGGACTGTTTGTGCTGGTGAGGTGTGTTTGTGAGGACCAGTCTAGCCATCAGATATCTACATGGTCTTTTTTTGGAGAGAGGAAAAAAGGAGACCTAGAACATCATTGATGAAAAGCAATGTTACTCAGAAAGAGCTGTTTTAGAGTGACTCGGCAGTCACTCAGAAAGACAGGATTTTAATTATTGCATGGCTAAATGTGGCCTTGTGTGTGTCCTGTTGAAAATACTTTGTTCTCTTGACCTCATTGTTTCTCACTGCAAATATCATTGTTGTGCTGCTAGCAACATGTGATCACCAGCAGGACTAATTTTTATTCTTTCTGTCACTAAGTCTTTAACATTACTATCAGTAGCCATCTCCTCAAGATACAGAAACTGTGTCACAGACAGTTGAAGTAGCTCCTTCAAGCTTACAAGGTCAGGAATGTGTGGAATACTCTCTTTCGCACCAACTCAACTCAGTCTATTAAAAATTAATCCTTCAAGGCATATGATATTTATAACCAAACAATGGAATTCTTGCAGTCCACTAAGTCAGAATTCATTTCTTCTCTCTGTTTACTTTGAAAACACTTGATACATCCGTAAAATTACCATCTCATGTAGGAAGATGACTTAATTCAATGTTTAAGGTTTATATATTTTAGATACTAGGATCTAAGTTCCCAATTCATGCCTACTTCTGATCCAAAATCTTCTTTCTCTAGCTTGTGAAAGCCTAGCCTTCTAGTTGCAATCCACTTCCCTGTGTATTTGAAGGCAGTTAATCGACAGAAATATATAAATTGTTTCTGGTCTCTAGTTTCTTTTCTCAGATCTGATTTGTATGCTCAACTAACATAACCAGAGCTCTTTCCTGATGTCCTTCTTCCTTAGCAATAACGGATTTCCTCCTATTCAAATTTTCCTTTGGACCTATTGAGATGCTTAGATTACCTTTTGCTCATTGGCATGACTGAGCAACTACCATGTTTTGTTTTGTTTTCACGTCTCCTGTAATAATCAGTTTAACTATTACTTATTATTTTACTCTTAATAGACATATTTAGAAAAAATATGACATTGCCCCAAAAGTTTCTAGGGAGTACCAAATGATCTAACAGTGATATTAATAACCCAAATTTATTGATTCATTGCTCCCCACCTGAAGATGCAGAATCTCAGTTCCCAAGTCAAAATCACTCCCTGTTCTTTCTGGAAGTCTAGTGGGTATCACATACAAAGTGAAGACAAATATGTATTTTACTTCTGTTTGCACACAGTAAGTAATCAAAACCCCTGTGTGCAGCACACATATGCTCAAGGATCAATTCATTTAAGCTTTCCCATTTCAGTTTTCACTGATGTTCCCTACTGGAAACTCACCTAAGGGAGGTGACTTACCCCTTCCAGAGCTGACAGTGATCTCCAGTAATACACAGAACATTCCCTAGAGCAGTTCTTCTCACACGACCTGTGCTGGAAGAAGAGTTTTCTCCTATAACCTGACACAAAGCCAATACATTTGTAAAATACAATAAAAAAGAATTTCCAGAGAAATAACATATTCTAGAATGTTACAGTGATGTCAAAGAGCTATCCAAGTTTCTGAATGCTTACTCTCAGTCTCTGTATTAATAGCTCATTGACTGGGAACCAAAGGGACCATACTTTGAGTAGCACTTCCTTGGCTATGGTCCTTCTTTTACTCCTCAGGTTGCTGCATCTTCACAGAAACTATTACCCTTCAAATTTTCAGCCAGAGTGCATATCATGCAAAGGTTAATAGAAAGCTCAGGTCTCCAAGTCTGTGTGGCACTTTTGTCATTTGGGTCCTACAAATAACATTGTCTGTGCATGAGTCCCATAAAGCCCCTTGTGAAGAAATGACACTTAAACTATTTCTCCTCCTTCTACGGACTTAGTCCTGGAATATAAGGCCCAACTGAGAAAAGTCACCACTGGTTCTTCTGTCTCTCTCCTTCTCTTTCCCTGAGACACTTCCCTCAAAGGATCAGGCTTCCCTCATTTATAAACTCATGAAAATAAATAACATGGGAGTCTCTGACCCAACAGTTTATCAGAATTTTGTTTTCAGCCGAGACTTTGTTTTCATGTGGTTCCAATTCAGTATATGATAATTCAGTCAGCCACTGCATGAAAAAGTAGATTGTGAATGATTTTGTCACTCTTTCCAATGCAGAAAAAAAATGGAATATGTGTTTACTAATGGCTAAGCTCTGTGATGAATGCTTTACCTAGCTCAGCTTCTTAAATCCTCAAGGCACTTTATGAGAAGGCCACAGACATCATTTCTATTTTACAGATGAGGGTACTGATAGTTGGAGAACTTCAGGAACTTGCCTAAGGATTCTCAACCAGTGATTAGCAGAGCTGCAATAATCAGTGTTGTCTAGAAAAACAGGAACAAGAGAAAGTAAGACATAAACAAGGTGCAAGATGGATGTTTAAAAGTTGATGCAAGAGTATAGGTTTCTTCAAGAAACAGACTCTTAACTACAGAGAACAAACTGATGGTTACCTGCGGGGATGGAGGTAGGGGGATGGGCTAAATTGGTGGTGGGGATTAAGGAGCACACTTGCTGTGATGAGTACTGGGTGTTGTATGGAAGTGTTGAATCCCTATATTTTACACCTGAAACTAATATTAAACTGTTTTAACTAACTGAAATTTAAATAAAAATTTAAAAAAGAATATAGGTTTCTTCAGTAGGTGGGGATATATGGACTTCTACAGAACAAATTCTTCTATAGAAAACACCAGTTTGGGGGGAAGAAAGAAAGAAGGAAATGAAAACTGACATTTATTTTGAGCAATGGTACAATATTTGTTTATCTGACAGGTTCATCTAATTCCCTGGCTATAACCAAATAATTAGAAAAGGGGGATGCAAGTTAAAGGAGGTTTATGACTTTCTGCATTTGAGGAATGTACCCCTACTTGCTTGACCTGCAACTGATTCCTCCTCCACTTTGTTTCAATCCATACTAACCAACTCAGACATCGAGAAGGAGGTACAAGAGGAGCCCATGCCTCCAAAAATATTGGTTCATTATCAGTGTCAATTTCATAGTAGTTTCCATATTCATTGCACAGACTTCTGCCACTATTCTCACCCCTGATAGCCATTTTCCCTGACTTTGGGCTCTAGAGATATTAGCCAGGCCCTCCTTCTTATTTCGGTCTGGCCCTTCCCCCCAATAAAAGTTATGTGTGCTTATGGGATTGGTTCTTACTTCCTCCAGCTTGGTTATAGCCATCTTGAATTTGGCCAGCAGTATGCACATTTGTTTGTTTTCCCTGCCTGGTGCCCTTACCCTCTTCAGCTAACAAAGCCACTTACTCCTTGTGGGGAAAGGCATTTCATGCAGGTTGGGGTAAGGCTGATGCTGCACTATTCACACCACATGCACTACACTTGTTTCAGAAAGGCTCATGATTCAGGCTGAGTCAAGTTCTCAGTGGAACGTGTTACTCTGAGCTCTCTAGAGAGTTTCTTTTTCTTCTGAGGGAGTTCTTGGACTGTCAATGCTTTCCTGCCCACCAAACACCTAGGGATGAGGAAACTAGAGGCATCGCTTGAACCCCTGGTTCTATACAGTCCTGAAGCCAGTAACACTGCATTTATGTCAGCACTTTGTTACTGTTTTTGTATTTTTTTTAACTTAGATTGAGTAGGATTTTTGTCAATTGCAGCCAAAGCACTTTTCGTTAAATCACTGATCTATTGAAAACCTGACTGGGATTAGACCCTGGATTTTGTGTCTCTACCTAGATCGATGATAAGTCCACGCCCATTTTAAAGCAATTTTACTCCTTCTTTGTCCACATTTGCCATGTTCTTTTCAACCCTCTGGCCTAATCAGATGTCCTCGTACTTTTCAAGGCTATTCTGCCTTGCTGTATAAGTTCTGATGTGAAAAACTGTATTTAAAAAAAAAAAAGCCCACGAAGACCTCTACTACATATATTTTAACCAATATATTTTCTAATAAGAAACAAGGGCACAACTAACACCAGTATAGTAAATTATGAATTAAAGACATTAATTTATACGTATTGATGCCAGGTCTACTAGTAACAACTACTGCAAGAACAGAATCACAAGGATGATGTCAGAAGAAAAGAATTCTTGGGAACAAAGTGAATGCAAAAAGTCAATACCCACAATCAATAAAAATAACTGGTTTAGAGTAAATAAGAAATTTTAAAAAATGTAATGGGAATGAAAAACTTGGCTACTATACTATATATTACATAATTTTTCCTTAGGAATAATTTTTACACTCAACTTGCAAAGAAGGACTGTAACATACTTATCAGTCAACACCCTTATTAAGATGCATGATACATGTTTGTTGATGATGGTTTACTGAAGAAACTTCTATGAATTTTCATAGAAACATACAATACTATAAAGCAACATTTCCTTTGTCTTTTATGCATTAATTATGTTTGTCAACTACCACCTGGAGGTAGGATATCTTCGTGGAGAGGTTTTTATTGCTATTATTATTATTTATGGAACAGCAAGCCCACACAATTGAAAGGCAACAATTGAAATCATATGAAAGAGATTCAGTCTTGTAGCAGGGATTTTCAATGCTGCTCACAGAAGATATGATGTTTCAGGGTAAAATCTTGCCAAGGTCAAAATGTGGAGGAAAAAAAAGAACAAAGAGATGCAAAACCACTTCATATAAGGTTGCTGCTCAAGGGTAAGAGGTTTGGAGAATTAGGGTATAAAAAAGGTATAAAAAATATTGGAAATCTGTAATTTAAGATTTTAAGCTAGTTAGCAACAGAGGATAAAAAATTGGCTGTTATCAACAAGGCAGTAATCAAGTAAGGCTCTTTAGAAATAAACATATTATGATTATTTTAAAGATTGAATGAACATAATTGCAAAGAAAAGTGCCAGAAAAACAACAACAACAACAAAAATGCAACTGAGACTCAAAGTTAAGTATGAAGTAACTCAGAAAGAGGGCACACCTTGTTTATGATTACTTCTTAACTGTTTTTGCAATGTAATGTTTGAAAGGACAAATAGCAGATAACAGACCAAGATGTAGATTTAACATTGATGATGTAAAAACCAGAATGAAACATGGGTATTTCAAAGAATAGGTATTAAAAATAGGTTTTATGTTTCTATATGTTGCATCAGAAAAATAGACAAGTAAAATATATATGTAGATACAAGAAGGACAAGTATGTGAAGCTCTTTGGAAAGCCAAGCATTAGCAAAATACAAAACACTATATTTTTACTCTTTAAGTCCTTGTATTTCAAGATGCATGTCCATATATACAGAACTGGTGTCTTGTTTTGACTATTTTTCCTTTTTCTCTCTTTTTTGGGAGGGTTGGAGGAGTGGTATTTGAATTAAAATGAATTAAGTAAAAGAATTAAAATAAATATAGTCTATATCTAAGTATATACTTTTGAGCATCACTGTTTAAAAATGGCTAAAAGCAAGTCACTGAGAAAGAGTTCAAAGGGAATGAAAACCTAAAAAAAAAGAAGGTCAATGAATAAAAGGCATATATTAGAAAGATTTGAAATGCCTCATATGCATTATTGAGTTAAAACCAAAAGCATACAGATTATTATAGATTATAGATTATAGAATGCCTCAGGAAATGTGGGATTGAATTTTTTAATAATCCGTGATCACATACACTAATACCCGAAGAGTGGAAGGTGGGAGTGACAGTAAGGGGATGTAGTAAAATTGCAAGGGAGTATATTTGAAAAGTATATTAATATTACTTGTAATTTTTATGTACAGTAGATAAAGTGATATTTCGTTTTTGTAAGTCAAACTAAGGAAAGGATGTGAGACTTTTACTTTCACTGAAAAGGCATGTTGAAAGGAAGTATTTAAATATCTCTTGCAAACCTACTTTTAGACAGGCACAATGATACAGGGTGGAGATACAGGATTTGAAAAACAGTATTTATCTTCCTGGAACTTCTGGGCTCTCTTAGTCCGTTCAGACTGCCATAATAAAATACCACAGACTGAGTGACTTAAACCACAGAAATTTATTTCTCACAGTTCTGAAGGCTAGAAAGTCCAAGGTCAAGGTGCCAGCCAATTGGGTTCCTGGTTACAGCTTTCTTCCTGGCTTACAGATGGTCACCTTCCCCCTGTGTCCTCACATGACCTTTTTTCTGTGTGTAAGCAGAGAGAGAGAGAGAAAGAGAGAGAGAGCGAGAAAGAGAGAGAGAGCAAGCTCTCTGGTGTTTCTTCTTATAAAGGGCACTAATCCCATTGGACTAGGGTCCCACTCTTATGACCTGATCTAACTTACTACATCCAAATACCATCGTATCAGGCATTTGGGCTTCAGCATGTGAATGGGGGTGGAGGGGTGGAGGTGGGAGACTGGAATTAGTGCATAGCATGGGCTAAAGATAAAGATAATGAACTCACAGATTGGTGAATCTTCACAAGTGGACGAACTGGCAAAAACTGCTAGGTCAAGAAAGAAAATACTGCAAAAATCTCAGTAATCAGAACATGTCCCTTCCAGGCCCAACCACACTGCTCATCCAAAGGCAACAATTATCCTAGCATCTAACAGCATTCATTAGTTTTTAACGTTAATCAGTTTTGCCTATTTTAAACATTTATATAACAGAATTATATAATACATATTATTTTGTGCCTGGCTTTTCTTCATTCTCAATAAAAGACTGAGATTTGTCTGTACAATTGGCATAGCAATATGTCATTGATTTTCATAGTCGTACAGTAGTTTGTTGTGTGGAAATTGCATAATTTTTGTACCCATTTTATTTTTGGTGGTCATTCATTTTTTCCCCTTCTTTTGTACCCTTAACATAATGAAACTTGTGGACATTTTTGTGTATATGTCTTGGGATGCAGACAGGCACATTGCTGGTAGGTGTATACCCAGGAGAGGAACTGCTGGGTCAGAGTGGATGTGGGCATTTGGATTTGTAGATACCACCCCATCGTTTTCCAAAGTTAAACAGCAAATTTAAACCCCCCAAACAGCATATGAGAATCCCAGTTGTGCTACATTTTTGCCAATATATGGTGGTGTTAGTCTAATTCATCTTAGCCATTCTGTTATGTGTTCATTAGTCTCTAAATGTGATTTTAATTTGCATTTTCCTAAATACTTTTTAAATTTTTTTTTTGGCCCATTTTTGTATTTGGCTATCTGGGGATTTTTTTTCTTACTCATTTTTAGAAGATTTTTATATATTCTGCATATACATAATTTGTCAGTTAAATATGTTGCAAATATGTTCTTCTGTCCTGTGGCTTATTTTTCACTGCCTATAGTACATTTAATAAAGAGATCACCTTCATTTTAACAGATCTAAATTATCAATATTTTCCTTTCTGTTTAAGAATAATTGTTTCCTATTTAATAAATATTTCCCCACACCAAAATCATAAATACATTCCATATGTTATTTGTTAAGAGCTTTATGCTTTAGCTTTTATATAAAAATAAAACTTTGTAATAATAATTTATTATAATAAGCACAATAATAATATCATCTACTTGGAATTGGTTTTTGTTCATGGTATGAGAGAAGGTTAAAATTTCATTTTCTTAAAGGGATGTCCAAATGAACCAGCATCATTCATTGAAGAGATCTTTTGAATGCATCTTTTTCCCACTCCTCTAAAGGCATCCTCTTTTTTGCACTAAAGTGGCTTTATATTTTAGCTTATCACCGTAGTCTATATCAATGGGCTATTTACGCATATTTCCACCCATACTTCCAATTGTCTTAATCACTATGGCTTAATAACAATTTTTACAATCTTTACTCCAAAAATATTTTTAAGATTTTATTTATTTATGTGACACAGAGAGAGGGTGCACAAACAAGGGAGTGGCAGGCAGAGGGAGAAACAGACTCCCCACTTAGTAGGGATCCTGATGTGAGGCTCTATCTTAGGACCCTGGGATCATGACCTGAGTGGAAGATGCTTCACAGACTGAGCAATCCAGATGCCCCTACTCCAAGTTTTAAAACTGTTTTACTTGAAACATATCTGGGCTATTGCTGCCTGTTTGCACTTCCATATAAATTTTAGAATCTTATCAATTTCTACAAACTGAAACTTCTGAAATCTTCATTGATATTATAATGAGTTTATGGATCAATTTGGAGAAAATTGATATTTTAGTTCATGAAAACAATATGCCGTTCCTCATATTAAGGCTTTCTTTAATCTTACAAAAATACTTTGTACTTTTTTGTGTAAAATTTTTGTACAACTTTTGGGTGCCTGGGTGGCTCAGTGGGTTAAAGCCTCTGCTTTCGGCTCAGGTCGTGATCTCAGGGTCCTGGGATTGAGGCCCGCATCGGGCTCCCTGCTCAGCGGGGAGCCTGTTTCCCCCTCTCTCTTTCTGCCTGCCTCTCTGCCTCCTTGTGATCTCTCTCCCTCTGTGAAATAAATAAATAAATAAATCTTTAAAAAAAAATTTTTTTGTACGACTTTTGTGAGATTTATTATTAAGTATTCAGTGGTTTTTGATGCTGTTGCAAATAATAGCAATTTTCTTAGTTTCATTTTATAAGTGTTTATGGTTGATATACAGAAATGCAATTGATTTCATTTCCTGACTTTGTATCCAAAGACCATTTTACATTTAGATATTAATCCCAATAGTTCTTCCATAGATTCTTTGGGATTTTCAACATACATACAATTAAATCTGGAAGGCATTTTTATTTTTTCCTTTTGAATTCTTATATCATTTTTTTTCATGATACTTCACACTGTCTGCAATTTGGAGTACATATTTGAATAGAGGTAGTGATAGAGGGTGTATTTACCTACCCTATTGCTTTCAGTTGGAAATCTTAGCATAAATATTTTTTGTAAGTACCATTTATCTAAAGGAAAATTTTTTCTATTTCTGATTTACTAATAGTTTTTGTGTCAGCTGTCTTTTTCTGTCTCTTTTGAGATAATCATATAATTTTTATTTTTTATTTTTATTGTGATGCATGAGCTACCTACCCACATCAGCATTCTTAGAATAAATCCAACTTGGTTATAATGTACTTTGTTTTCTACAGATCACTAGATTTGATTTACTTTTTTTTATTAAAGACTTGAAATTGGTGTACCATCCTTGTAAAAAAATATTGACCTTGTAAGACAAATTGGAAATTGCTCCCTCTTCGGTTTTCTCTGGAATAGTTCATGATTATGTTACTTCCTCTAAATCATTTACAGAATTTACTATTGAACAAAACACAGTCTGTAGCTTCTTTTGGAAGACAGCTCTTTTTTAGAGAGTTGACTAATTTAATAGATATAGGATCATTGCTTTCATTTTTTCACTTCTTGTGTTTTGGTATATTTTCAGTGTTTCTTTAGTGGGGAGACTGTCAAATTCATCTAACTGTTCCATTTCTTTGAACACAGTTCTTTTCAGCTGGCTCTTACTATCATTTTCATACCTACAGTTAGTGTCTTAGTAGTTTCCCCTTTTTCATTTTTGACAGACTAATTTGTTCTTCCCCTTCTTGGTCAGGTTAACAAGTTTATTATTGAGTTTACTGATATTTTTTATAACAGTTTAGATGTTCTTCACCTTCTCTGAATTGTTTTTCTTCTATATTATTAATTTTCACTAATTGTCATTATTTCCTTCTTTATATTACTTTTGTGGTTCATCTGTTGCTGTTTTCTGCTAGAAATAAGGGATTTTAGAATATTGATGTTAGTCTTTTTCTTTTATAATAAAATCATTTTATTATTATAGCAAAATATATGCAATATATTTCCACTAAGTATGATTTTACCTGCATCCTACTGGTTTTAAAATCCTTATTTTCATGATCCATCAGCTCAAACTATTCTCTAATCTACATTTTGATTTCTTCTTTGATCTATGGGCTACAGGCAAGTTTGTCACATAATTTTAAAACATTTGGTGATACTTTGATTACCTTTGTTTTTACTTCTGGATTAATTTTACTAGAGAAAGAACATATTCTGTCCGATTTCCCTTCTTTGATATTTGTTATGACATACGCATTTGACAAAATATTCATGTATGGTCATAAATGAATTAGAAAGATAGATTAGATAAATAGATAGATGATAGACAGAAAATATTAATTAGGTTGTTTGTAATTGTGTGGCTCAGTTCTTCCTTTCTTACTTATTTACTGATAGAAATGTTTGTTCTATCATATAATGATAGAGGCATTGAATGAGTATAAAACTTTTAATTTTCTAAGTTTGGGCTTTATACATATTAAACTATACTTTTGGTTGCATTGAATTTATAACTATTATTTCCTCTTCAAGTTTTTCCTTTATTGTTATGAAATATCACTTTTTAGCTCAAATAATGCTTCTTACCTTAACATCTATTTTGTTTGATATTTATATAGTTCCACCAGCTTTCTTCTGGTTAGAATTTGAATGATATGTCTTTTTTCTATCTTCTCACTTTCAATTTTCCTGTATATTTTTATATATGAAATATTCAAAACATTTTTGTTTATATTGATAATTATATCTTATTTATACACTTATTTATAGCACTTTTAAGTGCCATAAGTTTTCTCCCCCTTTTCATAAATCTAGTTTGACTATCATTGTCTTTTTCTTTTAAAATTTTATTTATTTATTTACAAGAGAGAGAGAAAGAGAGAGGAATAAGCAGACTCCCTGCTGAGTGGGGACCCTGATGTGGAGCTCAGTCCCATGACTCTGAGATCATGACCTGAGCCAAAATCAAGAGTCAAATGCTCAATTGACTGGGACACCCAGGCAGCCCATCTCTGTCTTTTAGGACGGGGGTTGGGAAGCTTCTTCTGCACAAGGTCAGAGAGTAAATATTATTTTATTTTTATTTATTTTATTTTTATTTTATTATTTTTAAGATTTTATTTAAATATTTGATAAATTGAGAGAGAAGGTATGTGAGTGGGGTTTGGGGGGCAAAAGGTGGGGAAGAAAGAATCACAAGCAGACTCCATACTTAACATGGAGCCCCATGTGAAGCTCAAATTCATGACTGCAAGATCATGACCCCAGCCCAGACCAAGAGTCAGATGTTCAACTGACTGAGCCACCAAGGCACCCCCAGAGAGCAAATATTTTAGACTTTGTGGGTCACATCTACTGTGTATCACAATTCCTCAACCCTGCTATTACCATGCAAAAGCAGCCTTAGATAATACGTAAATGAATGAAAGTAGCTGTTTTCCAATGAAACTTACTTATTTTAAAAAAAAAAAGGCAGCAAGCTTATTTCAGTTTGTAGAGTGTAATTTCCCAACCCTTTTTAGAAGTGTTAATTAAGTTTGGGATGCCTGGATGGCCAAGTTGGTTAAGCATCCAACTCTTGATTTTGACTCAGGTCATGATCTTAAGCTTGTGAGATGCTGTGTGCTAGGCATGGAGCCTGTTTAAGATTCTCTCTCTCCATCTCCCTGTGCCTCTCTACCCCCCCAAAAAAATGTTTAAAAAAGTATTAATTAAGTTTATATTGTTTTATCTCATATGTTGGGGGTTCAATCTAATACCTTATTTGTTTTTTCTTTGTCCTACTTGTAATACATTTCTTTTTTTCCCTTTTATTTGATTAACTAAGGATTTTTTTCCATCTTTCAGTGTTTACATTATACATTCTTTCACTATTCCTTAAATGATTTTGCTGGAAATTACAACATGTATCCTTTAGATTTGCTATGATCTTATGTAAATTAGCCCTTATTACTTCCTAGATAATCTTAGAACTCCATTTATCCCTCTCTTGCTTCTTGTGTTGTTTATTGCCACATATTAATTCTATATATTTTTCTCTGTAAAACATAATTACTATTTTTATACATCCATAATTTAGATTTAATCACATTTCTCATTCCATATATCTTCTACATTCTTTTATAAAATTCCAAGCTTTCAGGGGCAGCTGGGTGGCTCAGTCATTAAGGGTCTGCCTTCACTAGGTTCATGATTCCTGGGTCCCGGGACAGAGCCCTGCACTGGACTCCCCGCTTGGTGGGAAGGCTGCTTCTCTGCTTGTGTTCCTTCTCTCTCTGTCTCTCTCTGTCAGTTAAATAAATAAATAAAATCTTTAAAAAAATTCCAAGCTTCCATATTGGAAAAATTTCTTTTTGCCCAAATAATGTCCTTTCATTCTAAGTGCATATTCCTGAGAAGGATGGAGAGTAGTATATGATACTGAAATTTTTCTTCTTTTTTTTTGGTCATTAATCTAAAATCATGAGAGCTAAAATAAATAAATAAATAAATAAATAAATAAATAAATAAATAAATAAAAGAAATCATGAGAGCTACTTCTGTTAATTTCCCTTCCCTTTGGGATTGTTATCTCTCACTTTACAGCACCTGACGGCTTCAAAGAGATTTTGTATTCTAAATTTTGCTCAAATTTTTTATCTTCTCTCTATACGATATTATATATTATAGTACATATATTTTTTTCCAGAAATGTGATCTGCAACAACTTAATGTGGCATAACTTGGGGCACTTGGGTGGCTCAGTCATTAAGCATGTGTCTTCGGCTCAGGTCATGATCCCAGGGTCCTGGGATCAAGCCCTGCATTGGGCTCTCTGCTCAGTGGGAAGCCTGCTTCTCCCTCTCCCACTCCCACTGCTTGTGTTCTGTCTCTCACTGTGTCTCTCTCTGTCCAATAAATAAAAAAAATATTAAAAAAGAAACCCTTAATGTAGCATAACCAAAACAATCTTTTTTCTTTTTGTATGTCCATATAATCTCCTTTTCCCCGTTAAGCAAAGATAGGGGAAAGGATAGCACAGCAACATACTCTGTTCTGTTTTCTAAAACCACTGAAATTGACAAAAGAGCATATATTTTAGGTTATTTCTTGTTTGTTTTTTCATACCAGCAGGATCCTGGAATCCTATTCATGTTTAGGTTTGCAGTTTTCATATAAACTGTCCTGATCCTCTCCCATTATAATCTTTTAGATTGATATGCATTAAAGTTCTCTTCCCACAGTCACACCCGTTCAAATGAGCAGGCACCTTGACCATATACCTTTTTAATGGGTTACTGAATTGCTTATTTGGCCACTTAGTCATAATTTTTAAAGCCTGTAACTTCACTTTGCAAGACAGACCAAATTACTTCACCACAGTTTATCAGAATAAGTCCACATAATCTGCTAGGAAGTCTTTCAACTACAAGACACTAAGAAATAACTCTTTTGTATCTCATGCCTTCCATAAAGTATCTTGATTTTTTTATTCTAATGGGACATTTTTACAATGAAGATACTTATTTCCTACCTTTTATTTTACTCTATAATTACAAAATCTTATTGCCATGAAATTTTTTTTCTAACACAGTAAAAAAAACACAAATTTCTTTGTAATTTTCATCTCATCATTTAATATAGTTTTAAAGTCAACTATGATCAATTTTATCTGAAAAATTAAATAAAAATTTAAATAAATAAAAAGAAATGAAATAAAGCATTGCATGAATGTTATCTTTCACACAAATATCCCAAAGTCCTTTGCTTTTTTTTTTAATTTTTTTTTTTTAAGATTTTATTTATTTATTTGACAGAGAGATCACAAGTAGGCAGAGAGGCAGGCAGAGAGAATGGAGGAAGCAGACTCCCTGCTGAGCCCGATGCGGGGCTCAATCCCAGGATCCTGAGATCATGACCTGAGCCGAAGGCAGAGGCTTTAACCCACTGAACCACCCAGGTGCCCCAAGTCCTTTGCTTTTTTGTATATCGTTTATATAGTAAATGTGTAAACAGAGGCACAAGCAAGACAATTTAACTTGCTTGGGGCCATGTAGGGCAGACAGTGTAATATAATTAGTGCCCAGATCAATCAGTTCATCTGTTTTTTTTTTTTTTTTTTTTTTTTTTTTTTTTTTTTTTTTTTAAAGATTTTATTTATTCATTTGACACAGAGAGAGATCACAAGTAGGCAGAGAGGCAGGCAGAGAGAGAGGAGGAAGCAGGCTCCCTGCCGAGCAGAGAGCCCGATGTGGGCCTCGATCCCAGGACCCTGGGATCATGACCTGAGCCGAAGGCAGCGGCTTTAACCCACTGAGCCACCCAGGTGCCCTCAGTTCATCTGTTAATCAATGTGTACTGTGCTCAGTGTTGGTTGGAGCAGTGAATCTTAACCAGGAGCATGCATCAGAATCTCCTGTGATGGTTTTTTTAAAAACTGCATCTAGGGTCCTAACTCCCAAGGTACAGCAATTTGAAACATGTGGATTATTAAGGAGCTCTACAAATGATTGGGATGCACAGTCTTACTTGAAAGACATGCTTTAGCCATTGGAGGATAAAGAATAAATGGGCATTGACTCAGGGAAGTTGAAAAAAAAAAAAGAAACACTTAAAAATATATAAAATAACATGTAATTAAAAATTGAATTTTCTGGCACAGGGTGAGTTAGAAAGACTTCATTAGGAAGATTAAAATTGATCTGCACCTTCAAGATTTGCAAAGCTGTTAGGAATACATGGAAAGGCAAAAAAATTATAACATCAGCAAGAGCACAGAAGTAGAAATAATCATTGTTTGGGAATCAGGGCAACGGACAGATAGTTACCTCAAAGTAGAAACAGTTTCTGTCTTGTTCACTGCTTTATATACAATAGTGTCACCTGCTGAACAAACACGTGAATAGATGAGTGAACCAATTTCTTGGTTCACTTATTATTACTAAATAAGAGTGGCATATTCTTGTGATGGAATAGTGGGAAATAGTAATGCACATAGATGACCTTGATAGCCAGCAAAGTACTTAAAACAGGGGCCAATAAATTTTAAAAAAGTTATTTGAGCTAGATTCATTACAAGATTACCAACAACATGCCCTAGAAGGATGCCACACTTGAAAAGAAGCCAGCTGAAAAATGTGTCACAATAATGCTGGTGTGTAATAATCAAGGTCTTGCATTATTTTCATAAAATAAAAATAAAGCCCACTAGCAAATAAAGAGGGCACACACAGGGCTGAGAAAAATCCTTCAAAGCAGATGTCAAATATTATATAGCATGATTTGATTGTTCAGTTTAATACCGCATGTTAGCTAATGTGATGATTTGTTGCCCTTACCTTGCAATTGTTCTCAGAGTCAGTCTTATCCTACTGTCTTTCTTTATCCTCTCATATCTATCTCCTTATTCTTGAACTTTGTCTTCTTAAATATATTTAGCTAAAACCATTAAATACTAGAAAATTCTGGTTGCTAAATTTTTATTATAATTGGCTATATTCTATTGGCATGACAGTTTAAAAACTCAATTTAGGCTTCAATATTTTAGAATTGATTTACCCTAGAGTGTATATAGAGGAATAAGAGTGAAAAATCATATTTTGCTTTAAAAGAAGACAAGAGATGATAATACTCTTAGGTATTCTTTAGCGTATAATATATATTAAGATAGTTTGGGGTTGGGGTACCTGGGTGGCTCAGTCAGTTGAACATTTGTCTTTGGCTCAGATCATGGTCCCTGGGATCGAGTGCAGTGCTGGGTTCCTTGCTCAGTGGAAAGCCTGATTCTCCTTCTCCCCCCTGCTCATGCTCTGTCGCTACCTCTGTCTCTCTCCCTCTCAAATAAATAAATAAATAAATAAGATCTTTAATTAAAAAAATAGTTTAGGTAAATGCCAGAAATTTATGGTCTGTTATTTAAAACTGTTTTTAAGAAGTCTGAACAATACTTTACAATTTTTGTCTTTATAATCTTTGTCTTCAGATACCATATTTTAGAGACTTCCTTTACTGATCCCTTTTAGTTTTTTCATAAAAACTCTAACTTAGCAGTGTGATTTATGTGTGCATTTTCAGAAATACAGGTTATTTCATAAGCTGAGAATATGAAATAATGACCAGTTAGGCAGTATTTACAGTATACAGAGTCTGAAGCTAAAATACCATAATTAGCAGAACTTTAATTGCTGGGATTGTAAAAGAAAGAAAAGAAATCTGTACTAGAGTATCCTCGGCCCCACAATTACCTGAAGGATGACTGAGGAAATTCTAAGAGGAGAAAACAGCATATAAGTCCATCTCCATAGCTAATCAGATATTCAAAGGAGTCACATTCACTCTTTCAGGCCAATGGGGGAATGATGCAACTAATTCAAGGAATTACTGTCCATCCTAATGGACTAAATGGGCAGGGGAGAAGATATATTTCCTCTGCTTTGTATTACTGGGGAATTTTAGCTAGAGTGCAAATGTATTCAGAACAGAAAACTTGTATCATTATGGTTAGGTAGGCTGGAAGCAATAAGAATTTTTTTCTGAAGGCAAAAATTGATGCCAAATGCAAAATTATTGCTGGATTTAAAGAGCTGAGATGACCTTAGGAGGAAGAAGTTAACAGCTCCCAATGGACCAAAACAACATCTACCTCTAAAAAGTGAACTATATGAGTGTTCACTGAGTATTATGCTCCCCTCCATCACCACTCACCATTTCACTTGTTTTGACACCATTCATGGATTAAACGATTGACCTTTGAAAACTGATGGTTATTTGAAGGCTGAGGTTCCTGTCTTACTAATGCCAATTTACCTAATCTTTGATGAGATGGGGGAAAAAACTGGCTTTGCATATAAAAGCTACATTAGCTTGAATGTTTACATGTTTATGTCTGAGTATAGGCATCTATCAAGTATTCAAACCAAAGAGGAACAAGAAGAGTATTTAAATCATGCATGGATCTTAGAGACAGAGAGAGACATCTACTGGTCCATTTATTACCAATCCCAAGCACCTCCCCCTCCACTGTAATTAATGTAACGTTTTCTCTCTTTACAGCTGACAGCCAAGAGCATAATTAGAGTCTAATAAAACACGGAAAAGTCACAAATGCAAAGTGGAATAAACAGTAAACAGTGAGGGAGGCGAGGATTCGGGAGTGTGATGGCTGGGTAATGCCTCAGATAAACTGTGTGCACACTGACACTGTCACGCTCTCGGCAGCCCCAAGTGTGCTGGTAGCCTGGTGCAGACAGACAGCTCGAATTAATCCCAAGAGGAGCGCATGACAGGCGAGTGAAGCAGACAATTAGAATGAAGGAGGAAATTGGAAATGGCAAAGGTGTGAACATATGTCAAATTACAACTAAATGATAAATTACAATTCTGTCATTGGAATAAGCGGTAATTAAGAAAGATTTCAGCTCTCCTTCTTGAAAAAAAAAATAAGAGAGAATCACATTTTTTTCCCCCAGTTTAGATTTGTTTGCTGAATTGTTTCCATCCATCTCACACATGGGGCTGGATATTCCTGACTTTGGGGCTGCATTATTTGTGTACATTAAGGATAATTCTTTTCTTTCCTCTTCCCCATTTTCCAGACTGGCAGAATGATAGTGTCAAAATGAACAGGAAGCTGATAGTATCTGATATAAAAACCTGCACTGAGGTTTAAAAAAAAAAAAAATGAGGCTTGCTGCTGAATGTGCTGCCGTGCTCTAATTATTTTAAACAAGCACTGCTCAGTCCAGCTGACAATTAGGAAAGTCTGCTTTATGGCTTGGGGGATTCGTATGAAACCTCATAATCACTGTATACACGTCCTTTTCGTTTAGACAGTAATGAATGTGGGTGGGGTTTCTTGGCAGTTTTCGGCCACTTAACCACAATTTAAAACAGCTGTGTAATTATCATGAGTTTTTTTGAATCCAACATCCAATTCCAATTTGGAGTTTGTAACACCTGTGGTTTGTTACCCCCACTAGGACCAAGGCAGGGGACTGACAGAAGCCAAAGTGCAGAGCTGGCAAAAACAGCCTGGGAGATGGCTCCTTGTCCCACAGGGCCTCTACGTGCCAAGACACAGCTGAAGAACAAATCATCACAAAGGCAAATCTCACATATAAACATGAGGTGCGGTGTGCAAGGAGGTGCTCTTCAGCAGAGTCAAGACAGCGTAGACTAGTCTCCAACTCCTAAAAAAGCAGACATGTCAGAGAGTTATATCACCCTTGCAAACTCTATGAAGAAGGAGGGGGAGAGGGAAACACGCCCATGGAAAGGGTCATATAGGTCCTGTACCGAAGGTGACGGTCTTTGATTAGCACATCTCAAAGCAGATGCAGTTTCATTTGATGACCATTTTCAAATATTGAGTACTTATGCATTAATTTTAGAAATGCAACGACGTTAATAATAATATTAGTAGTGATTTGCATGAGAATTTGGATTGAAATAAAATTTATTAATGTGTAAGCGAAACACCCACATGTTATTTATAAGATAAGCTAACTCTAAATTTTCTGTGCATTATTTTTGCTTTTGAAAGTGCTTGCAACACAAAATATAGTTCTACATTCACAGAACAATGACGTTGTACAATTATCTAGTGTCTAAAAAAGAAGATTGAAATAACGAAAGCTCCTCTTAGAACAAATGCAAATATTTACATTATTTTGTCCTCAGCCTCCTTCTAGGGCAAAAAGGAGACAAATATCCAAAAAGCTAAATAAAATTCTCCAACAGAGAGGTCAGAGACTCCAATGATCTTCCGGAATAAATCAATTTCTAGCTGCTGTGGCCAGATATTGTAGTTCAAGGCCTTGAGAGCTTAATTGGGGAAGTATGTTAAAAGTTAAAGGGCCAGAGTAATGTTAATTACATGAGGTTTTTCTTGTAGAAAATCTGTCCAACACAATCCCACCCTCCCTCTTTCTTAGATAGGGGTATGATCCCACACCACACTTCTGTAATTTGACAAGGTTTATTTTAAAAGCAATTTATTTGTAGTCGTGTATATGCTTCACAAGTAATAGAGCCTAATGTGTTCATTTGTTATATTCTTAGTACAGTTTGGGTTAAGAAGCCTCTGACACTGCATGCCAGAACTTCAGAAGGGTTTAAATATGGAACAAATTAAGGGCTGGGTTTCAATTCTTCCTTCTTTTGAAAAGTAAGGGGTGAGAAAAAAATGAATTATAATTGTTGCTCCAATTCTGTTTCCTTCCAGAAATAGAAGTTCTTCTATGGAAACATGAATATAGGAGAGTAGCCAGAAAAAATCTTGGACTTTTACTCCAATTAGAAAAAAGTGTTCATAAAATATAATCTGGCAGAAATATCACTAAATATTTATTATAAACAACCTAACAGATTAATTAATGCTCTATATAATAAAAGTACCACATTAGTCCTCTTATTTGGTACTTTGTAAATATAGAGACAGGTAAATATGAATAGTAGAAATCATTTTCCAACCATATAATGTTCCACATTCAACTTATATTTAAGATACATTTTTTCCATGTCTACTAAAGCTAAATAGCTTTGAAGTTAATGGTAGAGCACAAACTCCTTTCATGACATAATGTGGTATATAAAGTTAGTTTCTAGATATTACATTTTTTAACAGCAGACTAGGTCCCCATATTTGCCACATCTGTTAACTTTCCAAAGAGAAGACTTTGTTTAATAGCCACCAAAGGCTACAGAAATTATTTGGTTAGAAAAGGACATGTTGACTTGATATACACTTTGCATATAGATGTCATGTTGGAGAACATTTTTCAGAAGATTTTCAACCTATGGTACACATAAGCTTGGGGTGTGTGGGCACGTAAATCTGCATTTTGGGCAAGCATCTCACGTTCCTTTCATGTGAGCTTGGACTCTGACACAAAGCTTCCCTGTTGCCTAGGCCCAGGAAAGTTGTTAGCACCAGAGTGAATACTAGAACAAGATAGCTGGGAATAGAGACCAGTTTTCTGATCTCCTGTCAACCTCCTTTATGAAATTATATTGAAATTATATTCTTGAACAAGTTACTAATATATAAAGTGACCAAATCATGTCCTAATTTCTATGTTCAATTCTCTGCTTGAAATTAGGAAAATCTGACAATGATGATTATTATACATTATTTTCCCTATAGATTTCAATGCTGCGGTTTACCAATTTAGAAAAATACATTAAGAGTCATAAGCACATTGCTAATTTTAGTCCATATGGAATACTGAAGAGTACTGAAATATGGAATTATGTAAGGAAATTTTACTAAGAATTAGGTCAAGAGTATCTATCATTCATAATACATTCAAATACACAGTTTTCCTAAAATATTAAACCCTTTTAATTTTTAAATTTTCCCTGTACAAATTGTGGTACAGTTGCATGTTTAACAGTTATACATTCAGGTAATGATACTTTAGACATAAATGCACCCTGAACACATTTTGAATATCATGGTGAAATATTATTCAGTGGTCAGTAGCCAATGACATAAGCATGGCAAAACAT
The DNA here is from genome assembly GCA_002007465.1 of Ailurus styani. Taxonomy (NCBI): domain Eukaryota; kingdom Metazoa; phylum Chordata; class Mammalia; order Carnivora; family Ailuridae; genus Ailurus; species Ailurus styani. Next base: position 5,696,872 of record LNAC01000032.1, on the reverse strand, counting down.
TCCACAAGTCTAATCTCAGGATATCTGACTGGAATCTTATTTAAAAATTAAAGAGTATATGACATAATACAAAATATATATATACATATTAGTCTCTATCCCTGGATTCTTACAGAGAGCTCCTAAAATTCTTATAATTTTCTAAGTGATGAAAGCACTAGGAGCATTTTTGTTCTAATATTTGTTCCTGACACAGTTCCTAAATCCCTTAGAATTTCCTGGGTGATACCAGTATCTTTTGTTGTAATGCAGTGACCCTTGATGGGCTTCGGATGGAGACTAGTCACAAATATCAAGCCATGAGTAGAAGCTTGGAAGTTTTAGCCCCGTCCCCCATTTTCCAGAGAGAGCTAGAAATGGAATTAATGATCTATCATGCCTATATGATAAAGCTCCATTAAAAAATCCCCAAGGTATAGGATTCAGAGAGCTTCTGGGCTGGTGAACGTATAGAGATGCCAGGAGAGAGGCATGCCTAGAGAAAGCATGGAAGCTCTGTGCCCATTCCCACACACCTTGCCTTAGGCATCTCTTTCATCTGGATGCTCACCTGTATCCTTTGTCATGTCCTTTTATAATAAACTAGTGAATAGTAAAAACTTTTGCTGAGTTCTGTGAGACACCCCAGCAAAGTAATCAAAATCAAGAAAGGGGCTGTTGCAACCTCCAATCTATAATCAGTCAGAAGCACCGGTAACAACCCAAACTTGTGAGTGCAATCTTATGCACTGAGTCTTATCCTGAATAGTGTCAAATCCCACAGATTAAGGGCTCAGTCCTAGGTAGATAACATCTGAGTTGAATTAAATTGTCGAACACCTAGCTGGTACTGCAGAATTGCTTGATGGGGGAAAAACCCACACAGATCTGGTGTCCAAATTGTGAATGTGGTAGTCATGTAAGAGTAAAGGAGAAACACAGGAGAAATGCATGTTTTCTCAACAGACTACTTTGAGAGTGTTGATGAATTTCCACTTTCAGGCTTGTTGGAATAACTTGAGTAGAGACAATAGAAAATCAAAGACAATGAAAAAGGAGCTTGCTTATTTATTTATTTATTTATTTATTTATAAATATTTTATTTATTTATTTGACAGACAGAGAGAAAGCACAAGCAGGCAGAGAGGCAGGCAAACGGAGAGGGAGGCAGAGAAAGAGTGAGAAGCAGGCTCCCTGCTGAGCTTGACATGGAGATTGATTCCAGGACCCTGGGATCATGACCTGAGCCAAAAGCAGATGTTTAACCAACAGTGCCACCCAGGTACACTGAAAGAAGAGCTTTAATGTACTGAAATGAAAAATAATTTTGAGGTCATATTTTATATCCAGCAAAATATTCAAAAACTCAGGTCAAATTTTCACAGATACAAAAACTGAGAGTGTCAATCACTAGGAGAGGTGCACTGTTAGAAATATAAAGGAAAGTATTTGGGGTGCCTGGGTGGCTCAGTTGGTTAAGCATCTAACTCTTGGTTTCTGCTCAGGTCATAATCTCAAAGTTCTGGGATCAAGACCCACATGGGGTTCTACTCTCACCAGGGACTCTGCTCGAGGATTCTCTCTCTCCCCCTGTCCCTCCCCTACTCTCTCAAATAAATAAATAAAATCTTTAATTAAAAAAATATATAGGGAGCCTAGGTGGCTCGGTCAGTTAAACATCTGCCTTTGGCTCAGACATGATCCCAGGGAGCTCCCTGCTCAGTGGGGAGCCTACTTCTCCCTCTCCTCTCCACTCTTGCTCTCTCTCACTGTCCCTTTCTCTAGCTCTCAAATAAATAAATAAATCTTTAAAAAAAGTAAAATTTATAACACTGCATTTTTTTAAAACTAATAATCTTTTTTTTTTTTTTAGTTAGTTAGTTAGTTTGTTTGTAATCTCTATACCCAACTGGGGCTCAAACTGATGACCATGAGATCAAGAGTCACATGCCCTTCTGACTGATAACAGTAAAATATATAGACATTTGATAGACAAAGGATGAAGAAGAAATGAAATTGTAATATATATTGTTATATAGTATATAAAAATATGATAAAATTTTCTTACCATGAAGAATACTGTGATAAGTTAGAGTTTTGATTTGTAGGGTAAATGTAAAATGATAATGCAAAAATAAAAGACAAAGGAGAAATTAAAACAGAAACCTGGGAAGATTTTATTAACTAAAAAAGAAGACAGGAAGTGGAGAAGAAAAATTAAATGGACAATTAGAAAACAAAATAACAAGAAAATAGTCTTGAATCTGAACAGATGAACAATTATATTAAATATAAATGGATTAGAGTCTGCAATTCAGAGGCAAAAATTGTCAGACCAATTTTGTTTGTTTTTCATAAGAAATGAAGCTTAAATACAAATACACAGGCAAGTTGGAAGCAAAATGGTGGAAAGATATACCATGAAGTTAATAAGCTAAAGAAAAAACTAGGGTTGTTATATTAATACAGTATAAAATAGGCTTTAAAACCCAAAGTTACTATCAAAGGGACTAGAAAGTATCTCATTAAAGAGCAGTCCATGAGAAAGGACATCTAACTCTGTATGAAACTCAATAACGTAGTTGGAAAATTTAACACCATTTTCTTTGTAATTGATAGAACAAGTTAAACAAGATTATTAACAGTATCAAAAATTTGGACAATACTATCAACAGCTTGACCTAATTGATATTACATTACATTACAACCAGTAATTACAGAATACATATATTTTTAAGTGCATTTGAAATGTTCTAACTGGTAGATCTTGTGCTGGGTCATGAAACAAACATCAGCAAATTTCAAAACATTGAACTCTTATAAATATGTCCTTTATACAAAATAGAATTAAATTAGAAACAAATAGCAACAAGGTATTTGATGACTCCAATATTTAGAAATTAAATCACATACTAATAAATAACATGAATCAAAGAAGTAATCCAAAAAATCATTCCTCCAAGATTGAGAAAAAGGCCAGGATTTTGGTTTTGTCACTTCCAATTCAACATGGAAGTCCTACCCAGTGCAAAAATGAAATGCAAGAAAAATAAATAAAAGTCATAAATAACAAGAAAAGAAAAAGTTAAACTTTTTTTTTAAAGATTTTATTTATTTATTTGACACAGAGAGAGAGAGATTACAAGTAGGCAGAGAGGCAGGCAGAGAGAGAGGAGAGAGGAGGAAGCAGGATCCCTGCCGAGCAGAGAGCCCGATGTGGGCCTCGATCCCAGGACCCTGGGATCATGACCTGAGCCGAAGGCAGAGGCTTTAACCCACTGAGCCACCCAGGTGCCCTAAACATTTTTTATTCACACACACGATGGTTGTTCCAGGAAATAGTCTACATTAGATTTGAAGGAAATGGTAAGAAAAACACAAAAATACTTCTAGAACTTAAAAGTAAGTTTGCAAGGTTGGAAATGCAAGATTAATGTTTCAAAATTGTATTTGAAAAGTTAAATTTTAAATTTTGATTTCATATAGAATCAAAAGATGGATAAGCACAACCCCTCTCCTGAAAATCTTGTGAGACCTAACTAATGGAGAGATACACCATTTTTATGAATTGGAAGACTTAACATTGTTAAGATAACAATTTTCTCTAAATTGATTTGTAGCTTGAATGCAATCTCCATCAAAATCCCAAAAAGTTTGTTAATGTGTGTGTGTGTGTGTGTGTGTGTGTGTGTGTGTGTAAGCTGACAAGTTATTTCTAAGATTCACAAAGAAATACAAAGTTCCTGAATTAGCCAGGAAAATCTTTAAAGGAAGAACAAAGTTGGAGTACACACACTAATTTCAAGTCTTATTATAAAGCTACAGTTATCAACCAACATGATACTGATGTGACAACATATAACTAGATCACCAAATAGAATATAGAGAACAGAATTAGATTCACATATATAGAATTAGATTCACAAGGTCCCAAGGCAATTCAATGAGAAAAGGAAAGTCTTTTCAACAAATGGTGATGGAAAAGAAATAGGTTAACGTACTGAAAAGAATGAATATCCACAACTACCTCAACCCACAGAAAAAAATTAATTCAAGGTAACATAGGTCTTTATATAGATGGTGAAACTCATGGGAGAATATCTTTGTGATTTTGGCATAGATAGAGATTTCTTAAATAGGACAACAAAATCTTACTATAAATTTAAAAATTGATGAAATGGACTTCATCAAAAATTAAAACATCTTCTTATCCAAAAAATCACTGTTACAAAAGAATAAAATATTTGTAAAATATAAACCTGGCAAGAGATTTTTGTCTGGAATGTACAACAAACTTTTACAAGTGAATAATAAAAAGGACAGACCATTCATTAAAAAATAGAAAATTGGCTTAGAACTGACATTTCTAAATAGAAGAGATATGAATGGCAATTAGAACATGAAGAAGAGGCTCAACATCATTAATTGTCATTAGTTAAAACCAAAATGAGATACTATTACACACTCATTTGATTGACCAATATAAAAGTAGACTGACAAACTTAATGTTGATGAGAATATAGTGTAACTGAAACTCTCAGTCATTGATTCTGGGAATGTGGAAAATGGTGGTTTCTTATTATAGTTAAATGCATACTTACTTTATTACCTAGAAATTCCACTCCTGAATAATTACCCAAAAGAAGTGAAAACTTATACTCACAGAAAGACTTCAAAATGTTTAGAACAGCTTCACTCATATTATTAGAAAACTAAAAAAAAAAAAAACCCAAGTACCTATCATAAAAGATTTTTAAAAAACCAACAAAATGCAGTATATTTATGTTGGAATACCAATCAGTAATTAAAAAGTACTGCTGATGTGTACAAAATCATTTATGTATTTCAAAAAGATTGTGTTGCACAAAAGAAGCTCCCCTCCCTCAAAAAAAATTACATACTGTTTGATTCTAATTTTTAGAAGGCAAAAATAGGCAAAATGTATCTTTGTGTTAGAAAACAAAACAGTAGTTACCTCTAAGAGAGGGGTGCAAATTAAATGGGATGGGGCATCAGTGAACAGGATGATATAAATGTTTACCTTGATTAGAATGATAGTCACAGAAGTTTATCTTTGTAAAACCTCACTGAGTCATACCCTTAAGATCTATGTATTTCACTGTATATAAATTTTACCTCAAATTATAAAACAGGACTTGAACAGGGTCATTGTTAATTAGAAAGTCTCTGTCACATATATGTAATAGATAATGAGTCTACTTCTTCCTGGATTTTTAAATGTTTCCCTGAATGCAATCAGGCACTCTGGACAAAGCAATTAACTCTTTTTGGTTACTGAGTGCTGGTCAATAAATTGCCATTGATTTGTTCTGCTCTATCATATGGATGCAGTATTATGCTTACTGGACTATTAACAAGACTGTGACTATTATGAACATAGCAGAAAGACATCATTTTACATAGTAACAACCATAACACCTAAGAGTTGCAATAGAGTTCTGTTTAAATGAATACTATTACAATATCAACTTTTTAAAAATAACAAACCACTTAAACACCCTAGCCATATCACTTATTCGTTTTGCTTTTCTGATGTACATATTAAATATATAAATCAGAAATATTACTGTACAAGTGATATTTATGAAATAAATAAAAGGTAGCTTGTTTCAAGGCAAGTAAATTCTCTAGAGTGTCACCATTGGAAACGAATCTATACATGATGAATATTTTGATTAAGATTTCACCTGTTTTGCTCTTCTTACTAGAACACAGAGTAGACTATTCATGATTAATCGAATGAAATTAAATAGTATTATAATCAGAGAAATAAATATAAATATGAGAGAAAGGAGGAAGGAAGGAGAAGAGGCAGGTAGATATTTTGCCATAAGTTTTAAAAGTTGTCAGTGTTTGGTTTTAAAATATTTTCACCTAGGTTGTCTCAGAATTGCAATAAATGAAGAAATGGTATTAACTGATTTGCAAAGAGCTCAGCTGTGGCATGAAAGCTGATTGTTGTACCATAAATTGCTGACAATTATTTATAAATACTGTTTTGCCTAGCTGACTTAGCAATAGCTATACACGTAGCTACTTGACAGAGATTCAAAGACTATATTCATGCCAGCTGACCAGAAACCGAATATTTTATAGCCTCAAGCCCATCCATGTTATTGTCACATAAATCAAAAAGTATCTTTGCTACTCTCCTGTGAAAGACAATCTGATTAATTCTTGGACCCACCTCTAAACACAAATATTGAAAAGAATACTTGTTAAAGTGTAATAAGAGTCTTTGAAAAGAGATAAAGATGTATCAAACATACCTATGGTAGAAAGATATAACAGGGGGAACCTGGGTGGCTCAGTGGGTTAAGCCTCTGCCTTCAGCTCAGGTCATGATCTCAGGGTCCTGGGATCGAGCCCCACATCAAACTCTCCACTCAGCAGAGAGCCTGCTTCCCCCTCTCCCTCTGCCTACCTCTCTGCCTACTTGTGATCTCTCTCTCTGTCAAATAAATAAATAAATAAATAAATAAATAAATAAAATTAAAAAGAAAAGAAAGATATAACAGTATTTTTCAAGAAATAGTTGAAGTCTTAAAAATATGTGTATTTGGAACAATTTACAGATCATTATTTTTGGTATTACCAAGCAAAATTTAAATCATATCTACAAATGCAAGCTGGTGCAGCCACTCAGGAAAACAGTATGGAGGTTCCTCAAGAAGTTAAAGATAAAGCTACCCTACAACCCAATAACTGCACTACTGGGCATTTACCCCCAAAACACAAATGTAGTGATCTGAGGGGGTACCTGAACCCCCAATGTTTATAGCAGCAATGTCCACAATAGCCAAACTATGGAAAGAGCCCAGATGTCTATCAACAGATGAATGGATAAAGAAGATGTGAAATATATATATATATATATATGGAATACTACTCACCATCAGAAAGGATGAAATCTTACCACTTACATTGATATGGATAGAACTAGAACGTATTATGCTGAGCAAAATAAGTCAATCAGAGAAAGACAATTATCATATGATTTCACGCATTTGTGGAATATAAGAAACAACACAGAAGATCATAAGGGAAGGTAGGGAAAATGGAATGGGAAGAAATCAGACAGGAAGACAAACCATGAGAGACTCTTAATTATAGGAAACAAACTGAGGGTTGCTGGAAGGGAGGTGGGTGGGGAAATGGGATAATAAGGTGATGGGCATTAAGAAGGGTATGTAATATGATGAGCACTGGGTGTTATATGCAACTGATGATTAACGGAACTCTATATTTGAAACTAATTATATGCTATATGTTGGCTAATTGAATTTAAATTTTAAAAAAGTAAAATAAACAAAAATAAATTATATTTACAAAGAGGGAATAAGCAATAGAGTTCAACAAGACAGTAACTTTTTTATTTTAAAAAGATCTGGATTAAAATATAGCAATTTTAATATTTCTTTGAAATATTTCAAATATAAATATACCTACATAAACTATACCTTCCTGTATCTTTCTCCTTATTAATTGACTTTTTTAAAGATCAGTTTTATGTTGCAAAAAATTTAAGCAGAAAGTATACAGATTTTGATATAACCTCTCACCTGCCCACTTACACACAGTTTCCCTGTTATTAACATCTTGCTTTAGAGTGGTACATTTCATACTGTTGATGAACCAATATTGTACATTATTATTGACTAAAGTCTATAGTTTACATTAAGGTTCACTTTTGGTGTCATATAGTTCTACTGACTTTGACAAATGCATAATATCATATACCCACCATTACAGCATCATACAGAATAGTTTCACTGCCCTCAATTCCAATATTATATATTTGGAATCATACTGTATGTAGCTTTTGCCGGCTGGCTTCTTTCATTTAGCAGTATGCATTTAAAATTCCTCATGTCTTTTTGTAGCTTAGTAGCTCGTTTCTTTTTTTTTAATTTTTATTTAAGTTCTAGTTAGTTAGCATATAGTGCAATATTGGTTTCAGGAGTGGAATTCAGTGATTCATCACTTACATTCAACACCCAGTACTCATCACAACAGTTGCCCTCTTCAATACCCATCACCCATTTAGCCCATCCCCCACCCGCCTCCCTCCCTATCACCCCTCAGTTTGTTCTCTATTGTTAAGAGTCTTTCATGGCTTGTTTCCGCTCTTCCCTCCACCCCCCCCATATGTTCATCTGCTTTGTTTTTTAAATTCTACATGTGAGTGAAATCATACGGTATTTGTCTTTCTCTGACTGACTTATTTCACTTAGCATAATATATTCTAAATCCATGCACTCTGTTGCAAATGATAAGATTTCATTCTTTTTGATGGCTGAGTAGGATTCAAATATATACACACACACACACACACACACACACACATACATACATATATATTCCAAATATATATATATATATATATATATATATATATATATATACATTTGGAATCACACAGTTTATACCTTTCTCGGACTGGCTTCTTTCATTTAGAAATATGCATTCAAAGTTCTTCCATGTCTTTTTGTAGCTCAATAGCTCGTTTCTTTATTTTTTAAAACTTTTTAAAATTTTTATTTAATTTAATGTGTGTGTGTGTGTGTGTGTGTGTGTGTGTACCAAATCTTTATCCATTCATCAGTCAATGGACATTTGGGCCCTTTCCATAGTTTAGTTATTGTTGATAATGCTGCTATAAACATTGGGGTGCATGTACCCCTTCAAATCTGTATTTTTGTATCATTTGGGTAAATACCTAGTAGTGCAAATTGCTGAATCATGGGATAGTTCTATATTTAACTTTTTGAGGAACCTCCAACTGTTTTCCAGAGAGGCTGTGGCAGTTTGCATTCTCACCAACAGTGCAAGAGGGCTCCCTTTTCTCTGCATCCTCACCAACACCTCTTGTTTCTTGTGTTGTTAATTTTAGTCGTTCTGACAGGTGTGAGGTGGTATCTCATCATGGTTTTGATTTGCATTTCTCTGATGATGAGTGATGTTGAGTATCTTTTCACGTATCTGTTAGTAGTTCATTTTCATCACTGAACAATATTCAATTTCATAGATGTCCTACAATTCATCCACTCACTTATTTAAGGACAAATTCTAATTTTTTGGCAATTTTAAATACAGCTATTCTAAACATACATGCTTAGGTTTTTGTGTGGAGATACATTTTTAACTTAATTGGGTGAAAACCAAGAAGTACAATTGCCAAATCATATAGTAATGACATCTTCAAATTTATAAAAGGCTGCCAGTCTTTTAAAATGGCTACACCATTTTGCAATCTTAACAACAATGAATGAGAGTTCCTTTTGCTCCACATTCTAGGCAGCATTTGGTATTGTCAGTGTTTCGGATTTTAGCCATCCTAATAGGTGTGTAGTGGTATCTCACTGACATTTTACTTTGCATCTCCTTAACAACACAGGATGTTGAGCACCTTGTCATACACTTCTCTGCGTGTCTTTGATGAAATGTGTGTTCAGAATTTTTGCCCATTTATTAATTCAGTTGATTGATTTCTTATGGTTGATTTTTAATGTTCCTTGTATATTTTATATAGCAGTTAGTTATCAGATAGGTGTTTTTAATATTCTCCCAATCTGTAGCTTGTCTTGATTTTCTTCATAGTGTCTCCCACAGCTTCACAGGGCAAAAGTTTTTAATTTTAATGAATTCTAACTTACTAATTTTTTTTTCATGAATCATCCATTTCACATTGTATCTAAAACTAATCGCTAACCCTAAGGTCACCTAGGTTTTCTTTTATATTTTCTCCTACATTTTTGTAGTTTTGATTTTTCACTTAAGTTGTTGATCCATTTTGAGTTAATTTTTGTAAAAGATATAAGATCAGTGTTTAGATTCATTATTTTGTATATTTGTGTCCAGTTGTCCCAGAACCTTTTCTTGGAAAGAGTATCTTTTCTCAGTGGAATTGCTTAGTCAAAAGTTGATCAAATACATTTGTGTTGGTCTAATTCTGAGCTCTCTATTCCATTCCATTGGTTTATTTGTCAATTCTTTCATCAATGTCACACTGTTGTGATTACTGCAACTTTATAGTAAGTCTTGAAATTGAGCCCTGAAGTCTTCTTGGTCTTCTTTGATAACGTGTTGGTTATTTTGGCTCTTCTGTTTTTACATATAAACTTTAGAATCAGTTTGTTAATATCTAAAAAGTAACTTGCTGGGGTTTTTATCAGGATTGCATTGAATCTATTCATCAGATTGGAAAAAACTGTTATCTTATTATTGAGTCTTCCTATTTCCTATTCATGAACATAGAATATATCTGCATCTGTTTAGAGCTTCTCTGATTTCTTTCATCACAATTCTGTCATTTTTTTGATATGGATCTTGTACATATTTTCTTAGATTTACACTAAAGTATTTCTTTCTATGCTAATATAAATGGTGTTGTGTTTTTAATTTCAAATTCCATTTGCTCATTTCTGATACATAAAAAAAGCAATTGACTTTTATATACTAACCTATGTCCCTCAACCTTGCTATAATCAATTAGTTCCAGGAGTTCCTTTGTTGATTTTTTCAGATTTTCTACATAGGCAATCATGTTATATGCAAAGACTGTCTTTTTCCTTCCTTCTGACTCTATATATCTTTTATTTCCTTTAAATATATTATTGAATTGGCTAGACCTTCCAGTGCGGTGTTAGAAAGGAGTGATATGAACCAACATCCCTGCCTTATACCTGATCTTAGAGGGAAAGCTTTGAATTTCTCACCATTAAATTTGGTGTTAGCTATAAGATTTTTGTAGATATTCTTTATTAGGCTAAGGAAGTTCCCCTCTATTCTTAGTTTACTGAGTTTTTATAATGAATGTGTATTGGATTTTGTCAAATGCTTTGTCTGCCTCTATTGTTATGCTCATGTGATTTCTTGGTTTTAGCCTGTTGATGTGATGGATTATATTAATCAATTTTCAAATGTTAAACCAACCTTGCATACCTGGGATAAATACCATTTGGCCATGGGGTATAATTCTTTTTACAAGTTGTTGGATTTGATTTGCCAATATCTTGTTAGAATTTTTGCATCTGTGTTCATGAGAGCTATTTGTCTGTAGTTTGTAGATTTTGTTTGTTTGTTTGTTTTTCTTGTAACGTTTTTGTCTGGTTCTGGTAATAAGGTAATGCTGGACTCATATTATGAGGTAGGAAGTATTCCCTCTGCTTCTTTTATTTGAAAGAGATTGTAGAGAATAGATATAACTTCTTCCTTAAATGTTACGTAGAATACACCGGTGAACCCATCTGGGCCTGGTGCTTTCCGCTTTGGGAGATTATACATTACTAAATCAATTTCTTTATACACACACACACACACACACACACACACACACACACACACACACACACACATTCATTTCTTCTTGTGTGGGTTTCAGCAGATTTTGTCTTAATTTTATAAAATTCTCAGTCATTATTGATTCTATTCCTTTCTCACTTTCTTCTCTGCTGGCATATGCTAAACCTTCTGTAACTACCCCACAGTTTTTGGATATTCTGTTCCATTTTTTTCTGTTTCGTTTTGCTTTTCAGTTTGGAAAATTTCCATTGACTTTTTTATTGACGTAAAGCTCACTAATTCTCTATACTTGCTTGTTTCTCCAGTTCGTGGGTAGCAGTTTGCCCTGTGATCTCAATTCTCTGATGGCCCTAAGAAGAATTGCTAATTTTTAGTTTGCTTACCTTTTTTCTTATTGTGAGGATGGAATGATTACTTCCAAGCTTTTTGTATTTTGGCCCAGAAACCAGAAGTCTCCACATATCATTTACTCTTTTTCAGCTTTACTGGGGTATAATTGACAAATAAAATTATAAGATCTATAAAGAACACAAATGATGACTCAATATACATATACATTGTGAAAGGATTCCCCCAGTGGAATTAACAAATATATCCACCACCTCACATGTTTACCTTTCTGTGTGTGAGAGAACACTTAAGTTCTACTCTCTTAGAAAATTTCAATTACACAATACGGTGTTATTAACTATACTATTGACAATGCAAAATGAACAAACCTTTTAAAATTTTAAAGAGAATGGAAAAAAGTTTAATTCAAGCCAGGTTAGGACAGCTGTTTGGAATACACAATCTTCACAAAGAGAGTGCTCCAGGGAAGGAACATTTAGTGCAGGGCATATATGGTTTATGCATAGTTACAAATCATCATGACAAAGAACATTCCAGAAAGTTACGGACTTTATTGTATGATTTTAGTATGTGCAAAGCCGTATGACTTAACCTTATGGAAACCAGGGAGGTTTTTTTCATTTTTCTCATCTTTATGTTTGCAATGCTCCTTTTTGGTCTTTCTTTTTCTTTTCTTTTCTTTTTTTTTTTTAACAAAGCAGACATACAGTCTGGGGCAGAAATAGAAAGAGAGCCCATACTTTGAGGTTTTGTGGAGACATTTTGACCTTGGTAAATATTAAAGTACAGTTTCTCTGGGAGCAGGGCCCACAAACATTAAAAGTTGGAAATTTCCTTTATTACTATACATGCTACACGTTAGATCTTCAGATGTTATATTCATTTTAAAACTGAAAGCTTATGTCCTTTTACCCACCTCTCACTATTTCTCCCACCCCCAGCTCCTGGTAAACAGTGTTCTATCTTCTGTTGTTATGAGTCTGACTTCCTTTATTTATTTTTTAGATTCCACATATAAGTGATACCATGCAATCATCGTCTGTGTCTGGCTTATTTTGCACAGCATAATGCCCTTCAGATTCATCCATGTGGTTACATAATGGCAGATTTTCCTTTATTTTTATGGCTGAATAATATTCCATGGTATATATAAAGACAGTACATATGAGACCTATTTTCTCCATCCATCCATCTATCCATTGATGGACACTTAGGGTGTTTCCATTCCATGGCTATTGTGAATAATGCCACTATGAACATGACAGTACTGATACCTCCTCAAAATAATGATTTCCTTTTCTTTGAATACGTACTCAGAAGTGGAATTTCTGGATGATATAGTAGTATTTTTTATCTCTTTGGAAACCTCCCTATTGTTTCCATTGTAACTGTACAAGTTTACATTCTCACCAGCAGTGCACAAGTGTTCCCTTTTCTCCAGGTCCTTGCCAGCACCTGTTATCTCTTGTTTTTTTGATAATAATAATTCTAACAAGAATAAGGTGATAGCTCATAATGGTTTTGATTTGTATCTTTTTAATAATTAGTGATATTGAAAATCTTTTCATGCACTTGTTGTCCAGTTGTAGGTCTTTTGGAAAATTTTGGCTATTTTTAAATTAGATTATTAATTTTTTGGCTGTTCAGTTGAATGGGCTTCTTGTATATTTGATACTAACTCCTTATTGTATATGTAGTTTGCAAATATTTTTTCCATTCCATAGGCTGCCCTTCACACATATCTTTTTTGATGTACTTTTTCAACTTAAAAATTTTAGAATCAACTAATTTATTTTTTCAAGTTTTCATTTAAATTCCAGTTAGTTAGCATACAGTGCAATATTACTTTTAGGTGTACAATATAATGATTCAACACTTCAGTACAACACACAGTGCTCATCACAACAAATGGGCTTCTTAATCCCCATGACCAGTTTAACCCATTTCACCACACACCCACTTTCACTCTGTAATCATCAGTTTGTTCCCTATACTTAAGGGTCTGTTTTTTGGTTTGCCTCTCTTCTTTCCCCTTTTGATCATTTGTTTTGTTTCTTAAATTCCACATATGAGTCGAATCATATGGTATTTGTCTTTCTCTGACTATTTCACTTAGCATATTGCTGTCTAGCTCATGCATGTTGTTGAAAATTGCAATATTTCATTCTTTGTGATAGCTGACTAATAGCCCATTGTAGATATATAAATATATCACATCTTCTTCATCCATTTATCAGTCAATGGACACTTGGGCTGTTTCATAATTTGGTTATTGTAGATAATGCCATTATAAATCAGGGTGCATGTATCCCTTCAAGTTGTATTTTTTTATTTTGGGGGTAAATACCTAGTAGTACAATTGCTGGATTGTAGGATAGTTCTATTTCTAATTTTTCGGGGAAATTCCATATGTTTTCCAGAATGGCTGCCCTAGTGTGCATTCCCACCAATAGTGCAAGAGGGTTCCTTTTTCTCTACATGTTCACCAACACCTGTTGTTTCTTGTGTTGTTGATTTTAGCTATTCTGACAGGTGTGAGATGGCATCATAGCATGGTTTTGTTTTGTATTTCCCTGGTAACGAGTGATGTTGCATATCTTTTCACGTGTCTGTGGCCACCTGGATGCCTTCTCGGAAAAGTGTCTGTTCATGTCTTCTGCCTTTTTAAATTGGATTATTCGTTTTCTAGATGTGGGGTTTTATAAGTTCTTTATATACATTCGATACCAACCCTTTATTGGATAAGTCATTTGCAAACATCATCTCCCATTCCACAGATTGATTTTTAGTTTTATTGCTTATTTCCTTTACTGTGCAGAAGATTTTTATTTTGATGGAGTCCCAATAGTTTATTTTTGCTTTTGTTTCCCTTGCTTCAGGAGACATATCTAGAAGGAAGTTGCTATGGTTGATATCAAAGAGGTTATTCCTTGTGTTCTCCTCTAAGATTTCTATGGTTTCAGGTCTCCTATTTAGATCTTCCATCTATTTTGAATATATTTTTGTGTTTGATGTAAGACAGTGGCCAGTTTCATTCTTTTTCAGTTTCCCCAAAATGGTTTGTTGAAGAGACTTTTTCTGATTGAATATTCTGCTCTGCTTTGTTGAAGATTAATTGACCATATAGTTGTGGTTTCACTTCTGGGTTTTCTATTCTGTTCTATTGATCTACTTGTCCATTTTTGTGCCAGTACCATACTGTTTGGATCACTACAACTCTATAATACAATGTGAAGTGCAGAATTGTGATCCTTCTCACTTTGCTTTCTTTTTCATGTTTGCTTTGGTTATTTGGGGTCTTTTGCAGTTTTATACAAATTTTGGGATTGTTTGTTCTAGCTCTGTGAAAAATCCTGGTGGTATTTTGATAGTAGTTGAATTAAATATGTAGATTGTTTTAAGTAATATACACATTTAGCAATGTCTTTCCATTTCTTCGTGTCATCTTCAATTTCTTTCATCAGTGTGTTTTATGATTTTCAGAGTACAGGTCTTTTACCTCTTTGGTTAGGTTTATTCCTAGGTATCTTGTGATTTTTGTGAAATTATAAATGGGATTGATTCCTTAATTTGCCTTTCTGCTGCTTCATTATTGGTGTATGGAAATGCAACATATTTCTGTATATTGATTTTGTATCCTGCAACTTTACTGAATTTGTGTATCATTTCCAGCAGTTTTCTGGTAGAGTTTTCCAGGTTTTCTATATAGAGTATCATGTCATCTGTAAATAGTGATCATATGATGATTTGAATGCCTTTTATTTCTTTTTTTTGTCCGACTGCTGAGACTAGGACTTCCAGTATTCTGTTAAATAACAATGGTGAGAGTGGACATCCCCATATGGTTCCTGACCATAGAGGAAAAGCTCTCGGTTTTTCCCCATTGACGATGATATTAGCTGTGAGTTTGTCATATACTGCCTTTATTATGTTGAGGTATGTTCTCTCTAAACCTCCTTTGCTGAGGGTGTTTATTATGAATGGATGTGGTACTTTGTCAAATGCTTTTTCTTCATCTATTGAAAGGATCATATGGTTCCTGTCCTTTCTTTTATGAATGTGGTATACCACATTGAATGATTTGAGAATATTGAACCACCCTTTCAACACAGGAACAAATTCCACTTGATTGTGGTGAATGATTTTTTAAGGTAGTTTGGATTTAGTTTGCTAATATTTTATTGAGAATTTTGCAACTGTGTTCCTCAGGAATATTGGCCTTTAGTTCTCTTTTTTAGTAGTTTTTATCTGCTTTTGGAATCAGGGTAACACTGGCCTCCTAGAATGAATTTGGAAGCATTCCTTCCCCTTCTATTTTTTTTTAATAATAGTTTGAAAAGGATAGGTATAAATTCTTCTTAAAATATTTTGGTAGAAAAATGGCAATAAATATCTATCGATAATTATTTTCAATGTAAATGGACTCAATGCTCCAATCAAAAGGCAAAAGGTGTCAGAATGGATAAATAAAACAAGTGCCATCTATATGCTGCCTACAGAGACCATTTTTAGATCTGAAGTCACCTGTAGATTGAAAGTGAGGGGATAGAGAACCATTTATTACACAAATAGACGTCAAAAGAAAGCTGAAGTAGCAGTACTTCTATCGGACAAATGAGACTTTAAAAGAAAGACCATAAAAGGGGACAAACAAGGACATTATATAATCATAAAGGGGGCAATTCAACAAGAAGATATTCTAATTGTAAATAATACATGCACCCAATATGGGAGTACCCAAATATAAAAAAAATTCATAGCAAACATAAAGGAACTGATTGATAATAATATAATAATAGTAGTGAACTTTAATATCCCACTTACATCAATGGACAGATCATCTAAACAGAAAAAAAACAACATGGAAACAATGGCTTTGAATAACACACTGGACCAGATGGACTTAACAGATACATTCAGAACACTTTATCCTTAAACAACAGAATACACATTCTTTTCAAGTGCACATGGAATGTTCTCTAGAATAGATCACATATTAGATCACAAAACTGGCCTCAACAAATAGAAAAAGATTAAAATCATACCAAGCACCTTTTCTGCTCACAACACTATGAAACTAGAAGTCAACCACAAGAAAAAATTTGGAAAGACCACAAATACATGGAGGTAAACAAAATGCTAGTAAATAATGAATGGGTCACCCAGGAAATCAAATAAAAAATAAAAAATACATGAAAATGAAAATACAATGGTCCAAAACCTCTGAGATATAGCAAAAATGGTCCTAAGAAGAAATTATACAGCAAAACAGGCTTACCTCAAGAAGCAAGAAAAATCTCAAATATGCAACCTAATATTACACCTAAAGGAACTAGAAGAAGAACAACAAATGAAGCCTAAAGCCAGCAGAGGAAAGGCAAAAATAAAGATTAGAGCAGAAATAAATGATATAGAAACAACAACAACAACAAAAATAGAACAGATCAATGAAACCAGGAGCTAATTCTTTGAAAAAATTAATAAAATCGATAAACTTCTAGCCAAGCTTATCAAAGAGAAAAGAGAAAGGACCCAAATAAATAAAAATCACAAATGAGAGAGAAGAAATGGAAATAATTATAAGAGAATATTGTGAAAAACTATATGCTGACAAATTGGACTACATGGAAGAGATGGACAAATTCCTAGAAATATATCAACTACCAAAACTGAAACAGGAAGAAATAGAAAATCGAACAGACTGCTAACCAGCAAGGAAATGGAGTCAGTAATCAAAAATCTCCCAACAAACAAAAGTCCAGAACAGACAGCTTCACAGGAGAATTCTACCAGCTAATTATGCTAATTAAATATATTTACAAGAGTGATTTGTAAATTATTGGAGTCATTTGAGGGTTGGAAGTTACCTAATACTGATTAGGGAGCAAGAGAAAAAAACACAAGAACTCTGAAAAATCAGAAATCATGAAAGAAAGATATAAAGAACAAGTGGAGACCTACAATCAGGAGACAATACAGAAAGATTTGAAGGAATAAATGTAAGCCACAGGTGTAAGTTAAAGGGATAAATTACTGGTGATGAAACAGAATATCTATGTTTGTGGTGTACTTAAAGACTATTAATTCAAGAAAAAAAGTAGTGGCACCTATAGTTTCCTACACGTCTCTCTTATTTGTTGTTCTTTTTGTCAAAGTGAGCTGATCCAACAGTTTTAGAAACATAAATCACTAACTGGAAAAATTCCTAAATCAAAAATGACCTTGACAATTCTACCAAACAACAAGTTCAACTGGACATGTTCTAATGTTTAAGAACTTTGGTTCTAGTTCTGGATGTGAAACTCAGTTTTCATACTCTATTCGTTGGGACACTATTGGATAGCTGAGAGAGTAAGAGGGGGAGCTCTGGATACAAAAGCATAAACAGGCGTTTGAGACAGTTTATTTCTCTCTCATGTGAAAGTCTGGGTAAGCCATCCTGGTCTGGCATCACGGGTTGACACTGTTGGGCTCTCAGCCTCCCTGTGTCATGTTGCTCTGTCACACTGAGCACAGAGCTTCCAAACATGTGGCAAGTCAGTTCCAGTCCCTTTATAGATAAGACCCAGAAGTTGCAAACAACATAGTTTGGCTCAAAACTATTAACAGAAATGTTTTATCATGGCATCACTCACTGCAAGATAGGATGGAAAATGTAGTCCCTTGCTGGCATTTAAACCCTGTAGCTAACTCAAACTTAGGTTTTTTTGATTACTAAAAGGAGAAGGGAAGACAGAATTATGGAGAGTAACTAGCAGTCACCAAAATGCCACTTACTTACTGTATGACCATAAGTACAGCATTTAACCTCTTGACTCAGTTTCCTCATCTGTAGAATAGGAATTCTGATCAAACACACACCCTAGACTTCTACTAAGCACGGACAAAGTGTCTGGCAATGGGTTGGGTGCTGGAGGAGGCTGGTTTTTAATATTCATTTGTATGCTTTGTTTGAAGAACAGTAAATAGAAGCCTCAGTGGAAATTTCCCTCCGTCCTCCACTACGAATATAAGAACAGATGTTTTCCCAGGTAATTTTTCAAGATTTCTGAGTTCAAGACTTCTCCACAGAGTACATCGATGGTATTTCTGTAGCACTTTAGCCAAGAATTATTCTTATTCACCAAAAATTTAAATTGACATGACTCTTTCTGCTGATTTTTATTTGCTAAAACACTTTCACTCATACTTTTAAAAATGAATCTGTATGTTCTTCCTTTTTACCTATGATTTAAGGATAATAGCACTTAGATCCAGCCTCTCTCAGAGTCTCCCATGTTCCTAGAAAAATATTTATGTAGAACCACCAAATAATCCCATGCCAAGAATTTCCACAAATTTAACTCAACATCTAAAAAAAATTAACATGACCAAACTACGGAAGCTGAAACTATTATATTTATTTATTTTTAACTTTTTAATTCAGCATTGAGATCAGTTATATCACAATTTCCAGCAAGCATATTCAGCCCATAGCAATAAGTTTTCTTTCTTTGGGAAATTATAATCATGTTTAATTACCATTAATTTTATTATCTCACTGAAGATTTGGATAGGACACTAAAAATATGCCAGATATTTCAAACACAATTTGTACTTGAGTGATGACTATTAAAATTATCCCAATACAAGCTTCAGATCACAACAATGTCATGTCTTCAGTGACAACAATTCACTTACCAATATTCCCTGAACTCTGACAGAATTCATTATTCTAACTTCAACAATAACTGATCCATATTATATTACGTCACTGTACAGAATATAAGCCATCTTTGTACATTGTCTCAGGCCTTTGTGGTTTTACCGAAAAGTATATTGAGGTCACATTGTGAAAAATAAATCTATTAAATAAACCACAATTGATACACACTTGAATTTGTATATATAATTTCCAACTTAATTCAGAAAGGTGGTTTTTTTCCCTGTCAAGACCCTTCCTTCCCTCTCTGTCCATCATCCATTTTCTAGAGATGCCCATATATGAACTTAAAGGAAAACCCCACCCTGCAGATTATTTTACTTTCTAAATCCAGGTCTCAGAAAACAACTATTATGGCAAGTGAGAAACACAAAGGTAGAAAGACGCTAACTTCTAGGTTATAAATAAGCTGAAGTATAACTGTGGCAAATTGTGCACATTCTTTATTTTAATTTGCTGCGAGATGCCTTATCTAGTATGGCACCTTTCTGCTTGCAGTTGAAGAAAATTCTGTACCTGTTATTGACCTTTTAAAGAAACCAAGGACAATCTTTTTCACAGATTAAAAGACCATAAAAGTGCTAGTTCTGCCATTGCCAGAAGCACTAACTGAACCTCTAAAGAGAATTATTTGCCAAAAGGAAGAAAAAAATGGATCTAGACAAGTTTCTATAATATGCACCATCCTTAACAAGGAAGCTAGAAAAGAAAGATATCAAATCAGCTGTTAGGTAGGATGAATTAACAAGAAAGGCCTGATGTGTTCTGAGTCAGGCAATGTTGTGTTATGGTTTTACCTTAAAAAAAAATTCTTATGTGTAGTCAGCAGGACTCTGGCCTTTTAACTTTTAACATGCTTCTACAGTTAAGCTGCTCTGCTCTACACTCAAATAGCTGTCCACAGCTGCTGTAAATTGGTTTATCCCCAGATAATGGTTGCAGTTGATGACCAAAATGTCACTGTGAAACTCTTTAGCAATTTAAGGTGTGTTTGGCTTAATATAACCTGATTTTAACCCTATTTTTAAATGTATTAATATCTGCACAGATTCTTAAAGGAATGTTCAAGTTGTATTTAATATACAACTTATTTTTTTCACCTGAGAGTGGTTGGAGGTCTTGGGTTTTTGTTTTTTGTTTTTTTTTTTTTCCTTCTTCTTTTAGCAAAGCTTATGACATAGCCCTCAAAGATTCTAGAAACCACAAGGAAGAAACCATGGTGTCTGCAGCTGAAAACATCCAAGTTATAGACAATGCCAGAGCTATATTTTGGCAGAGAACACCAATTCAGATCACATTTGAGATTTAGCAAGTATCACAAAGGTCCTCACAGTACCAGTAAAATAGGCTAATCACAATGAATCTTGACTAAAGCAAAACAAAAATTATTTAACTATTCTTTATAAACTTTATGTTACAAATACATCACAGACCTACTTGTACAAGAGGTGATTGGTGGCAAAAATCTATGAACAAACTGTGATATTTTTGAAAGTATGAACATATATATTATTATTTTCATTATTCACAAAGTAGAGTACTTTCAGCTCAGGTTGATCTCAGTATATGTGTCTTAAGGAATCTTTACCAAAGAGATTTTTCTTATATACACAATCATGTGCAAAGTGGAGTCAAATTGATTAAATGTTTATCACTTAGACCATTTCAGGTCTCAAGGAACTTACTTATGAACCATTAACAAATGACTGATTTGAGGACTTTCTAAGTAAGATGTAACATCTAACTGAGGACATTAATCCAACTTGGTAAGAGGGGAATTCAATATGGACATCAAAATCTCTCTGTGAGAGTTTTCAATAACATTTACTACAATTTCCTGCTTCTGTTTTTAGGCAACAATTCAGAGGCTACCATAAAGAATTTAACTATTAACTATCAAAAATATAAGAAAGTCATTATAGTATTACTAGCACTTAACTCACAAGATCACTAAGCAATATTTGGTGCAACATGCATTAAAGAAAAGTATTATGTCTGACCTATATGTATAAACCCACATTTTTTTAATTTATAGGTCACCTACATGTATAAACCAAAATTTTTTTTTTATTTCTAGGTGTCCCTAAATAATGGTTCCTGGGTATCCCTAAAATACTACTGGCTGATCCAGTTTTATACATAGATTGAATTCAACTGCTTTTAATGCTGAACTAATTTTTATCAGAAAGATTACTTTTGTCAAGAATCTTCTCTTTTTTTCACATGTGCATGTTTATAGTCTTCAGAAAATGAGAACGGGGGTATCATCAAAACATTCTACTGTGGAAAAATTGTAGCAATTCCCTAAAAGCACTGAATTAATTATTTCAGAACTATTTAATATAGACTATTGTTATATAGAGAATGTCTCAAGTATAAGATGAATGACTTGCCAGCTGATAAGATCTATAGAAATTCCTAATTCCCATAATAGTAAAAAATAACCACCAGGTTTCAGTCATTTCAGTAAATAAAAAATGTAGAAGGCAGGTATAAATGAAAGAAAAATCTACAATGATAGATGTAAAGTAGAAAGAAAATTAGGTCACTAAATAGAGACATGTGTAATAAATCATGTGATGTCATACTTAAAGAGTTTCAGTGTTTACTGAAAAATGATTTTTAAATGGAAAATTCACATACAAAGCATTAGTTTTCATCTGTGAAAAATAAGTGATTTGGTCATAATTAACACATTTACATGATGAGCAGATTATAAGTCATTCGGTGGGTTCATGACAATATTCACAAATATCGTGTGCATTGAATTACAGGCTGTATATCACAATGAAGAAAGGCACAGAGAGGTTACAATTCTGAAATAAATGGTCATCTCTAAGAATCAGGCACATTTCAAAACACTGACAGCTGGACAGAAGAAACTCATACACTTGGGGGAAGAAAGAATTTCTATAGATAATCTGACGGTTTGTTTTTTAGTACTCCCAGATAGCTTAGAGGTCACAAAGAATTGGTCAGGTAATTGCTTGGTCTGAATTTCAATATGTTGAGAAGTAAATCACTGTATGTTATGCCTACAAAAATCTTTCTTCTCCCTCTGAATTATAAACTAACATGAACCTCTCATCAATGAGTGACGAACAACACCTTTTTCAGAAAGATAAGATCTTTAAAGTAAATAATTCATTTCACTCTTTAAAGAGTTTTTCACTTCATTTTGGAAGCCAATTCACTAAAATCAGGAACTGGGTGAAATTTTGATAGAGGAACCACTAAGTAAAAAAAAAAATGGTTTTAGTGTTTCACATGGAATGACATTCTTTCCTTTGTTACCCAAGTAATGTTTAATTGAAGCAAATGGAAGGAAGTTTGCCTAGGAGAAACAATAAAATCCCAACTGTGTTTTGTCATATTTTTTCCTCCTCTGGGTTATAAAAGGGAAGGCCTAGAAAAATCCCTTGTTTCCTGCTCATTTAACAAACATATTCACCTCGAAAATGACTCCATTCCCCCCCCCTCCCATTTGTGTTTCCCAAGACGGCTGAGTTCATGCACACCTGAGAGTGACAGGGGCTGATGTGTGTCTTCTCACGGACGCAGTGCTCATGGTCATGAGGGAATGGATGTGTAATGCTGTGCTGATACCAGCCAAGTAATATAATGTGGTGCCGTTAGGAACATTATTCATAGTTGATGAACACATACCTTTTCTAGTGAAACACATACATTTCAGAAAGAAATGCATAGATCATTTACTGAAGCACATTTATTATAGCAAAATGTGTACCTCAACTAATGAAACACATAGATCATAGAGTAAAATGATTATACGTATATTGAGAAGATTTAACCATTTACGGATGTTTTGGGGACCAAACAGTTTGGGTTAGCAGGCCAAAGCTGAATGTAAAAATAACAAACAGCACATTTTTATGGATTACATTTTTATTAATATTGTATTTTACCTGCTGTTGAAAACAAAGGAATTTTATGTGTCTTTAGTTCTTCAATTTCTTCCACAATTACTAATGTACAATTAACAGAACATATATCTTTTAACATCCTTGGTGGGTGTGTTAACCAGCACTAAACATGAGAAACAGTGAGAAATTGAAATATGATGTTTAGGGAAGGCAGGCTTATTTGGGGGTGCCAATTTATTGCTCCCCTTCAAATAAAATTTAGCACTTGCACTTTGACACAATTGTATTCTGGGACCAGCAGCACATCTTGACACAATCTACCTTTATCTGTAGTAACAAATGCCAAGAAAAGCCAGAAATAGGATGTGAGTCAGTGCCCCTGCCCCTCCAGGGTCAGCAATAAACTATCAATTCCCACTGTATAAATTCAGTTAGCTCGGGCTCTCTATTGCCCTGAGGAACAGAGTGGGTCAAACACTTTGTTTATGACTAAGGAATCCCTCAGTACACCAGGCTTTGACCATAACCCTAACTCACCAGTGCTACGCATGGATGTGAATTCCAGGCCCTTGCTTTAGTGAGAACATAATTCATGTGGATGAACATTGCACTGAGAAACTTTGTGAGATTGATCTGATTTGTATCATTGTTCTGCATTGTGTGTGAAAGTCTGTCTTTGCCTAGGCTTCTGTTAGAGCCTCACAGAATGGCCTCTACCAGCTTGTGACTTTCCTTTAAAAAGCAAAACTAAGTTAAAGAATTCTCTTCTCCATTTTGCTTCTCTTTCATCCTATTAATACATGCGTGAACAAAGGTACAGAGAAGTAGAGGGGGGAAAAAAAAGACAAAGTCAAATGTGAAAAATGATCCCTAAGGGAAGGTAAGCAAAGTCTTTATATATGCATAATTTAAAATAAATGTTTTTGTTCTTCATTATTCGATGCAATGAATCAATCCAAATTTCAACTGCTTATCTACGTTTAGAGCAAACCAATCTTAATTTCATCTTTCTTTTTAGGATCTCCTTTAGATTCAAGACATTTTTCATTTTAGAATGAAATGTTGCCCTTTTGATATTTGTAACTGACTTTAGAACTGCCATCCTTTCCAACACTGACTTGAGAATTCAGCTATAGACGTTCACTGTATTTGAAAGTATATATTTTTGAATGTAGTTAGAG
Source organism: Ailurus styani (assembly GCA_002007465.1). Classification (NCBI taxonomy): domain Eukaryota; kingdom Metazoa; phylum Chordata; class Mammalia; order Carnivora; family Ailuridae; genus Ailurus; species Ailurus styani. The sequence continues at coordinate 5,672,450 of LNAC01000032.1, read as the reverse complement.
TCCATTATCATTCAATATTGCATTTGTTGTTTGTTTGTTTAGTCCCCTTCCCTCATAGTGTGCCACCTCAATTCCTTGGGCACAGGAGGTGTAGGAGATAAAATTGGATTAAATGGAATATTCAACATAATGCACAATGGATTTTTCACTGAGTTACTCCACTTTTCCTTAAGTTATAGGAGCTCATTTCATTATTCAGTGAACCCTCCAGTGACCCTGGGATTTCACTATATAATTTATGTTTCCTGATACAATTCAACAGTGTAATCTTATGATTTATGTGCTTCATTTATAATTTGATCATCTCAGTATAATGCATGTTTTTCTACATGATTTATGTACTTTATCCCATAATATATGTGTTTCCCTGTATGATATATGTATTCATCAGCTATGTATTATGGCCCTGGTGGCACATTCCTAGAAAAGAAGGTAGAATACCCCAGCCTGAGGGTAAGTCCTGAGGTTAATTGCAATCAATTCACCTTCCACACAATTACACTTTCATCTGCAGGAGCTTGTGAAGTGAGCATGCTTAGCATGGCAGCAGCAGGGAAGCAAGTGTGCCAGTTTCTTTTTTTCCTGAGATCCGAGAAAAAGCAAATTTCAGCAGCAGATTAGGAATCAGAGTCCTTGCTTTCAGTTTTTTCTGAAAAAAAAAATTCGGGCATTATTAATCACATTTCCGTCTTCCTGATGTACCCCTGATTCAAGCCACAACAAACAGACTTTTACAGAAAGACTGGCACCAACTAAACTTTCATTTTAAATAACCAGTTTTTAAAAAATAATTATTATTTAAAAATCATATTGAAACAACTCACAGAAAATTCTCCACAAAGCATTCTTTCAAAAGAATGTTCAAGGAACCTATTCATTCAAGAAACATCACTGGGTTCTAACCATGTCAGGTATTTTCACTTTTTTTTTTAAAGATTTTATTTATTTATTTGTGAGAGAGAGAGAGCACAAGCTGCTGAGGGGAGGCAGAGAGAGATGTAGACTCCCTGCTGAGCAGGGAGCCCAATGTGGGGCTCCATCCCAGAACCCTGGGGTTATGCCTGAGCCAAAGGCAGACGCTTAACCGACTGAGCCACCCAGTCACCCTGGTATTTTCACTTTTTGAAACCTTCCTCTCCTTTCCATTGACTCATCCATTCATTTATTCAACAAATGTGTATTAAGCACTAAGTTTGTTTCAGGCAAATATAAAATAGAATAAAAGCCCTGTCTTCATAAAATTTGCATTCTATGGGGAAAGACAAAACATAAACAAAATGAGTAAGCAAAGCAAATAATAGAGTAGTTTATTTTTTAAAGATTTTATCTATTTATTTGAGAAAGAGAGAGAGAGCACAAGAGCATAAGCAGGCGGATGGTGAGGTGCAGAGGGAGAAGGAGAAGCAAACTCCCTGCTGAGCAGGGAGCCCAACTTGGGGCTTGAGCCCAGGACCCTAACATCATGACCTGACCTGAAGGCAGATGCTTAATTGACTGAACCATCCAGGTGCCCCATAATATAGTAGCTTAGAACATGACATGTGGCATGCAATGAAATAAAGCATGGAATAAGAGCTCCTAATTGGGTTGGAAATATTTTTTTAATTAAGTAAGGTACTCTATAAAAGCCTTACTGCGAATGAGACATTTGGAGAAACCCTGGAAGGAAGTGAGGGAGATAGCTGTGTGTGTATCTCAGGAAACAGCATGTGCAAAGAGGAGACCGTGAAGTTTCAATGTACCTGGAATGATCTAGAAAGAATGAGGTCCATGTGACTATAAGAGAGTGAGCAAGGAGGAAAGTGAGGAAGATGTGTGTAGGCAGGTGTCAGTTAACAAAAAGAACATACAAGATCTTGTAGACCATTGTAAGTATTTTGGCTTTTATTCTGAGCAGGTAGGGAGGAGTGGGAAGGAAAACAGAGGGATAATATGAACTGACTTCTGTTTTGAAAGGATTATTCCGGATGCCATGCAGACATGTCTGTCCGCAGGGAAGGAAAGGTGGGACAACGGGAGAGCAGTTAGGGGCATTGTAATAGGCCAGGATACAGATGATAGTGGGATGGTTTATGGTGATAGCAGTGGAGATGGAAAAGTAGTCAGATTCTAGTTATATTTTGAAGTTAAGCTGACATAACTTTCTGAGGGTTTAGGTAGGGAGTGTAAAAAAAGAGAAGTCAATTTACAAGCAAATAAAGGAGGAAATTAAAGCAAATACTTGAGTATTTACGGATATACTTGCTTCACTTGTAAAATAAATAAATGGGGACTGGGTTGCATGGTTATTCCCATGGCAAATGATATTGATAACAAGAGGATGACTGACCAACTTACATGACTTATCAACTTTTCTTGATAGAGACTCATTCTATCTGAAGTCATTTGCATGTCTTTGTTCTATAAGCATCAAATGCTTCACATCCCAATCTGGATTTACTCTCCAAATGGGTTTATTATTATTATTTGATGGTTATTTTTAATTCAAGAATACAAGTAAGGAAAAATAGAATGGGTAAAAATAAAAGTGTGGTTATTGTGATGATCTGTCTGGTAAATTGAAATTATTAAAATAATTCTGCCAATATTTTGTGCTTTTATTTTATCAACACACACCTCAAAAAGCAATAACTTAAGACATGAATAAGATTATATTCCATTCTTCAATGATAGCACAATAGTAAATAGACATAGAAAGGGAACTATGTTAATTTTTTTCTACCTAAAGTAGAATGATATTTACTTAAGAAATTAAAAATATTTTCAATATATTTGTATACAGATGCTTCTTAAACAGCAAGTGACACTTATTTTGTGGTTGAGAAATAAACCAAAAGTAATATCTAATTTGACATTTTCATCGAAGTCAAATTTATTTTCAGTCCAATTATAAATTCCACTTATGTCACTATTGATTCCTACGACCTAAAGATAATATTAAAATCAAACATCTCCCAAGTCTGTAAAAGTTAATTCTATAAATGTTTCAAATCTGGACTCCAAATATGAAATTCTCATCTTCAGAAAGGCTATACTCATCATTTTAGTATCTATAAATAGATCTGAGAAAAGGAAAGGATGAGAAAGATCTTGGCCAATGTTTCACTAAGTCATAAAATTAAGCAGAACATGTCTTGACTAACACGATCACTTATTAGAAAACATACTTTAAAAAGCTAAGTTACTAATCACTGCTTTCAGAGATATCTTTTAAAATTATTGGTTCTTTGATTCAAATAAATCAATTTCCACATGTTTCTAATGATAAAAAGAGGTTTCTTAAAATTCGGAGGGTTGCATCCAAAAATGAATCCCTACTGGTAAATGAGATTTGCATAGCAGAGGGTATAGTTGTTTTAAGATAGTGTGTTAAAAGCTATGACAAATAAGCAGTGTGCTGGTGGGTATGAAATGAAGGCATCTAGTCAGCTTGATCATGTCGAGTGAAAAGAAGACTTTCAGGACACTTCCTGCAAACAATGGCACTGGGAAGGGCACATTAGGATAAGGGCTGCTTCCGAAGAAATGAAGTAGGGTGCTTTTAGGAAAGGGAATTAAAGAAGTAGAGGCTTAGAAGTCATTATAAAGTGAGGGCTTTAAATGCATAAAGGATTGAACAGTTAAGAATTAACCTGGAGGGGTAGACAGATCAACTTCCAGAGGATTTGGATTTTATCCTGGGGGTCGGGGTATTCCATCCCTTGTGCTGGGATCCCTGGGTGAGCTGCGAATCGGTTACACCTGTGATCCTTTCAGCTTCCAGGTGGCTGGAGGGACCCGAGTTCGCCAGCTCTTCGGCATGAGTCACCTCAGACCTTGAAGTGTTGCACCCATTTTTCTCACTATATTCTATAAAAATGATAATTTCCTGTAAGTGACATGTAAAAGTTAGAGATCTCATTATAATCTCAGGCTTTAAATAGTTCCTGCCAAAAGGCAAATGTGTTTTAATCAGACCTTCCTGCTCAGACTGGTACTCTCCCCACTGGCGGAGGACTGAATCCCTCCCTCCCTGTTGCTGGAGAGAACGCAGGGGCAGCAGAACACGGAGGCTCGCTGAGGATTCAGTTTGTGCCCAGGGACTCCACCGCTGCAAGACCACACAGCCGTCTCTGGGGTAGTGAGGGAAGCTGGCAGCCAGAATTCTGCACAGCACATTGGAAGGAAGCAAAGCCTCCGTGGCAATGCCTCTGGTAAGAACTGGGCATTTATTTATTTATTTATTTTAAAGATTTTATTTATTTATTTGACACAGAGAGAGAGATCACAAGGAGGCAGAGAGGCAGGCGGAGAGAGAGGAGGAAGCAGGCTTCCCGCTGAGCAGGGAGCCCGATGCGGGCCTCGATCCCAGAATCCTGAGATCATGACCTGAGCCGAAGGCAGAGGCTTTAACCCACTGAGCCACTCAGGTGCCCAGAACTGGGCATTTAATGGGAACTTTGAACAAATGCATCTGCTAAGAGATAGGAATGACGGGCATGAAATAACAAAAGAACATCTCAGCATGGTGTACACAGAAGAGACCCGTGGGTCTCAGAGAGCTTGAGGAAAGGAGAAATCTAGATGAACAGGACAGAAACCCATCTCTCAGATTTCTCAAACGCTTTCTTCAGTTCTCTGGGTGTGAGAAACTGTATTTCTATTGCATTTAATTAATGTGAGTTAACACTTTTATAGTATTTACAAGGTTCCAAAAACTGTTTTAAGGTTTTTGTTTTGTTTTGTTTTACAAATTTATTTACACCTCAGAACAGCCGAGTGAGGTAGGGCCAATAGTGTCTACAGTTACCCTGATTTTACAAAGGAAGAAACTAGAATTCAGAGAAGTTAATAAAAGTTCCAAGATCAGGGCGCCTGGGTGGCACAGTCGGTTAAGTGTCCAACTCCTGGTTTCCACTCAGATCATGATCTCAGGGTTGTGAGATCCAGCCCCACGTTGGGCTCCACACACTACTGACTTCTCTTGAGATTCTCTCTCTCCCTCTGCCCCTCCTGCTCATGTTCTCTATCTCTCTATCAAATAAATAAATAAATCATTAAAAAAAAAAAGTTCCAAGATCACACTGCTCTAAAGTGTTAAAGATTCTACCCCCAATTTGGCTCTAAATCGTTAACAACTAAGCTCTACTCTCTTAGAACACTGACTACAACCTGTGATTGTAACATAACGTGTCATAATACAACATCCTGACAACATTATATATAATTCGACACACAAATGTTTAGGTATTCAAAATCTATATAGCTTTTGTTTTCTGGTGTTGGTTCCATCTTTTTGCTCCCCAAAATGAATTTTTTTACATAGCAATAAAGTTTCCTAATATAGTAGTAGTAGTGATAATAATAATAATACAAATTATGCATTACCTTGCATGAAATCCTTCAGGGGTTTCCCATTGCCCTTAAAATAAAATCCACAGTTGCTATTGTGGCTTACGAAATAATCCCCCTCCCATTCCAACCTCTCCTTCCCAGGGTCATAATGCTCCTTTTATGACTCAACGCCCTCCAGTTCACTTGTTTTCTTTCTTCTCCAGACTCTGGTGATGGGCTTCTTATCGTTCAGATCATTCCTCTCAGGACTTTCCTCAGAGAACTATTCCTTGACCACTCCACTAAGGTAGATCCTATCCAGACCTTTTGTGGTGTCATCTTGTTTTATCGCCTTTGAACTGGATCGTTCCACAAAGCAATTTTTTCTTTTTCTTTTCTTTTCTTTTTTTTTCTTCTAGTTTACTTTTACTACTATCTCCCATGTCCTAGTAGAATGTTAACACAATGAAGGCAGGAACTTTTCATGCTGTTCACTCCAATTTAAGACATGCAAATAACTGAAACAGTGTGACACTACCCAGACAATTGGTGCTCTATACATTTTGAATAAATAAATAGATTATCTAAGAAAATAGATTAACTAAAATCTTCCATTCAATTAGTCATAAAATTCTGTTTACCTTCTGAAGAAAAAGTGACTCTAATGGCTAGCAAAAATCAATGATTTATAAAATTCCTAATCTTTAGAGAACCAATATAACGTAATGCACAGAACTTTGTAGTCAAACAGACCGGCTTTGAATCTCGACATCTTTAATTACGAGCTTTATGAACTTAGGTAAATGATGTAATCTACTTATACCATAGTTTTCTCAAATTTAAAATCAGAATAGTCATAGTAGTACCACATAGCCCTGTATGTAGGCTAAATAAAATCACATATATAAAACTCTTACCATAGAACCTGGTACTCAGTAGATGTTAACTCTTATTATTACCGTTATAAAGAATTTAAAAATCAAAAATCCCCCTTTTCACATTGAATCAATGGATAATAAACGAACAACCAGTACCAAAGATTTCACAGTAAAGATAAATATATACCTTAATCATTCACTTATTTGTACAAAATATTATTTACTTATTATTTTGGTTAAGATAACAGGATTAAAAAGTGTTTTGCCAAACCAATCACCTGACATCTTCTCTGAAAATATGGGATAAGAATGAAAAAAATCATCACTTAGTTTCAAATAATGAGAATTAAAATCTAACCAGATTATATTTTGGGGGTCAATGTTACAATGAGAAAGAAAATAAATTTAATTTTTTATTTTCAGTTAGCATTAAACATGTAAAAGGCAGCCAACATTTTATTTTGGTAAAAAACATGGAATCCATTTTATTAAAATTTCCAACATATTCCTATTTGACATATTTAGCACATAGCAATATGCAATTATAAAAATTCAAGAGGCAATAGACAATGCATAACACTAATGTCATGCAATCTAATTCTATTCGTCAATCTAATGGCAATTGTATGTAAGGCATTGTTCTGGTGACATTGCAGTTATATAAATGGGGTACAAACTTTGTATAAAGTATTAGTTACTCCACCTAAGTAAAGTCACATAATGCGGTACTATTTAGCTGTTTTATTTTTTATTTTATTTTTTTTATTTTTATTTATTTTTTTTTTAAGATTTTATTTATTTATTTGACACAGAGAGAGAGATTACAAGTAGGCAGAGAGGCAGGCAGAGAGAAAGGAGGAAGCAGGCTCCCTGCTGAGCAGAGAGCCTGATGCGGGCCTCGATCCCAGGACCCTGAGATCATGACCTGAGCTGAAAGCAGAGGCTTTAACCCACTGAGCCACCCAGGCGCCCATAGCTGTTTTAATAGTAAGATATACAAAATGGCTATCCTTCAGAAAACTTTGAAATTATGTTTCTATGGCCAATAGCCAGCAGACTTGGAGGTTCCTTTCTAATCTGTGTTACCAAATGCTTGTATTCTTTTCCAGTTCCATAAATACCTAATTGAGCACATGTCCAATCAAATGTAATTAGAGCTAGAATTTTGTCTGACAATTTTCATCATTCTCCCTCTCAGGTTGGAATCAATTGTCACCCTTATCCCATCCCCCAAAACCAAACCAAACCAAACTACACCAAACATTTCTTAGTTAATTTCTCTCCCAACTAAAATCTTAGATGGATTGCAAGAAGAAAATACCAGGGTATTGAATGTGATATATGCATTGATTGATAGTTTTTTCGAATCTTTTTATGATAAAGAAATGCTGCGAACTATTTATTTTTCAGTATAAGCAATAATAATAACTGTAATTCTTATGAGATTGTAATTAGGAATTTCATCAAAGTAAACCTTATCAAAGTCAGGTAGCAAAGATCTCAATTTCAGTATAATCACTAAGGTCTAGCTAGTCCGGTAGTTTTCTCGCTTAGAATACATATTATCTGTATTTCCATAGTTATAAGAAGGAAATTTTTAGAGTAAGTTAAGATTTCAAAATTGAAATAGGAAATGGCTTAGAGCAGACTGTACACTTTCCTGTGGTTTTAGTCTATTTGGGGAAACCCATGACATAAGACTGAGTAGGTTAGCTGTGTTTCTATAACACAAAATTCCAGTGGTCCATCTAGGAGGCACAGTGGTGAATGAACACAAGGGGTCCCCAGCTTTTTTCAATATTTTGTGCCTGAGGGACCTTACTTTCAACTTATTCTTTAACTCTGGGTTGTATGATCTTGCTCATCACAAGAAGAAATGCTCCTAAGAGGCAGTCTTCCCACATGGACATTTTCGTTCCCAACTTAAAATCCCCAAATCACATATAAAATGTTCTGAAAGAAAAAGAAAGAAAGAAAGAAAGAAAGAAAGAAAGAAAGAAAGAAAGAAGAAAGAAAGAAAGAAAGAAAGAAAGAAAGAAAGAAAGAAAGAAAAAGAAAAGAAAGAAAGAAAGGAGGGAGGGAGGAAGGGAGGGAGGGAGGGAGGGAGGAAGGAAGGAAAGAAGGAAGGAAGGAGAAAGAAACCCATATTTCATTTATTCTAGAAAGGAAGCACACTGGAGGGGAAAAATGAAATAAATTAGTCTGGAAGATTACAGTTATCAAACCAGCTATGAAGAATCTCAATTATAAAGCCCACTTTGCTCCTTCTGGACTTCCCATGCTGGATGCTCTGCGGAGCTTAATAACTCTAAAAGCATCTAGATTTTCTTTCATTGATCAGATTGCCCTCTTTTCCTTTCTAGTTTTCATCTGATTAGAAATGAATGTAAAGAAGAAGTTTTATGGAGGCAGCCTAGAAAGGGGAAAAAAATTTTTTTTAAAAGGCTCAAGCAAACAAACTGTTAAACTGTAAGCAAGGATATACAACACTGCTCTCTTTACATGAGGCTTGGGAGGCATTTTACTGAACTGTCTGTGAAAGAGCTATGTAAAGCTAGGGGATTGAGGGAGTTGAAGTGAGAAGGCACAAAATTGTAATGCTTCCCAGAGTGGTCGAGCTCAGCTCCATCCCCCAAGGCGCCTCTCCCTCCCCCTTCCCCCATCCTCCTCTAATGAGAACACATTAAGCCTTTCTCAATGCCCTGATGTGCTCTTACACTGCAGAATCCTTGCATTGCAATGCACAATGCAGTCCGAGGATTTCTAACATTATAAAGAGAGAGAAAATGCTTTCTAGACAGCTCATCCAACCCCTCCCCAGCGCTCAGCAGGGATTTAAGTGTGTCTACTTCTACTGAAAGTAAATGCATATTTTTGCCCCCAACTAAAAGGGACTTTCTCCCTGTTTCCTGCTCACAAAGGCATCTGTATATTCTCTCTGCATCTTACTCTTACACTGTGGACATTGTCCGCATTTGGAATTGTAGACCACACACACATAGTTTATGCTCTTGGTTTATAATACCTTCACATTTTATTTCCTTACACACATTGCCCATTATTTTTAAGCTCCTCACGGAGATAAAGAAAATATTTAACCCAGCCAGGCAAGCTGGAAGCCCAACTTAATCTTAGGAATAACCAAATCACTTAATTTCTATTTTATTTTTATACTCTTAACTATGTAAGGACCAGGGATAACATTTTCAAAAAATCATCCAAAAAATTCTACCACCCAGCTTCTTTTGACTTCGGTGAAGTTTTCATATACATAATTAAAAATTAGGGTGCCTGTTCCTTCAGGATTTCAAAGATTACATAAAATGTTAAGTGAATAAAACTCTGAATTTTCTCCCCATGGGAAAGTGCTTTCCAAACACCTGCATCCCGCTGCTGCTAAGCCCAAGGAGAGTTTCTGAGTCACCCAGCAGATGCTACAAATGATGGCCAGCAGAATGAAGCCTCTGGTCTGACCAGGGGTTAAAAGCTGGTAGGAAACCAAAGAAGCTCACAAACCCTGCTAGGGGCATGGGCCCCTCCCCTGCTGTCAGAGTTTCACCAACGTTTGTAATAAAATTAAATGCAACATAGTGACTGCTTTAAAATAGGAGGAAGCTTTAGGAAACTGGTGGAGAGAGGATGCATAAGGGTTTCTTGGTTTTTTTTAGGTGACTCTTTTGTTGTGGTCCTTCCTAGGAATTTAACAGGTAACCTCTCCCATAAGCAATTCATCTACTAAAACAAGCTCAGAGCTGCAAGCGGAAGAAATGTTCAATTTTTAAACTTTCATCAGGACAGATAGCTAGCAGGGCTGGGTGCCAGATGGGATTATATGACAGAGAGATATGTAGTGTGGACTCAGGGTGAAAAATGGAATGTAAATCGTTAAGTGACACCTGGGCAGTGGAACTCCAGTCAAATTCCGGAGATCAACCATCGATACTTGTACTTTCCTGGCCCTGGACTAATGTTAGCTTGTTTCTGAGGGAAAACGTACCCCTCCCCCTCCAGGCAAAAGTGAACAGCTTCATCAGTCTCCTACTGCCTACCTCACACAGACGCAGGGGCAGTTCAGAACGGGAACGAAGGCAGAATGGAGGGACACCTTGAAGAGAGAGCAGCTGGATGAATGACTGTTTATTTTTGTTTAGTTTTTGCTTTTTTTTGGCAATCATGTTTTGGTCTCTGTGTCCCAAGAATAATTTCTATCTAATATCATTCCTTCAAGTCGCCTAATATTTATGAACTCACATCCACGTACGAGGAACTTAAGAAATGTGCTGACAACTGGGAATGGTGGGTGATACCATGGGCCAGGTCTCCTACTCATCCATGTGTGGGGTTGGATTTTACTCAGCGCTGTGATAAAGGCGCTCCCTCCCACACAGGTCTCTGGCTTTTTTTGGTGGATTTGCACCCAGTCCTGAGTGTGTCCTTGCTTTATTCCAGGCTTCTTCCAGGTTCCAAGTTCAAGATTGCCCGCTTCTCTTTTTCTAACCAGGAGACCTATTCCCTTAGTCCAAGAGCATGCCCAGACTGACAGTCATTTATTCTAGAAGTTGGCTGAGGCTGCAGAGTTCCCAGAAGGGAGCGGCCACTGCCACCAAGGAAGAGGGATACTTGACCTGACTGAAGACATGATTTAGTCTTTGGTCAAAGTCTACCTTGGACTTTTTAAATTGGTGATCATGTACCCTGTCATCAGCACCTGCAAAAATAACTTAATTATACCAAACGTGCTGTTTTCTGTTATAGCAGTTTAAAATTAAACCAACTTCGTGGAGTGAATACTCTCTCTCTCTCTTGTTTTCTGAAGGAAGGAACTTGCAATTTCTACAGAGTGCCATTCCTTCAGTTTTGTCAACTAGCTAGCTGATCCAGTTCCCTCTGGAATTTCTACACCTGCTTCCTTTAATCTGAGTGTTTTAGTACAATCTCTTCAGACCACAGTGATTTGAGTGAGAGGTTCTCGGATTTTTCAGCACCCAGGTACTTCTTAATCTTATAATTTCTCTAATAACTAAGAGGAAGCATTGTTTGTTCTGTCAGTATACTTGTAATTCCACAAAGAAGCCAAAGTAAGAAGTAAAATGTTTTCGGGTAAGTCTGGTTTTGAGGTAGCAAGACAGCCCAACATTTCTGACAGGGGGCCCTTGCCCAAAGCAGATCTTCATACAACTTCCCAAGTTTCAAAAACTGTGTTTGAGATTTTAAATTTCTCGTTTTTTCTCTCCCTTTCCAAACTTAATGGCTCTCTTTTATGGCTTGTGCTCAGCTTCAACATATCAGAAAATAAAATAAAAATTAGCGTATATCACTAGAGACAGTCCTGCAAAATGAACCTGAACGTTTGACATATTTTAGTTAGAGAATCTGACAGGTAAAATTCCAGGTCTTAATTGGATACTTTAATTATTCCTTATTGGTAAAACAATTCTTTATTAATAAAAACAAAACTCAAATTCACCTTTACTTCGTAATTATTGTTATCTTTTCAAGGATAGGTCTTGATTGCTCATCCCCAAACTTTTCTTTTTCTTTTTCTTTCAGTTTTTTATGCTTGTTTGGGATGCCAGAGAAAATAAGTCGGATTCAAAAGGCACTTCACAGATGTAGTTATTTTTTTTCCCGATTATTAGTAATCATGGGAACTTTTTATAGAACACCTACAATTTAAATGCAGTCTAGGGGAAGACAATACGCCTTTGTGTCTGTTGAGTGAAACCTCCTATTTCCCTTTGTTGTCTGATGTATTTCACCCTTCTGTCAAAGTGTGTCCCCTCTAACCTTTCCTTTCCCACTGCTGGCATCCCTCCAGTCTCCAAAATGCCCGTTTGACTCTCCTCTGACACCTTTATTGGATACAGTCACAACACTTCTTTGCATAATGAGCAGGCATTCCCTATCCATCAGAAAGGTAATTAAAAAAATGTTTAGATTTTTGTTTTCCTAGACGTAACAGTATAAATGCAACTTCTGCTCAATTAAGCTCTAGTGTCAGAGACGGGGGGGAGGGGCAGGATGGTTCTTTCAATAAGAACAGGTTTTATGCTTCTATCTTAAAACTGGAGACGCAGATTTGTGATCTTCCCTCCCCCACAGAAAGAAATCTTTAAATAAAGATGTCTTCATCTGAATTGACCACCGTTTATAAAAGCAAATCTGGTTGGGGCTCTGCTGCTTATGCTAAAGGAACATTCCTCCCCATTACAACAGCATTTGCACATTTATAGGAGGAATAAAGAAAAAGATGCGTGATACATGTGAAGGAGACTTCTCTCTGCCATCCAGAGAAAGAAGAACTAAAAGGATTATAAAAGTTCAGATTAAAATGATATAAAATCTAGCATTTGGCTCCAACACTAGTGCCTTGGTCCTCTGAAGCTAATCTGTATGCACTCTGTGACCTCCTCGCAGCGAACCCTGCTAAATATATTATTCCCACGGGGGCTTTCACTGCTGCTTGGTGTCAGAAATCAATATGTATGAGGCGCGTGGATGGGAATTTCTAATAGATCTGCCTGGCCCTGTGCTGCTTTTCAATATCTGCCTTGGACTATTAGTGCCGGCTCGGTGCCTGTGAAATAACCGAGATAATCTTTTAAGGTGCACTGTTAAGGTGGAACCTAAATGTTGCTGTTTCAATTAAAACAAAAATTATATTCATAAATCAGTCAGGTCTGTGTAACCTTGTACAGTCACTCCAGAAGGCTGATGAGAAACAAGATGGAATTTAAGGTGAAATGTTATTTTTAACTTCTATTTAGAGTTAGGAGGAAGGTATTATATTTAAAGGCTAATGATGGATTATTTGGGGAAGAGCAGCAGGTTAGAAATGAACTTGAGCAAGTTCAGTGTCTTGGAACCTAATTGTGTTTATTTTTTTACTACGCGTAAAAGAGAAAACACAAAAGTCATAATATATTGAAAGCCAAGTCATTTTTCCCATGTTAGATAAGAACACAATTGTACAGTGTCCTTTTCCATATAATTTATTCACACTAAAATTATTGCATGAGTGATTTTTCTTTCTTTCTTTTGGATAACTGCACAAATTAATGTTATCACCCTCGTGCAATGATATCATGCCATTATTTGTATTTATATCTGTATAGGCATTTGGAGATGAAAGTGGGCAAGAAAGTGGTTCATTAAAGTTCCCTGTTCCCCACCCTCATTGATGACTCTCCTCCCTTCTTCAGATCCAGCAGCCTGAGCACAGTGCAAAGAGACTTAGGTCTGAGCTGTGTACAGGGCACACAGCTCCAGTCTCTTGATTCTGGTTGTTTCCCTCTTTGTTTTCAGGCTAGTGCTCAAAGGAAGCTGTTCCAGCTCAATGCACGGAGGTGCAACACACGGAAACAAGGAGCTAAGGTGCTTCATCATTATTAGTAGTAGTAGTACCGTTATTGGCATGAATGGGGAAGAGGGAAGTGGTCTGTAACCCACACAGACATTCTTCTGGCAATTCACACAGCAAGGCTGGGTTCCAATCCCGGTGAGGTGTGGCACCCAGAGAGGCCTCACCAAGCGCATCATTTTTTGGCCACCTTTAGCTCTGTTGCCTTGTGAGGTTGTCAGCCTACCAAAGGTTGAGGAACTGGAATATAATTCTTTTTTCTTTTCTTTTCTTTTCTTTTCTTTTCTTTTCTTTTCTTTTCTTTCTTTTCTTTTTCTTTTCTTTTCTTCTTTTCCTGCACAGTTCACTTAACACAGCACAATCCACCTGACAACCCTCCATAACCACCCTGACTGCTTGTCAGGCCTTCTTGGATTGTGTGTGAGGCCATAGCATACGATCAGGGATGTGTGGCTTGACTTTGGAAACATCAAAAAGGAAGCAGAAGGCTGGTAACCTCAGGTCATTAGGAAGCTGCCTTAAAAACATCCCAATCTGGTTATGCTTTTTTTATACTAATATTGATGCAATTGTTTGAAAAAACAAAAAAGTCTGTGTGTTGAGAGTGGCGGGTACGTGACCCACTCTCCTTAAAAAATACTATTTTTTCTACTTATTTATTGAACTAAAAAAAAATTTAGTAGAAATTCAACTATTAAGCTGTGAATATACTCCTCAGCACAAGTTTCCTAGACAGCATATGAGAAAACTCTCTTTGAGGCTGTTTCTCTTGTATGCTTATTTTATCTTAGAGATGCCTACCGACAGGTCCATTTTTATGTGACCTGTAACTGCACTTCAGATTTATTAGAAGAAAAAAAGTCCAAAGCACAAGAAACCAAACCACTCTTTGACTTCTTTGTTGAGGAAATGGAATTTCATGTACTAACTTTATTTAAAATATCACTAGAACCCATAAATAAAAGGTAAATGTTTATAAAGTGTAGTACCATTTAGAGCCACATTTTTTTCCCCCTTATGGAGAAAACAAAGCAACCAGCTCAGATTTCAGCTGGGTATATAACACAAACCGTTGTGATCTAACAGAAAAAATCCCCAGCAGTTTAATCTGTTTTAAGTCCCTCCCCCTCCAAATCCCTCCCTCTCAATCTATGTGTTTTCTGCATCTCTCAGGGAGGTGTAATGTAGTCAAGCAGTGGCTATAAGCATTCAGCAAAAGTAAGGGGAATTATGGTGGAGTTTTATAAATGAGGACTTCTAACAATTTTTTTAAAAGGTGGGGGAGGAGGGAAAAAACAACCACCAAGGCAGTAGTGTTGAACTGTCTGTTTCTAAACTGGCTGACTAAGAGTAAAGATTCCTAAGAAGTTTCACTAAAGGTAAAGTCAGGGTAAAAAAGAGTCATTTTTGAAAGCAACTTCCTATTGATCTATTATTGGCTTCTAAACCTAAGCCAAGCAAAGCAAAAGAACCAATAACCAATATGTGATAAAAGTACACAGAATAACAACAAGCAATAACCAAATGTGTGATAAAAACGAGCAGAGGCATAAGAATGTTTATGACAAGAAGAACAAATGATAATTTTTTTGGTTCATATTCTTGCCCTGTAGTTGGAAAAAAATACCCTGTTGATGAGTTTGGATCATCTTTTTTTTTTTGGTATGTCACCACAATTATACCTAAAGTGGACTACCTGAAGGATGATACTGTATAACATCCTTATCCTCACTGAATATCAATTATTTCTATAACAGCTAGATAACAATATGAAATAACTATGGAAATCTCTCATGGATCTGTCCACCTGGCCAAGAAAATGAAGAATTTTTCTTTTATAGATTCTCCAACATAGTGGTTAAAATAACCAAATCCAAATTTACAGTCAATATCACTGATGTAAATTTCACCGCCAGCCAATAAGAATAATATGCATTCAACCAACCCTGCTCCTCCTGGGATTAGAGATAATTCAAACATTCAGTCAAATCAATATATAAGAGTTTGAGTTCATGTCATAAAAGGGAAGTTTCAGGGTGCCTGGGTGGCTCAGTCAGTTAAGTGGCTGCCTTTGGCTGGGGTCATGATACCAGGGTCCTGGGATGGAACACCATATCCAGCTCCCTGCTCAGTGGGGAGTCTGCTTCTCCCTCTTCCTCTCCCCCACTGCTCATGCTCTGTCTCTCTCTCTCTCATGCTCTCTGTCTCAAATAAATAAATAAAATATTTTTTTAAAAAAGGGAAGTTTCATATCTTGACATTTTTTGCAAGTCTAGAAAAAAGGGGCTTTGTTCCATAAATTCTGTGCCCTTCTTTCCAATGAGATAGAAATACCCTACATAAAATACAATGTAATTTATTCTGGTCTGCAATAGTTCTGTTTTCTTTCCCATTTTTCTCAGTATTTTGGCCCATAAGAATACAGTATGAGACTAAATAGATCACAAGCACAAGGAAGAAGGAAAAGTAGAAGAAAGAGAAGTAAAAGGTAAATGGGTTGCCTCTCCCTATGAAAATAAAAACTCCTGAAGGATATTGAGCCCAGCGTCTTTTTCCACTTCATGGAGCCAACTAGAAAGCTGTCTTTGCAAACCATAAAATTGTTAATCTCAGGAAACAAACTGAGGGTTACTGGAGGTTGGGGACGGGGGAGATAGGGTGGCTGGGTGAGGGACATTGGGGAGGATATGTGCTATGGTGAGTGCTGTGAAATGTGTAAGCCTGATGATTCACAGACCTGTACCTCTGGGGCAAATAATACATTATATGTTAATAGAAAGTTGTCTTTGGGTACCTTTCAGTCTCTGCCAGTGTGGCAGTCTCTACAAATGAAAGGACTAGTAAGAGTTCATTGCCCACATAGAGTTTACACTCTAACAGAGGACAGTGACCTGCAAACAGTGTTTAAACTGGGACGGGGGGATGGGGGTGGACAGGGAGGTGCCTCCCTGGGGTTGTAGGTCCAAGCCCCACACCGGGTGTAGATATTACTTAAAAATAAGATCTTTAAAAAATAAGAAAATAAAATATTACATATGAAGATCGATGTTTCCTTTCATTCTAAGAAGTCTGGCTTTCCGTCTGCTTGACTCACCAATGGCCCCAGTGCAGTCCTGCTCGAACATATAAATTAGTCAATCAGTCAATGTCCAGTCAGGAAAAAGAAGGTATTTCCTGGAGAGAGGAATTTAATGTCAGGAACTCATTAAAGGGAGTTAGAAGAGCTGTAAGAGCGAAAAGAAAAAAGTTGGGGTTGGTGAAAGGCTACAGAGAAGAGGATTACCCAGAGACCCGGCCGCCCTTGCCCCCTGGCTGAAGCCAGGAGCTTGTGCTCACCACCGCTCTGACCCTGTGGGAACTGCATCCCCTCTGCAGCAAGAGACCCAGGAGCATACTCTTGTGCTCATCCCACTGGAGGAGCTGCTGCTTCTCGGTAGGAAGCCATTGTGTGAGCAGGCGCTCTCCCGGCTGTGCGCCACTGTGGGAGGTAGCTCCAGTGGCTGGGAACGGAGAGGGGCAAGCTTCCTTTCTTCTTTTGTCTTCCAAACTCCTACGAATGTCTCCCATTGGCAGAACCTAACTAGAAGCGGCTGACAAGGGAGTCTAGAAGAGTAGTTTGTAGGCTGTTAGCCTGCTGGGATACAAAGGAGAACAAGGAAGGGTGGAAATGAAACTGAGAAGCACTAGGCGAATAATTGGCACAGTAGCCTTGCAAATAACATTTGTCGAACGAACGGTAGACATGTATGAAATGTGCAAACGTGATAGAGAAACGACTGGTAACTCAGCCTAGTATCCTGTTTAACTCCAGTGATTTCCACATTCTTGGTAGCAAAACTGTTTTTTTTTTTCAAATGAAATTTTAATAAGAAGTACGAATATACAGGAAGTGTCCAAAGCAGACACGTAAATTACAAGCTCATATACATTATAATACAAGTTACAAGTTACTAAGAAGGTGTTGAGGATAACTAAAGCTGTTTTGATAAATGAAAACTTTTCACAATAGGGATTCTAGATGACACTTGCAGTCAGGATCCAGAAACCTCCAAATCAATCTTAGGAGATTTCCTGAAGCATCTCTACAGAAGTCTAGAGTTTCAAAGAACATTTAAAAATTTCTGTTTTAATCAAAACCGTGCATTTGATAGATATTCCCAAATTATAAGTTATTAAAAAGTCCATAGCACTAACACTAGTTCACTATAGCAAATCTGAATTTTAATATAATTTTAATATAATTTCATTACAGGGATATATTTACACCCAGGTGATATTTAGTTTATTAAAACTTGATTGCATGTAGTAAAAGCTCTGAAATAAAAAGTCCCATAGTAGTGAGTCAATAAATTATATTTATCTACAACATTTAGGATACTTAATCTCTCTTTATAGGACTCGATAAGATAAAGAGTCTGGCTTTGCCCACATCACTCCTCTGCTCAAATAATTCCCATATTTTTTCACAGCGCACAAGATAAAGTAATAAATGCCTACCTGGCATAGAATTCAAGATCTTCCACTGTCTGAAAAGAAGTCATATTTGAAATCCTCAAGATTTATTTACTTGAATCCTCTACTACAAGTTATTGGTCCCTGTGTATTATTACCATTTTTTTTCCTTTTCTCCTTCAATTAAGTCATTCTTTTTAGCAAAGTGTTCTCCTCCTTATTTACCAGAACACCCCCCAAATATCTATAGTCTATATAGACTACGGTGGCTTTCACTGGAATTTGTCATCTAACTTGTGCGTGTGTTTCAAAAAATTTGAATTGGATTTGAGAGCACTTTTTACCAAAATTCAAATTCAAGTCAACTTTAAAACACACACACACACACACACACACATGATGTCAAAGCCATGATGACAAAGCCATGAAACCATGAAGGCAATCATGGTGTATATTTTACTCACAAGCACCTATTACATAGTTTACTGCTCAGTATTTGAATTAATAAAATGAAATTTTTTTCCTTTGGTTCCAGACATTTTAAAATTTTTAACTTGTAATTACTGTACATGGATGGACCTCTGTGCTTCTCTCCCTCACCATGGACAGACATCGAAAACTAATCAAGACATGATGACATGATGACAAAGCCATGAAACCATGAAGGCAATCATGGTGTATATTTTACTCACAAGCACCTATTACATAGTTTACTGCTCAGTATTTGAATTAATAAAATGAAATTTTTTTCCTTTGGTTCCAGACATTTTAAAATTTTTAACTTGTAATTACTGTACATGGATGGACCTCTGTGCTTCTCTCCCTCACCATGGACAGACATCGAAAACTAATCAAGACATGATGACATGATGACAAAGCCATGAAACCATGAAGGCAATCATGGTGTATATTTTACTCACAAGCACCTATTACATAGTTTACTGCTCAGTATTTGAATTAATAAAATGAAATTTTTTTCCTTTGGTTCCAGACATTTTAAAATTTTTAACTTGTAATTACTGTACATGGATGGACCTCTGTGCTTCTCTCCCTCACCATGGACAGACATCGAAAACTAATCAAGACATGATGACATGATGACAAAGCCATGAAACCATGAAGGCAATCATGGTGTATATTTTACTCACAAGCACCTATTACATAGTTTACTGCTCAGTATTTGAATTAATAAAATGAAATTTTTTTCCTTTGGTTCCAGACATTTTAAAATTTTTAACTTGTAATTACTGTACATGGATGGACCTCTGTGCTTCTCTCCCTCACCATGGACAGACATCGAAAACTAATCAAGACACTTTTTCTATACTGAGTTCGGGATTATTCTTCCTCAGTGCAGTAGGTCCAAGCCACCATTATTCACCATCAGACTAAGACAGGAGATAATTATTTGCTACCTATTGACACTCAGTTGGTCTTCAGATATGGTAATTAGTGTTTTCATTTAACACTTAATGTTAGTTTAACATTTTGCCCACCAATTGGAATATGATTTCTCTAAAGACAGGGACAAAATCTATCTCCCCAGCCTATGCAGGGCTCCACACATACTGATAAATAAATAATTGTTTAAAATTTATTAGAAATTCCAAGGTATTCTGATTCATTTCTATAATGTTATCACACCAATGAGGGTGCTCAGGAGAGGCTAAAAATTATGGTAAAAATGTTCCCATTACTGAACATGTGGCTTCTACAGAGCATGCTCAGTTGAAATTCCTGACACAAACCTCCTGAGGATCACAGTCAAATATAAGCCCACTTGAAATGGTCCTAAACTCTTCCACTCCTATTCCTCCCCTTTACTTTGGAGTTTTTCTGCAGTTTGAGATTTCTTTCCATATGGCTAAAACATAGCAGTAAAAACAGTTACAACATTCTTTTCCTGGGAAAGTCACACACATGTTGCCCAGTCTTGCAATTGACAGTGTGATCAACCTTATAAAAATCAGGCTTATAAAGATAAGCCTTCATTAAATGAAGCTATACTTAATTATTAATATAAACAGTGAGGCATGGGAGAATGACATGAAGTTTCCCTGCCTTTTACTTACGAAAGTCAGACATAGGATTGGGTGTGCCTGGTACAAACCCAATCACACTGTCACCAAACAAAACACCATCTTTAGCTTTGCAGCTAGCTAGGACTTCCCCAGTTTTGCAGGAGCCACAAGACAATAGCAGCTGCGCTGTGACTGAAGAACTCTATTCCCACATGCACTGGAAATGGCACAGCTCTTGTAGAAAAAAATCCAATCCTTCTTATTAATCATCTTTCCAGGCTGTCTCAAAAAAACAAAAAACAAACCTGGAGGAAAGGGGTTGACTTACAAAGTGTGGAACAGACTGTTTCTCTTACATTCTTTCCTTCATAGAAATAATGAGTTTGATAGCAGTTAAAGTATCAAGATGAATCCAGCCAGGATCCTTCCAGCAAAGTCTCATTCATCATGGCTGTTTTCTCTATCATATCTCCCTGTAGCTAGATAATCCCTCCCCCATTTCAGTTCCAGCACCTTTATATATACTACCTCGTTAACTTCACAGAGGGCTGTGGGAGCTGGGGAACAGGCGGTTAACCAATACAAGACCTGGGAACCAGGTTGCCAAGTGTTAAGCCATGCAATTGAGTTCAGAAACCAAGATTCTGATGGTATCTTTTTCCTCTTACCTCTGTTAACGACTCCATAGGTCCTCATATAAATGTATTGTCAACAATCAAAATTAAACAGAAAATGGACCAATTCTCTGGGTACTACTTTATCTAGGAATTAAGATATACCATCAACCAGGATAATTCCAGCAAAAATAATTTGAATTAACTAGCTACTTTGGACTAGTTTTTTACCAAATAAAGTGAGATAAGTAGCAACAAGTCAATATTATCCAAACTCTCTGTTTATCTACCTGAACTTACCAGATAAACTGCTCAGTCCTCGGGATGATTTCTGTTGGGTGATTCAAACCTTTTGAGACATTTTCATCTGTAACTAATCTTTATAGTTGATGCAGCCTCTTTGATTCTTTAGTTAAACTCAGTATCAGGGAAAAACTTTGAGAGATTCATAAATATTCAGAAATATAATATCAGGAAATAAATATGTTTCCAGTGTTTTATATACACACATGCACACACACACACACACACACACACACAGAGCAGGAGAGAGCTATATCTATATCTAAATATCCTTCTATTTATATATATGTATTATAGATGCATACATATAGGGAGAGAGAGATATCTATATCATCTATCTATCTATATCTATAGCTATGTATATATAGAGAAAACACTGGAAATATATTGTAAGGAAGAATACCACACAGGCCTACAGAGAGATAGAATATGTGTCTAAGCTTACTTTCTAAGGTTATGAACCATATTGTTAGAATATTGGCTATGATACCACTATAAAATGGAAGTAGTGGGCTTTAACCAAATTCCTGCACCACGCGTGTTAACCTCCCTAGATACTCTCTAGTACACTTAATTTTATTTTCCTACTCCACTGAAATTTTAATTTCAAATAGTCAATCAGATCTAAGTGAGTGAATCACTCCATTTGGACAAGTAATGAATATGCATCAATTGGGCTCTGTAATAATTACAACACGGGGACCAGAAGTTGAGGGATGCAATGTTCTATAGCCATCCGTTTCAATCCCGAGTTCACCTTCTGTATCTCCACTTTTCAACTTATCTTTGCTCCTTGTCTCAACAAATACTGTCATCTTTACCCATTCACTTGGCTCAAGCTTGAAACTAGCGACTCCCCTCTCTTCCCCATGGTCCCTCACAATGGAAAAGTCCTATTATGAAGCCTTTTTATCAGTTCCGGAGTCAACCTTACTGCCATT
Organism: Ailurus styani; assembly: GCA_002007465.1. Taxonomy (NCBI): domain Eukaryota; kingdom Metazoa; phylum Chordata; class Mammalia; order Carnivora; family Ailuridae; genus Ailurus; species Ailurus styani. The sequence continues at coordinate 5,650,568 of LNAC01000032.1, read as the reverse complement.
ACCCATATTTGCCATTGTCAACATTAGAATCTGAATTGTTCAGCTTTAAGCTGCCTCACCTCCATCCAATCCATCTTAATAGCTGCATCCTAAGATGTCTACTCAAAGTCCAAATATGATATTGTGGTACTTCAACTCAAATTTTTCCTTTAACATTGCATTTTCTTTAAGGTGAAGTGTAAGCATGAAATTAAATGTCCTTTATTATGTCCTACTTTGACTCTTCAACCTTGTCATTTTTGATGGTACTACCTCCACGGATGGCAAAGGCTGTTCTGTGTTCATGAAAACCTGCTTAGTTTTCAACTGTTTGCCTAGCTAAACTACATGTCCCAACATCTTTTACAATTAATGGTACCCATATGACCAAAATATAACCAGTGGAATGTGAGTAGTTAAGACATGGGTGTGTCTTTCCCATGGTGTCTTTTTCCATCTGTCTGCTAAGTGACAACTTAGAAAAAGGTAGACATCTAAGACAAAGGAAGCATGGACCCCTGAATTATTACATTGGAAACTGCCCAAACAGGAACACAGGAAGTGAATTAGAAATTGTGGTTTTATCTTTAATAGCAATTAGCATCCTCTCAGTTTCCACCTAATTCTATCAGCTGACCCCAGCTTCCTACTTCTCCTGGAAATACTTCAGGTGCTCACTCAGTTCCAGGTTTGGCACATGCTATTGAGTATCTAGAAATCTCTGCCCTCCCTGTTACTTACATTTCTCTCACTCCTGATCATCTGTCAGATTTCAGATTAAAGTCCACCTCTTCTGAAAGCTACTTTTCCCAGAGGTCAAATCTGTACTAACGTGTGAATTCATAACATCTTGTACCTACCTTATTTAAGCACTTACTAAACACACGGTATTGTAATTGCCTGTTTATCTCTCTCTCCCACTAGATCTAGTGAGGTGCCTTCTCAAAAAGCAGGTCTGTGAATTTTCGCTGTTGTGTATTTAGCAGCTTACATAGGGTCTGACATAGTAAGCATTTATCTTTGAATCAATAAATGATTATCCTGTTTGTTTTCATTCAATTNTACTAAACACACGGTATTGTAATTGCCTGTTTATCTCTCTCTCCCACTAGATCTAGTGAGGTGCCTTCTCAAAAAGCAGGTCTGTGAATTTTTGCTGTTGTGTATTTAGCAGCTTACATAGGGTCTGACATAGTAAGCATTTATCTTTGAATCAATAAATGATTATCCTGTTTGTTTTCATTCAATTCATAAAAATGCATTAAGTCCTTGTATGCTTGGCTCTATACAAGGCAAAGTGGATATAGTGGTGAACAGAATAATTCAAGTCCCTGCCCTCATAGAGCTTAATGGATTGTGGGCAGAAAATACAAATTGTGAGAAATGCCAAGTAGGAAAATTATGTAGCAAATAAGGTGTCAAGGGTGGCAGGACTAATTTGGATTAAAAAGTAGACCTTCCATGGCCTTGAATTCTGAAGTACATTTTGCCCTTATTCTGTGGGCAAATTGCCTCCATTATGATTTGAGTGAGAGAACGATGTCAGTATGACACGGAGGTTGCAACGGTTCATGCACAGTTTTTTTCCCTAGTGTGTGTTGATATTTTGTTCCTCCAAGTGCTCACACAGCTGAACCCAGCAGGAGTGCGCAGGAGTATCAAACAGGCCATGATGGCCATTTACCCAGGCTCTTGCTCTTAGCTCAGTCTGGCCATGTGTTCTGTCTTGGAAATAGTATTTCGTGTTCCCCCGATGGGTGTGCATTTTCTCATTCTCTCTATAACTCAGCAACTTCAACATTTTGTGAAAATCCTTTTGTAAGCTTTGCTCCACTTATTTTTTAGGGGTAAATTTCTTGTGTTTACTCCGGTTGTTCTTCATGTACAAGGAACTTAACATAGCTTTCAAACTGTGTTAGTATATTTTTTTTTTAGGATTGTTACTGGGTTTTGTTAGTGCAGAGATTATGGACTTTCAAAGTTTCTTAGTTTCATGAACCTACGAAAGTTTTAAGTGGTCTATCCCACACTTGTTCTTCTGTACACCCTGCTAGTCTTCCATAAATGTTACAAAACACAAGGGTTTTCAGAGACCTGTATATATTGTGTTCCAGTAGAAATCTCCCTACCTCCTTTCCCAACCCTCCCTTCCTCCTTAAACTGCTTCTGTGGCGCTTCCTCTGGAAATTAATAGGTGCTCTGCTCTTCTTGCCATACACCAAACATTGGGCTTGTCACTTGGTTCCATCTGTGTACAGAAAACCTGTCCAAATCTACTTGTCTAACTGTGAACTTGGCCTCTCCACCCAACTTGGCGAGAGTTTTCTGTACAAGGCATTTCAAACTGTATGTACTGTCACTAACAGAAATGAAATGTGGAGAAGACAATTCAGCTTATCATCTTGCAGTGACAGAGCTCTGTGCCTGGTTTCTTTGTCACACTGGGTAATGCCACTATATCAGCAGCCAGCCATGCAGGAAATCTTGGAGTAATTGTCAACTCATCACTGTCCTTTGTTCTATAGATCCATTTTCTTCAGCCCTTGCTGTAATTGTACTTATACTTCCCAAATATGGTTCTTCACTCTGCTTTTACTTTAGCCCCTTATTACATGTTTCCTATTAAAATCGTCTCATCATCAGACTTTATGTGTACAGTTACAGTGTAACACAGGAAAATGAATGAGTTCTGGGGTCAGACAATCCTACAGCAAAACTTTGCCTTGTGGGACCTATGGCAGATTATTCAACCTGTCTGAATCTCTATTTTCTCATATGCAGAGTGGGAATAATAATGTATATAGTGCACAATTCTTATATTTGAATGACTATGTATGAATTAAAATGCATATGTCAAAAACCTTAAATAATCAGATTAAAAACAAATAATTGGACATTTGCCAAAAAAATTAAAGACTTAATATTATATTTAAAAACAGGAAGTTGACTGAAAGTTCAGTGAAAAATAGGCAGAAAATATGAATTGATACCTAAAAAACTAAATATAAGAGATTAAATTTAGGGAAAGATTTTAATCATACTAATAGCCAGACACATGCCAATAAAAGTATCTGTGGATACTATTTTATCATAAAATTAGTGAAGAATAAAATAATAAAGCCCGATATCGTGACAAAGGTGTATTATGCAGAGACATTCGCTATTAGGAGTTTAATTAGTACACACTCTCTTGAAATCATTTTTCAAAATTTATCAGAGCCTTTGCTTTTCTAAAATTTTGATTTAGTAAATACCTTTCCAGGAAGCTCATACCACTGGCATTCTCAGAATCCTTTTTTCTTAGAAGAAAATATAAAATAAAATATACGGCAATCTTGGCAAGAAATTATGATATATGGGGTCATATAGCTTAAATAATTTCTTGGCTAGTACCCTGTGAAAATGAGAGTATTTTAAATAGGCACTTTGCATGTCTCAGTCCCACTTTATGTGGTAGGTTTACTATGTACAAATCAATTAGAATCTAACTAGAGATGTTCATGCATTTATATGCATGAAACAAACTCACTTTGTTTAGCAGATAATCAGGAGAATACTGTTCAAATATGTACTTTAAGCTAGGTTACCAGATGTGTAGCAAAAGAAGAAAATGTCCCTTACGTCTGCCCTCATACCTTTTTTACTGCAATATTCTCAAACTTTTAACATCTAGAGTATTTGCTATTCTTTTACTTTTTTTTCCCCAATTTTTCATTCAGTGATTTAAAATTTTAAGCTAATTATCTTGTTAATCCATCTCATTCCCTAGGGTAACCCCATTCCAGCAATTCTTTGAGTCCATCACCAATTTAATCTACAGAATTTATACTACCCATAATCCACTCATATTCCCTTTTCCCTCAACAAGCTTAGATTCCATGTTACATCATTAAAACCACTACATTATATAAACTCCCTTGTTCCATCTATCTCTTCACAATTGTTTCCTGCTCAATCTAACTCTCTGTTTACGTTAGATTCCAAACCTCTGGTGAACATGGATGGTGGAAAACTCACAGCTATCTCGACAGGTTTTACTTTTGATCGATGACCACAGACTTCAAGCGAGGTTTCACCCAGCCTGGAAAGCCTAATACATTTTCCCAGTCGATTTACATTCCTGTTCTCTGAAACTACTCATCTGTATTTTCCCCTCTTTTCTCTTCCAATCATCAACACCTCCTCACTCCTTGAATTTCAGATTATGACTTTGTTCCTTATACTAAGAAAACAGAAGCAGTCAGAAAAGAGCTTCTTTATCCTCCCCCCATTAAATCTACAACTAATTTGATGAAGGATGATTCATTTCTCTTCTCATCTGCAGAGTGGAGCAGGCCCACATGATGAGTCTACTTTTATTCAATCTGTTTTCTTAAAGCTTACTTTAAGTCTTTGGCAAAATACTCAGAAATCGGCATTAGGCTATGGCATTAGTATAAGGGCTTTCCTGATTAACTCTTTTCCTTTAGTAAATTGTGAATCTATCCAGTGGTTTCTGTGAAAGTCAGCCATAAATTATTATATCATGGTATCATCTATCTAATACGAATATTCTAGTGTATGGGTCATGTTGCATAATGCATAGCATTAACATTAATCTAAGGACTCTTATCTCTGCATTTTTCCTTCACAAAGCCTTTCCAATTCATAGCCTTAGATTATGATTCAGGAAACTACACGGAAATGTGAAGCAGGAACCTGGTGTTAATGCCCTCTTCGGTTTCCAAATTAGTTTCAAGATCTATACCCCTGTGTAATGTGTAACAGTAAAGCTGTGGCAGGATAGGCCAGTCTTCAGAGCCCTGGTGCTTTGAACATAGACACAATGTGGGATGTGTGGGAGACAGTCAAAGGAGAGGGAGGAAAAGCTTCTGTGGCAGTTAGGGTGAGTACAGAAAATATAAAGTAAGTTTAGGTGAGGAAAATTAAAGCATGAACAGGTTAAACACATGAAATTTGAAACACAGCTTCAAACATGTAAAATAAATAAGGTTGCATTCCTCAAAATAAAATGTCTTAAACAAGGGCACATTATAAAGTACAGACAGACATTGCCATCACTAGAGCCATTTTTTTATGGTCCCCCAGAGTCCTTTGTCTATATTTTCCCCTATTCTTTATTTCTTGTCTTATGTTTATAAATATCACTAAAATAAAACAATAAGAAGGTGTAGGATATGCTGGAAAAGAGATCAAAGATTTGGATTCTAGCCTCATTTGTATGAGTTTGTGGAGTTGTGAGATTAGCTTAACTCTCTAAGGCAGAGTTTCTTCATTTGTGAAATTAGGAAAATAAGATGTCTATAAGCTCGTTATATGGTACACATCTAATAAGTTACATGAGAAATTGATTAGAGATATCCTTGACGTGCTCTGAGGACTACCTTTTTTAAAAAATCATTGTATAAATGTTGCTGATTCTGTCAATGTCCTTCTTTTTTCATGAAGCGAAACACCCTTCCTGAGTATTCTCAACCATTTCTTTGGCAGCAGCTACATTTATTGTGTTGATGCTTAAATCTGTATCATTGGTTCAGGGCTCTCTTCTGCACACTCCAGTTTCTACATGTGAGTGTCCCAAGAAAAGCTCAACTCCAAAGCGAACTGTCTTTCCTTATTATTTTATCCCTAAGCATGCCTTTCCCTTGCACTGCAAATCTTTATGAAATGGTGCTACCAACCACCAAGCCAGAAGCCTGGCGATCATCCTAGGATTCCCTCTCTCTCGCTCTCTCTCTCTTTTTTTTTTAAAGATTTACTTATGTATTTGTTGTAGAGAGGGTGGGAGAAGGGCAAAGGGAGGGAGAATCTTTAGGAGACTCGGCACTGAGTCCTATGGGGGCTCGATCGAAGGACACTGAGATCACAACTCTGAGATCATGACTGAAGCTGAAACCAAGAATTGGTCGCCTAACTGACTGCACCACCTAGGCACATGGGCTCTCTTTTTCTCTCACCTCCGTTTCCAATACATGGGACAGTTTTATCATTCTACCTCTGTAACATTTCTTTGTGTTGTTAGTGCTTAACTTAGGCTCTTGGTTCTATTCCTCTCCATGTCTCCAGATGCGTTCTCCTTCAAATGAATTTCACTGTCACCAAAGTGCTCTGTCGAAAGACAAAATTCATTTTTCCACTTTGTAGGATACAAACTTCTGTGGGTCCCCATGACATAGAGAATGAGATCCAAATACCTTAGTGTGGTGTATTAGTCCCTCTAAGATCCCCAGACTCTTCTAGAGTCTCATGCTCCTTCTCCCCTGTAAGCACCGGTGATCAGGAGTTTGCAGTTGGACGCACAGGATAACGTCCCAGGCTTTCCTGCTTCACTAGGTCTGTTCCTTTATCCGAGAATGGCCTTTATGCCCTGGCCACAGCACAGCCCTTTCATCAACCCGTTGATAACCGGCTCATCTTTCCAGGTACCACTCAAGCATTACTCCAAAAAGCCCTTTCTGATACCCTCTTCCCAGATGGTACCAATCACTTTCTCTCCTATATCTTATATCGGCTTCTATCACCTGTCCTATAATTCCCAATTCATGTGTTTACAGGGTTGGCTCCTTTTCTACAGTTCAAGTTCCTTAAAGGCAACAACTGTATCTAATTCCTTATGGTGTACTCAAAGTTGAAGTCAGTCAGCTCCGAACACAGATACTGCACTCCCAAGTTTGTAACTTGAGGAGTGCTTGGTAATGAGAGTTATTTCAAGGGGTGTGGCAGGAACTTGGGGACCAATAATGGATATGTCAGGACTGGGAAGCTAACAAAGACGAAAGCCAGAGGGAGGATGGGGGCGGGGTAGCAACTACAGAACCCAGAGTGAGTAGTTCTATGGGGAGGGTCTCCTGGCCCAAGGGCTGTGACCTTGGCTACAAAGATACCGTCATTCAGAAGCAAACCCACAGGGCAGGCAAGGTAATAAATCCTTCCTCTCCAGTGTCCTTCCTACCTGCTAGTGTCTCCCATATTCTGAACCCAACCCAGGAGCCAGAGAGAAATGCAGCCCATTGATGCAATCCATATAGTTAGCTTTTGCAGGGGCTCAGAACACACTAGAACAACCAAGAAAAGTATAGAGTGCAGGGTTTAACAAGGTTGACAGATCCTAATTATTTAAAAAGTGCATCCTGAGTGAAAATGCATGTGCCTTTGTATGACTTGCACACAACGGACAGTGAAGAGTTAAACGCGAATGCTCTGAAATAGCATTTCTGCCAGCTTTATACAGGATTAGGTTGTGCAGCCACTTAGCTGCTTCAGCAGAGAACTGCTTTAAAGGGAAAGAGCAGGAAGCACTGGAGAGAAAGGTTTTGTCATATTTCTGGGGGAGAAATGTGTTCCTGGTGGTGTTACCCAGAAGGTGGTCCTTTCTGACAAAATGGGGATGTTTATGGAGGATGGATGCAAGAAATTAGGAAGGCCTGCATAAAGCCACAAATAAACAAGCTGACATAACAAGAGTGATGTCTAAATGAGAATGCCAACAGCACAGGGATAAAGAGAAGTGAGTTTGGGTGATAGGTGGAGAGAAGCAGCAGCCATGTGACTAGAAAGAAAGGAGAAAATGGGGAAATAAAGTGAGATAATAAGGATTTACTGCAAGGAAAGCAGGCAGTAGTATCAGCAGGAAAATGAGGTATCTGTGGAAAGAATCTGTAAATCTCCCACAAAACTCATAACAACTGTGAGAGCCTTGGAATAGCATGTCTACCAGCTTGGAAAGATTGTCCAAGAAATGACAGCCTGCTCAGCCAGCAGGATCTGCAAGGACAATGTAGGCTCTCGAGGAAGACAAGGAAATAAGATCAAAAGAGGAGAAGCTCTGGACCCAGGCTGTCCAAATATAAACTGGTGGTGCATTTTCAACAATTAGAAATATGTTTCAGGGCGCCTGGGTGGCTCAGTGGGTTAAAGCCTCTGCTTTCAGCTCAGGTCATGATCTCAGCGTCCTGGGATCGAGGCCCACATCGGGCTCCCTGCTCAGTGGGGAGCCTGCTTCCCCCCCACGCCTGCCTCTCTGCCTACTTGTAATGTCTCTCTCGTTCTGTGTCAAATAAATAAATAAAATCTTAAAAAAAAAAAAGAAATATGTTTCATTGTACACATACAGATTAATTATTTGCTAATCTATCATCTTTGCATTTTGTGTATATGGAACTAGTTTCAAATAAATCAAACAGTTGATTAAGGTTCTAATCATACAATGTCAGGATATCCTACCCAGGTATTGTGTATGAAAGAAATGCATGACTTCATAGATGCCAGCAAGGAGAAAGTCTATGAGGCAGTGTGACACCATGCTTAGGAACGTGGACTTCACATCAGGCAGATCTTTAGGTCAATTCTTGCTCTACCAACGAAGTTATGTTAACTTGGTTGCAGTCTTAGTTTCCTCTTCTGTATAATGAGGAGAGTGCTAGATCCTCCTTCACAGGTTTCTTATGGAGATTAGAAGAGTTAAGGCATTTTAAGTTACACATAGTTAATGCACATTAACACAGTGCCTGGAACACATTCTATGTTCAAATCCTAAACCATTATTACTTCTAATGGAGCCGACTTTTTACTCCATTTGCATGAGGTTGAAAGGAAACTTATAAAAATTATTACATTTTGAAGATTATAAAATATCACACAAGTTTCAGATCCCATCGTTATTACATATAATTATTTATGGCTTAGGGAAATTGCTCTAAAATAGATTTTGAAAGTAGCAATTTGTAGCACATCAAAATGCCACACCTATATTGGATTGTTGGATCATAACATAGCTTTATTGTTATGCTGATAGATTCATGCAAAATATTATTTTATGGATTAACAATATGTTAATCACTATAATGCCATAAGGTGTCCCAATTTCTTTTTTTTTTTTTAAAGATTTTATTTATTTATTTGACACACAGAGAGAGAGATCACAAGTAGGCAGAGAGGCAGGCAGAGAGACAAGGAGAGGAGGAAGCAGGCTCCCTGCTGAGCAGAGAGCCCGATGCGGGCCTCCATCCCAGGACCCTGAGATCATGACCTGAGCCGAAAGCAGAGGCTTTAACCCACTGAGCCACCCAGGCGCCCTGTCCCAATTTCTTAAATCATATTTTTCTTGATATATATGGTTTTAACTAATAATATAAAGAAACATACTATATTGGTATCATCCAAATCTTCGTCTCAAGAGTTATTCCACTTTACAAATAAAGCAACTACATGTGTTTAACACAGAGTGTGCTTCATGTTGAAATTTTCAGACTAAATAGGTGAGACTCGTTTTGATCAAAATTATGGTATAAGTCAGGAGTCAAACACATAAAATCCTAAAAGTTGATCACTTTTAGAAAAATGAAAGTCTTTATAAATATAATCAATATATCTAGCTAAAACATGAAATGGTTTTAAATAGTGAATTAATGAGTTTGAGCCAAGAAAAACATTGTAACACACTCTCTGCTTGCACACCACACTTCCCAACCACTTCCTCCTGTGAGTGAAAACTGCAGGGAAGCCAAAGTCCATTCTTGAAAGTTTTATTTATCATTGTAGAATTTACTTGCCATAACTTAGAAATTATGATTTTTGAGTCAAAACATTGGATTTTCCCCCATTTATTTTTATTCTCTCTTGATTCATTGTAGAAAAACAGTTAAAAATAACACCTTTTTCACTAGGAAAAATGCAAAAGAATGGATTGTTCTAGAAGTCCTCGAGACTGTAGCGTACCCAGAACAAAGGTGTCCTCTTGGTATTTTCCTAGCCTTTGCAACAAGACAAACTGGTAAAACATAAGAGACCTGAGGTAAAATATATCAGCTATCTCAGTCTAGAACTAAACTGGACCCATTCTGTATCTAGAACATTTCTCAAGTTAAATTCAAAGTTGTTTTTATGTCCCAACATCCCTGAATAAAATGTCACACTACACTCTCCCCCACTAACAATAATTCACTAAAGCAGTGACAGTACTTCTAAAAATGGGGGTAGAAGGAGAGCCAAATGGATAGGGGATTTTAAAAGATCCCCAAGTGACTCTGCTGAGTTTCCTAGGAGAGTGGACCCTTCTTCCTTTGTCTCCCTACTATGAATCTCTGGGTGGAAACGGATCTCAATGATGTTCAATGTGAACTAGATTTTATGAAAAGTTGTAAAAAAAGAAAATTATATTTAATTTTCATTAACCTAAAATTTTTTGAGCACTTACTCTGTTACTTTTTTCCTCCCTTTGTTAGATACTTTTAAATGCTTTACATGTATGCCTTCGTTTTTTTTTTTTAAGATTTATTTATTTATTTGAGAAAGAAAGAGCAAGCAAGCAGGATGAGGGGCAGAGGGAGAGAATCTTTCAAGCAGATCCAACATTGAGCTCAGAACCCAATGCAGGGCTGGATCCCATGACCTGTGAGATCATGATCTGAGCCCAGACGCTTAACTGACTGAGCCACTCAGGTGTCCTAATATGGCTTCTTTTGAAGTTCATAACAACAGTAAGAGATTTCCAAGCTTACAGGTGGAGTGTCAGACACGGAAAGGATGAAATCCTTGACTAGGATCATACAGCCAGTTACTAAGTGAAAGAACCAAGATTTACACCTAGGCTGTCTGACTCCAGAGTCCATACTCTAAACCCAATCCTATGTGCACAGAAAATGTATTCTGGCTAAAATATAAACAAATCTGATTTTTTAAAACCCTAAAGTACATAGTTCTGTTGCTTTACACCACCATGTTCTTGCTTATGCTGCCACACCTGTCCCGCTGTTTTCTTTCCTTGTCTGACTGCTGTTCATCCTCCGATGCTCAGCTTGGCCACAGCCTCCTTGAAGACTTCCTTGGGACAAGCAAAAGACATCTGCTCCGTGGTCCCAAGTAAACCATGCATAACTTTATCAGAATTCTTTCTTCATTGCTTCTCTAACAGTTCTCACAGCTACCTTGTGTCAGGCTCTGTGCTGGTTATACATATCATCTAAAATTGCTTGTTTTAAGAATGTCTATCTTTGATGGCAAGCCTTATTCAATTTCGTGTCTCCTGAGTCTGGTAAAATGGATGACACATGGAGTGCTTAATATTTTTTTAACCAAAATAAAGATTAATATTCTGTATTTAGTTACATCAATATCAATGATCCATAACAGCAGATAAGGCTTGTTGAAGACCAAGAAAATGTAAGTAGAGATTCAGACAGAATTATAAACCTTTGTTATAATCAGCTTCCAGTAATTTCAACATTTTTAAGTGCTTCTATGTGTCAAGCCCTGTGTTAGATACTAAAGAAAATATGTGAATCAAAAAAGAAGAAGGTTTATTTCCAGTTCACAAGAAGCACATGGTCTAGTGGGGACACACAGAATATGGACCAGGCCATTTAGAATGAATGTGGTGATGACGGCTTTAATAAAGTTAGAAGAAAGCACTTTGCTCTAGAGTGATAGGGAGTGCTTCCAAGAAGAGAAGGCATCCAAATAACAACTTGAATATACAGAATTCCAATTAATATCAAGGAGAGCCTGAACAGAAACATTGTAGACGAATAATATTTTGAGATATTAACTAAGATTTGCCTCTTGGAATTGTATTTCCTTTGATTCTTTGACCCCTTCTCTATTCCTCCTCTCATATTAGGGGAGAGATAGGATATCACAATACACAAAGAAAGACCTTTTGATTTAAAAAAAAATCTAAAACCAAAAACAAAACAAAAACTAAAAAAACCTTTTAATCTCAGAAGGCAAGGCTTTCTGCAGTGGAAGAAACTAAACCCTGAACCTTTTAAGGCATAAAGTTTTTGCCATAAACAAGGAATAAAGAACCAGACCTTCCCACTCAGACTATTCAAAGATTCCACAGAGTAAGAAAAATGGAAGAAAAACCAAGAGGAAGTGAGGGCTTAGATTCTGTTAGGTTCCTGGAAAGGGCCCTGCACTCTGTGCACCACCCCCAGCCCCCAACTTTGGAAGGTATAATTAGACACATAGGATTGAGATACCAAAAACAGGATTGGATAAAATCAAACCCAAGGATAGGAACAATAAGAGCCAGCCTTGATCAAGCACTAAATAGGGCCAGGCATTATTCTTACCAAATTTTGAGTTATAACCAGCTTAAGAGGGATTTACCATTATAGTATCACCATTTTACAGATGGCACAACTAGGTCACAGAGAGTTTAAGTAATTTATCCAAATTCATTCAATTAGAAATGGCAGAGTTGGTATTTGAATCCCAATAGTGTGATTCTAAATGGTGCTTATAATCATCATACTATGTAGGAAGACACAGAATTATCTAAGCTTTAGTTTCTAGCACCAGCTAAGATTCGGGATAGACATGAAAACAAGCTTGGTTCCAGAAAAAGAAAGAAAGTTGCGTTTTTTGGAGTGACTGAACTGTGAGCATAACCATCATCATAATGACAGCTTTCATGTGAATGATCTCTTTTAATTCCTCCAGCGGCTCTATGAGTGCAACCATTATTATCAATATAAGATGAACAAGTGGGCAATTATATATATTAACTTGGCAACGTTAACATAGTTAGTAGGTGGCCCAGCAGTATCTGAACTCATATAATCTGACTCCCAAATCCATGGTCCCAATCATGTCATGCATTTATTCAGGAAATGGCGACTGTGATGCCCATGAAAATGCACTGCTTACATCTTCTGCTGTAGGCTACGTGATTGACTGATGGCCCCAACTTCATCCCTCTAGGTCTATCTTCATATTCACTCTTCTGTTACACCTGCTGGTTGCTCTTATCTAATGACTGTCCATGGCAAGGTAACATGTAGGATTCCTCCAAAGTGGGCTTTGGTTCAAGGACTACCACTGGCCTAACCAAATTGGCCTAACCAATTAGAACTGTGCTGCAATCTGAGATTCTCCCTACTAATTCCCCATCCTTCCTTCTACCACAGCTGTTAAACCTATATCCTGACCTGATGCTTACCCTCACTGATTGCTGCTCTTTCCTCCAATAAATCTCTTGAATCTCTAACCCTCTTTTCATATCTGCCTCTTTGCAGATCCCAAGTAATGCAAGTATAAATCTACTGTACTGAGATGGTCTGATAAAACAAGTGGTAAGATGGGGATTTAGATATGGCTCATCTTAACCACTCTGTCTAAATGGAAGGTGGGCGAGAGAAAGTCCACGGTACAAGGCCCAACTGCTAAAGATTTCACTGCGTGATGATTTGTCTTTCAGGTATAATGGTTCAGAAATTTGAGAGATGGTAGAGCTGGATGGTTACTGCTAAATTGTGTTGACATTTACACCCTACAAATGGCGGGGCACCAAGGACAATTAACAAATAGTTAATACGCATGAAAGCCAGAGAGACTCTTGGTCTCTCAACAAAAAGCTCTTGACTCCTGGAATGGAAAAGCAGAAGAGATAAACAGCAGATCAAAGATCTAATAGAGTCACAGAGTTCCAGAGACCTTAGAATGCTCAGAAAATGCAGATCTGTAATACCAGATTCAGGGTCCTGGCGGAGAAAACCAGGGATCTTGAATTATGGGATGAGAACACACAGATGGATATTCTTGAGGATGTTGGCTTTGCATCAACACTTAGAGCTTGCAGAGGTGGCCTACAGTTCCCGTCCCTCCCCCTCCATGTTAGAAGATGCTTCAGGGCCACTATTAGGCAAGATAGCAGGTGTCTTCTAAGGACCTATTGTCAACCCCTCTCCCGGCTTCTAGGACCATGACTAAAGTTAAATCTCAGAATTACCCAGCTGAGTGTTGCTTGATAAGGGAGTAAAAAGACCATATTCGAATGTAATTGTAAGAATTAGCTAGCATGTACCTGCTAGAGCCTGGAAAGTAGCCCTGGGTTTCCATTTAGAAAGTGCTTAATCAAGAGGGCCAGAATGTAAGACTGGATAAGGAAGAATTCATTGACTTGGGGAAAGGGATGCTTTCTTGAGACTTAACTTTCTCCAGATTTAGCATTCTGACAAGGGCCCTCAGGGAATGGGCAAATTCACTGCTTGAGTGGATCAGTCTAAGTAGTTCTTGGAACTGTGCAGCCATCCAACACTCATTCCACCCAGTCTTCAGCCCTGCACTCACACAAGTGTCACATACCCTTTGTGTCCTGAAGTTTCTCTCGCTTTCTCCTGTTCCTTCCCATAATACATTTCTTGCACCTCTAATCCTGTTGTATTGTCTGCTTCCGAATAGACCTATAGACTAATGCAGAGAAAACACAGCCATAGGTTTTATAGGAGCAAAAATAGAAAATAAGGTTGAAAACTAAGGCCTGGATCTGATCATGCATCTAAAAAGCGAAGCTGAGAAATCATGTCTTAATCCCCCAGTGAAGTGTCATAGTGAGAAAACTGATGAAGGTTTATAGTAAGCATTTAACATAAACCAAGATCACTATGAGTATAATAATTTGGGAGTTAGGGTGAGAAAAGAAAAAAGGATTAGGGATCAAACATTTGAAAATTATTTAATTTTTTTTTTAATGTGAGGTCACAATGCATCTATGCTTTTTGTGGGTGGGTGAGGTAATTATATTAAAATGCTTGGCTAAGAAAAGGCAAATAATAGGAAATCAGTAGGTCCCCTTTTTCATTTTGCCTTGGAGCCATCCTAGAAACCCAAAGGCTGGGTTAGGAGGCTCTGTCATTCACCCTTAGCAGATCTCTGGCAAAATAAGAGATGGGACAGCGTCCATTTAAGGAAGTGTTACCAGATTAAATATGAAAGGTTACTATATTTACGGATGAATGCATTCATTTACAAATGAATCACACCACACACACACACACACACACATTGACATCTGATAAAAAAATCATTAAGTTATCATTAAAAAGAACTCTGTCACCAGATGAAAGACTGCTTCCAGGACTGAGGTGGGGGAGGAGGGAGACCTCAACAGAGTAGGTTTCTGTCAAAGTTGCTCAAGATTGTTTAGTTTTGTTTTGTTCTCAGTACTTTTCACTTTTTTGAAATACTTTCTTGCTTAGAAAATAGAAAATAATTTATAAGGATATCAACCATTCCTTTAAAAAAGCAAAGAGAACTAAAGTAAATGTCATGTTGATACTGACAGTATCTAATATAGGTGAAGCTTACTGAAATGTATATTTGTTTGTATACCTTTTTCAGTTGGAAGCTTTTGAGAAATGTTGAATGTTTATGTAATTACATACGTTTGTGAGCTCCTAGTGATATTAACTCTAAGGATTTATCTTTTTACAAATGAACTGAGCAGAGGATCCACTTAGAGAAGTTGACTTTCTCACCCTAAAGAAGAGACATGCAAATCAGTGATTGAACATAAACATATGGTAAATATTACATAACAATAAAAATAGTAGTAGTTATATTTGAACTATCCACTGTCAAATGACATAAGAATCCTTTCTGTCAACTAACCAGTTAGACTTTGAAATACGTGAATTTATCAGTGCTATCAATGTTATAAACATACATGTCTTGCATGTATGCAACTTAATTTTTTTAAAAAAATTGGTGTTTAGATCTGAGTATGTATTCTACTAATGACTCAAGAATAAGAAATAATTTGAAAATTCATAAATATGGATATAGACTCTTTATTAAACCTAACCGTTTATTTTAAATAAGATGTTCCAATTAGATTGAAAGCATTCATTGTCATAAGTAAAAGAAAGCATAATTAAATTTCCTACAAGCATATTTAAATATCACACTTCTTAGATTTTACAGCAGTGTTCTTGAATCAAACATTTCAATAAAGATTTTTTTCAAAATAATTATCAATTTTTTAGTCCAAAAATTATCTTTTACTAGTTATATATAAAGAAAACCCTAATTCAGGATTTTATAAATTATTCTTTCTTAACATTACCTATTTTAGGTGTTTGATAGTTATGCATCTGTATTTTAATCCCTACATGTTTATATCAACATAGAAGGCCAAATTATCTAAGATTTTACAATTCTTTTCTTCTATTCCAAATTGGAGAGCAAGAAGAAAAACACTTATACGTGTATAAGAAATATAGACTATATAAAGCAAACATATATTTAATTATTTGAAGATTTTTTTTCTATGTTGAATGTTTCATGTTTCCCTGTTAATGAATAATGAGAACTGATTGTAACTAAAAACCCAGTAACAGGCATAGCTGAATATGTGTGTTTAGGAGATCTTGTTAGATGTCTTTTTCTCTGTCTCCAATCTAGGCTTGAATCTGTTTAGCTTCATTTTCAGGAAGATTCCCACTCTTGGGAATGAGCAACATGGTCACCAGCAGTTCCAGCCATATGATATCCCATTTTGGCAAACTTAGCAAAAAAAAAAAAAAAAAAAGTTTCACTTTCTGCAGTGGTTTCTGAGAGAGAGAGAGGCTGAGAGAGAATCCTGGCTTAACTAGACGTTTATCATGTAACTATCCTTGAATCACTTGTCCATATGTTTATTAATCATGATGGGCTCATGTATTTCCTCCCTTATCCCCAAAGCTACCAGTGTGAAGCCAGTCCACCTGAACTGCAGAGACAAAGAGGAGAGGAGGATTTCTCACACGTTGGCAACAAAGAGAGTATGGGTTCGAACACTTAAGGAATACTGCCTGTTTCACAAGATTATAGGCCCCACTTACTGTGTACTTTTTCCTTCTCTAGCTAAGAGATTTAAGAGCAGGCAATGGAAGTTTCTATTTCTCCATGTAGAGGACAGTTATTGCATTTACCTGCCCTGCATTTACTCCCCCATTTTGTGGTTTTGACTCCACTTTTCCTCTGACACAGATCCTCCTCTCCTCTCAGTAACATTTACAGTGATACATTTCCTAGTTCTCTGTATTCCTAAGTGGAAACCGGAAGTCCTATATGCAGGATTTATACTTTCCTTTTCAACAAAGAACAAACACATTAAGCTGTCCCTACCACCCATAGTAGTTTCTTCAGATGTGCCATCTTCATTTTCATACCAGTGTTGTTATAATCATTTAAGTGTTTTATGACATATGGTTTTATTATTTGATAAAATAATAGCACAAAATGGGAAATGCGACTCTGCTGTTCCTAGGAACAGCAAATATGACTTTTCTCATGAGCATAAAGCAATTGAGTCCAAGATGAAAAACATTTAGTGTTCTGAAACAAGTACACCTTTGGTTTTAGTCATACTCATTGGGCCAAATCTAGTGAGAGGTAGCTTCAGTGAGGAGGCAGCAAACATAATTAAGGCATCTGTGAAATGCATGTTAAAGTTGGTGGCCAAAACCTGATCTGTATTTTGAGATATTGTGATCTTGTCTGACTTCTCTGAAATAAATCATCTCATACAGAAGCCTATAGCTAATCAATATTTGTCCGCATTCTGTAAAGTAATGGGGTAACTCATGTAGAGCCACAGATGTAAGGGCGTCATGTGTGCCTGTGTGTTGTATGTGTGTGTTTACGCATATACATGACTAATTAAAAAAAATGGATCTTTCGAGTTAACCAAATAGAGTTATCACACAATTATACAGAAATTAATTATCTTATTAGGATTCCAGTGGAATCCTTGGTTTCTCTGCCTCTTCCCTCCTGCTGCTTCCTTGTCCATTAACCCTTTGATAAAACAATCATTTGGCAGACACTAGTCATCATTTCCTTTTCTTTTCTCTCTCCTTCCTTCTCTTTCTCTTACTTTCTCTTCCTTCTCTTTCCCCTTCTTTGGTCCTTCCTTGCTACCCTTCTTTCATGCATTTTTTTTTCTTATTTACCTTTTTGTTTATGATAGTCATACTCTGATTTTCCCTCGAGAACTACTATTCTTTTATTTTGAGTAAATATACTTGGAAAAGGCTTATCTCCATTCAGTTCAGATGTTATAGCCTACAGTTAAGCAAAAGTTGCAATATTACATTTGCATAGAGTTAACCAAAACTCTCTTTTTTTTTTTAAAGATTTTATTTATTTATTTGATACACAGAGAGAGCGATCACAAGTAGGCAGAGAGGCAGGCAGAGAGAGAGGAGGAGGAAGCAGGCTCCCTGCAGAGCAGAGAGCCCGATGCGGGCCTCGATCCCAGGACCCTGAGATCATGACCTGAGCCGAAAGCAGAGGCTTTAACCCACTGAGCCACCCAGGCGCCCCCAAAACTCTCTTTAACAGTGACTTGTTAGGTCTAGGGCACATAATCTAACTTAAGCCAACTGGATCTGCCAAGAATTAACTTTGGAACTTTTGCTGGATTTGTCTGGAAAGAAAAGTTTTCCCTATGCAAGAATTCCTAGCAATGAAAAATAAATATTTAGAGGTAGTAGCGGCCATCAAAACAGATGAGGCCTCAGAAGAAAAATGACCAGAAGTACTATAGAGGCAGAGAGAATAAGGTAAAATAGTGTGATCTCGCTTTCGTCTTCTCAAGATCCTAAGATAATATATTCCTTCTTTATTATTTAAGCCATTGTGAGTAGTTACACTTTCTACTTTCTTTAAGGAGTAGATGACTATGAAATAAAAGATTATGAATAGTGCCATTCTCAGGAACTGGAACTTCATTTACTCTTCTAGAAAACAGGGATTATATTAAATCTAATCACCTGATTTGGTGGTTCTAACTTAGCAACTCAAGAGAAGATTAAGAAATTTGGGAATAAGTTTCCCCAGTGATGACATGCATACATTAGCTTTGCTATATTAGCTGTCATTTGTCTCTCCTTTTCCTATACAACTCTGCTGTAAATTGTAATTTGACTGTGAGCATGAAGCAAGAAGTGACACAGTTTACTTCCCCTTAATGTCTTAGGACTACTAGTGAAATGTCTTTTCGAACTATAACCCATTATTTAAAAACCGATCTACTCACTAGTCTCTTAATAAACCAGAAAGCAGTGTAGAAGTCATTTTTTACTTACTTTTCTTTTTATAAGTAAGTAGATAAGACAATCACCTACTATACAAGTATCAAAATGATCAAAAAGGGCTATTCAGGGACACTCCAGTGGCACCAAAGAGCTTCACTGCCTTAAAGTTCACAAAGTAAGATATAATAACTTCATGCCATGAATAAAATGCAAATTTATCTTCCAATTACAATTGATATTCTAGAGTTTACTATTGGTGGCAGCTGTAGGGACAATTAAAGAATTCTAATTAAAGTTAGTTGAAGCTGATGAAGCCTATACCAGATTCCTCCATCTGATGCAGTTTCTAACTCTTAAAGACAGAAAAGGATCAACAGTCGTTTTAAATCTAAATCAGGAGCAGGTTTATTTACCTATTACATGCCACTTTCACTAATAACATAAGGAATGCATACATAGATTATGTAATAGAGGATATAAGTGTACAACATTGGCAGCATGTGTGATGATTACCGACAAGAATTAATCAGCATTCCTCATGCCATACACAATGCAGTTAGAATAGAAACAGCAAATCTGTTCAAGTAATGCAAACAAGCTGCATAAAAGGCTAAACAAGTAAAAGTATATCATCAGCCATGACTCAAATTACATCTTTAAATTGTGTGCCAGCTTCCTTCAAATTGGCCATTTAAGAACTCAGTCTCTGACAGACTTTATAAACTGGAAAGCATTACATTTTCTCAGGTCCACAGTTTTGTTATGGTGTGGGAATACATTTAATAATTCAGCCTGTAAATTAACCCATACTTGATACAACAGATAGAGTGCTGTGGATCCTTATGTGATGTTTTTCTTAGTGATGGGATTGGTTGGTAAATCTCAGAAATCCTACATCTTTGGTGACAATGTTGCCCAAACTCCTAAAGAAAGTATGGATTGGGGTCGTATTGCTGGATTATGTTCAAGTCACTTTTTTTTTATTCATGACATTTCATAAGAGCCTCGACATTTCACCAAACTGTGAAATCAAGCATTTCAGTTCTTGTTGTAGTCGTTGCTCATTTCTTTTCTTGTTCTGGATATATTGAGGTTCCTCAGGACTTTAATGGACTGAAATAATTACCACTCAGTTCTTTTGGATTTGGAGTTACTGATTGTTTAGTCCTCAGAACTCTGGTGGAAAGGATTCAATGGATAACTTCTGGCATGTAGAAATTTCTGTCAAATCGTAGGTTTGAAACTGAAACTCTAGTCTAAGGAGATTCTGGTACAAAATGCTTTCTCTTGCATAAAAAATAGAAAGATGCACTTCTCTCTTAAACACTCCCCCTGCAATTCATTTAGGCTACTGATGAAAATATGCATGACTAACTCTGTGAAGAATCAATGGCAAATAACAAAAGCAGTAAATATTTGAAATTCCCGTTCTAATATTTTTGTACTAATGAGCCAACTTCTTCCCTTGTGAAGGAAAGTTTGGGGAAATTTGACAATCTTATTTCGGTCTTGTGACTAGGAGTCAACCAAACAATCTCAATTCTCGGTTTGTGGTTTTAACATCTACCCACAAACTTCTTGGTCCCTGAAATGTTAAATAAGAGATACTAATTTCATCTCCTTTAATGGAATTGTTAACAAAAATTTACGAACAGAAAGATTAAATACGTTAGACCAAGTACAGTAAAATTGTGGGGTGGTCAGCATCAAATTCTGAACTTGGTATATTTCTATTTGTGCTTTGAGAAGTCATTTGTAATTATTGCATTAGAATGTGCACAGATAAACATAACTAGTAAGTGCAAACACTTGTGTGCAATGGAGATGGGATAAATTGACAGGGATGAAGGCTAAAGATTGGGCTAACTAAAGGTTAAAAAAATATGAGTCACTGGGAGGAAGGGGAAATGGAAGGATATACCTGTAGAATTTTTCCTTGGGTTTCCATTTCCTCTCTACCTTGGTCAGTGTGGGAGATTGACACCAACCCAATAATGATTATAGTATATGTGGAAGTATAACTGTGATAGGTGAGGCCAAGATCGCAGTCCTTGTCATTCCTGTCCCTTATCTATTTGTAGTCACTCCTTTGATAATCTCATTCAGGCTCATTATTTTCTTTTAAAAATTTATTCATTCATTCATTTATTTGAGAGAGAGAGAGAGCATGCACACATGGGAAGGGGAAGAGGGAGAGGGAGAGAATCAGCAGACCCTCTGCTGAGTGTGGAGCCTGAAGCAGGGCTCGATCCCAGGACCACGAGATCATGACCTGAGCCCAGATCAAGAGTTAGATGCTTATCCGACAGAGCCACCCAAGTGCCCCTAGGGTCATTATATTTAAATACCATCTATAAGCCCATCCTACAACTCTACCTTGAACTCCAAGCCCATACCAGTTGTATGCTTGACATCTTTATTTGAATGTCTGAGAAAAAACTTAAATTTAATGTCCAAAACCAAAATTCAGTCTTCCCAACTTCGGTAAATTGCAACTTCACTTTTCCAGTTATTCACATAAAAAATCCTGGCATTGTTATTAATTTTTCTCTTACTTACATACCTAAAGCCCTACTTGTCCTCAAATCCTATTTCCTATATTTCAAACTACATGCTGAATTCAACCACTTTTGACAAGCTCCACTGCCAACATTCTGGTGCCATCATCTTCTTTCATTTGGATTATGGCAATGCCTGCCCCCCAAACTGGTTTCCCCTCCTCATTTCTTAATCTATAGTCTACTGTCAATACAGTGGCCAAAGCAGTCCTTTTATAATATAAGTTGGATCGTGTCTCCCTCCAATCCAATGCTCCAAAGATTTCCTTTCTCCTTCTGAGTAAAAGTCAAAGTCCTTAACCTGACTCCATATAATCTTGTCACTCTTATTTCTCTAACCATAGTTCCTACTATTCTCTCTCTTACCCACTGCACTCAAGACACAATGGATTTCTTGCTGGCCCTTGAAAGCTCTAGTTGCATTCTTATTACACGGTCTTTGTACTTCCCATTCCCTTTGCTGGGTAGGCTGTTTCTTAGAGGTCCATATGGTGTACTTACTTACTTCCCTCCTTCAGGTCTTATCTCAAATGTTGCCTTCTCAGTTCAACTTTCTCTGATCATCCATTTACAATTCCAACTCTTCCTCAGCCTCTCATACTACTGCATTCCTAATCTTATTTCTCCTCCTTAATTGTACCCATAGAGCGTATTACCATGTGACATTGATATTTGTTTACTTCTTTGTTTTAACCTCTTTTGTTGCACTAGAATGTGAATAAATTCTGTGAAAACAGGGATTTTTGTCTTATTTGTGTATGCACATATTCTAATTGCCTGAATGAGTGAAGAACATGTGGTAAATGTATAATATATATTTATTGAATTAATTAATTCAATAACCAATCAATAACCCTACAATGGCCTCTAAGTGTTCAACTGAAAGAGTCACAAGTCTCTCACTTTAAATAAAAAACTAAACATGATTAATGATTAAGTTTAGTGAGAAAGGCCTGTCAAAAGCTGAAACAGGCTGAAAGCTAGGCCTCTTGCATCAAACAGCCAAATAAGTTAGTAAAGTCAAAGGAAATATTCTTGAAGAAACTTAAAAATGCTATTCCAGTGAACATATGAATGCAAAGAAAGTGAAACAGCCTTATTGTTGTTGTGGAGAAAGTTTGAATGGTCTGGATAAATCAAACCAGCTACAACATTCCCTTAAGCCAAACCCTAATCCAGAACACAGTTTTCACTCTCTTCAATTCTGTGAAGACTGAAAGATGTGAGGAAACTGCAGAAGAAAAACTAGAAGCCAGCAGAGGTTGGTTCATGGGATTTAAGGAAAGAAGTCATCTCCATAACATCGAAGTGCAAAGTAAAGCAGCAAGGGCTGATATAGAAGCTGCGGCAAGTTATCCAGAAGAGCTAGCTAAGATCATTAATGAAGGTGGCTACACTAAACAACAGATTTTTGATGTAGATGAAACAGTCTTCTGTTGGAAGAAGATGCCATTTAGGACTTTCATAGCTAGAGAGGAGAAGTCAATGCCTGACTTCAAAGCTTCAAAGGACAGATTAACTTCCCGATTAGGGTCTAATGTGACTGGTGACTGTAGGTTGAAGCCAATGCTCATTTACCATCCCCAAATCCTTGGGCCCTTAAAAATTATGCTAAATCTACTCCATCTGTGTTCTATAAATGGAACAATAAAGCCTGGATGAAAGCATGCATTTCTGTTTAAAACATCATTTTAAGCCCACACTTACTCAGGAAAAAAAAAGTTTCTTTTAAAAATATTACTGCTCTGTGACAATGTACCTTGTTGCCCTAGAGTTCTTTTTTTTTTTTAATATATTTTTTTTTAATTTTATTTTTATTATTTGCCCAAGGGGTACAGGTCTGTGAATCATCAGGCTTACATCTTTCACAGCATTCACTAAAGCACAAACCCTCCCCAATGTCCATAACCCATCCACCCTATCCCTACCCTCCCACCCCCCAGTACCCTAGAGTTCTGATGGAGTTATACAATGAGATTCATGTTGTTTTCATGCCTGTTAACACAATATGCATCCCACAGCCCAGGGATCAAGGAGTAATTTCAACTTTTCTTTATATTGAAGAAATACAGTTTGTAAGGCCATAGCTGCATATATAGTGATTCCTCTGATGGAATTGGGCAAAGCAAATTGAAAACCTCCTGGAAAGGATTCACCATACTAGATGCCATTAAGAACAGTTGTGATTTATGGGAAGAGGTTAAAAATTAACATAAACAGGAGTTTGAAAGAACCTGATTCTAACCCCAATTAGGTGACTTTGAGGGGTTCAAAACTTAAGCAGAGAAAGTAACTGCAGATGTGGTGGAAACAGCGAGAGAACTAGAGTTACAAGTAGAGCCTGAAGATGGAACTAAATTTCCGCAATCTCACAATAAAAATGGATGAAGATTTGCTTCTTATATATGAACAAAGAAAGTGGTCTTTTCAGATGGACTCTATTCCTGATGAAGATGCTGTGAAGATTGTTGAAATGACGACAAAGGATTTAGAATAGTACATAAACCTTGCTGATAAAGCAGCAGCAGGATTTCAGAGAAATGTCTCCAATTTTAAAAGAGGTCTGCTGTAGGTAAAATGTTTCAAACAACTTTGTTTGCTACAGAGAAATCATTCATGAAAGGAAGAATCAATCAATTCAGCAAACTTCGTCGTTGTCTTATTTTAAGAAACTGCCACAGCCACCCCGACCTTTGGCAACCACCACCCTGATCAATCAGCAACCATCAATATCAAGGTAAGAACCTCCACCAACAAAAAGATTATAACTCGTTGAAAACTCAGATGATGGTTAGCATATTTTAGCAATAGAGTATTTTTTAATTAAGGAATGAACATTGTCTTGTTTCGTTTTTTGTCATAATGCTATCCCACACTTACTAGACCACAGCACAGTCTAAACATCCTTTAAATGCATTGAGAAACCAAATTCATTTGGCTTGCCTTATTGCAATATTTGCATTATGGTGGTCTGGAACTAAATCCACAATATCTTTAAGGCATTCCTGCCATCTCCATGAGAAATGACAGCAACTTGGATTAGGGTGGTATTATCTCTCAGGTCTTTTGAACTTCGTCTTTTTCTTTCCTGCAATTCCAGTCTCTTTGGCTCCCTATTGTACCCTCAGGTTTTACATCCCAGGAGGGTTCAAGCCTTGTCCTCTTCTTTCAACTGGGAAGAATGTGAAATTCAAGAGCTTCACTCTATCTCTTCTTGCCACTCCTCCACATGATGCTTGCTCCATTCACATTTTCCTCTGTTTTTATTTATTTGTGTATTTATTTCAACCATTTGATCAGTTCCATGGTGATGGTAAATGTGTCAGGAATCATGTTTTATTCATCTTGATATTCCCAGTAGCTGGCACATTGAAGATACACAATAATACTTGTTGAATAAATGAGGAATTAAATCAATTGCTGGTTTGCCAACACATGCAAAAAAATATTCCCAATGTTCTTCTTACTGCTGCTCTGTAGACATCATGAATTTTGGGGTAGATAAAGGCATTTCCATATGATCAAAATATATAAGCCATGGATTAAGTCATCTATTAACAATTGAATGTGCACTTGACACTCAAATATACATACATATAAGTAACCGAATAGTATATAGATATAGCTATAATATTAAAATTGTATAAAGATAAATAATGCATTTTGGGTGCAAATTGAATTCATAATTTTCAATACAGTCCCTTAAGTGACTGACAATAGGACATAGTGAACTGAAGGAGGAGCACCTAAAAAGCCCAAAAGATTCCATATAGGTTCCCCAAATTTTCCTATTCCCAGACAACAGGTTAAGTATTGTAAGATGCTCAGTCATCAAATTTAATTGCAATGGCATAAGAGTGACCAAACCTTCACCATGAAAAATGTTTAATAACCTACACTGATCCTTACTTATTGTGGGGCATGACTTAAACTCTGCTGACTACACACACACATGCACACACACACACACAGATTGGTCTAGTTCCAGCCATACACACATATTAATTCAATATTAATAAAGTAGAAATTATGAATATTTATCAATAAAAGTTATAAATAAAATCTTAAGGCAATTCATGCAAACATGAGAAAAGTTCTTGAAGGATACAATGGGTATGAATTTTTGGCTATATGTGTTTTATGATAGTATCAAAAAAGTAAAACTGTACCATTTAACTGTATGGTTTTCTACCCTCCCTTCCACTTTGTGCAGTTTTCCCAAAACCATATAATTTTAGATAGAAGATCATTTTTAGAGAAGTCATAAGCAGAAGTTCATATTTCAAGCCAAACAATCACATTCTTCTACCATCTAACTACTGCAGAGGTCATGTAATTCAGTCCTGTATTAAAAATGCTTTACATGCAGGATTTATATAGGATTAAGAGTAGCTTTTAAAAGTACTGTTCTTGGAAAGAGGTCTGTACAGTGCTTCTAATTTGTGAAATTGTAACACCTGTTAATGGAATGATTTTTGTCATAAGTAACATAGTATAAAGAAAGCATTGACTTAGACTAAAAAGACAGTTTGGTTGACATTTAATGTTTGGTTGACATGACATACATATGTGTGTTTGTACACACACACACACACATATATATCTTAAAAATAAGAAATATTGCCGTAAAAATTGGCACAAAAACTGAACTGCAAAGGATGCAAGACAGATCTTAAGCCAAGATGTTAGAAGAAAAGTTAGAAATAAAATTTCAAATAAGAATAAATTTCTTAGGTAACTACTCTACTTATGTAGTGTATGCAAATAAAACCTTAAATTTGTGTTCATTGTATTTACTTCAAACAACATTTTTTCACCACTAAGAAGAGACAAAATAAAGACAAGAGTAGAAATAAAATGGAGAATAGCTTCTGCATAAAACATGCAAATAAAAACTTTTAACAATGAACAAATTGAAAAAATACATGATTTTTGCTGAAACCATACGAAATTATTGGGCTCAAAGTCTAAATAAGGTATAGAATTCCTCCCCTCTCCCTACTTGGTTAATTCAAACTATTTTGAATTATTCTCTCATCATTACAAATTAAACTCCAAGTATTTGTATCTTGAAGATTTCAAGTAGAAATAGAAAGCTACTTTCTATGAAAATCCAATTCTATATTTTTGCCCTATTGTTGCTTATACCACAATATAATAAAGAAACACAGCAACTCACCTGAAAAAATTGCTGAGGATCCAGGAACTCCCATAATTCAAATTACCTAATTCTTCTTTCTCAGACTATGTAATCTAATTCTGTTGTCATGGCCAAGACATTTTATATTTGTGATATTACACTAAGATAATACATCTTGAAATTTCTAAAATTTATAAAAATCTTCTAATGTGGTATGATTTTCTGTGGACATGGACTCTCTCAATTGTTTGAAGTTCCAGGTTTGCAATCATATTAAAGATTTCCAAGATATAAAATTGTGTTCTACATTTCTTGTAGGTTATAAAGCATCAAAAAAATGAGAGCTTTGTTCTGAGAAGTAGTGAAGTAATTAAGGGTTAAGCACATTCACCACCAAATAATAAGCGCATGGTTGGAACACAGTATTCCATAATAAAAAAGTAACACAATATAAATTTAATCTCAGAGTATTGAGGGGAGGGGCGGAAGACAGAATCCCAAATGTTGGCATTTCTTCATGCACTTGAAGGCTTTCAACCATTACCACCGGGATGTTTCATTCATGGCACAAGGAATTCATGGGATGCTTCCTCCTGGGACATTTAAGATGGAGAAGGAAGGAGAAAAGTTTGTATACATTCATTTCTTCCTCTATTTAGGTGACCTTTTAAAGCTTTCAACCAAGAATAAATCCTTTAGAAATGTGAAAAGAACCGTGTTCTTCTTTTTCTCTTTTCTTTAAATATATGAGAAAGACAAAATCTATGAGGAAAAACAAAATGAACAAAACTGGCATATTTTATGAAAGATTTATATACAGTATTCATTCTGCTGACATAAGGGCAAGTGTAGAATTATAAACTTTTTTATCATAAACAAAATTAGATTTTTAGGATCATATGTTCATTACTTCAATTCCCACAAATAAAAATTTGTTCATGGAAAAATAGAGATATTTTGAATACTAAAGTCCTTTATTCAACAACACAGAAATTTCACAAAAACAACTTTACTGGGCAAATTGAATGTGGTTTTTTTTTAAGTTTTTTTTTTTTTTACAGTTTTGTACATGCCCCATAAGTAATTTTCTTTAATAAATACACTGTTTTCCAAAACTGCTTTTTTATAATTGCACAAGCATACATACACCTTACACAAATATCTATTAGAAAATTTAATAGATGACTGCACAGTTCAGAATAGGAGAACGCTGTGAAAGGAGTACATTTTGTGGCCCATGTTCCTGAAATATCTGACTTCCTTGCCATTGTGAAAATGGAATCCCTCCTCACATAGTAGCTGTCTTTTATTCACTAGGAATACAGATCTCAGTGTGAAACTGCCAAATTTAATAAAAACAAAATGTGAAACATTTAGCTGTTACATGAGAACCAACTGTTTGATATCACTGTGAATCTAACCATGATCAAAGACCCACTACAGCTTTTTGCTGAACATGTTTGACCCTGAATAGTGTGTTCATTTAACTGCTTTCCTTTTTTTCATTATTTGATTACAGATACTATCGGCTTAAAGACTTTATATGCTTTAGCATTAATTGTACAACTTACATGCCAGGGGTACTAAATGAAAGGAAGGGAATATTCTTTTCTGTTAGTGATTGCTTCATACTAATTCATGGGAAGCCCACCATCTCTTGCTCCCTATAAATGTGTTTAGAAGTCAGAAGTTGGGCGATGGGGATTAAGCAACCAGGAGACGTTTTTATATACTCTTACACTGGAAAAAGACTTTCACTGTTTTCTCTCCTAAGGATGGATATATTTCTCATCTGTAAATATGCCTCCTCTTGTACACAAGTGGGCAAAATCCATCAGAAAGCCACTTTGGTCTAAAGGCCTGGAAAGAGGGAGGTTTGCATTATGAGGTTCTTATAATGTTTGGGTGCTGAGTGACAGCTGACCGGAAAAATGGTTCATTGCTCTTCGTACCAACACTCTGCATATTTTCCAGCCCTCCCCAACTGCTGACAGAATGTGGCATCTCCTTGTCTACACCTAGAGAAGGTAAGAGTCCTGTGGTATATCAAACCTCTCTCTCTTACAAAGCTTTTAATTTGGCTTCTCTGATATATAATTTTTAAATTGTATAGTCCCCCACGATCTAAATTCTGATTGCTATCTTCTGAATTTTCTTGGTACCGAATATGAAACACACAGTGAACAATTTTCAAAAGTTACAACGCATTGGTATTTTAGAATCATGGAAAATGTAAACCTTTAAATCACTCTTCAGGGTTATAATGATAGGCTTTACAAGTTCTCGGTATATGGACTTACGGAGAAGAGAACCAAAAGGAGGCCGGAAGAGTAACATCTTTCTTCAACATCACCAACGAGAACTTTTTATGTACCCTACATTACATAAATAGAGTTTTACCAAAAACATAAAAAATGGGTGGTGTAAAAGAACAATGTCAAGAATAAAAACATGTAAGAGAATTAAAGAAAAGCCGCACTTTTCCATTTCAATAATCAACAGATTTTCTTTCATCAAAAAAACTGAATTGACATGTAAAACACCACATTTTACAATATACAGATTCATTAGTTCTTTAAGAAAACAAACAAAAACACATCAAGACATGCAATACTAGCATGTATTTTAGACTCTCAATACATTGTCATGAGATCTTTACATGTTATTGTATGCCTAATGCAGCCTGAATAGACGTTTGCTTCAATTCTGTAGTAACAATCACCATTTTCCAAAAAGCAAGGCAAACTTACCATTCAAGTGTAAAAGTTTTCACTTACTTGTAATTAATTAGCACATTGGTTTAAAAAAATAAGTAAAATCAAATAAAAGTGGACGAGAAAGAACTCATATAGTTCTCATTGGTCCCACAGCAGAAACAGAAATTCTAACTAGAAACCCTCAAAGGAATATACATCAAGCAGAAAGCTATCTCAGAATTGACACACAGCACATTTTAGCTTGCAATTATTTAATTATCTTCTTGAAACAGGGATAGGTGTAAAACATGAAATAAGTTTTCCTTAAAAAACCCATTTGACTGTAACTGGAGGCCTTGCGTTCCCCCTCTAACCAGGTTCAGTCACTTGCTTTTCACATTGGCGTTTGCAGGTAATTTCTCCACCCTTCCCCCCCGACTCCGACGATGAAGTGTTCGTTCTGTGGTTTTTTAAAAATCTCCTGTCATAGTATTTCCCTTTCACAACTACAACTAGCCTTTCAAAATTATTAATCTGCTAGTCTTCCTAAAACTTTACAGGGTGTTTTCATCACCTTTTCTCTTCTCAAGTTATTTTTTCCTTGCATGATCCATCTTGCTAACATTTTTCAGCAGACTAGTGGCTGTCACAGGTTAAAACAGCTGGCTAGTGGATAAAGGGCAAAAGTTACAGTAACATGGCAACTTCGATGCTCCATGTATTTTTGCTAAACTCTATTTTATTCCTGAAGATGAAAGCTGTCTTTATGATCTGGCAAGAAAAATAAAATGAAATAAACTTCCTAGATATCATGGCATCACAAATAGTCTCTGTTCTATTGCGACAGCCTTAGGAACTTTGACGGCTAAAAGAAAACCAAATCCTACATGAAAGGGTAGCATAGATCCTATGAAGCATTAGCTCCTTTTATTTGGGGCTGTTTTTACTTACAAAATTCCACAGAATGTGGCCCTGCCTGCTCAGGAATGAAAGTATCGAGTGACAAAAATGGGAATGGGAGCAATGGAACATTCCACTGAGGGTCTAGGGGAAGGCCACTGGTCCAACTGGAAGGCTATGGGAAAGGAAGATGAAACGAGATTTAAAAGCCTCACTTTCATGAATGTGTTCAATTTTTTTTAACTTAAAAAATATATCTAGTCATGCCTCAATGCGGGAGGTCTTTATGTATTCAAATTTTAAAACAAACTACCCATTTCATATCATACATGGAATTAAAACATTTGGGTACATTTTGTTAAGTGTTTCTTTCTCCTACCAAAAAAAAAAAAAGAGCAAAATATAAACAAACGAAAAATACATACACCCCATGTTGGGCTGAGAAAAAAAAGTCAATCATGAATTTCTCCCCCTAAGATATGATACTTTTCTCTGTATCCTAGAAAACACTGTTTTTTTTTTAAACTTATACAACTGATTCTGCATGTTCCAACTACTCTGAGTACTCCGCCTTACAGTGCAACCCAAGACAAGTCAACTACACTAAGTATTTGGGAGGTATACCCTTCTGTACAGCTCGTTTGTAAGCAATGCAAGTGCATAACCACTACTCTAATATAGTGCTCAAAAGATTAATTGAAACTTTCATAACATCTTCCCCTCTTATAACAACACAACTGAAGGTAATTGCTGGATGCATCATAATCTTTTAGTCTTGTAAAACTTGGCATCAAGTCTCTACGGAAAGATGCATGGCAAAACATGCCACTGCTGTTGCTGCTTCTAGAAACAACTGGCAAAAAATATTTAAAGCTAAAACTTATTGCTCCAGATTTAACTCGCAGAACCATACTGTTGTGTACAAACTGTTAATCTCCATAGATGCTCAGACATGATTGTCTCCTTGTGTCTAAACACACAAAATACAAGCTGCTATCTGTACAGTTTACAGTACTGAAACACATATATTTGAAAATGAAGTATAGATATGTACTTTGCAAAGATACATGATTTTACAGCAGGGGTTTACCCAAACTTATTTTTTACAGCCACTTTCAAAATAGACAACAACTTCACTAGTATAGCTAAATTACATCAAAGAAAGAATCAGTGTATTGAAAGTAAATAGACTGGCCAATTCCCCAAACTCCCAGATTATTTTTATATGTCTTTTTTCTTTTCTTTTCTTTTCCTTTTTTTTTTTTTTTGGAAGAAACCCCTATACATAAAATGAAAATAATATCTGGATATTTTCTTCAGTGGTGGACTAAGCAGTTTCTTAAAACAAGACATTAGTTTGCCCTTCACTTCCAAATGCCTTGAAAATAAGATATACTACTGCTTTAAAAGAACCATCGGAATGCTTCAGCGCTGGGAACAGGTGTTCTCTATAAAAAAAGAGCAAGAAAACAAGTTAAGCTTTCTTTCTACGCCAAAATAAAATTAGATTTTTCTCCTTTACACTTCAGCAATATTTTTAGTCAGCAATACACAACATAATGACTTTATATTTCAACATTTAATTAAAAAAAAAGAAATGTTCAGTCTTGGAACATTACAAAAATTAAGATGTTGACTTAAACGCTAATTTACTGAATATAATGATTAAAACACATTAGTCTAAAAAAATACAGGGAACACAGCCCAGAACATGGATAACCATCAGAATAAAGGGAGAGGTTCAAACTATTAGCCAATAGTAGGATGCCCAGCCAGAAAGTCTGTATCTGCTGCATACATATGCATCCTATGTAAGGTTGATATTTAGAGAATTCAGTGAAGTGATTTCTTTATTCTGGGGAATTTCGTTTACAATAGGACAACAACAAATATTACATTGATATTAATTCTATCATTTAACAACTGCTAATGCTGAGCGTTCCTACAAATAATCTAATGAGAACTATACTGACAACATAGGCCACTATTTTAAAGTCTGCATTTTCAACAAATTAATGTCATATGTATGAAACAAACTTATACTAACCAATGACACTCAGTGGAGCATAACTAACCTTTTGCACCATAAAAAGAGTATAGTTTTCCAAAGGAGTAATAAGTTAGCACCAGAAGTGTGAGCAATCATTTTAACAAAATGCTTAAAGTTACGGTGGTTGGGTTTTTTTTTTTTAGTCAGAAAAACAGTAACATACTGAATTTTCCTCTTTATATTAATATTATAGTAATTCATTATACTATACTCGTATTCTTTAAAAAACAGAATCACATGAGAACATATTGAAGGTACATAAGAAACAATAATTTAAATTTTCCTATAGGGGCAAATGAAAGAGTTGATTTTATTCCTTAGACCAGTCCAACAATCCTGTGCAGAATACAAGATGGCTGCCAAGAATAAGTAAGTATATAAGTTGGTATGCTGAATGTTACCAAATTATTGGGTAGGTGCAGAACACGAATGCACACACACACACACACACACACACACGCACCTCTTATAAACACATCTTAAGACAATGTTAATAGCACTTGAATTTCATATTTCAGAAAAGACATGAAAATTCTACTCTAAGTACTCTTTAATAATTGAGGCTAGCTTTTATTTACTTTCTCACATTTGACTTATTTGGTTGACACAGTCCTACTGTAATAATGTTATCTAAAAATAAAAGTGTATTGGTTAAGATGTCCACTGAAATTTAAATGAAAAAATGACCGTTTTGAAAGAAAAGCCATTTTTCACTATTTGCACTAAAAAGAATTTTTAAAAACTTGTCCTCTCAGTCAAGACAATAAATTTCCGAAGAAAGTGTAAGAACTAACGATTTTTTAAAAAGTAAACTCTCCTCCAATGTGAGTCTCAAACTCATGACCCAGAGATCAAGTCATATGTTCTCCCAGCTGAGATAGCCAGGCACCCGAAACTAATGATTCTAATGCAAGTTTGTAAAATGTATACACGAAAAAATTTAACTTGTGAAGTATTCGCTAAAAATGCAAACAAGAAAGTCCATTATTCCCATATAAATAGTACTCATTTATATTTTACTCCTAACTCCTCATGGTATGTTTTCTTCTTTCCAGCTCACTATGAATACCTGAATCCCCATCACATGATTTGGTTGATGAGAAAAACCCCTTTAACACTTTCCAAAATTAACTTTTGAATGATAAATTTAATTGTATGTGCTCATTACATTTATTTAGTCATTATTAAAGGAAGTATATGAAGTAATAAGAAACAACATATTCATTCTAATATTCATGCTTTACACACACACACACACACACACACACAAGCAGTAAATGAAAACTTAGACGTTTATACCAGATGCTAAGCTTGCTGCCTGATGCCAACTAAGAATAAATTTTATATAAGTATGCATACTTATATAAATGTAGTCATTTTTAACAAGATAAGTTAGATCCAAACATATCCATGCAATTACAGATTCACATATGAAAAATAAACATGTGCATATATATTCATATATATTCACATTTACATGTATAGAATATGACATAGAGATGCCAATTTACTTTCAGATGCCAACTGGAAACAAGACTGTAAGTATATACTTAGATAATCTTGTATCTTGATAAACATATATGTTTATGAAGATAAACAGAAAAATGTATGGAGTACATTTTTTAAATGAGGTGAACTCCTTATGTCTTGGATACATTTTGAAATCTCTTTTCCAACTCTTTGCTCTTCCTGTGCCCCTTTCCATTACTCAATTTTATTTGCAATATTTAGAAAAAGCAAGCTTCATAAAATGCCACCTGAGATCAAAGGTCATTGTTGTGAGGGGAAAGATAATCACTTCTCAATGCTTGTTAGCACCAAAAATTAATTAGATCATGCAAATACGAGAAAAGCAGAGAGCTGGTTTCCTTTACTGATACAACTGGTCACAAGATATAGCACTGGGGTGTGTGCATATGATTATGCACACACTGAGGCCAGTGTGTACGCCCATATATAAAGATACCGTCCACTGCTGCAGGGGAAGGGTGAAGATAAACAGGGAAGCATCTTTTAATAAATATTTCTCCCTTATATTAAGATTTTAGAGGTCATGAAGCCTAAAAATGATTTGTGGGTAAATCCCTAAAATGTGTGAGAAAACAGGAAATCTACTAGTGCATTAATTA
Organism: Ailurus styani; assembly: GCA_002007465.1. Classification (NCBI taxonomy): domain Eukaryota; kingdom Metazoa; phylum Chordata; class Mammalia; order Carnivora; family Ailuridae; genus Ailurus; species Ailurus styani. Next base: position 5,616,313 of record LNAC01000032.1, on the reverse strand, counting down.
CAACAAATTAGCAAGGCATTCACCAGAAGCTTGAAGTGAGGTTTCTCTAAATTTTATTTCAGGGTTAAAAAAGTAACAAAACTCGTCAGTGTCCCATAGACCACACAGAGCAGAAGATGTATGCCCAGCCTCCTGCCCAATTTTCACTGGGCTCAGTGGAAATTCACTTTACGCCTGGACTGAGTTCTTTTTGGTCACGATGGGGAAAGCAACACTGTTTGCTTTCCTACATAAAATATTGGTTAAATTATAGGTTTTTTATGAAGTCTGCACTAATTTGTGGACATATCTTCTCTAATTCTGTCAACTAACGAGGTCATCTTTGCTAGAGGAATTTTATTTCAAATGGTGTGGGGGCTCAGCACACCAGCATGGAGGATTAAGCACCCTGACCAGCTACCTTCGGGTTATATAAATTCAACAGTCCCAGCTGGGGAATCACACTCTTGATGAGATTACAGTGACTTTCTGGATCTCGGTGATGCTTGCAGGAAATCGTTATCCTGAGTGACAGGAAAGCCAGATTCCCCGGGAAGAGAAGGGGGCGGGGAGGTAAAGAATAGAACGGAGTTGATCAGCATTGTCTAAGGCAGCCTTCACTGCTCATGCAGGTGCGAACGCTGACATACAGCAGCCTGCTGCTCCCAGGAGGCCTGTGGAGAAACCCGCAGCCCTCCGTTCCCCTTCCCGTATTGCTGTGAAGCATCGTGTTCCACAGCATTCATACCACGAAAAAAAGCCAGAGCCACATACGGAAGACCTTAAAGAGCTTAAAGGCAGGACTTCTGTTTCCCTCCAAAATGACTTTAAAAAGCAATGATATTTCCTTGTATAAGATATAGAAGATATAATCCAAGCCCAAGTACAGTTTACACATACTTGAAAAAAAATGAATACAAAAGTTAACAATATGTCTCCAACAGAGGTATATTTAAGTTTAATTTTTGTTAAATCAGCAATGAAGAAATAATTAAACAACCTAAAATAAATAAAATTCCCCAAAGCCTGCTACCTAAAGATTTTGAGTATTTTTCTCTTTGGGCACTTGCAGAGCAGGGGGTATCTTCAGGTTGGGCAAGCATCTACACACTCTTGTGTAAACTATGGCAAGTCAAATAAAAATTAACCTCCTGAAAGCTGCAAAAGGGGTATCTACACTTCCCTCTATATGAAGGTAGGTGGAATTGGCTATTCATTTTAGATACAATATCTAAAGCGTGGCACTAAACAAAACTCATTTTAATAAAGCCAAACATGAACTTTCAAAGGGCAAATTAAAGACAACTAGATGCTGAAGTCTTCTTCAGAATGTATAAAGCTATGTAAATTGAGATAATTATTATGACATTAGAAAATTCTGTAACTAAAGTTAAATACATCTTCCCAATATAACTTCATATACTTTCTAATCCAAAAATCTCGGTGATTGCCCTAGGCCTTCAGAATTCGAAGTAACTGTGAAATAGGATGCTTCTAATACAATGATTTCCAAGCTGCAGTCAGTACTTTGGGCTGCCATTACTCTTAAGCTAATCAAAAATAATTTCTTAGGGCACCTGGGTGGCTCAGTGGGTTGAAGCCTCTGCCTTCGGCTCAGGTCATGATCTCAGGGTCCTGGGATCGAGGTCCACATCGGGCTCCCTGCTCAGCAGGGAGCCTGCTTCCTCCTCTCTCTGCCTACCCCTCTGCCTACTTGTAATCTCTCTGTCAAATAAATAAATAAAATCTTTAAAAAAATAATTTCTTGTTTTCCCGTTTATTATTAAAAAAACGGAAGTCATCCAATCATTTTCTGATTCTCATGTAATGATGTGAAGTATGCTTTTTCCAATCAAAACCAAAGCAATATAAAACTGTAGTTAGCCAATACGGCCTCTTTTAAACTCTTCTGAAATAGTGTTTTCCTGTGAGAAGTCCCCTGTAAGTTTCTTAGGCTCCAACCATCTAAGACCTTGAAATTGGAACACCTCACAGCATTTGATTGACCTCTTCACACTAGAACTTGAAAAACTCAAGGAAGCCCTGAAATTTCACAATAAAGAGTATGTGAGTGTATAAAAGATAAGAGTAGGTACCATTGTTTGCCTTTAGATATTTGATTACATTTTGTTTTGGCTTCATATGAAACTTTAAAACTTTGTAGTATTTTGCATGAACAACAACAAAAGATTCCTGATGGTGAAAAAAACTACTTTTTTCCCCTGATTTGATTCACAAAGAATGATAAAACATCAAGTTATATAAAGTCTCAATTTTTTTTACTGACAAAACTTCAAAACCTACTTGGAGAAATGGAAAATTGTATTATATATACAATATTGTGAATGTGAACACACACACATGCACATTAATACAAATCTTTGGATAATTAATAATTATGATCTACAATGATACCTAGGAAATGTTAGAGACACCCCAAGATGTTTTTATCAGAAATATTTTCTATATCCTATTTATAATTAATATTTTAAAAATCATAGACCAGTAATCTACTAACTTTACTAGAATTATTAGCAAGCACAAGTATAGAATAGGTCAGTAAATCTGAGAGAACAATTAATTTATGATATATGATAATCTTACAGTCCAATAATTTATTATAATAAAAAACTTTATATTTTAATACCTCAATTAAAATATATAAATTAATATAAACACTTTCTACTTTTGAGATTATACCTTTTATTTTGTCCTACTGTAATATATATGTCATGTATATTATGCAATATATATATGTATGATAGATATCACATATGTGATATATATATTGCACATCATATATGTGATATATATCAGATTAATTCTCATAGTTCAAATTCATTTATCATACGACTGTATAAGTATTTGTATACTCACATCTTATTTTGGCCATTATCCAGATATAAACTAAAAATATCTATCAAAATTATCACTAACTGGAATATTAGACACCTCTCTAAAAGAGAGAAAGCACCAAATAGGTAACTACATAACTTTTACGACCCAATTTTGGAGGCCTTAAGTATGATTATAAGGAGAACTCTATTTTTTTGGTTTTCAGATTGACATGTATGGCCAGGATTTCTCTGATTAATGGTGGAGAGCTGGCAATGGCTTTTTCATTAGTATCCATTGTTCGTGGGCTGTTGCTCCTGCTACTCTTCCCACTTTGCAAATATTGACAGCTCCTTCTCTTCTCTCCCCATGCCCCCATGAACACCACCACCCTCACCATCACCACTGTTACGGCATGATTTTAGGTGATGATAGCATGACTTGAGAAGATAAACCTAGCTAACTTTTGCAGATGGAAGGATGAGTTTATATATTATATTGTACAGACACTAAGTCAGGTCAATGTGCTGGTAGAGCCAGTTAGGAAAACAACTGTCTACAGAAGAATGTGTGTGTCTAAAGGTAGGAATGGGTTGGTAGGAAGAAAAATCATAGTTTACCACTGAGATTTACATGCATCCAAAAGTGACCAAAAAAGCTGCCCACTTTTGGCCCTAGTATCTAATGCAACTACTTTATTTGGCAAGTCTCATGGTTAGTGCTTTGTAGGATTATATTTCAACTAATTTTGGTAAAAACACTTCAAATCACAGCATTCTAACACATAAGTAAATTTACTGTATGATAAATGAGCTGTTCAGTGATTAAAATGTTCTTGGACATATAAAAATAAACTATAATAGGATGATACCAGGGTAAGCAGAAAGAGGAAAATTGTTCAATGATTCACCAATTAAAAAGGTGTAAAAGGTGTTTTTGAAAAATTATTTTATGCAGTATTTTTAACCCTATGTTAAAAGTTCTTAGAGGGAGTGTAAAAGGAAATTAAAAGCAAAATTGAGATTAAAAAATAAAAATTAGATTAATAACATCAATACTGTCAAGAATGATTAGTAGAGTCAATTCTATTTATATGTTCCATATGTTTATATTTAGCTTATGAATATATACACAAATATATATGGTTATATGATAAATGAATCTTAATCAATCAACCTACCTACCTACCTACCACCTATTTATCTGGCAGAGACAAAATTTAGATATTCTATCTACCCTCAAAGTCACTTCGCTAATCCTGTTTAATGCAACAATGCCTTTAGGTGAGATCACTGCTAATCAGCTATTGAAAAACCACCAGCATTCTTTTTGTGATAAAGTTGTTGGACAATTTTGAAAATTTTGGTTAATTTTAAAGCAGACAGTGAACTGTGTTGTTCTTTTACTGAAGAGAAGAAGAAATATTCTTGTAAAATGTAAGGAAATGGGAGGTCACACAAAAAAATAAGAGGTGACGTTTTAAAAATATCAAAGCTATGATGTGGACAGTCTCTAACATGTATTCAAATGAAATACAATAGTTACACCAAACTTCTATAAGAAATTCAAATTACAGTGCTTCTCTTTGAATTCTTATAGCTCTGAGAATTTGAGAAATATTCATTTTTTATATTATATAAAAAGTGAAAATAAATAAAATTTCTCCTCTTAGACTAAGTCCTTAGCATCTTGGATGCAGTCACTGGACTTCATTTGGTTTAGAATCCTCTATGACAAAATTCCAACCACTTCAACAGACCTAGCCCAGAATCCAAAGCGTGTTTTATGTTCATGAATTACTTAGAGGAATTTAGAGTAAATTCCAAACATTTCAGTCACTAAGATGTTATCATCAAAATAATGCACTTGGTTAAAACTATACTTCTGAGAATAACATGTAGCTTTTGCAGTATTTCTTTTTAAAAAAGTTTTTTTTTTAAATAATTGTAATTGAATTGTAATTGCCATCACACCAAATGCTCAAATTCACAATCACTCTGAGTTTTTGGTCTGTCTCATTTTTTTTTTCCTTTTTAAATAATAAAATTAAAAGGTATATAATCAAAAATTTTTATAATTTAACTTTATCAAGTTATTACATGTTACTAGCTCTTTAGAAATACATTTTGGCTAATTTCCCTCATTAAGAGGATATATACTCTTAAGCATTCTAGGCTACCATGATATCAGCATATCTTGTGCTAGAGCAAGTTCTCAAATCTTTAGATTGAAATTTATCCTCAGAGAATTTCCACATACTACTTCTTTTTCGATGAGTAACTTGTGCCCCATTTTTGTGCAAACATAGTCACTTTCCCAAAGTTAACTACCTAGCAGAGTCAATTAATAAGCCTAACCTTTTTCAAGCATAGAATTTATAAGATAGAGTGATTTATTGTCTATCTTCCATTTTTCTGGAGTCTTTTCTGTATGTGCATTCTGTATTTTCCAGGAAATTCTCTATATAACCACTTAAGAATTATAGATATTTTGGAAGAGAGTTGTTTATAGGATGGCCTCTATCTTCCTAAACACCATGCTAATTTGGAGCATTAGTTTTCTCACCTTGACTTTTCTATGTTCTAACTACAGACCTGAGTGAATTACTCTTTAAGAGAAATGAGAAGTGGGTGGGGGTGGAAACTAGTTTCAGTGAAACTACTCGGCCTCCGCCCACCCGCTATGGTAAATGAAAAGAAACAATATTAAAGGGTTCTTCCAGTGGGCCTAAACCCAGACTCACAGCATCTTGCCAAAAATTTTGAGACTTTGTTTCTACCAATTTCTTATTTAAACCAGATTCAAGATGACCTTGGGCATGACAATACTTTCTACCAATACACTCCTTTCTCCTTTCTCTTGGATCTGTAACACTACACTCTGCCTGCCCTTCCTCCCTCCCTCCTTTCCTTCTTTCTTATTCAGGTCAAACAAGGATTTCCACTACTCTGTAAAATATACTTGAAAGAACTTGAAGTATACTTGAAATAGATAATAATATATAATAATAATAGATTTTCGGTTTGTTCAAATGTTCAAGGCAAGTATCCTTTTTTTTTCTTATTCCTTGAAAAACTCTACTACTAGAAAATGTAATACCACACCACATAATCACATGGGGTAAACAGGTAGAGATCATCAATAGCAACCTGTATTTCTTAACGAGGTCTGGGGAAGAACTAAGCCAAGCATGCATTAAGGAGTCCCAAGGCTTTTAAGTAGGTATGAGACTGTTTCCAGGGCAATTATGTCATTTTAATTCAATTATGTTATTTTACATGTGTCCTTTTCTTGGACTGAAAGTTCAGAATGTAAGTAGGGAACTAAGTATCTTGTAGGAAGGACTAAGATGTAGAGTTAAGGATTTAGATGGGTATTGCAAAAGGCAGAAATAAAGAAAAGTTTAAGTTCCGTAGTAAACGTGTGTGTGTGTGTAAACATAGTTGTATGTCTATATCCACAGCACTTACCACAAATCTTAGAAAATAGCAGTTCCTACCTAAAGATTTGTCAAATTGAATTGAATTTATCAAGGGCTGACTATGTGCTTAAGTAGCATACCATGTATTCATGAATATACAGCGTAGGTACAGGCCTGCCTAGGAGAAGTAAAAGCACACTATTTATAGAAATACATTCAAATTTTACTCTTTATCTTGTTAAAATTGTTCCATTTACAAATGTAATTTCTTTCCTCACTACAGTCTCATTCGATAGTGTTGTTGCTGTCACTAAACTAGTGTTTTTCAAACTTTTTTGACTGCGACGAACACTTAGAAATACATTTTACATAGCAGCCTAGTACATGCATACACATACATTTATGTATACATACAAACTGAAACAGAAGTTTAACAATATGTACTCTTACTATATGTGCTGCACTCATATATTTTATGTTCCACTCTCTTCTGTTCTACTTTCCTGAAAATCCTCATGATAAGCCAACACATGGACCACTAATGTTCTGTCACCTGCAGTTTGAAAAACACAGCTCCACGCCACACAAATAACATACTCATGTGAAGAGAATCACATGAGGAAAATCCAAAAACCACTCCACTTCATCATGAATTTAACTCTATATAGCAGCCTTATATAAAAGATCCAATCTGTATTTCCTTTGGGACAGAAAAGGCCAGAGTTCTCTATTTTGTTTTTCATGGATGAAAATTAGAGCACACAAAGTACTTAATGTTTACTAGAAGATTCCACATCTTCTCACTTCTCATCTATCTACATACAGCTGAGAATTTTAGCTCTTTTCTCATTCTTGGTTCCATTAAAACCATCACTGGTCTCGTTTAACCTACACACAAGAACACTTCCCCTAGACAAGTCTTTCCCTAGCACAGTTACATTCCTGCCACTGATTCACCAGCACCCATAATCATCATTTCCACACAATTAAATTTATATAGTCTATCTCTCATTTAAAATGTATTTCATCTCTTTTCACTCTGTAAGGGTTTGGAGAAAATATATCTACCCTGGAATTTGCCAGACTTGCTGAAATACACAGAAATGTCCATGAGTCTTCATGATCTATAAACATATGTCCCCTTCTCCTCTGGTCCTTCTACATCTCTATCCTTTTGATTCTATCAATCATCCAGGGTTTGTTGGTTTGTTTGTTTGTTTTTAAGTCTTTGGGCAAGAAACAGCACTTTCAGTAGAGTTTTCCCCAGTTTGACACTTACTTGTTCACGTTCTCAAGAATGTCCTCTAAACTATGAATTTAGATGCAGAGGAGATCCAAATGGGATCCCATTTTCCACCCATTTTGGAAGCATTCTCTTTTAGTTACACTTTGGAATTATTCTACCAAATGTTTCAAAGACTTAAGTAAAAATAATAACATCAGCTATAACACAATCTGTTTTCCCTGTCTCTGATTCAGCTGCCACTCCACTGAACTTGAGCTTTAGCTCTGACTCCTGAACCAAATATATTGAGTGAAGTCATAAAAATATTATCTTCCCTCTTTTTATAGTTTCCACTCTCTGCAAAACTTCTATAACTGCTGAAGGAAAGCAGACATCCATATCCTGTCTTGACAAAGTTCCTTCTAGATACTGCATTGCATCCTGACTTGAATATTCCTGGATTTTTAGTGCTTTCTGGATTAGTATGCCAAATCTTTTACGGCTTATCACTGTTTTCTCCCAAAAAAACCATTAGCCTTTTCTATTATTGCTCACCAACTTTCTTCATTTATAAACACCCTCTCCTTATTAAAAAAAGAAAGTTCTGCACAGTTACTTTATTTTTTATCTCAAAATGTGTATCTACCTGTTTTATCCCCCACACACTTATCTTCCAAAACAAAAGTAACTCTAAAATTTTCCAGTACTTATTAAGTATATTTTCCAACTAGAATTCATATGCATTTAACCATTTCTTTCTTACAATGATTTTCTTTAACTAATTTCCTTTTAGACTAACTCCTTTTGTCTGTCCAAATAAAGAAAATAGTAGCCAAAGGAAGGTGTTGTGTTAAAGTCAGTTTCTCTCTCTTTCTCTCTCTCTCTCTCAAGAGTTATAGAAATTAATGGCAGTAGTGTGCCTTTGGTGAGGAAGGAGGAAGAGCACCAATTTATTTAACCTGGCTCACCACACTGACTTGACCAGGTAATTTGTGCACTCTTCCTGGGTATTTGACAGTGCAAGTACAAGAACAAGGAAAACTTGTTTATCAGGTTTATCTCTTTCCAAGTGAAATGAAGCCAGATATTTGGCGAACTGGATGAATAAAGCAAAAATTCAGAAAACACAAACCACAATCTGTGCTTTAATTTCTGAAAACAATAAGTAACCTGTTGGTGGAAAGAATTATCTGTAAACATAAATGTCAAGGAGGACTTTAACACAGGAATGAGAAATAGTATCTTTCATTAGACAAAGTACACTAACCTTGATACATACAGTATCAAAAAGTTGTGAGCTAATGGATATTATTATCCCATTCTATAGATGAGGAAACAAAGTTCAGAGAAGTTATGCTGATGTACTTAATTTCAACTGTAAGTTACCTAATACTATTAGCTCTTCCCATAACCCATCATCAAAATGTGGTAATATGGCCCGAATATAGTTTTTAATTATAAAAGAAATGAAAAGCCAAGAAACTAGTAGTATGCTTTCCTAATATAATTTATATTTGGTTTTATATCAGTCAAAGGAATACATCTTTAGTATACTTTTTTGCTTTGCCCTTAGCTTTTGAGAAAAAAATGCAATGTGAAATCAATGCTTTAAATATAAGAAAAAGAAAAACAGGACAAATTTAACAGGCTCACTCTCATACCTGGCTTTGGATTTTTATGCTGTTAAAATAAATTAAGAGAAAGCCCCGAAGTTTCACAGAGGAAAAAAAAAATATTTCTCATAATGTTTTAGAGTAGAAGTTAACAAGCCTGCTGGGATCCTTTTAGCCCCTGCAGAGCTAAGTCTTCAACATTATTAAATGGCTGTCGCATCTGAAGTATGGTGCAACATAACTCAATAAACAACAGAAAACATATGATGCTGAATGGAGGGAGGCTTTTCGATTACTGTGCAGAATAATTCACTATCAGGACAGGTGTTTGTATGTGATGGAACAAGATATGACTGAAGGATAAACCACCTCTGTGCCCCTCCCCCCAAATATTTTGAAACTCTTAAGGATAATAGCATAATGCCAGATGAAAAGCTATGTTAAGAATGAGCAGAAATACTGCAACACAAGGAACAAAATTAATGCATATGCAGAATCTTCAAATTTTACACTGATTGCCATAAAAAAAATCCTTGAAAACAAATTTTTGCAAAAAATGGTATTTTCTAGAGTGTTCTATGGCCTCTACCAAGATCATCTACATTCGAATCAGTGGTGACTGAAAATCATACATAAAACCAAAAAATTTTACCATTATTTTGTGTTCCTTTTGCTTTTTAAAGATTAAAATAAAGGAAAACTAAGTGAGTAGTCCTTTATCCAACTTAGATATTTACGTGGGCCTTCCTTTCAACAAATGTTGAATTTAACCTATTAATTTTGATTAGATATTTTTATACAATGAATATATTAGATTAACATTTTGTATGATGTGAGGAAAAATACATGTTAAAAAGTGGAAGCATATCCACTCTTGTGAAATTTATTGGATAGTGGGGACATTTTGTTATGCTTTTTCAAAGCAAAATTAAAGGTGAGTTGTTTACTGGTTAATAAGAACTATGTATTCAGATAATCTAACCAACTGAGTTCAAACAGTTCTAAGCACCAACTACTTCAAAAGAGTTTTTAAAAACACATTTCTAGAGACTCAAACAATTTCATGTTTTATTCATGTATCCAGAAAGAATATTCTACAGGGTTGCCAGGATCACCCTCCCCATAGATCTTCTGTCTCCAACCTGGCAACCTAGAGCCAATGTGGATAAAACGCCCACCCTTCTTCCACCACTTCTTTCCAGTTTTAGTCTTACAGACCAGTTTATTAATTTGTTTTGTACTTGCCAATCTATAAGTCAAAAATCCAAACTGTTCACCCAGGGAAACAAGGGACTAACCAAAATAGGTAGCAATGCCTCAGTCATCAATTCAGCAAAAAGTCTAAACATCAAGTGACTGTTATTTTCCTAATCACTAGATACACCTTTCATTCTTCATGTACGATATTTTTATCTGATTAGTCTAAAAGTTGTTATTGTTGATTTGTTCTGATTGGCTTTCTGATTGCTTGTTTGTATTTTGTTTGATGACAGTTGAATTTCAAACAAACGTTCTTAGAACATAACTTACATATGGATCTTAATTACTTTTATTTTACTATTCCTAATTGCCATGCAAAAGATTGCTTAGAATTTATATGATATTTGTATGGGTGGGGGATTATTTTTACTTAGGAATTATTAAAAATGTGTGGTCCTTTTAAAAACAACTTGACTACCTTGTATTAAATGTAGTGATAGAAGGCAAATCTCACTGAACTTGTATTACAGTTTGATGCCTTGACTACAAATCTACTTGACTTTAGTTAAAGCTAAACTTTTCTGAACTTTTTTCTTATCATTTATGAAACTCAGGATCTTTTTTTCCTACATTAGTTCTATATTACACTCTAGTGTTAATATACTATCATTTTCTTTGAATTGATGGACAACTTTCCTCTTTCCCTTTGATAGTTACATATTTGCATTTTGATAATAAAAAATTTACATTTTTACACTGGCATGTTTTTGATTTTTGAAACTAAAAATTGAGAACTCATTTTTAAATCATGATATAAAATGACAAACTGCTGAATTTTCAATTTAAGAAATGAAACATCTGTGTTTACCTACACATTTTTTTTAAAAGTCACCAAACTTCAAAAACTTATAACATGTTCAATTATTGACTGGTTTCATTATTTAACTATACATATTCTGAGTTTGAAGGACACACCGATTTTACATATGGTCTACAAATAAATTTCTTTAGGAAGCAGGTACCATCTTCCTTGCAGACAACATCACGTCCAGAATTTTACGACGGCCCTTTGTGTGGTGGAACTTAATGGCATATATAAAGAAATGTGTCCTCTTCCCCTAAAACACTCTTCAAAAAATCAAGTTATCAAGTTTGGACAACATTTGGGTGTTTTCCACCAAACCCCTTAGTAGCTCAACCTAACTTGGTGGCCTGAATATTCAGTAGATAAGTGTTTTAAATGAGAGAAAAGTTTTAAAAGAAAAGAGGCTGAAATTGTCCTTTTTCTTGAGGCACCAGTTTCTCTTCACTATAGTCTCTTTACTATAAGGTTTTCAAGTCCCTCCTCTACTTTGTGGTGGCAGCCTGTAACTTAGAGCTGAGAGCCAAAGTTGGGGGCAGGGAAATCTCCTGAGGTGCTGCTTACTAATGTAATTCCATAAATCAGCTAATGGGAGAGAAACCAGATCTGTGTGGTCTCTAATGCTGTCCCACAGAGATCAATCATGTCACCTGAACAATGTTCAGGGACTAAGAGGCTGGGGTTGCCCATGGTACAATTCTATCCCTTGAGCCATATCGGGTTGGGATATTTTAAAAAGTTAGATCTTCATATCAGAAATGTAACTGCTGCAAATATGAAAACTGAAGGATTGATTACCTTCGCATGAGACAAAGTGCTATTATGTAACTTATTATCATAATGCATAATCACATTTATTAAAATCTCTCAACTTAATATTGATCAAATAGGATGCAAGTTTTTAAGATGTTTTGTTGCAGAAAGGGCATACAGTATTTGTAATAACTGCTTTGAATAATTAGTGACACTTTTTTAATGTAGTAATTGACTAAATGAACAGTGTTCTATCCAAATATACAGTGCACAGTATCACAGAAAAATTAAGTGTGTTTTGTGTGCATTGTTATCTTACAGAATATTATCAAGGGTGTGACTTTATAAACATATTTCCAAGGCATGAAGATGCTCTTAGTATGAGACTAACCAGGAAAATGTGAAAATAAATCAGGCTGTTTTAAAAGGAATGCCAGAGGGGAGGCTTCAGAAAAATGTGGGCAAGAGTCCCAACACATCCATGTGAGTCTGTCTTAATTTCAGTTTACTCACCCTGAAAATCTGATTAAGTCTCTAGCCTTTGGGATGAGAATAAGTCAAAGGAAAGAAGGACGCATGAGGTTTGAAATGATAAATCAGAATATAACTAATGATTACGATGCAACTATTAATTGGTGTCCATAATTTAAAGCCAACAAATATTAGCTACTGAACTTAAACCTGAGGTCCACAGGTGATATCCATAATGAATCCCCAAATCACTATCCTCACCTAGGGAGTCCATCCAATCTCTAAAACATCTCCACAGATGATGATAACTTACAGGAACTAAATTAGAGAGGGAAGCAGGTCAGCAGGGGACTTTTCACCGACCAGCAAACACTGTTCCAGCTTTGGTTCAGTCATGTAAACCCTGTCACTCTGACATGCATCCAGCTGCTTCCCTACAACCATAACTGTGTGGTTACACATGTGCTTACGGCTGCCATTGCCTTTTTAAAATAACCCAGAGAGAATGTTAGCCAATTAAAAAAATGAAAGAAAACCACCCTTCCCCCCGCCAAACTTTTTCTTTCTGCCAAAAAACTCTCTGCTAACAATCTTAGCCTTGAACCATGACCCATTCTCTGGTAGGAAGGGGTATGTAGTTAGGAAAACATCTTCAGAGAGCTCTACAAAGACAGAAATGTATTTCTCTTCTCACCCACACCCCATTTCCTGAAGATGAACAGAACTTTTGTGTACTTGGATTAAAAAGAAGAAGAAGAAGAAGAAGAAGAAGAAAAGGTATTACCATGGGATCATATGTGATCAAAATGTCTAAGGAATTTAAGCATCACAACCAGTTTGTGGGAAAACTATCCAAACGAGGCGAAAAAAAAGGAAATTTATGAAGTTTGTCCAGACTGATACATCAGCAGAGAAACCTGTGCAGAAAACCTATTGGTACCCACACTAAGCTCCTGCAGAGCAGTTATTTACTAAATAAATCAGAATTATTCAGTGGTCTTACCCACTGCATACCCTAAATCAGGATGCAGGCAGTGCCACGGGTCTAGCTGAAGATGCGGCCTACTAGCAACATGAAATCTGTAATTCTAGATATCATACAATTCAAGAGGAAAAATAAAAGCCACCTAGTCCTTATCAACTGGACATTAACAGGAAATTTAGTATGAACTGAATTTTAATTTCCACGGGCCTTAGAGACCTAGAGGTAAGTTACAACAAACTAATCCAGAAAACAGAATTCAAAAACTAAAAACGAATTTTTGCCACCTAACAAAATACAGGGGCCTGCATTTTTATAATTGCTATTATCTTTGTTTAAGCAGCATCGCCAAAGGAAATGTAATAAACCACCCTGGAGTAAAGTCAAACTTCTGACAAAGAGATGGGTTTTCTTATAAAGAGGAATACATGTAACATTTCGATGGAACTGATCACAATCAATAATGATATCAATATAATACTGTTTTTGTTGAATCTTAAAATGCTATTTGCCTTGTATATTAATAAAACTTAAAAAAATCTATCTTATTTGTGTTCAATCCTCCAACAAAATACTTTAACTTTCCTTTTTTAAAAAATCCTCTTAAAGACCAGTCCTTCATGGAGAAAACTCCTTTAAGCAGTGCTCACAATTTTTAAAAAGAATGTGCAAGTGCCCCTCTGATGATAACTTGTGAGGGCCAGTCTCACTCTATAATCCAGACCATAGAATATTCCCAAATGCTAAATCCACCACCTATATTCTCAAATATATATGAACATCCTGCCACCTACTCTGTAAATGAAATCAAGGGACTAAATATGATTACTTGTTCATACATCTTTGCTAAACATGCCACTAAAATCATTTCGTTTACCTATGATTGTACATTTTTTCTTTTTGTTTTGATCATGTTACCATATGAAATTCCCACCAAACACATCACTCTTTGTATTTAACATAATTAAAAGCCTAATTTAACAATTACTTTAGTGACAATCGGTACATTGTCTAATTTAAGGACATATAGGAAAAAAAAAACTATTATTGACCATCTAGGGTATCGATCAAAACTGTGCTTAGTTTATAGAACAATTTTGTGACCACAAAATGGTTACTTTGTCAAATGCAGAGCCCAAAGGAAATATTTTTGAGTAACCAAATTTCAGTAATCATTGTTTGTGAGACTATGTAAAACAATTCTTAAATAAAATTACCATCACCTGTCTGAAATGAACTAATTTTGTCTCTTGAGTCGAAGACACATCCCCTTAAAAATTGCACGTGGTGTTCAGCTTTCTATATTATTTCTGCTTTCTCAAAAAACACCAGATATGCAGAAAATGGGAAACGGAAACATTTTTATCGTGGTGAAGAGAAAAATTCTTCTAGAAGGGGGTAGAACACCTTTTTAATCCATGTTATTTCAGCTTCCAAAATTACTGTGTGTGTGTGTGTGTGTGTGTGTGTGTGTGTGTGTGTGTGTGTATGTCTTAATGGAAACTTAGGCTTGTGTGCCACAAATGGTGTCCTCACTGTTATAACTGGACCACTAATAAGTCTCTCTTACCCAATAAAAGTATATAAAATGTGTATGTCCAATCCTTTGGGCGGAGATGCTTTTAGAACTAATACTAAGAGGGGGCATATTAAACCGCCAAGGGGCATTTTTGAGCATATTGAATGTGAAACTTCTGATTTTTTAAACCAATTACATTAGTTTACCGCTGCAGATAAAGAGGAGGGGCGCACCCCCCATCTGGAGGCCAGTTCCACGCGAAGGGCGCTGGGGAGGGTGGTGAAGAGGCCGTGCCCTCGCAACCACCTGCAACTGTATCTTACAGCCTGAATGACGCTTCAGGAAAGGGGTACTGCATCTTCAAGCCAGACAAGAAGCCCTGAAGGGGAGAAGAGAGGGGAGTGAGGAGGGAGGGGGGGAGACTGGGAAACAAGAAATCATCTCCTCTGACCTCTAGCGAAGTGCCAGGTTTTTTCTTTAGCTCTTCACATTTTCTAAATTTGCAGATCTGGTGTCCCGTTTTGCGGTTCCTGCAACTGCTGCAGACGCCACAGTTGATGAGCCTCTTGCAGGGCACGCAGACCCCACACCTTTTCCTCTTCTTCTTGGCCGGGTTGGCTCCGCTAGCTCCCCCTGAGGAGGACGAGGAGGAGGAGGAATGATTCTGCGGGCAGTCTGCCAGATTGGCAATTTGAAACGCACTGTCTGTGACGGCTGCTGAGGCTGCTGCGGGGGAGTGAAGGGCTGTCATGACGATGACCCCTGGAGGTAATGAGATGCCCCCTAAAGCCGGGATAGCGGAAAAAGTCCCCACGCGCTCGGGGAGATTCATTATCTCTGCTTCAGCAGCGCCGCATTTGAGCTTGTTCATGCATTCCCCCGCCAAAGGTCTGCAGTGTTCAGGGGATAAGGTGGAGAGGAAATTAGTATTTGCCATTTGCAACGACGGCTCTGGCGGGCAGCCAGCTTTCCCCAGCCTCTGGGAGTCGTTTCGGTGGTGC
>LNAC01000032.1:5262680-5596696 GCA_002007465.1 Ailurus styani | reverse complement strand
GCGGGGGCGGGGGCGGGGGGGTGACGGGCGCCGAGGTGAGGAGGACGCAGGGACGCGGACACCTACTGATGATTGGCTGCAAATTACACGGGGAACAAGAGGCGCACGCGGGCCCGCGCTCGCCTTCACAAACCCTGTCCTCGGCGGAGGAGCCACGTTTCCCTGCTCGCCCGCCGCTCGCCCTGCCTCCCGGCGCCCGGCTCTCCTGCTCAGCCGCCCAGCGCGGAGGGCCGCTGATTATTTTCTTTTGCTCTCAGAGATAATTGTTCGGAAGGCAGGGAAAGAGGGCGTTTCCGCCACTCTCTCTCTGCGTGTGTGTGGGGGTGTCTGTGTGTGTGCGTGTGCGGGCGTGTGTGTAAATAAACTTGTCTGGGGTTTCTGGCTGGGTTGAGAAAAGGAGTACAAGAAACAGAAAAGGTCGCGCTTGTGAATGCTCTTAGTTCGCACCCCACCGCATGGCTTTTAAGTAATTTTCCCGGTGCACCCAGAGAGACTTGAAAAAAAAATGGTCTCACTTATTTCTTTAAAGTAAGGGAAAACGGATCAGTGTTCTGGTTGTCCGGATCTTTTAAATATTTTTATGCCAGCGTGTAAAAAAAAAATGGGGATGTGATGCTTGACCGATTTCAAAATCATTCTCAATCCCTCTCTCCCTCTCTTCGCTTTCTCCCCTCCCTCTCTCCTCTCCTCTTCATTTCTCCTCTCTTTCTCTCTCTCTTCCAGTCCCCTTCCTTTCTGTTCCATCTGGTAGTTTCAAGTATTAACTCAGATTTTTAACGTACTGCCCTATTTTTAATTTCAAACTTTACTTAAACAAAAACTACTTTTATATCTGTATTAATTGATTTTATACTAGTATGCATTCTTGACACGAGGAAAATGGTTTAATAATTGACAGATAAATCTTTTACCACAGATTCTGTATAAATAAAACTCATAAATGCAGCTGTGAATTAACTTTTTCACTGCTGCCTTCAAAAAAACGAGATATTCCTGTATTCATGCTATCCTACTATTGAAATGAATGAAGTATGCTCTAGAGGAAATGGTTACGAAATAATATATAAAAATGTGAATATTTTTTGATAATTTCCTAAGAGTGGCTAATAAGCTGCAGAACTAGAAAAGAAAGAAATTAGACTGTTTAAATTGTTGTTACAAAGTTTTGTATTAAAATTAAAACTATTTTCTCAAATAATGTGGTAGTTTCAGAGAAGGAGGAAAAGTATAATGAGTTGTTTCTTTTATAAGAACAAAATGCTGAAAAGACATTTTAAACCATTTTGTATTTGAATTTTCCGAAAGATTGACCTTGACCATATCAAGATTCTGTCAACTATAGAGATTGACTACTGATAAGATGTTAAGAACTGTGGTGTGCATAAATGAAGGTTATAGTCCAAGAGTGGGCAGCTACTGAAATAAGGGGCTGATTGTTTCATGACTCATTGATTAATATGCATGTTTTGTTGTTTTTTTAAACCTAAAGTAAGTTTGGTTATGAAATGGATCAAACTGGTTATTGGGCATTTACAGACAAAAATACCTGGATGGTTAGTAGTTAAATTCATTGTTAAAATATTTTCATGATTTCATTAATTCCTTTTAAAAGCAAGGAAGAGAGTTTTCCTTTTTTTTTCTTTTTTGAGCTGAGATCATAGGAAATTGATCAGCAAAATGTAGGCACTTTTTAATAAATGAAAACATTCTGCAAAGCTGATAGAGTCTTAAACATCTTTTCGAGGTATTTATAATATCAGTCCAAATGATAGAAGTTTTGAAGTTTGTAAATGAACAATTTTAAAAATCAAAACACTAGGCTTTCTCATGCCAAATTTGCTTTGCTTTTCAGGCTACACCAAGCTCATACTCAAAATGAAAACCTAAGCAAATGAGAGGAAATAAGCTCTAAGTTCTAAAGAAATTTATTTTCTAACTTATAAAGGACAAACTCCAGAATATTTAGTCTTAATTAGTAAGAGATACTATTAATGACCCATTTGTATCAGATCTGTACTGATGTGCAGATATTTTATTTTGTCCTTGCAATGACTGTATAGGGTTATTATATCCATTTTTACAAATAAGTAAATTGAGGCCCATAGAAATTAGACAACCTAGATTGAGTCATAAAGTTAATATGTAACAAGGCTAAAATTTGTACCCAGTCCTGTCTATCTCCAAAGCCTTATGCTTCTAACCTCCATCCTAGTATCATGATCGGTAATTAATTAATTAATCAATAAACCCTCTCTGCATACTAGAACCTTAACTTTAATTATGAGGATAGGCCCCTTATTAATATGACATTAATTTACATATAGAACAAATGATAAAATATACCTAATGGCCCTGATATTACATCAGTTTCTTTCCATTAGGGAATTGATTACATCCTTAGCCAAATAGAAATATCTCTTTTCTGGCTTACCTCTTTTCTATTATTGTTATTATTTATTATTATTAATACTAGCTTTGCCCCTGGTATACCTGCCATGTTTCACACTACTCCCTATCCTACCTTGCCTACTCCAGGATGATGTGTCAGGGTTTTTGTAACAGTGACTGAGAACACTCGATTCTCTGTTAACTCTCCTTTGGAATCCACAGTTCTGTAAGTACTAAAACTTAAGGTTTGTTCCCTCTGTAAAATGTCTGCTACAGTTTGCTGTGACCTGGAAGTGGTTTGTGCCTTTACTCTGCTTTATGTGTTTTGTGATCTGAAGTAGTAGCGCAGGGGCTTCATTGATATCTTCATGGGAAAATGCAAAATTCCAACTGGAATATCACCTGAAAAAGTATCCTCTGCTCTGCAAACATTTTGTAGTGTGCAATGAAATGTCTTTAAAGCATTACTGCTTTCCATCATGCTCATGATCCATACCAACATCATTATCCTAGAATCTCTAAAAAGGTAGCTTACCTGTTGTAACAAATAGACTCCAAAATGTATCGGCACAAAAACCAAAGGAGTCTATTTTTTGCTCATGAAACATCCCAGGATGGGAATTTCTGATCAGAAGACCACTCTCCTCTGAGTGATTCATGGTTCCAGTTTCCTTCCTTCTTGGGGTTTTGTGATCCCCAAAGGACCGCTCACCAACTACATTAAGCAAGCAGAAGGGCATTGGAGAAGGCACAATCCCTGATCCCTTCTTAAAGCCCTTGGTCTTGAAGTGACCACAGAGCTGGGATTCACAAGCAATTGTCAAGAATTGTCACATGCCACACTAGCTGCAAAGATTGCTTGGCAGTCACTTCTTCAGTGTAACCCTATTCTGTGGAGTAGATAGACAGTTTTGGTGGACAGCTGGCAGTTTCCCCCACAGAGTAACGCTGGACAGAGAATAACCTGCTGGAGAGGTTAAATAAACCAAACAGCCCTGAAATGACCTTAAGACTCCTCTTCCCCTAAGAGCATTTTTGCTGATTACCACCCTTAGAGATTATCATTAAGAGCAGTCTTAATGACTTGGGGGAAAGTTTGGCAACCATGAACAAATTATGTTGCTGAAATACCTGTAGGACAGCCAAGCCATGGTTAGAATATTCAAACAAGAGTTCACTAAAGAATAAAGAAAGCTTAAGTAACACAAGCAGAAGAAATACCATAAATATACAATAAACAGACTTAGAGATAAATCTGAGGCATTAGCTGCTCACTTGCTAGTTTTTCCAAAACCTGGAGGTAATAGTTAACCCCCCAACCAGTAAGGTGTTCCCCAAAGGACCACAAAAAATGCCCACCATGCAGTATCAGGTATCAGGAACTGTGTCTGGCTCAGTTTTGTGCCCCAGCTCATAGAAGCTTGGTACATGGTAGTCTCCTAACATTCTGTCCTTTGAAGGAAAGCAGCACGTAGAAAATGTGGAAGTAAGTTTCCCATTGTTTGTGGGATAAAAATGCAAGTTTCATACGATGTCATTCAGACCCCCTTCTCTGATCCGCCCCACCTTTTGAATCTCATCTATTATACCTTGCAAGAACTCTCTTCCCCAGCACCTCCACTTTTCTCAGACAATGTTCTTCGCTTTACCATGACCTTATAAAAATAAAAAACCAAAGCAAGAATCTTTACTTAAAGAATCCTAAGGGCGCCTGGGTGGCTCAGTGGGTTAAAGCCTCTGCTTTCGGCTCAGGTCATGATCTCAGGGTCCTGGGATCGAGGCCCGCATCGGGGAGCCTGCTTCCCCCTCTCTCTCTCTCTGCCTGCCTCTCTGCCTCCTTGTGATCTCTCTCCCTCTGTGAAATAAATAAATAAAATCTTTAAAAAAAAAGTCATAAGCTAAGAGGAAGTACTTTTATTTGCATAAAAGAGACTTTTGCTTGTAGTGAGTTACTATATTGTAGTGAAATAACATTTTTAAATCCCATAAGTGAACATTTTCCAGAAAATTTTTAGAGCTGTTCTTGATGACTCAACAAGTAGGATTTGATAAAATTAGCTCTTAAAATCAATATTCTGCACACCTGTTATTTTCTTTCACATTTAATTAAATATCGATACATCATTACCACAATGCTGACCTTCATATTCGAAGCTGGTACTCTTAACCTGCCAACAGCAGGTCATGTGCTTTGAGCTGTTTTCCAGCAATAATAAATTTGTCTTAAGCTATCTACACTCCCTGGCCCTGTCTTTCTAATGACTAACAGGATGAATTTATGAAATGGCTGGCCACCGTTAAGGATAAAATCTGTGACTGTTGAGGGTAATGAAAATAATGGGTTCACAGGGTTAAACCCATTACCTTGGCCTCATTAGCACCATATTCAAATCACCTATACTAATCAAGGACACCCATTCACCTATTTTTACATACAGTCTGGATGCTAGACAGATCCGTACCAAATACTATTCTGGACAATTCATTTTTAGAATTGTTCTTCCCAAGTCCTAATTTCGTCTAGGCCCATTCTTACTTCTTCATGGCACTCCTTCTCGTTATGTAAATTCTCATTTCTATAAAATTACATCTTTGGTATGCCCCTTCAGTATAATAGTTGTCCACACACACAGAATCCTATACAAATGAAATAATAATAGGCTAGGAAGGGAAGTCTCCAGAAGAACACTTCTGTAGGCTCCCTGACCGGCTTGGTTTTGCTAAGATGTGGGCTTCCTTGTACTTTACCATGACTACTTGGTGTGTTTTGGTCATTGGATTATTAAAAAACATGAGCAATTATGTCACAGACATTTCTTCATAATATTCACTCATGAAGGAAATAATGGATCGATTTTGGTACAAAACACCAAGTCCTGGTAAATAGCTTCTGGACGCTAATAGATCTAAATGTAGATTTACAATTTGAGCCCCAAGTTGCTCTGTAACAGGGTCTCTCTTTTTCTCTGCCTAGAGTCTCAAGGCCCTCTTCATTGGCCTTTCTCCCAGGAAAATTTGCTTTAGACATGGAGCTGTGTGCTTTCTTGAAAGCATATTCCTCCAGATAGATAAGTAATGATAAAGTCACATGGAGTTTGGAAATCTTGTGAAATTGGCAAGTGTGAACTGACCAGAAACACTTCCTGCCCCTCTGTCAACAAGCACTCAGTGTCACAGCAGTCCCTGCATCCTGAGGGTGGTCTGCACCGTGGCAGCCTGGGCATCCTCTGCTTTCAGCCATTCTCTTCTCCGCCCGGCTCACCTGCCAGGATTTACCGGTCACTGGAAAGCAAGTAACAGAGTCCCCTCTCTCACTCCCTCTCCTTACTCTCACTCAAAACCTCAAACCCAGTAACCCTGGTAATCAATGTTCTCCTTAGCTTACAGACAAGAGGTGGGCTTTTGTTTAAAATGAATTTATATGCAGAAACTGGACATGTTGTAAATAGGTTTGTGAGTCTTCAAATTACCAGACAGGACTTGCCCAATTATTTAAAACAAACAAAACAATCTCCAAGAATTTTATTAATAAAGCTACGTCTAAAATTAACTTTTTAGAGACATACAATTAGGCTTGGGACAGTCATGCTTTTTAAGTTCTATCACATCTTGAAATTAAATTTATTTTAAAGCATTTTCTATTAAACAATGTTCATTGAAATCACCATTTTTGAATGTGACATTTTTAAATACAATAGAGACATTTTTCATAACATGTTTGTGTTTTTGTTTTTTTTCTCCTGAGCTGAGAGATTTCGACTTCCAGTGTAACGTGGATATCCCTACTTGCACAGGCGTCTGATATTGCTGTCAATATTATATTTTAAATTGAAACCATTTTTTATGCTTGATTTTTAAAAATGTCTGTTTCCATTGTCTAGTTTATCTTGAATTAACCCTTTTCAAAATAAAGTGTTATTATCTTTCTTTGTCGAGAGGAAGAATTCAAGATATTGTCCCTGAGTTGTTAATGTTCAGTCCAGAAAGGGTTTTTTTGTTTGTTTCTTGTATTTTGTTTTTTCCAGTGCTGAACTTTGTTATGCTGTGGTCATAGTAATAAGAAGAGTTCCTTCTGTCTGTCTGTGGTGTTCTCTTTCGGAACTAATGACAGTCTTTTCTATGCTGTCGTATAGTATGGAGAATGCTTTATGTGCATTGATTTCTTGATTTATTGATGTATTTAGGGAAACCAGCAATTCAAATGGCAATATATTTTAAATAAATGAAATTAATTGAAGTGAAATTTGTATATTATATGTATTTGTGGGATTTGGCTCATTCATCTAAATATTTTTCCGTCTTGTCTTTAACCTTCCCTCATCAGCTTGCCGTTTAACTTCTTAAAGCTCAAGTTTATTCATCCTATCATTATATCCTTAATCTAAACATGGAGAGGAAGAAAGAGAGATTGAAAGAGAGAGCTAGGGAAGCCCTCCTTAGGAGAGTAATGTATTGTGAGAATATGTGGTTTGTCTGTCAAACCGGGCCACACAATCTCACTATGACCTTGGGCATTCTAAGTCTCATTTTACTGATCTGGAATATCAGTTTAATTATAGTAATTACCTATCTCACAGGGTTTGTGAGGTTTAATTAATGTTAGCAGAGTGTTGGAGCTATTTAGTAGAACAGTACTATAAAAGGCAAACTACCTGAAAATTACAACTTCCTCCTCCCCTCATGGTACTTAATTTTCTACACTCTTTTTTTCTTTTTTCTTCAGACTCAATATCACATTTATTACTTTTTCCCTCCCTTCCTTATCTCTATCGATGGTCTTTCCTGCTTGGGGCTTGGCTTGGATGAAGCATGTGGCCTCTGCTCCACTTCTCTCTTGGTTGTCCATCTCTTCCAGGAGCTGAGTGAGACATCCCTGAACCCAACAGGCTCAGGAGAACTGCAGTAGGTGAGTAAGCAGCTGTGGCCGGCTGTGCACTTGCCTTAAGTCAGAGTCACGGACCGCCGGTCGACAATTTGAATTTGGGCCTCAAACATCCTTTGCTTGGATTCATGGTATTATCTGAGTCAGACCTTCAGTCTTTTTCCAAAGACTGGGAGATCTGAACACCCCGTGTCTGCATTTCCTTCTGGAAATAGTATCTGGAGCTGTGATTAAAGATGGGGGTCTCTAGTTTGCCTGCATTCTTAGCACTCCCTATTATCTCACACTTGCCCACCTAAATATTGGAATGCGCGGCTCAGGGCCTCCGAGTACATTTGTGCTGGCTATTCACTGTTCAACAATGCCCAGCCAAATGGACTGCTAGGGGCTGGAGTCCAACCTGTTGCTCTGCCAGCCAGGCCAAGTTCTGGTGGGTCTAATTTGTACAAAGGCATTCTAGGGACCAGAAGTGTCCTTGTCAGTATCTCAATTAGAAGTCAATCAAATACAACAGTGACGGGGCGCCTGGGTGGCTCAGTCAGTTGAGTGTCTGACTCTTGATTTCAGCTCAGGTCATGATCTCAGGGTTGTGGGATTGAGCCCCTCATCTGGCTCTTGCTTCCAGTCTTCTCTCTTCCTCTCTTGCCACTCCTCCCTTTCCCCCAAAAAACAGTGACTGCCAGACTGCCACAATGACCTGAATTAGTATTAAAAAATTAACATCCCATCTTTGAAATTAAACCCCACGATTATATCAAGCTTAAAATCATATTCAGTTTTATCTTTAACCCCTGCCACACTTCTTTTGTGGACTCATTTGTACCTAAAACACATTCCAACGTGAACTACTTTTCAAATAGGATGTAAACAGCATGAAAATTTTAGTTGTGTTAACTCATGGTGCCTGAAAAAGGAATTATATTTAAATGAAAATTAAGAAAATGATTAAAAGTGTAATATATATTGGATAGTTGTAACAACGTTTTAATTCTTTCTTTGGGGACAGCTGCTCTTTGAAAGAGGGGCCACTGCTTACATCCTATTCTCTGTTAACTGCTAACATTTTGTAATTGGTAGCACTGCTTGAAGGAGCAGTTGTTTTTGCCTATTACTAACTTGGCTCTCTTAAAATGATGACGATTTGATGGCATTTCCTTTTGAATGTTTCTATTTTTAGAGCTATTCTATCCCTGTGATTTTTGCTACCCTATATTAGTGGGGGGGGGGGAATGTCACCCAATGGCAACACCAATTGATTTACACTTCTTTCTTTACCAAATTTCAAGAGTCCAAAATTTGAACAAGGTCCAGTGAAAGTCAACCTCTAGATATTTTACTCACCACTAAGCTATTTGCAAAAGAAACCCAGATATGTATATCCTTCCTTTATACACAACATAATATAACTTTATTCTTCCACCATAGTGAAAAGGAAGGCTGTCAGATTTCTACTCACTACATGTAAGAGAAAATTACTCAAACTGGCTTAAATGATGAGGTCCCAGATAGG
The DNA here is from genome assembly GCA_002007465.1 of Ailurus styani. Taxonomy (NCBI): domain Eukaryota; kingdom Metazoa; phylum Chordata; class Mammalia; order Carnivora; family Ailuridae; genus Ailurus; species Ailurus styani. Next base: position 5,587,916 of record LNAC01000032.1, on the reverse strand, counting down.
GCATCCTTCAGGCATGGAACAGTCAGTGTGTCATGGGCGGAATTCAGGTTCTTCCCATCTTTTCCCTCAATCATCCCCATCACCTTGGCTCTTCCCTTGGTCAGGTTTCCCTCACAGTTACTGCTGCAGCAGTTCCAATCATCATTTCCAGGCATTAAAAGATTTCAGGGAAAGAAAAGGACTTTTTTTGTGTGTGTCTATATCTTCAGAGCAATGAAATCTTGAAGCACTAAGGCTGACTTCCGCTAAAATCTCATTAACCCAAATTAGGTTACATGTCCACACCTACACCAACCACTCTTAAAAAGAATGAGATTGACTTTCTCTTACAAGCACCTACATCCCTGGAGCCAGCAATGAGATCATCCTGAAGCACATGACTGCGTGGAGGGTAAGAAATATCTGAACATCATTATGGTTCAATTGAGAAAGAGGAGGAAGGAGGTGGGGACTGGATAGATGTTGGTGAGATGAGTATCAGTGTCTGCTGTTGCCTTATATAACTCCATCACTTCATTTCTGCTCTCTTGAAAAGCTAACCAGCCCTAAATCTCATGAATCATGCCAGATTATAGACGATAAGAAGAAGTCAGTTTATGGATGCCAACATTTTATCATGAGAGAATTAGTGAATTATAATTCCAATTATGACTGTCTATAAGTAGAGCTTGTTTTTAGCAACATGGCTTTCTGAGCAAAGTTTTATCAACCTACTGCTAGTCTCATCTTTGTGTCAGAAATGTTGTGCTGTCCTATACAAATCAGGGAGTATCTAAGGTTCAGATATAACGGGTAGGGTTAAAAACTCTGGATATGAGGAGAAAGCAGAGAGAATGAGGAAGTTAAAATAAATTAAGTTAAGAGAAGTGGTAACAATTTTATAGTACAGAACATCTATTTCCATAATTAAGTCCATCATAAATAATTTCCTCTTTTACCTTCTTCTAGCCCTTAAGCCATTCCTTTAACATATTTGCAAGGTATAAGAAGCAAAATAAATAGCCAGTCTTTAAAATTTAAAGTTGATCCCCAAACTGACTCAAATTTGCAAAAATCTGGCATAATTTAAAAGTAAATAAATAGAAGCAACACTTAGCAGAAGGTTCCTAACATAAACAAAGCTGTGCACGTTTTGTTTATTTATGGGATCCATGCAAAGTGTCATATTCATTTAAAAATATTCAGCACAAGAGTGATTGATTTAAAAAATTGAATAGAATTAAGGAGTCAAAGCATCCCTTAAACATAAAAGTTTGGAAAAGGAAGACTGACTAGTTTTTGTAATATTACACTTGGGAAAACATTTTTCTCCTTTATGTCTGTTCAGAGTTTTTAAAAGGATGATTGTGAGAAATGTATATAAATTGGGATGTGACAAACTCCACCCTTCATGTAACACTTGAATGTTGCTCCAGGTAAAGTATTGAAATGTAAGTGTGAGATCTCCTGTATCAGTCTTTTTCATCCAATGAACTTTTACGATGTTCCCAAAAGACAAAACAGTTTAAAATCCTTATCCTTGTGGAACTCGGTTCTATTGTCATCTCTGTATTCACTATTTCTTTTCAGTCTGAATTATTCCCTAACATATTTTAATTGAATAAACGTCCCTAACCACCAGTTATGTGCCCGGAATTGTGTGAAGTACTGAGGGAATGAAAAACTGCCCTGGAGAAACTAATAATCTAACAGAGAATACTTAGGCAAGGAGAAAACACACACACACACACACGCACACAGACACACACAGATACACACAGAGATCTAATGACAATTATCCCACTTCCTTTTTAGCAAGAAGAATTTAAGTGAACAGGTAAAGTGTAAAACAGACTCTGACAACTTCTGTACTGGAAGTGTAAATAGAGAGCAATGACAGCAAACAGGAATGACTGGACAATTTGAGGGTTGGGATGCTCCTCAGAAAGACCTCACAAAAGAAGTCTTCTGTGAATTGGAATGACTAACAAATGGAGAAGAGGAGAAAGAACATGTGGTGTAAAGAAAATAGTATCAGCAAAAGCTGAGGGAACACAGTACATAATCAGCACCCACAAATGGCCTGTTGTTGAATGTAGCCTGCATAAAGGTGTCCCAAGAAGAGAAAAAGTGATGGGTAATGAAACCCTGGAAGAAGAAAAGGGTCAGATTGCATAAAATCTTTAACGTTATCTGGAGGAAAAAAGACTTGTCTCCTGGTGAAAAGAGGCCATTAAATGTTTTCCGTACAGGACATTTACTATTAGCAGTTTCGTTTGTTTTTAATGTCCCTCTCACTTCCATTGGAGAAGATGATTTGGACTGAGAAGAGACATCATATCCGTTGAGGGCATTTTATTTATTTTTAAGATTCATTTATTTGAGAGGGAGAGGGTGAGAGAGAGCAGGGGGAGGGGCAGAGAGAAGCAGAGAAATCCTCAAGGAGACTCCCCACTGAGCATGCAGCCCAACACACAGCTAAATCCCAGGACCTGAGATCATGACCTGGGGAGAAATCAAGAGTGGACCCATTAATCGACTGAGCCACCCAGGTGCCCCCTTTGAGGGGATTTTAGATTCAGATTCCTGCTACAGAATAGAACAGGAAGGAGACCACGTAGAAAATTTTTGGAATGCCTAGATTTTATTTAAGGGACTGGTAAGTTTCAGAAGACAAGTAAGGTGACACAGAAAGAGTCATCAGGAAAGGAGATAGTGACAGGAAATCCCAAAAGGAAGGGTATTCCTAAATTGCTAAGTGGTCCACAGAAATAATGATGCTGAAAAATCCAAAAAGCCTTGAAAGAAGCAGCCAGGGGGCAATCCTAGGGTTGTATTCAGAGCAGTTTTATTTTCACCACTAATTGGTTTGGGAAGAGATGGCGGATTCCCTTTACTATTACTGCTCTGAGCACAGCAACCCCACAATTGGCATCTGCTCACTCACATGCCAAAATCATGGTTATTTTATAATTAATTTTATGGGAAACTATTATTTATTTCATATGGAAAAACAAACTAGCGGTGCCTGCTAATATATTTGACCTTGCCCCATATGGAAGCCAACAAATTTGGCATGAAGAAGGGCTTTTTGCATTTGAGAGAAGAGTTTCAAAGGCTTTGTGGTTTCATGATAACCATGTAGTTAAGACTATCTTTTTTCTAGGGGTGCCTGAGTGGTGCAGTTTGTGAAGCATCTGCCTTTGGCTCAGGTCGTAGTCTTGGAGTCCTGGAATGGAGCCCTGAGTCAGGCTCTGCACTCAGAAGGGAGTCTGCTTTTCCTCCCTTTCGCTCTGTGCTCGTTCTCTCTCCAATAAATAAATAAAATCTTAAAAAACAAAACAAAACAAAACCCAAACATATTTTTTCTAGTCTCCACACCTCCATCAAGATAATGAAGAAAGTTTCCTATATTCCAACCTTTGTGGAAGGTTGAAATACTCACCTCCTCGTCAGAACTTATCAGGATCATCAGGACTCATCTCCAATGCACTTTATCACTACTTTGGTCAGTCACAATGAGAAACCCTAATTCCCAGGACAGAGTTCACTTTCCACATTCTCATTTCCATATAGCTCTCCACATCCACTTTTCAGTAGCTGTCTCCCTGTCTCCTGAGACTGATGGTCTATTAGCAACCCCCACCCCACGTCTTCAACAACTTCTTTGAAAGTTCCCTTCATCTTGCTCCTGCTGAAATGAGGTTCCTTTAGAAGTACTACATGCGCTGTAGCCCTCACACATGGTGAACTAGTTGAAGGTTCATCCCTGCTCTTCATTGCCACTTACAGACTACTAGTCTATCCTCTCCTATGCCCCCTTCCTTGCTTTAACATTAATGTCATCACACCACACCATCTACTTCTGGTTCTTTTAAAAAAATAACCTAAAGGACTTTGAAGTTCACCTCAATCTTCGACAATTCCTGCCTCACTCCACCACAAGTCTTTCCTTCATTCTGAGGGATTTCGGTATTCACGTATGTAATTCTCCAAGAACTCCTTCTTCCTTGCCATCCTCCTCCAATGATGGTTCCTTCCACCATACCTCAGTCACTGACCTCTATGGTCCCACAGACCTTAGGTACACTGTCTACTTGTCACTTTTTGACTTTCTAGATCCTCAAATCCATGGTTCCCAAATATCCTTCAACCCTCCCTCTCATCAGACCACTGATCTATTAATCGTACTACCACCATTTCCCTTACCTATTATGACCTACGATCCTTTCCATACGCAGTTTAGTCGATTGTTATAAGCACTCCCTTGCAAACGTTCTCAATTTTCCATGATCAATCATTTTGAATACTTTTTCATATATCTTAGTTCACTGGATTTCTCTTTGCAAAACTTGCTAAGCAAAAGATCTGACCTCGTTAAACATAGCTGTGCAATTCCTTCATTCATGTACCTGAATAGCTGAATGTGGCTGTTTGATACTATGATTAATAAGAAATATATATTTCTCATGTGAATGACCAAAATGTATTTGTCATATGGATTTGGTCTTTGTCTACAGTTCCTGGCTCACAGTTCCCCAAACCCTTGGAATTTCCTAAGTATAAGGAGTGATAAATGTGTCTTTTGTTATATTAATGAAGGTGACTTTTGAACCTCATTCAAGGGTGGGGGCTGGTTGCCAGGAGGACCAAAGTTTGGAATTTTTAGTCCCCCACCCTCCCAACACAACTCTGACCTCTGGGGAGGCAAGAGGGGCTGGAGGTTAAATCACCCAACGGCCAGTGACTTGGTCAATCAGGACTATACAATTGAAGCCTTCCTAAAACCCAAAAAACTGGGTTCAGAAAGCTTCTGGGTTGGTGAACACATGGAAATCAGGACGAGTTGTGTGCCCTCAAAGGGCATGAAGGCTCTACACCCTTGCTTTATACCTTACCATATGTAGCTCTTCATTATGCTATTGATTTGTATTCTTTATTATATTCTTTAATAATCTGGTAAATGTAAGTATTTCTCTGAATTCTATGAGCCACTTAGGCAAATTAAAAGAACCTAAGGAAGAAGTCACTGGAAGCTTCAATCAGAAGCTCAGATAACAGCCTAGGGCTTGCAGCTGGCATGTGAAGTGGTGTGTGTGTGGGGGGGAGGGGTTGCAGATTTATACAACTGGATCCTTAACCTACGGAATCTGATGCTATCTCTAGGCAGATATCCTGGAATTCAATTCTCAAAAACCCTGGTGATGTCCAAGAATTGCTTCATGTTGTATCGGCAGGGGGGGGGCANGAAATTGGGAAGAGTTGGTGTCAGTAGAAGCTGGAAAAAAATATACAAATCTCTGTCTCACTTTAACTTCATGGCAGTTAGTCAAGTGGGCATTTAATGCTGCAAAACAATTATGTTACTTTTACTCTTCCTCTTTCCTTTCTGTTTCATAGTCTTCTCAAACCCTGAACACATATTCCCTATTCTTTATTCCAGTTCTCTGCTTTCACTGGGTTCATAAAAATTCTGTGAGCTCCCACCTTCATATCTACTCATTTTCTAGAAACAATACACAGCATTTTTCCTTTCTTCTTGGCGGACTAAACTCTAAGTGTTTCTATTTAAAGTCAAACCCTCCACATTTTCGCTGGATCCATTTGCTTTGGCCCTACCTAAGAACCTCATTCCTGTAGTTTTCCCCGCTCCTTGATCATCAAATATTTCTCTCAACTGTACTATTACCATTAGTATACAGACATATAATATGTATATACAGATACATATATATGTATATACATATGCATGTTATATATAATATATATATTTCCATTTTAACCTCATCCTTTGCTCTACCTAGAGCTTATTCATCCTTTGATGGAAAATTCCTTGAAAGAGTCACATATATATATATATATACAATGTTATAACTTCCCTTTTTCTTTTACCTGTTAAACAGATTCTAATAGGGCTTTTGTGAAGATTTCCAATGACTTATACCTTGAGTTAAATCCAAAATTAATTTCAGTCTTCCTCTTTTTTGACCCATCAACAGAATTTGGTATTTTCTTCACATGATTTTTAGGAAACCACTCTCCTGGTTTACCTTTTGCCTTGCCAACCTCCTAACCCTGAATGTCCCAAGGTTTACTCTTTAGAATGTTTTCTCTTATCTATCTACACTCATTTCCTTGCTGACCCCATCCAATCAAATGATTTTAAATTTTATGTATATTCCAAAGACTCTAATATGTAAATCTCCAATGCGGACTTTTATATCTAACTATCTGAAAAGTCCATTTGAATTTTCTAAAATTGAACACCTCTCTCTAATGCCACCAAAACTGACCCTTAGTTTTGTAGAGTGACCATCACTCCAGTTGCTCAGATCAGAAATTCTGGTGTCATTCTTGACTCTTCTTTATCTGTCATGTTTCCCTACTATCAAAATATATTAAACAACAGCAACAACAATAACAACAACTTACCGCTTCTTACCGCCCCAACTGCTAACACTCTGGTTCCTACCGCCAGCATCTCTCAGCCAGAGACCCTCATGACTGGTCTCCTCGTTTCCCCCTTCTCTTGTACAGTCTATTAGCAACACTGTAGCTACAGTGATCTTATTAAAACAAAAGTCAGATTTTTTCATACCACTGTGTGAAAATCTCAGTGGCTTCTTACTTCCCTCAGAGTAAAAGCCAAAGTCCCTATAGTGGCTAAAAAGGGCCTACATAATCTGGCCCCTTTTTACATTTTCACCTCATTTTCTCCATGTTCAACTACTCCAGTCTCCTTGCTATTCCTGGATCAGCTCAGGTTTGCTCTGGCTTGAGGCAAGACAGTGTTCCCTTTGATTGGCTTGATCTTCTCCAACATTCACGTGGATTGTTAACTTCCTTCCTGCTTTTACTCAAACGACTCCTTCTCAGTGAGGACTTCCCTGGCTACTCTTTAAAATGTCATCCTATATCCCATCAGTCCCTATTTCCTTTTCCTACTTGTGACGGTTAATTTTATGTGTCAACCTGGCAGGTCCATAGGTATATGGTACATGCCTGGAGACACGGCTAAGTATCACTTCTGGGTGTATTGATGAGTGTTTCTGGATGAAATTAGCATTTGACTCTTTATGCTGAATAAAACATATTGCCCTCCCCAGTATGAGTGGACCTCGTTCAATCCACTGAGCTCCTGTATAGAATAGAAAATTGCAGAGGAATTCACTGGCAGAGGAATAGAAAATTGGTTCTCTGCCAGATTGTTTTCAAGTGGGGACATCACCCTTTAGGCTTAGACTATGAACTCACCCCTTTAGTTTTCCTGGTTCACAGGCTTTCAGACCTGGGCTGGACTATATCACTTGGGTCACTTGGGTCCCTAGCTTGCAGATGGCAGATTGTGGGACTTCGCAGCCTCCATAATAGTGTGAGTTGATTCCTTATTAGGCCTATATCTATTATCTATATCTATATCTATATCTATATCTATATCTATATCTATATCTATCTATATATCTATATCTATATCTATATCTATATCTATATCTATATCTATATCTATATATCTATATCTATATCTATATTTATTATCTATATCTTATATCTATATCTATATCTATTATCTATATCTGTCCATTTGTCTAGAGAATTCTGACTAATACACGACTTGATTTTCTGTGATAGTATTTAGCACCCCTTAATAGTATATAAACAACATATCCTGAAAAACCATCTCTCCTCACAGAAGGTAAGCTATATGGGAACAGGAAAATTGTTCAATGCTGTGAATAATATAGGGCATGCAATAGTAACTCAGCTTTTTTGTTTGTTTGTTTTTTCGTTTTGTTTTTTTGAGAGATAGAGTGTGTGTGAGAGCAAGCAGGGTGGGGGAAGAGGCAGAGGGAGAAGGAGAGAAAGAATCTTAAGTATGCTCCACACCCAGCACAGAGCCCAACACAGGGTTGCATCTCATGACACTGAGGTCATGACCTGAGTCAAATTCAAGAGTTGAATGCTTATATATACGAACTGCATCACACTACTGTATGTTGGCTAATTAAACATGATAGAAGAAGAAGAAGAAGAAGAAGAAGAAGAAGAAGAAGAAGAAGAAGAAGAAGAGGAGGAGGAGGAGGAGAAAAGAGTTGGATGCTTAACCAACTGAGCTACCTGGGCACCCCAGTAGTAACTCAATTTTTAAGAGTATGACTAGAAGAGAATAATATAAAATATACAAGAGAAGAAATAATTATAAAGTTAACAATGTAAATTTAAGAATTGAATCAGAAGCATCTAAAAGTAGATGCAGTGCATAAAATCAGTGATAAATATTTGAAACATTAACTCCAGGAAACATGGAGTCCAGGATTTAACAGAATATCTAGAATATATTAAATGTTCAGTGAATATCTGTTGACTTCAATTAAGTAAGCTAAAGAAGAGTAAATTGGTTAATAGCAATATTGACACTTGACCCTAAAATGAATAAGTTTATACCTTTGCAGGGGATTTTTAGCTTTTTAGAAGTAGAATAAAGGGAATGTGTCTTTGGATCAATACAGAATAAATGATTGGCATGGCGAGCATGGCCAAATTTAGTGAAGATGATAAAATTAAGAAAACTGTGAAGAATGTACTTGAGACTGTTTTTGTATTTTAACAAATATTTAGAAACAAGCATAGAATTATTCCTATTATTTCTCTATTATCCTTTAATGTCCATAGGATCTGTGCTAATGTTCCCTCTTCATTTCTGATTTTGTCCTAATATTAGTGTCCTTTCTTTTTCTCTTGGCCTAACTGGGGGTTTATCAATTTTACTGATCTTTTCAAAGAAGCAAATTTTGGTTTTATTGACTTTCTCTATTGATTTCCTGTTTTCAGTTTCATTGATTTTTGCACTAATTCTTATTACTGGCATACTTTGGAGGTATTGCAGGGTAGTTCCAGACCACAACAATAAAGCCAATATCACATACAACAAGTCAAGTGGATTTTTTTGGCTTCCAGTGCCTATAAAGGTTATGTTTACACTATACTATAATCTATAAGAGTGCAATAGCATTGTTTAAAAAACAATGCACACACCTTAATTAAAAAATATTTTGTTGCTAAAAATTGCTAACCATCATCTGAGCTTTCAGCAACTCTATCTTTTTGTTTGTGGTGACTCTTCCTTCTATGCTGCTGGCTGCTGACTGATTGGGGTAGTGTTTGCCAAAGGTTAGAGTGGCAGTGGAAATTCCTTAAAATAAGACAACAATGAAGTTTACCATGTTGATGGACTCTTTTAATTGAACACTTAGAGGCCCCCCACAGTTTCTTAATTGGCCTAATTTCAGTATTACTGTGTCTCAGGGAATAGAGAGGCTTGAGGAGAGGAAACGAGATAAGGAAATTCTGTAGAACAATAACCTGGGCTGTAGAACAATCAGAACATATTCAAAATTTATTGTTTGCTCTAATGAATGGGTGAGGTTGTGGTGCCCCCAAAGAATGAGAGTAACATCAAAAATCACTGATTAAAAATCACTGTAAAAATTTAGTAAGTCTGAAATATTGTGAGAATTATCAAAATGTGACAGAGAGACAAGAAGTGAGCCAATGCTATTGGGAAAGCAGCATCTATAAACCTACTTGACTCAGAGTTGTCACCAACCTTCAATTTGTAAAAAATGCAGTATCTGTGAAGCCCAATTAAGTGAAGCACAATAAAATGAGGTATGCCTGTATTTCTTTTATTCTCCTTACTTTGGGTTTAATTTGCTCTTCTTTCCCCAGTTTTCTAAGGTGGGAACTTGGGTTATGAGTTTTAGATATTTCTTCTTTTCTTACACATGCATTCAATGCTATAAATTTCCCTCTAAGCACTGCTTTTGCCGCATCCCACAAATTTTGATAATTTGTGTTTTCATTTCATTTAGTTCAAAATATTTTTTAATGTCCTCTTGAGACTTCTTTGACTGATGTATTATTTAGATGGATGCCATTTAATCTCCATGTACTCTGGTATTTTCCAGTTATGTTACTGATTTTGCTACATTGATTTTTTTCTCATAGTTACTTTATTTTTCCCCTATAAAATTTATCAAAAATTTTCTATTGAAATGTGCTACATTGCGTACATTTTATCTTCATTCCTCTAGTGAGAGTCTCATTCCCTTAGTGGAGCAATGCCTATGATTCTAAGCTGAATTCCTCTCCCACAGTTGCTCTCAGCTCAAAAAGCAGCTTCACTTAGGGTTATGTCCCTGACAGGAGGCAGCACACTGAACGTGACCAGTCACTTCAAGAGGTCTCATTAGACTGTACCCCCTGCCTCAAATTGGGACAGCTGTAAAAGGTCAGCCAAACTTTACAACTCCCTGGAGGGTCAGCTAGCTGAGACCTCTCTAGCAACTGCATCATGGTTCAGCTTCCCCTTCTCAGTCCTTCTCTCATCCCTCAGAGTGGTCATCCCTGGGACTTCTACCCAATATTCCTCTGCACGCAACTCTCAGAGTCTCATAAAATTTGACCCATGACAATTGTACTGGAATTGAATCTCAGGGGCAAAGTCTAAAATGAGATGTTTAGAACTGGATCACCAGCAAGTGAGCTGCAACAATTTCCTCAAGAGGAGTAGATTAAACATTGTTAGGTGCAGGCATCTGGTTGTGATGGAATTATTAAAATGTTCAGTGGTACAAAAAATATTCAGTGGTATATAACTGGGGACAGATAGATATTAAATGGAATTCTCTGGCATGTATATTTTCTTAGGAGTTTGAGAATCTCAAAAATAACTTTAAGGACTTTGGAATTTGATGGTTATTTCTGGGGTCATTGATAGATTGGAAGCATGGAAAACCTGAGGGTGATTATAAGTAATAGTATGAAATTCAAAGGGTCTCCTGTAGCCAGTGGAGAGAGAAAACTGAAGATTCAGCATCTAGTTAAAGGAGAGTGGAGCTTCTTAGAATGTATATTCCTCTGCTCCAGGAGATCTGTTATGCCAGGGTCAGGTCCTAGATTATGAAAGAGTAGAACTCTGGAACCTGGGATGTGGATATTTGTGCTGTAGAACTGTCCAATTTCCAGATATTCCTGAACATTTTGAGACTATTAAAATGATACACTGCTCCTTATGGATTGACATTCTAGACTAATTTGCTTGAGCCATCTTCCCTGCAAGGCCAAATGTTTCAGGACATGCTCTTAACTTCTCCCTCCACACCCTCCCATCACTAAGCCAATAACGATGGTTAAATCACAACCTAACACATTTGAGGAAGTGCTGAGTCAGCTAGCACAGCAAAAAGATTGTGAGCTGAAGGAAAAGCTAGCCAATATATACTGGCTGGATCCCAGCTGGTACATGTGGGATTACATTCAGAGGATGCTGGATAAAAAAAGAGTTTATTGATGTGAGAGCACTCTCCCAGGTTACAGGACTTAAAACACATGCAAAGTCCCTGGGAGAGGAGCAAACAAAGTAGTGGGAGGGCTCCCAGAAGCTTAGAGAAAGTGATGGGTTATCCTGTGCAGGTAGAAGTGCTAGAATTGCTGTAGCTTACAGTTGTAGAGGGATCAACGGGTTTACACAAGTAGACATGCCTGAGTGGTTATGCTAAATAGGTTAGAAAACCTCCTAGGTCACAATGATTCATGGGAGAAAATTCCAGTTAACCAAAGGAATAAGGAATGTGCTAGTGAGAGAAGCATGGGCACTGCTGAGATAGATGTTCAGGGGTAGCTGTCCTCGAGAGGCCGGGGTGACAGTGAGAGATGCTGTTAATAACTGGGCTCACTGACAGCAATGGGACTCAAAGGACTTCTAGTTAATAGAGCAAGGTGGCAGTGCCGAACTGTCAGAAACTAATTGGAACAATTATTATAATGAACGGCAACATCAGACCGGTGACCAGGAGAAGACCTGCAGAGAGCTACAGAGGTGGGTCTCTGGGTAAGATATACAGGCAACCAACAGACGTATTGCCCGATGTGCACAGCCAAAATAAAGGATGGATGATCAGGAGGCTGAAGGCAGTTTACCCTAATTTAAAAAAGGTGTCAATTTTTTACCCAGATTACAGATGAGAGCCAGTCTTCAGACCTAGAAATTATTGATTATAGGAGAAACTTATACCTCAGAGGGAAGAAACTTCCAAACCATGGCAAGGTATACAGTAACAACTCTCCCAGTCCTTCCCCAAAGGACTGTGCCACATACTTGGGTGGTTTTACACTGGAGTGAGGGGTAAGAGCCCAAAACTTTCAAGATCTCTTGACACAGGGTCCAAGTTGCTTTGCTATAGCTACCTGGAAGACCAAAGCATTATTGTGGGCCCCCTGTTTGGGGCAGAAGTCAAGTCCCTAGCTTGGCTCACAGCTGGTTCACTGGGACTACTGGGTTTGTAGACTCACTTGGTCTCTGAATGCACAATTGAAATAGATAAATTTAGCTTTTGAAAATACCCCACACTGGCTGCTTGGCTTGTAGGTTAAAAACCATCATAGTGGGAAAGTCAAAGGAAAGTGTCTGAAACTTGCTCCTCATTATGGTCTTGGATGTATTTACAGTCAAACCAGGGGAGAATAAGCAGATTATTTCTATTACTAAAGATGTAATGAATTCAGGATTAGTGACCCACATTATATCTCCACTTAACTCACCACTTGGACCCCTACAAAACCCAGATAGATGCTGGGTTTGCAGTGGACTGCTTACTGAAAAGTCAGCCTAGAAAAAAATTTCAAGTGCAGTTTGTTTGCTAATGTGACATCTCTACCCAAGTTGGTTAATAACATGTCAGACACATGGCATATAGTATGTGATCTGGCCAGAAAGTTCTTTTCCATATCTTCAGAAAAGAGGCCAATAAACCTCTTGTATTTACTTCAAATGGGCAAAGTATAGTTTCATATTCTTCATTTAGCACTGCGTTAACTCTCCTGCCCTAAATCAAGATACAGTCTGAAGGTACTTCAACCATAGATTCTACTAGACTAGTAGACATGTTCCAAGAGGGAGAATGCTCCCAGAAAAGCCCAGTGAGTGTTCTTCATTTTTTTTTTTAAAGATTTTATTTATTTATTTGACACACAGAGAGAGAGAGATCACAAGGAGGCAGAGAGGCAGGCAGAGAGAAAGGAGGAAGCAGGCTCCCTGCCGAGCAGGGAGCCCGATGCGGGCCTCGATCCCAGGACCCTGAGATCATGACCTGAGCCGAAAGCAGAGGCTTTAACCCACTGAGCCACCCAGGCGCCCAAGTGTTCTTCATTTTTAGGCTAACCTGCCACTAGGTCACTTTTGGGCTACGAGTGCCAATTTCCTTCTCCTCTCTTAGCTGTTCTTTCCAAGAGCGTTCTCTGAAACACCCCCAGATGCAAATCACAGGATCTGTTCCCCTGGACGCTGGCCTTCAACAACTTCAAAACTACCATAGAATTTACTCATTTATTGTTCTTATTGCTTATTTTCTCTCTTCCTTACAGAATGTGATATCCATGAAGGCAGGGTTTGTTTGTTTGTTTTAAGATTTATTTATTTATTTGAGAGGGAGAGTGAGAGCACAAGCATGAGGGGCAGAGGGAAAAGAAAAGAGAATCTCAAACAGACTCCTCACTCAGCACAAGCCTGACGTTGAACTTGATCTCACAATTCTGAGATCACGAACTGAACTGAAACCAAGAATCAGATTTTTTTTTTAAAAGATCTTATCTATTTATTTGACACACAGAGAGAGACATTGAGAGATGGAACACTAGCCAGGGGAGAGGGAGAGGGAGAAGAAGGCTTTCCGCTGAGCAGGGAGCCTGATGCAGGGCTCTATCCCAGGACCCTGGGATCATGATCTGAGCCAAAAGCAGACGCTTAATGACTGAGCCACCCAGCTGCCCCAAGAATCAGATGTTTAACTGACTGTGCCACCCAGGGACCCCGAGGGTAGGAATTTTTGTTTACTTTCTTTTTAGACATAATTCAACATCCTAGGACATCCTAGAAGATCCTGGCTCATTGAAAGGACTCAAGAAATATTTGAATAATGCATGTTGTATATGAAGATTTAATTCATTAATTTAACTTGGGGAGACTGTGACTGGTTTTGCAACTCCAATGCTTCTAAAACCAACTTGTCTTTTAGAGCATCTTGTTATGTAACCTAAATTTTTCGAAATCTGTTTTCTGAAAACTTAAGGCCTTATTTTAAGTATATCTAGTGATCATAATTTGTTATTAATTTTTAAATAATAATTTTTTACTATTTATTTTTAATCAAAAATATAGAGAAGCACAGTGGAAAGGTAATGTTATAACCCAGAGATAAATACTATTAGATGACCATCCTTTAATACTGCTAAGCACTACGTATATTTTAAATTTACTTAAATAAGATATTGTATCTTCTTTTTTGTTATTAATTTGTTTAGATTTGATTACTTGCACTATCCTAGTTCAATCCCTTTCCCAGAACCAAGGTTTGTATTCTACTTTTCTCCTTGCATGTATAATCATTTATGAACATGCTTACACCCTTGAGTTTGGGCTTGCTTTGTTTCAGGTATTGTGATGGTGAGAAGCACCTCCAAGATTCCCCTTCAACCAAGAGCTAGAAGCTAGGAATAATGCTGGTGTATGCCCTCAGCCTTCAGTTCCTTTAGGGATCGTCCCAGGGTCAAAGAGCTGCCTCACCCGAGATCATACCATTTTCTGAGCCCCCCAAGTGACTGAATATGACTTACAGGCCATTCTGGCCCAGTGCAGGGACATTCTGACGGCCCATGATAGTTCCAAACCTCCCTGCTGTGTCGGCGAAGATTCTCATCAGGCCCATCTTACAGTTCAGTTTCATCTTCTGCCCAATCTTCCTTTCACCTTTTCTTCTACAAGTGTTGATTCTAAACCACTCCCTAAAAAGTACCCTAAAATCTAAACTCTATCTGAGATCTTGCTTCCTGGAGAATCCAACCTGAGTAACAGATCCTATTATGTATTCATCTCTGCATCTTGCTTTTCTCCCTTACTCTAATCATGGATTCTGTCCCAGACAATTGACATACATCAAATGCTCTCTTTTGAATGAGTATGTAATTTTCCAGGGTTTTCATGTATCACAATTTGTTCAAGTCTCCATACAAGGGAACATTCTAGTAGTTTCCAAATTTTATTTTTAACCATACGTTAAGTACTGAAATAAATGTCCCTGTCACAGACCAATTTAAACTCAAAATTACATGATTACGTGCAAAGTTCCTATTACTTTCCTTCACTAATCAGTTCTTTATTTCTTTAATGAAGTCCACAGTGGTCTACTTATATCTTGATCTACTTTCTAAGAGTTCTAATATCAACAGAGGTCAATAATTTAAGGAATCCATGACTTATATCTATAGAACTAAAATCTTCAAAATTTCTTAGCCAGTCTTCTTTTTCTAATTTTGTGAAATGCCTGAAAACAATAGTATCAATATTCTTTTTTTAATCTGGGATAAATCACTCCCATAAAAGTAATAATGCCAACTTTACTCCTGTCTTAATCTAATCTACATGCACTGAAGAAAATATTAAGACCTATAAATTAGAAATCACAGACTAGGTCGGAATGTGGCTACACAAAATAATCCGTCTGATATCTAAGTCCTCAAACTCTCTCAACTCTCCTCATTTGTAAAATGTACCTGCTCTACTGTGTTCTAATGATCTGTAATCTTTACATAACTGAAGATTCCAGAGGTTCATCTCTGGCAAAGTGCTTGGCATGGAGATAGTTTATAAATCATTATAATAATTTTCTTCATATTCTTGGATGTCCATTTAGATATGTGTATATAAATAGAATACTCACATTTTTTTGTACAAGTTATTTCTTTTGAAAGAAATCCACCTCTGTTCTGCCTAATGAAACTAAAGAATACTATTTCATGTGGACTTTGTGACATCTAATTGGATGAAGTTACCTCCTTTTTAAAATTCCAGGTCCTCTGTATTTCCCTAGTCATCAGGGTGCAGTTCATTGGCCACAAGAAAAAGCAGAAATAGACAGACCAAGTTTATGGACTTTGAAAACTGAGCCACACTTTCAGTTTCAAAACAGCAACAAAACAAAACAGAAACCAGTATTCAAGGAACCAGGTCCAGTCTGAAGGAGAGCTAATCCAGGAGCCTCAGCATGGTCAACTGGTATCAGTTCACCTCTCTGTTTCTGCATTAAGAGCTGGTTTCCTCAGCTGTGGATGCCCATGAGTCCTCCTTAGTGCTCTACAAAGAGCATGATGCTGCTTTTCTTCCCAGATGATCCCTCAGTCATATAGTGCCAATAGTTCAAATTTTCCTTTACCTTCTATTTTATAACGTATTCCCTAATTGGCAAAATTTTATTCTTGATTATTATTCCCTCCAACCTTCTAGCTTTCTTCTTGGGCTATTTCTTTCATCCTGTCTAGCAACTCTACTAATCCAGGTATTTAGGAACTTTGCTCACAATCTTTCATCTCTTCAGGTGGAAGGTGATTCAACTGAACCCAGAGTCTCTCAATTGTTGGAGATTAGGTACTGAGATCATGAGTTGGAGAGCAGTGGAGAGAGTGTAAGAAGCAGAGAAACTTCAAGTGAAAACACAAGAAGAGCAAAGAATTCTCTTTCAAATAAATCTCTCTACATTTTTACCCAAAGTTTGTGGCAGCAAAGAGCAAATCCATGGTGGAGCCAACACTAAGAGAAGGCCCAAGCCCCATTTTGATACAGTGTTTTTTGAAACATTAGAGCAAAAGCTATTGCTGTCTTAGTCTTTAGGTATTATAACAAAATAACATTTTAGGATGAGTTATTAGAAGATCTAATAATAAAACAAGTTCACTTAGGAAAATTTTATTAAATGTATCTCTAATATCTTTATGAAATTTTCTATTTAACAACCTGGGGTGTTACCTGCCCTCCCTTTGAAACATGCAAAAAATATGTGGGGGTGTTTTGGATTATCACAATGACTGAGGGGTATTACTTGCATATTGTTGGCAGTGATCAAGGATGTATACATCCTATGGATATTCCTGTAAATTCAACACAATAATGAATTGGTTTTTGCAAAATGTCATCCATATCCCAACTAAGAAATACTGAATAGATACAGATATGCTGCTAGGCTAATCATAACCTCACTTTACATGTTACCTAGTAGAACTCAATCTATAACACATAGTTACTCCTGCATCAATCACCTCTACCTCTGGCTACATAAGTACATTGTATAGAATTCAAGCTGCTCTATTCAGTATCAGGGATAGAAAGTAAAAATAGACCCTTGCTAGGAAAAATCAGAAAAAAATAAAAAAGTTAGCAGATAGGG
Organism: Ailurus styani; assembly: GCA_002007465.1. NCBI lineage: Eukaryota > Metazoa > Chordata > Mammalia > Carnivora > Ailuridae > Ailurus > Ailurus styani. The sequence continues at coordinate 5,570,664 of LNAC01000032.1, read as the reverse complement.
TCTTGCTCCTTTCTAGGATACATTTCTTATCAGCCAAAGACTCTTGTTTTCACACAAGTATACACAACTAAGAAAAAAAGCTGCTCAGATTCAGAGAACAGAGCTCATCCAGGCCAAAGGTTTTTAAGTACACGTGGATCCACATGTGCATACAGACATACAGGTATCCACACACGAGTCATGCTAATTAGCAAAGATCAAGACAGTTAGACTATGTTTACTAAAGGGAAAATTCTCTGACAAGGAGAGTTTTAATAAAAATGGATGATAATCCATAGGAATGTTATTGTCAGGATACAGGTACTGACAGCTAAGAAATGTGTAATCATCATCACAGTGTAAATATTAGGACTAGTGAAGATTCCCTAACGTGGTAAGAACCTCTGCCCACTGAAAATGCTTTTATCTATTTGTAAAAGTGCTGCTGTGCTCTTGTTAGTGGGATAGAGGTTTAGAGATTTATATCACATGTAGAAAGTTATACCTGCCTGGGTTAATGGCTATAATTTTTCTGACTAGCATTTGGGTAAATTTTTGAAATGTAACACCTGAGGGCAATTTGGATGATCTTGTTTCTGAGCTACATATTTGAGTAAGAGTACAAAAGTTTTTCTTTATAACATCTGATTCAACAGTTCTCTTGAAGATCTTATTGCAAAGTGACTAGTGAATTAGAAAGTTTGCTTAATATCTGACTAATTTTCATCAAGAAAGATTTTGAGGGGCAACTCTTACTTTGAAGTCCACATAAGTAGACAAAAGTGTCTCTTGCTCCTAAGACTATATTCTAATCTCTCTGTGTTAGTTATTCCATGCTAAAACTCTCAAAACTTATTTTCCCTTCCCCCCCTTCTTTGTACAAGTACCTTAAGGGAAATACTATTATATAGGTGAGCTTCTTTCCAAAAGTACAACCTGCATAGAATTTCATTAATATAGTCAACAATATTATAATGAGGTTCACAGCAGATGAACTCTTACTGTTATGTTTTAAACTTTTAATGATATTTGAATTTTACCCTATGTTTAAATAAATGGCTAATGTCTTTGGTCCAGTTTGAGGTTCAATTTAAAAAGAATCCATGAGACACTTTTGCAGAGACACAGAAAGTAATAATAACAGACAGGTGTCATAAATAGGAATTGCAGTCCAATAGCAGCAGGAGGAAGGCACTGGTCCCCAAAATCTAATCCTCTAAATCATCCATCGAGCAAAGGTATCTTTCTATTCTCACAATCGATATGCCGTACAAAGTGTGTGTGAAATTTGAGGCTTTCTAGCTTTGGAATATTAGGTATTATCAAAAGAGATGGGACTGGGACCATCAGTTAATATTGTAAGCTGCCCGGGAGTCAGGCAGAATTGCTCTTTCCCCTAGGCTATACCACTTGCTGAGTTAGTCTCCTCACCTTTCTAAACCTCATCTTCCTCAATGAAATTCATCATGTGAAAATGATGGCTTCTAGTTCTAAAATTCTCTAGTGCTAAAAAAACCCTTTACTTTCTTGAACTTTCTATAGAAGTTCCAATGGAAGTATGGAAAATAAAACATAAAAGATGGATAGTTTTAATCACTTAAATCAAACATCTTCTGTGCTATATAAATAAGATAAAATATTTTCTATGCCAAAGATTAGGAACAAAAGTATAAGGCAACCATCCAAATGGAAAAATATTTATAAGGAACATGTCAAAGCATAGTATCTTCACATATGAAAAAAAAACTTAGGGCGCCTGGGTGGCTCAGTGGGTTAAAGCCTCTGCTTTCGGCTCAGGTCATGATCTCAGGGTCCTGGGATCGAGGCCCGCATCGGGCTCCCTGCTCAGCGAGGAGCCTGCTTCCCCCCCATCTCTCTGTCTGCCTCTCTGCCTCCTTGTGATCTCTCTCCCTCTGTGAAATAAATAAAAATAAAATCTTTTAAAAAAAAAGAAAAAAAACTTAAACAAATACAAAAGAAAATTATAACATTCAAATTTTAAAAAGTAATTAGCTAACATAAAAATGAGTCACAAAAGTCAAATTTCATGTGTTGATAAACTTATGAATAAATGTACTGTCTGAAAATCCAACTATTTTCCTATACCCTGCATCCCTATCTTTCAGGACTTTCGTAATTTCAGTGTCTTCTCGCCCTTCCTCCTGTACTCAGTCCACTTCTCAATTAACTATGTCTCTTTTCTTTAAATTGAGGAAATAGAAGTAATAAGGCAAAAACTCACTCAACACCAGAGCATCAAATCTATAAATCTACCTGCATTTGTTCCTATGTTCTCTATCCTCCCATCGCAAGGGTTGAACTGTAGCTAGTCTCTTTCTTAGCTATAGTTATAAAGATACTGAATAACAAATCACCCTGAAATTCAGCAGCTTTGAAAGTACTCATTTGTTATCTCATTCACCAGATTGTAGGTTGGCTCGAGCTGTTCTGCCTCACTCTGCACATCTGTAGGGTCCCTGGGATGGTTCTGCTTCACCAGATTCATTCTGGGTTTAAAGGTGGAAGGACATTGGTTTCTCAGTGAAAACACTTAAGGACAGAGTCTGAAAGCTTACAGAGGGGAGAGTAGGGACACATGACACTCTTATGACTAGGTTTGAACTGAAGTACTGTTACTTCTGCCCATACTCGTCAACACAAGTCACTTTACTATGTCTAATATAAATGTGTTAAGAAAAGTGTGCTGTCTTTTTTTTTTTTAAGATTTATTTATTCACTTTAGAGAGAGGGAGAGAAAGAGAAACTTTAGCAGACTAGTTGCTGAGGTCAGAGTCCAAAACAGGGCTTGATCTCATGACCCCGAGATCATGAATCGAGCTGAAACCAAGAGTCCAATGCTCAACTGACTGGACAACTCAGGGGCTCCAAACGTGTGCTGCCTTTAAAGGAGGGACTATAAAGTCACATGGTAAAGGGTATGAATACATCAAGAGGCAAATAATTGAGAACAGAAAGGCAGTCTACCAGTTAGACAGGAATTCAAAGGAGTGAACAAGAATGGCATGGTCTGGGCCCTTTCAGAAAGTAGTCTACTGGGGAGATGGAAATTATAAGTAGAGAGGTGTGGGCTACAGATATATATTAGATTTGAAAATCTTAAGTACTTACTGGATACCTGAAATTGATTTAAGGATAAGTTTTAAAAGAGAGAACCAGAATGAAGAAAGGAGAGATCCAAGGACAGAATCTCATATTTAAGAGATAACAGAGGATTAAGATCTCTTGAAAGAGATTGAAAAGGAAGGTCCAGAGAGATAAAAATAAAACTGAAAGAAGTAAGTGAAACCTAGAAGGAAGTGACCTTCCAGAAGGTGAGTAATAAAGCAAAATCCTTCAAAGAGTTCAGGAAGACTGTGGGCTGACAAGTGTCCCCTTGATGTGGCCATTAAGTTGTTAGTGGTGTTGATGATGATGATGTCAGTGGGTGGTGAAGCTAGATGCTAGATTGAAGTGGCTTGAGGAAGTAGAAAGAGTGAGTATAGTCTCCTAAGTTCCTAGGCTTAGTTATGAGGGGAATGAAAATGACAAGAAGCCTGAAAAGCCTTCTTGAGAGAGAGAGAAAGAGAAAAAGGGTGAAATAGGATATAAGGTCCTCCATAAAAAAGCCATTGCTTTCTTCTCAGCTCCCTTATTCTGCTTTGCCCCCCCTTTTGATCTCCTTAGTCACCTGAAATTTCTCAAATGGGTCATATTTTTTTCACTTGGATAAATCATTTTGTGTGCTTTTTCTTGCTTGAAATAACTTTTCATTGTAGGCATTCTCTTGTATTCCTACTTATCTTTACAGAGGTGAGCAAAAACAGTTATGAATACCTACTATGCACTAAGCACTGTGTTCAGGGCATTAAATCAATGGCCTTAATGAAATATCACAGAAACTCTGTAATATTTGCCTAATTATCTCCATTTTATAAGTGAAAAGCTGGACTTAGAAAGGTGTAATGACTTGCTCAAATATACATCTTGTACGTGGTAAGTCAGAAATTTGAATTTTTGACTGACTCCAAAGCCTGTGTTCTAGTCTCAGCTTAATTAAGCACTCACTCCTTTGTAAAACGTCCTCTGTCCCGAATATGTGCCCCTGTTACAAGTAGTAGGGCACACAGGAGGTTTATTATCGTAACAGATTAAGGTTGATTTCACCGACTTTTGCAACACTGACATATCTTGCATATGTCAACTCTAGCACTTATTACAACATATTGTAATATAAAAAATCTAAAGTGCACTCTCAGAGGCAGCAAGGAGCCATACAAGATTTTGACTATTTAAGTAGAGAATGACTTATACTTAGTTGTGAGCGGAAACACTTATGCTAATAGGGAGGGTAAATTTGGGAAGGAAGAGACTGGAAGCAGAGAGATAAATTGAATAATAATTTCTAAATCCAAATGATAGATGTGAGGACCTAACTAAAGTTATCATAAGGAGGCTAGAAATGAGATGAGGATTGAGGGAGGTTTTAAGCAGCAGAATCACTAGGACTTGGCTAGTTGGTTGGGGACAGAGTGATGACACATTTTTCTAGCTGAATGGATTGAATAGATTGAATGGATTGATGTATCTCAATGAAAATGGAAATACAGAAGAGAGAACAGATTTGAGGAGGAAGTGTGGAGCCAACTATGAAATATGTGTGAGACATGGAGAAGAGGAAAGGAGAACACAACCAAGATCCTGAGTAGAAATACAACCAAGTCTGAGAAATTCTATATCCAATACTTATCTATGTAAACAAAATTTTAGTTCCTAATTATTATGTGGATTTTGACTCTGGCAACCAGACAAATTTCTATACAAGACTTCTCAACAGAACACTATTTCTCAAAGTTTCTCATGATGAAACGAAAAATATATTCTTCAAAAACACTTCATTTTTCTCTTTCCACAAGTGGCCTAAGGTGATTTCTGAAAACACTTTGCTATTCACTTAACCCAGAAAACTGCACAAAATCATGCAAATCAAGAGGTTCAAGTCTTTGTGTTCACTTTAAGAGCATCTGTGAAATTGCCAAGGCCATTGAGCATATGCATCTGAAGAGCCACCAAATATCTGAAAAATATCATTTTACAGAAGCTAAACCATCCTTATAATGGTGGAATTGGTATATATGCCCATGCCAATCAGTGGGGTGGACACAGGGTCTGTGGGCCCTGGAGAGTGAATTTACACATGCAGAGGAAAACTGAACTTGATGGTTTAGATGTAGATTCTCTAATCACTGAGCACTTGTAAGTGAACAAAGCTCCCATGATGTACTGGCCACCCACAGATATCATGGGCAGATTACCCCATAGATTATCTTGCCCTGACACATTGAGGTGATCTTATGAAGAAGAACAAATTGTTTCCAAGTCACAGGAGCAGATTTCTCAGAAGAAGAAACTGAAGAAACAAAAGCTTACATCTTGTGAATAAATTAGACATATAATAAATGCGAATAAGGGTGAAAAATTATTTTTTGTTAAAAAGAAATCTTTTTTTTTGCTATTTTATATTAGTTTTCTGTTGATGAAATGTGATGTCTTTAATGCCCACCAGCATCGCTTGTACCCAGTGGTTTTGTAGTTCTATAATAATCTGGGTATTGCTTTTTGGATGTTTTTTTTTTTGGTATCTAAAAACTAAGGGAGTGCTTTAAGATTGAGTATGAACCACAGAAAATACACATTTGTTATTTGATAAAAGAGACAGCATAAAATAATTGGCCAATATCACATCAGCATTTTCAGGAGTGAAATGATGCCATATTCCACACAGGCATATTTATCACTTTCCCTGTCTGGTGTTGGCATTGTTTGCAATTTTTAAACCTTATGGTGCTCCGTTGGAGTTTAAAAGTTAAAAGAAGAGGGAGGGGTGATATGAATGATTTTGTGATCTACTTCCATATTCTTTTTGTCAGATACTATAATGTGACACAGAATACTGAAGCTCTTCTCTGTTAAAGGTGTTATTTTCATCACACACATATTAGAACTTTTCTCCTTCAAGGTAATTAGTTTAAATGGTTAAGTTGTATTGAAGAGACTTAAAAAATGTGAAATGATCTCTGCCAAAGTTTCAGCAATAAGTTTGGTCATTAGTGCTCTCTAGTGGAGCAGGGATTTTGTGCTTACATCTTTAGACATCTCTCAAAGAACTGCGTTTCCAGCAAGTCTTATACATTGCTCAGCATGGCCTGATGCTCATGGTCTTACAGGCTGTACTATGGTGCTTGAATGTGGAGTCACAAGGGGTCAGGAGGGAGTTTTTAGTCATTCTAGACTTTGAAATTACTTCATTTTTATCAAATCTGTTTTGGAAATGACATTTCATTCTGTTACATTGTTAAAGGCCATGCATTTGCACATTCCATTCATGCTCTAGGAAACACTGAAGCAATATAACTTTAAGTACCAGATCTTACTGTTTCAGCATCCTGGATCCTCTCCTTCTATTATTATTAAATTATAGTTAATCGTTATTCTAAATTTATTATATCATAGATATTACTTTTAAATTATACAGACTTACCTCACTTTATTGAACTCTGCTTTACTGTGCTTCACAGAAAATGCACATTTTACAAATCAAAGGTATGTGGCAACCCTGCATAGAGCAGGTCTATAGGTACAATTTTTCCAAGAGCATTTGCTTACTTCCTTTATCTATGTCTTATTTTGGTAACACTCACAATATTTAAAACTTTTTTTATTATTTTATTTGTTATGGTGATCAGTGTTCAGTGATCTTTAATGTTACTATTATTGTTTGGGGTGCCATAAACTGTACCCACATAGATAACAAACTTAATAAATGTTGAGTGTGTTCTGATTACTCCCCAGACCAGTCATTTCCCCATCTCTCTCCTTCTCCTTGGGCCTCTCTATTCCCTGAGACACAACAATATTAAAATTAGGCCAATCAATAACCTTAAGTGGAGAAGTGATTTGGGAGAGAAGTAAATCATGGGTGCTGTGGAGGGGAGGGAGTCCTGGTCATGGAGAGAAGAGAGAGAGAGCAGTGCAGAGGGGATTGCACAAGGAAAACACTTCCCCAAAGCCATTGGTTGGGAAAAACAGAGGATCGGAAAGAATGGAGATTTAGAGGTCCACAGCATGGCTGGTGTGGATCCCTGTTCATGTTGCAGCACTCCTGTGGAGAAGGAGGGCAGAGGACCACTAGCAGATGGTACAATCTGAGGATCCCCTAGGATGCACTGGGAGAGATGGTCCCCCTTCTTAAAGTGCATCTGGGAGAAATGGGATTGCCTTTCTAGGGATAAAGGTGCCAGTGGTATGGGGACAAAGGAGCCAGGGGATGTCATTTCTCTCCCTCACCCGTCAGCATAAACTAACTTCAATAAGTACCACAGTACCAAGAGTGGCACTTTACACCAAGCTCCACCCCACTACATTCTTCAGGTACTGCCTTTCTCAGGCAATGTGCCTGAGAACCATGCAGCAGGCCCCTCCTCCAGAAGACCAGCACAAACATCCTGTTCCCTACCCCCAACACGAACCATGTCTACTGACCATAGAGTGCTGCAAGTCTTCACCTCTAGTGGAAATAGCATCAGATTTCTTTTCTTTTTGAGTTAAGAAGCTTACTTTTTTAAAAAGATGTTATTTATTTATTTGAGAGCAAGAATACAAGGAGGAGCAGAGGGAGAGGGACAAGCAGACTTCATGCTGGGCATGGAGCTGGACACAGGGTTTGATCTCATCTCATCACTGTGATGATGATCTGAGCTGAAATCAAGAGCTGGATGCTTAACTGACTGAGCCACCCAGTCACCCCACATAAGGTCTCTTTTATCAAGCAGGCTGGAGCACACCTAGTTATAACACGCCACACTCTGGCCAAGGTTCAAACAGTTCCCACTGCAGGCAAGGAGAAACTCTACAGAGGACTACTCTGATGGAAAGAGCAGCCAAAACACAGTAGCAGACTGCACACAGCATATACCAGAGATGTTTCCTGAAGTGCAAGGCCCTGGACATTATATGACCTCTTCTTTATACAGTCAGGAGCAGGAAACATAACAGGCTTTTCTAACACAGAGAAGAAGACAAAGACCTAGACAAGATACCAAAATGAAGGAATTCTTCCCAAAAGAAAGAACAAGGAAAGGTCATGGTCAGGGATCTAATTGAAACAGATATTAGTAATATGCTTGATCCAGCATTTAAAGCAACAATAATAAGGATACCAGCTGGGTTTGAGAAAAGCATAGACACCAGGGAGTCCTTTACTGCAGAGATAACAAACCTAAAAACTAGTCAGACTGAAATATGATATGAAGCGCACTGGATGCAATGACCACAGGTATGGAAGAAGTAGAGGAATGAATAGGTGATATAGAAGATAAACTTATGGAAAATAACGAAGCTGAAAAGAGGGAAAGAAAAATATTAGATCACAGATATGGACTTAGGGAACTGAGTGACTCCATAAAGCATAATAACATTTGTATCATAGGAGTCCCAGAAGAAGAGAGGGGAAAAAGGAGTAGAAGGTTTATTTGAAGAAATTATAGCTGAAGACTTCCCTAATCTGGGAGAAGAAGCAGACATCCAAATCTATGAGACACAGAGACACCCATCAAAATCAACAAAAGCAGGCCAACACCAAGACACATTGTAGTTAAATTTTCAAAATATAGAGATAAAGAAAAAATACTAAAAGGAGTGAGACCAAAGAAGTCCTTAATTTAAAAGGGAAGATAAAGAAGTTTAGAGGCAGATCTCTCTACAGAAACTTCAAAGGCCAGAAGAAAGTGGCATAATATAGTCAGTGTGCTGAATGGGGAAATATGCAGCCAAGAATATTCTATCCAGCAAGTTTGTCATTCAGAATAGAAAGAGGGACAAAGAGTTTCTTAGACAAACAGAAACTAAAGGAGTTTGTGACCACTAAATCAGCCCTGAAAGAAATATTAAAGGGCGTCTTTGAGTAGGAAAGAAAGACCAAAAGCAATAAAGACTAGAAAGGAACAGAGACAATCTCCAGAAACAATCACATAACAGGTGATATAAAGCACTAAAGTCATATCTATTAATAATCACTCTGAATGTAACAATGGACTAAACATTCCAATAAAATACATATGGTGTCAGAATGGATTAAAAACAAAAAAAAAGCAAGACCCATCTATATGCTCCCTACAAGAGACTCATTTTAAACCTAAAGACACATGCAGATTGAAAATGAGGGGATGGAGAAACATTTATCATACTAATGGACATCCAAAGAAAGCCAGAGTAGCCGTACTTATATCAGACAAACTAGATTTTAAACCAAAAAACTGTAAAAAGAGATGAAGAAGGGGACTATATCATAATAAAGGGGTGTACTCAATAAGCAGTTCTAGCAATCGTAAATATTTATGTCCCCAACTTGGGAGCACCCAAATATATAAAACAATCAATAACAAACAAAAAGGAACTCATTGGTAACAATGCAATAAGAGTAGGGGACTTTAATACCCAATTTACCTCAATGGACGTATCATCTAAGCAGAAAATCAACAAGGAAACAATGGCTTTGAATGACACACTGGAATAGATGGACTTAATAGATACATTCAGAACATTTCATCCTAAAGCAGCAGAGAACACATTCTTTTCAAATGTACATGGGACATTCTCTAGAATAGAACACATACTGGGTAACAAATCAGGTCTCAACAAGTACAAAAAGACAGATCATACCATGCATATTTTCTGACAAGGCTATGAAACTTCAAGTCAACCATAAGAAAAAAAATTTGAAAAGACTGCAAATACATGGAGGTTAAAGAACATTTTACCAAAGAATGAATGGGTCAACCTGGAAATTAAAGAAGAGATTGAAAAAAACGCATGGAAACAAATTATAATGGAAACGTCATGGTCCAAAACCTTGGGGATGCAGCAAAAGAGGTTATAAGAGGGAAGTATATAGCAATAAAGGCCTATCTCAAGAAGCAATAAAAATCTCAAATATGCAATCTAACCTTACACCCAAAGAAGCTAGAAAAAGAACAACAAATTAAGCCTAAAGCCAGAAGAAGTAGGGAAATAATAAAGATTAGAGCAGAAGTAAATGATATAGAAACAAACAAACAAACAAAAAACCCAGTAGAACAGATCAATGAAACCAGGAGCTGTTTCTCTAAAAGAATTGATACAATTAATAAACCCACATCCAGACCTATCAAAAAGAAAAGAGAAAGGACCCAAATAAATAAAATCACAAAAGAAAGAGGAGAGATAATTACTTACACCACAGAAATAAAAATAATTATAGAATAGTATGAGCAATTATATGCCAATAAATTGGACAATCTGGAAGAAATGGATAAATTCCTAGAGATGTATAAACTACTAAAAGTGAAACAGGAAGAAATAGGAAACTTGAACAGAACAGATAACCAATAAATAAATTGAATCAGTAATCAAAAATCTCCCAATAAACAGAACTTCAGGGTGAGACGGTTTAACCAGGGGAATTCTACCAAGCATTTAAAGAAGAGTTAATACCTATTCTTCTCAAATTGTTCCAAAAAAGTAGAACGGAAGGAAAACTTCCAAACTCATTCTACAAGGTCAGCATTACCTTGATTCCAAAACCAGACAAAGACCTTTCTAAAAAAGAATTACAGGCCAATATCCTTGATGAGCATGGATGCAAAAATTCTTAACAAAATACTAGCAAATCAAATACAATAGTACATTAGAAGAATCATTCACCATGATCAAGCATGACTTTTCCTGGGCTACAAGGGTGGTTCAATATTTACAAATCAATCAACGTGATACATCACATTAATAAAAGAAAGAATAAGAACCACATGATCCTCTCAACAGATGCAGAAAAAACATTCGACAAACTATAGCATTCATTTTTTATAAAACCCTCCACAAAGTAGGGGTAGAGGTAACATATCCCAATATCATCAAGGCCATATACAAAACACCCACAGCTAATATCATTCTCAATGGGGAAAAACCGAGAGCATTTCCTCATGGTCAGGAACAAGATAGGAATATCTACTTACTATCCTTATTTAACATAGTAGTGGAAGTCTCAGGCTCAGCAATCACAACAAAAAGAAAAGGAAGACATCAAAATTGACAAGGAAAAGGTAACTTTCACTATTTGCAGACAACATGATATTCTACGTAGAAAACCATAAAGACTCCACCAAAAAAATTGCTACAATTGATACACGAATTCAGTAAAGTGACAAGAAATAAAATCAATGTACAGAAATCTGTTGCATTTCTACACACCAATAATGAAAGAGGAGAAAGAGAAATCAAGGGATCAATCCCATTTACAATTGCACCAAAATCCATAAGATACCTAGGAATAAACTTAACCAAAGAGGTAAAAGATCTATACGCTGAAAACTATAGAATCCTTATGGAAAAAATTGTAGATGACACAAAGAAATGGAAAAATCCATTGCTCTTGGGTTGGAAGAAAAAATATTGTTAAAATGTCTATTCTATCCAAAGTAATCAACACATTTAATGCAATCCCTATCAAAAACCACAACCATTTTTTGCAGTGCTAGAACAAACAATCCTAAAATTTGTATGGAACTACAAAAGACACCAAATAGCCAAAGCGACCCCAAAAAAGAAAAGCAAAGCCAGAGGCATCACAGTTCCGGACCTCAAGCTCTATTACAAGGCTATCGTGATCAGGACAGTACGGTACTGACACAAAACAGACACATAGATCAATGGAACAGAATAGAAAACCCAGAAATGGATCCAAAATTACATGGTCAAATAATCTTCGATAAAGCAGGGAAGAATAACCACTGGGAAAAAGACAGTATCTTCAACAAATGGTGTTGGGAAAACTGGACAGCCACATGCAGAAGAATGAAACTGGACCAGTTTCTTACACCATGTATAAAAATAAATTCAAAATGGCTGAAAGATCTAAATGTGAGACAGAAAAGTATCAAAATCCTAGAGATGAACACAGGCAGCAACTTCTTTGACATTGGCCATAGAAAATTACTAGATACATCTATGGAGGCAAGGGATACAAAAACAAAAATGAACTATTAGGACTTCAACAAGATAAAAAGCTTCTGCACAGTGAAGAAAACAATCAACAAAATGAAAAAGCAACCTTTGGAATAGGAGAAGATATTTGCAAATGACATATCTGATAAAGGGTTACTATCCAAAATCTATAAAGAACTCATCAAACTTAACATCTCCAAAACAATCCAATTAGGAAATGGGCAGAAGACATGAATAGACATTTTTCCAAAGACATACAGATGCTTAACAGACACATGAAAAGATGCTCAACAATACTCATCATCAGGGAAATACAAATCAAAACTACAATGAGATATCACCTCACACCTGTCAGAATGGCTAAAATCAACAACACAGGAACCAACAGATATTGATGAGGATGTGGAGAAAGGGGAACCCTCTTACACTGTTGGCAGGAATGCAAACTGGTAAAGCCACTTTGGGAATCAGTATGGAGGTTCCACAAAATGTTAAAGATAGAACTATCCTATGATCCAGCATTTGTACTACTTGGTATTTACCCAAAGTATACAAAAATACTGATTTCAAGGAATGCATGCCACCCCGATGTTTATGGCAGCATTATCAACAATAACCGAACCACGGAAAGAGCCCAAATGTCCATTCATTGATGAATGGATAAAGAAGAGGTGGTGTATATACAGTGGAATATTATCAATCAAAAAGAATGACACCTTGCCATTTGCAACAACATGGGTGGAGCTAGAGAGCATTACATTCAGCAAAATAAGTCAGAGAAAGACAAATACTATATAATTTCACTCATACGTGGAATTTGAGAAACAAAACAGAACATGAGGGAACATGGGGGGGAAAGAGAGGCGAATCTAAAACAGACTCTTAACTATAGAGAACAAACTGAGGGTTGCTGGAGGGGAGGTGGGCAGTGGGATAGGCTAAATGGGTGATGGGTATTAAGTAGGGCACTTTTGATGAGCACTGGGTGTTGTATGTAAGTGATAAGTCACAAAATTCTACTACTGAAACTAATATTATGCTCTATATTAACTAGCTGGAATTTAAATAAAAATAAAAGAAAAAGGAATGATAAAAAAGGAGAACTTCAGGGGTGGGGGGTAGGGATAGGGTGATGGGTTATGGACATTGGGGAGGGTTTGTGCTATGGTGAGTGCTGTGAATTGTGTAAGACTGATGATTCACAGACCTGTACCCCTTAAACAAATAATACATCATATGTTAATAAAAAATAGAACTTGAAGATGTGACTGAATTGCTGCAATCTTATGATAGAACTTAAATGGACAAGTTGTTTCTTATGTATGAGCAAAGAAAGTGGTTTCTTGAGAAGGAATCTACTTCTGGTGTAGATGTACAAAGATTGAAATGACAACAAAAAATTTAGAATATCATGTGAACTTAGTTGGTAAGATAGCAGTAAGGTTTAAAAGGACTGACTTCAGCTTTAGAAGCAATTCTGCCTTGGGTAAAGTGCTATCAAACAGTACCGCATACTACAGAGAAAGTGTTCATGAAAGGAAAAGTCAAATGAAGCAACAAGTTTCATTGCTATCTTATTTTAAGAAATTGCTACAGCCACCCCTCCTTCAGCAACCACCACCCTGATCAGTGAACCCCCATCACCATAGCAGCAACATTCTCCACCAGCAAAAAGATTACAACTCATTAGATGATGATTAGATGATTAGATTAGATGATGGTTAGCATTTCTTTGCAATGAAGTATTTTAAAATTAAGGTATGTATGTTGTTTTCTTCAGATATAATAATATTGCACACTTAATAGACTACCATATAATGTAAACATAACTTTTATATGTACTGGAAAACCAAAAAAAAAGCTCATTTGACTCACTTCATTGCAATATTTGCTTTATTGTGGTGCCCTGGGACCAAATTCACTGTATCTTTGAGATATAGCTGTAAATAAGCAAAAAGTATAATGGACAAGAAAGAATAATTTTTGAGTCCAAATTAATTTTGTGGACATTGGCTTTGCCAATGATGTTTCTTAGATTAATCTGAGTCCGAACTAGGGAAAAAATATTTAAATCCTTTCTGGCAAGTGAACACTGAGAAAATTTATTCAGAAGAATATTTTTGGTACAAATTTAACCAAAGTACTCAAATTTTCCCAAATTGACATCAGTTGAATACCCAAATTCAGCACATTGGTGAAAACTTCTAATGAACAGTATGAATACAAATGTATCAGGATGGTTTGTTTGTATCAGAGAGAGAGAGAGCAAGAAGTGGAGGAAGGAGTGAGGGAGAGAGAGGATCTTAAGCAAGCTCCACACGTGGTGGGGATTAGTCTCATGACCCTAAGATCCTGATCTGAGCTGAAACCACGAGTCAGATGCTTAACCAACTGAGGCACCCAGGCGCCCCATAAGGTGGTTTTTGAAATGTAAAAACTTCTTTGTATGGATGAATCCCAGTACAAAAATATATTGTAGAAAATTTTGATCATGTACACATGATAAAGCCAACAGGTGAATTTTCATCTACTGAACAAATTTTGATGCTTATATAGTCAACCCACTACTGTAGAGAGTAGTGTCTCTATATCTATCTATATCTGTATCTGCCTGTACAGAAAATAAATATAATGAGTAAGAATATACAAAACTGAACTGGTTCAAAATTTATATAGCTAGAAACATAGATACATATATACACATACATAGAAGGAAAGAAGGAAGGAAAAGAAAAGAAAAAGAAGAAGGAAGGAAGAAAAGAAAAGAAAGAAGAAGGAAGGAAGGAAGGAAGGAAGGAAGGGACGGAGGGAGGGAGGGAGAAGAAAGGGAGGGACGGAGGGAAGGAAGGAAAGAAAGAAATTTCAACCAGTCTAGCTTCTCACACTTTCATTTGGTACATTTATTGTCCATATCCCTATTTCTATCAGAGTTTCTAGTAACAGCTCTTACCTCTTAGCAAATAACGCAACAGTGCATCTCTATCCTTTTTCTCACCAGTGCCTTTTCCTAGCACTAAGAAGGTACTTTAGTCCTTCATTTTGGGCAGAGCTGTATTCTATAGAACAAAGTTTATAAAATAGAAAAGCAATGGACTTGAAAGACAAGACAGAGGTTTAACAGGAAAGAGTTGATGGTTGGAGAACTAAGACAAAGAGGATGAAATAGAAGAGGTGGAGGGAAGGTTTTGACTGAACGTTTAAAAAGACAGAGCCAGAACAGAGCAGGGTGGGACAGGGGAACGAAGTGTAGCCTGTGTGGTGAAACAAGGGGAGGCTGTTTACAGGAACACTGTCTACCAGGGAAAGCTATCACTTTAAAAAATTCATTTCTTCCTTACATTAGCTGACAAGACCAAGTATCCGGAACCTTGGACCTCTAGTGATCTCTATTTATCAGCAAGCCTCATATCGAGGCACTTCTACTGTTTGAATAACAATCCTCACCTAAAGGCTAGCTTCACTGTATAAATAGCATGCAAAAGCGGTTCCTATGGTGCTATATTTCATAATGACAGAATGGCTAGAGTACTTTGCCAACTACCATGGTTTTATTTTATCAACGCATTCTACACTTCAACTCAGAATATCCCATTCTATTGTTTCTATAGTTTTCAGTCCTTGTATTTTAACCTACTAACATCTGCAATTTTACAAGAAAAAATTATCTATAGGAACATGGTTCAGATCAACTGTCAGATCACACTAAAGACTATTTTAAAGGAACTATTAATAGAAGTTGAACTCCACTCCTGGAGGGCTTGTCTTAGTGAGAAATTTTCCCGGATCTCCTTTAGCTTACTCAGCCATATTAAAAACACTGATGACAGAAAGGTATTAATTCTGTGGTTTTCACCTACAATTTCTGCCACTTGGATGGATTTCTCCCGCTCCCCTAATGGTCTACGTAGGACCAGGCAGGATTCTGTACTCCATGGGGAAGCCCCTCGCCTAGTAACTATGAGCATTGCATGTTGCCTTGATAAAGTATCCTAAATGAAAAGTGCTTTCCATCTTGTTCCAAAAAGAATTTAATAAAGTTTCATACCCCTAAGTACTATGATTTATGGCAGCCAATGCTGGGAGAGATTCTTCTAGCACCTAGTGAACTAAGGGATATACTTATCAACCAGTGGGCCTGGGACCTGGCTGCAGTTCTGGGTACCATCCCTGACTCACTGTTTACTTCCAACGCTGCCTTCTGATGACCAAGAGAGAGAAGCTATGCCAGAAGCAGAGTGGTAGCTCAAAAATACACACGATAAAGAAATGCTGCGGAACATCAAAATCATGCTAGGGCAAGAAGAATAATTATCTAGAACCCTCTCTTGAGGGGTGATAATATAGAACCCTATGATTATTTTCTTCTATAGGCACTCCTCTTAGTCTCCTCCTGTATCAAATGGTATGGGGGATTGCTTTAAAATGGCTCTTGACAGCCTCTTTTTCTGCCTACTCTCGAGTTTCCTTGTGTCATGAATTGAGCTCTTCCGCCTGTGGCTCATCTGCTTCTTACATTTCATGCTATGAGGATTTCTGCCTCTGCCCAGGCCCCCTCCCATGGAGGGTATAAGAGTACTTTTTTGAGAAGGACTGTGGCAATTTAGGATAAATTGTTTGGAAACAAATGATAACAAGCCCAATGGAAGTAGACAAAATAAAAACTAGGCATTAAAATATATAATTGGATGATAGAAACTACAGTTGCTTATATTATACAAAAAAAGCACTGGTGAATTATATGGTTGCATCCTAATTGAGAGTTGATAGGCAAATACATATAACATAAGTGCAATGTTAGAACTGTTGAAATAGTAGTAGCTATAAGATATATTGGCAGAGGGCGC
Source organism: Ailurus styani (assembly GCA_002007465.1). Lineage (NCBI taxonomy): Eukaryota > Metazoa > Chordata > Mammalia > Carnivora > Ailuridae > Ailurus > Ailurus styani. Next base: position 5,553,808 of record LNAC01000032.1, on the reverse strand, counting down.
CTGGGTGGCTCAGTGGGTTAAAGCCGCTGCCTTCGGCTCAGGTCATGATCCCAGGGTCCTGGGATCGAGGCCCACATCGGGCTCTCTGCTCAGCAGGGAGCCTGCTTCCTCCTCTCTCTCTGCCTGCCTCTCTGCCTACTTGTAATCTCTCTCTCTGTGTCAAATGAATAAATAAAATCTTTAAAAAAAAAAAAAAAGATATATTGGCAGAAGTTTGATAACAACCGGCATATTGTTGTTAATTTATCAGATATTCTGCTGTTTGCTAAACTCAATAAAGTGGTAGAGCTTCTTGATATTGTTGTTTCATTAAGCAGAAATATCTCAAGGATGTGTGCGCAGAATATGGATAAGTGTTTGGGATTGGAAGAAGAATAAAACAAATGATGTTTGAGGGAAGTATAGTAAAGCTGTTCATGCTTCTGATGATTAAGTTCGACATACGTAAGGAGCTGGGGTTTCATTGGTCAGGACATAAATTCAGGAATTGGTATTTCTATTCACATGAACAGGACAATAATCTCAGTGAGAGATTATATTCATGCAATTAATTAGTGCAAGTTGTTAAATGTATGAAGATGAATGCTTAGCTGAGATTCAAATATAACAACAATATCAGTAACAGTAACAAAGATCCTATCGTCACTTTTTCTCCAGTGATCTTTAAATACTGGTTTATAACATAACTTCCTGTTAATATACACATGCAGTGTGAATGTGGAAATTCTCCTGAGTTAACTATTCCCTGCCTCAGAGCCTCAAAAGCCATCCTCTGATTTGAAGAAAAGCAGAATCGAGCTGTAATTAAATTCTAACATTTTTGTGGTCTGTGTAAATGTTATTGTGAAGGAACAATTCCCAGAGATGAAGATGTACCTGAGAAAAGAGATGCCTGATGGGGTTGGAGGCTCCAAATCATGCAGGTAATCTGGTGATAATTACAAATGACAGAAGGATCCCCTAAAGAGAAAAGAGGGACAAAAATGAGGAAAGGGGGAAGGGGAGAAGGAAACCTCCAGTTGTTGACTGTGGGGCATTCTAGTTAGGGGAACAGAGGAAGATACTCAGTAGTGTAAGTGAAGCTAGTCAGGCATTCAGTTGGCAAAGCCCTGAAAATTGCAATGGCTCAGATGTTAAGTGGTTAGAAATAGATCATTATAGACCTGAAGTGGTCATGAGGGGGAGCATGTAGTACCCAGACAGAATGGAAGTGGGGAGAGTCGAACCTGAATTGCCACAGTCTCTCTCCAAAAGGGCTATTATATTTCTATGATGTGGAAACCGGACAGAGGCAGAAACCTGGGACATGCAATGTAAGAACCAGATAAGCTTACTTCATGAAGGAAGGAGACTCAAGAGTAGGCAGAAAGAAGAGGCTGCCAGGAGCCCTTTCAAGCAATTTCCCATATCATTTGTTACAAAGGTAGTGACGGAAAGAGATCGAGTTGTCAGACTGAGTCTAGAAATAGAAGTAAAGTAAATTAGAAGGGAAGAGCAAGAATACAGGGAAAGAGAGTCTGGAATATATTTAATAAATATAGGTCAACATAAATGATTACCTTGAAATATAGATATGGATATAATTATAAAGATATAATTTTACTTAACTCCTTATAGGACATGACTAAGGTATGGCGATTTGTTTATGGTGTTCTGCTAATTATATCTTTTCTTTATCAAAAAATGAAGTCTCTTTCTGATTGTAAAAGTAGATTATGCTCATTGAAGAAACTTTGAAAAATATGTAAACACTTTAAAAAAATCAAAATTGCCCGTAACACTGGGATACTATTCAGATATAATGGCTGTACACATTTTGCTGTATTTCCTTCCTATCTTTTTTCTATACATTTTTTTCTGAATTGAGAGCATACTAATTATAAGTTTATATTCTATAAAAATTATTATATAATGAATTTCTCATGTTATCAAAGGCTCTTTTTAAAAATAGCCTCTTTTAAAAATTTTTCTTTTTTCTTTTTTTTTTTTTAAGATTATTTATTTATTTATTTCACAGAGGGAGAGAGATCACAAGGAGGCAGAGAGGCAGGCAGAGAGAGAGAGAGGGGGAAGCAGGCTCCCCGCCGAGCAGGGAGCCCGATGCGGGCCTCCATCCCAGGACCCTGAGATCACGACCTGAGCCGAAAGCAGAGGCTTTAACCCACTGAGCCACCCAGGCACCCAAAAGATGTTAAGATTCTAATGTGTAAATTTGGATTGCTTGAGAGAATCGAATATTTTCTCTAAGTTTATGAGCTTTTAAATTTTTTTTGTATCCTGTTTAGTTACTTTATTGTTACATGTTAAGGATACTAATTCCTTGAAGCTCTACTTGTGATAAATAATATTTACCACGTGTGTATCTTTTAAAATTATGTTTAAAGTTTTATGTCATTGAAAAATTTAAATTTTTATGTTATTTAGTCTGTTTTTCTTGTGTTTTTCCCCATTGCTTTTGTACTTAGAAATTTTGAATTTAGAAAATCATCACTCAGACCCACAGTAAAAACATATACGCTTATATTTTCTTATGAATTTCATTTAAATTTTCTTTCTTTCTTTCTTTCTTTTTTAAGAAAGGGAAAAAGGGAGGAGGGGCAGAGAGAGAGAGAGAGGGAATCTTAAGCAGGTTTCTCACCCAGTGCAGAGCTCAATGCAGGGCTCAGTCTCACAACCCTGAGATCATGACATGAGCTGAAATCAAGAGACGGACACTTAACTGGCTGAGCTCTTTTTTATAAATTTCAATTCTCTGATTTTTTAAAAAAATATTTAACTATGGAAAACTAAAATGTATTATGATTAAAAGCATAATTGTAAAATACTTTTATATTTTCTGTTCATTTATAAATATGTATTTAAACCTAATGGGTGTCAGGCTCTATAGTAAACGCTTAGGATATCAGTGAACAAAATAGACAATAGAACAAAATAGACAATAGAATTAGGGCAAAGGGAGCTTACATTCTAGCCAGGGGGTAGAGCTGTATACACACCCACATATAATCTCTCTATATAAATATAAATATAATATAGATATATTATCTATCTGTCTATCATCTATCTATCTATCATCTACATAATTTTTGTTCCTCAATGTTTAATGCTCTCTATGAAGTAGGAAGTAGAAAGCAAAATCAACAACTAGTACTAGGTGTGGAAGGAAGTATTAGATGGGGGTGTTCTAGAGGAGACAAGATGGTAGGGAATTATCACATGGTGCAGGTGGCAGAGTAGAGAAACTAAGTAAGTATAGTATGATTTCCTAGCAGTCTGAAGATCCTACTTGAGCTTAGTAAAAATTAATGTGGAGAAAAAGCATTCAGAATGATTATAAGCTTTACTCCAACCACATTCAACTGCATAGGTACAAGTGTAAAGTAGGCAGCGTTGAATTTATTCAGGTCTGTGTTTTTTTCCAAGTGAATACAAGGAAGCCAGAAAGGGTGAAGGAGCAGAAGGTGTATATATAAGGGGAAGATGATGATGGAATTGAAGATACTAAAAAAGAAAGTGAAGTGTTCAAGGGGATAAATGGCTACTAAGATAGCAGGATCAATCAGTTGGCGGGGTTGGAGATTTACTGGACTGGGGTACTAGAAGAGTTGGAAATGTAGGACACAGAGGTTATCAAAGGGTTGCGTTTATTGGCAGTGAAGAGAAACTGGCATGACCCTGAGAGGGCATGCCTCCTTAAATTTTGTACTTGTCTCACCCTAATCTCATCCTTGCTGAAATACTGAAATGATCTAAAAATAAGAAGACATTATTGGCTAGAATAATAAACTGAGATAAATTATTGAAAGGTGAGAAAGAATGTCCTGAAGAATAGCAGATGACAGTCAAAATGAGGGATGGAGGATGATGTGCCATGATGACCTGTGACAACTCAGAAAAAAGAAGGGGCTCAGGAAGAAGCAGGAACTCCACCTTTAGACCCAGTGGGATGATTCCAGACAAGGAAGTGCAGACCACTGAAAACAGAAACGTAGCAGTAGTATTCAATGTTCATAACACTGGAAACTGGCCCTTGAGCTCCCATAGCTACCATCTGTCTCAGCCTGATCTCTTTTTGTCTCTGCAATCTGCTGTCTGCTCTAGATTTTCCAGTTTGGCAAACCAATCGTTCAGTTTCTCTGGCTCTCTACTGTTTCTCTTCATCTCCCAGCTGATGGCTTAATTTCCCCTCTGGCCTACCCACTTGTTTTGGAAAATGCTTCTTTGCCTTGGCTCAGAGACCTGCTTCATGTACGTGCCTCAGTCGTCCTGTAGGATAGATGCAGGAATCATGGGATATACACCTCTCTTCTTTGTTTCAATACAGCAAACAAGAAAGCACACTAATGGGGCAATTTTAACAAAATGATCTTGATTTCAATCACAGTAGAAAATTATATAACTTGATCTACTGTCCATTTGCCTCATAGAAATTTGAAGTGAGGAAATAGCAAAAAACTAAAATTCTACATCAGTATCTCAAAAATAAAAATCACCGGACTTTGATTCTCAATCTATTGCTTTAAAGATTCCTGCTCCGATTATGTCTCTTCAACTTCAAGCCAAAGGAAGCAGTCGAAATCTCATTTATTATGCAATAGATATTTCTATTTATTAGAGATATTATAAAGATATTTAATATTTCAATATCTGGTAAATGTAGTTCCAAGTATTTTGTTTGTTTGTTTTTATCATTTTATACTTCAGGAAGTCCCATGTATCATTAAAGTGTATGATTTACAGTTAATTACAGTGTTCTTTTACTTTTGAGCTCTAGATAAGAAACATATTTTCTCTGTCACATACGTACCTCTGACACAATACCTTGCTCCAATATTTATTCACTTTGGTTTCTACACAGTAGACTCTCTTGTTATATCTCCACTTATCCCAAACACTGGTAACCAACATTTTATTCCTCTATAAAACATCCAATGTTCTTGACTGATCAGCCACCACCCTGTAGCCTTGAGCCCTCCTGTACCCTCCAACTGAGTTACAGGTTTGCCAGGGGTTAGCCAAGTTTGTCCCCAAAGTTATCTTTATTCTGTTTCACTTGTCACTTTAAATTTAAATAAATATTTTGTAGACATTTAAGTATGTGTGAAAGAAATAAACAAAAAAAACCCCAATTTATTTCTATGAAAATTAAATTGAATGTTTTGAAAGTCTTGGTAAAGTTAAATTATAAAGTATAGTTGAATTAGATGTGGACAGAAACAGTCTGTAAAAGTTTGAGAGAGCTTTTGTTTTTTAAGAGCTTTAAGTTTAATTCCACTTTAAAGAATTCACAACTGAGAAATTATAAATGATGTCTCATGAGTGTAATTTATTTCAAAATCCACTAAAGAACTAAACTTTTTTACTTATATGTAAGTGTGATAAAAAAGTGTGCCCTTATATGCTTTACCTTAAAATAATCTTTAAAAATACATGTCATACTCCATGAGTCTCCATTTAAGTCTATAGTTGAAATGAGATCAACTAAAGTTTCTAATAACACTGGATAGGATAGTATCTACTGTATATTCCCCTCTATACTATAGTCTTCCTGAAACCAAAATTCAAATCTGTTTCATCTGATTCCAAATTCTTTGTTTTTAACCACTATGGTAACATTATTCAACTCTTGCTTAAACTTTTCATAACTTCAAACAAATAAACAAAGGATAAAATCCACAAAAACCTTCAGTTTTATAATTACCTTCTAGCCAAAACCCAGTATTCCTCCTCTTATTTAATTGTGTTATTTTAGTCACCATAAAATACATCATTAGTTTTTGATGCAGTGCTCCAAGATTCATTGTTTATGTACAATACCCAGTGCTCCATGCAATACCCACCACCAGGCTCACCCATCCCTCAACCCCCTTCCCTCTAAAACTCTCAGTTTGTTTCTCAGAGCCCACAGTCTCTCATGGTTCATCTCCCCCTCTGATTTCCCCCAATTCTCTTTTCCTTTCCTTCTCCTAATGTCTTCCATATTATTCCTTATGTTCCACAAGTAAGTGAAACCAATATGATAATTGACCTTCTCTGCTTGACTTATTTCATTCAGCATAATCTCCTCCAGTCTCATCCATGTTGATGCAAAAGTTGGGTATTCATCCTTTCTGATGGCTGAGTAATATTCCATTGTATATATGGACCACCTTTTCCTTATCCATTCGTCTGTTGAAGGGGCATCTCGGCTCTTTCCACAGTTTGGCGATTGTGGACATTGCTGCTATGAAGGGGTACATATGGCCCTTCTTTTCACTACATCTGTATCTTTGGGGTAAATATCCAGTAGAGCAAATGCTGGGTCATATTTCTCCTTTTCAAAACCAAGTTCCTCAATAGAATGGACGATGACTTCTTCCTCCATTCCATGATCTCCTCAAGCTACAGCAGCCAAGAATCTGGCAAACAACTCTGGTAAAAGCCTGGGAATGCTGTTGTAAGTCCATCTAAGACTCTTTCAATTAGACTTTCCCAATGAATTCTTTTCATCCCGGTCGTATTTGATCTCATCACAGTATTTGAAACTATTAGTCATTCCCCTCATCATCATATTATCTTCTTTCTTGGCAATTCCTCCTCTATCTCTGTTTTTTTCTCAATCTCTTTTGCAGGTCTGTTTTACATATGCTTACTTCTTGTAGGATTTGTCAATGTTTCTTTCATGTTCCTTTCTTTAGTTTCTTATTACAAAAGTAAAATATAGCCATGATAGCATATAGATATTAACCATTACCTTGAAGGTAACATAAAATTTACAGCCATGCATAATTAGGCCAAAATTATGCCAAAAGTAGTAGAAATTACTACTGCCATAATAGTGATATTCATCCTGCCTTCTCTATGCCTAATACATCTGACAGAAGTGAAATGATATCCATATTTCATTTTTTCCTACTTTTTTCATTATTTTATAAATTTTCTAACTGGTATTATTAAGTATTTTTAAATGTAATTTTTTAAATTGTTAGATAACATTAACATTGGATAATGTATATGGATTTGTATTGGTTCATTTAAGCCTTTTGCCTCCCCCATTATTTGACATTTAAGTTGCTTATATATATTAACATAATTTAACTCCAAATAAAATTTTTAGCTTTTTAACTGTAGAGTTTAATTTATTCACATTTATTGTCATAACTAATAACATTTTTTTCAGTAAAGGTTAGAGTGTGGTTTTTCCAAGCCCTTACATATTAGAGATTGTGTAACTACTGTATTCCTCACAACTAGTTAATTATTTGACTTGCCATAGAAATCTTAGGCCATATTTTGCCCTATGAAGTTTGATATTTTAGATTATGTTCTGGAATTTAGTATTGTGAAACAGAAATATTCAGCCACCATGTCTTATTTTTACAGGTGTCTTTTTTTCCCCTCTGTTGTTTACAAGGATTTTTCTTCATCCAAAAACTTAGCAATTTTTACTAAACTATGTCTACGATTGATTGTTCAGAATTAACTTTAGTTGATTACTTTAGTAGAATAACTTCATCAAGGGCCAACAGCAAAAAGTAATCACACATTGGAATCTTTTTCTTAAGACATAAAAAAAGAATTTTCAACAAATTCTTAGTGCAGAACTGCTCAACTATCAAACAACAGTAGTATTAAATGTGTGATGCTGATAAACCTTTAGACTTACATAGCAATATAAACTTATAGAGATTTGGCAACTATTTAGATAGGTACATCATTCAATTCTGCCCAAGGAGTTGTTTCCTCATTTTTATGTTTCCTAGTTATAATATATTTACATGTGACTGAATGATTTAGAAGAACATTGAGGCACATCATTTAATTTGATCCCCATCACAACCAAGAGAAGGAAGTTTGGTTATTGTTTTCCTATCTTACGGATCAGGGAAAAGATGTTCAGAGAAGTTCAGAGACTCTCCCCAGTTTATCCAAATATTAATTTCTGGAGTAAGATTTGTAGGCCAGTTCTTCTTACTGCAAATACTGTTTGTTATATCTATTATGTTGAATTTTTTTTACATGATTTATGTAATTACGAGCCCAAGAGATGGAGAAATAGCATCCATGGACTGGAGTAAGACACTTGTGTCAGTGTCAGTATGTGTGGAAAAGTTTCATTCTATCCATCTGAGAGTCCACCATCTTGGATTGATTAAAATGGTCCATAAGGAATTTTCATTTCTTTAGGAAGTCCATTTAAAATATAAGATTTCCATGAAAAATCAAGCCATAGTTTTCCTTAAGGACAAATCTTGAGCATGTACTAGTAAGTACAGAAGAAAAGAACAACTAGTGTGAGAAATGTATGATGATAAAGCTAAAAAGGGAAGAAGGGCTCATTGAAAAAAAACAGGCTAACATACTTTATTTATTTCACTATATAACCTGGTAATACTTCTGTTGGAAATACTATAATACTCTAAATGTCCTATAACTCACATGTTTTGCATTATCAGCTCATAAGAAGCATGTCTTTCACATTTAAATATATTTCAAATTTCATAGGCATTATAATATAAACCCCTAAAATATGTATTTCAGCAGATTTTCTATTAAAATCTGTAGCAGTGCTAAAAGTTAGAATATATGTGCACATGTATAGTGTACACATTGTTTAGAATTTTAAAATTATTTAAAAATTAGGGCAAACACACACACACACTGGAATATTATGCAGCCATCAAAAAATGGAATCTTGCCATTTGCAATGACACGAGTAGAACTGGGGGGTATTATGCTAAGCGAAATAAGTCAATCAGAGAAAGGTAATTATCATATGATCTCACTGATATGAGGAATTTGAGAAATAAGGCAGAGAATTGTAGGGGAAGGGAGGAGAAAATGAAACAAGATAAAACCAGAGAAGGAGACAAACCACAAGAGACTCTCAGTCTCAGGAAACAAACGAAGGGTTGGTGGAGTGGAGGGGCATGGGAGAGATGGGGTGGCTGGGCGATGCACACAGGGGAGGGTATGTGCTATGGGGGGGCTCTGTGTAAGACTGATGAATCACAGAGCTGTACCCCAGAAAGAAATGTTATGTTAATTAAAAAATTAAGAATTTTAAAAAATAAAATAAAAATAAAAAATTAGGGCACATTATATTGTAACAACTATGTAAATTTTGTATCACATGAAAGTTAATACACCTGCTACTTTATTACTGTGAGGTACACATTATGATTAAGTTGTCTTGTAGTAAAGGGTTTTACCTTTTCCCTAATGATAATTGTCAAGGACTTTGAAGGATCTGAGACTCTGCTCTACATTCTGGGTAACAAGCTAGCTTGACATAGTTCCATGAATGCTGTCCCACATGCATGCAGTTCCGGAAGAGAGATAAAGGACTTCTTACTCATGGCAATAGCAACAGCCAGAGTAACAGCATTTTCTTGTGCTGGTTCTTCAGGCTCCATTTGCCACAGAATAATGCTAACAGGGTCAGGTGACAACTTCACACCCAATAGCTTACATTACAGAAGAACTCTGAACTTGGAGGTCCTGGATGCTTTAAAATGGGAAGATATCATGCTTGGAGGAAGGCATACTGTCTAATTCCCAAGGATGTTTGCTATGCAAACAAATCCTTAAAATGTGGTCCAGAACAAAGGGCAGTTTGTACTTGACTCCCAAGATGTGCAGAAATGCAAGACACTCAAGACACCCAATAATCACTTGCAATATGTTTAGTACTTTGTGATAATTTTTGAGCATATAAAATAAACACTAGACTACATATTCATATTAACCTTATTGGGATAGAAGGTCTCTCTTTTCTTTTACAGCTTTAATATTTTATGTCTAGTGACAATACCTGCCTATGTTTTAAGATTTTGAACCTGTTCTTTAACTTTCCAAATACATAAAGCATATAAGTAAATGAAGCCAGTTTGGGGTATTTTTAGAGCTAACTTGTGCCTGTGTTTTGTCCTTGCCATGAAGTCTTGTAAAAATAGTTTAGTGTCTTTAAAGAATAAATCTCCAAATAAATAGGTCGAGCATCTATCTCAGTCAAAATGAAAAAAAAAAGAGAGAGAGAGAGATAAGAAAATAGCACTTGGAAGAATTAGAATTATATTCATGAAATTTATATTAATTTTTTTTGAAATTCACATATTCTCATTATATGAAAATATGCACAATGTTACTTTATGCTACATTGAAAATCATGGAGAATATTGTTTGTTAACCAAAATTAGAATTCATATGCAATAAATAAATCAGTTTGCTACTGCTATGCACACACATACACACATAATAGATATGATTATTTAGGATGTTTACATCTCCAGAAAAGAAAAATAGAAAAACCCCACCAGCATACCATTATGAAACAAATGTGACCCATCTATCTCTTTATCTCCCTAAAATACATAGTATATTATATCTATAGTACATATAATAGATTATATATAATATTTCAGTATGGACAACTTGTTTTTAGTATATTAGATTCTCATATTTTGATAATACGTATGATTTTGTAGCATTTGTTTAATTGGAAAATCCTGCTTTTCATTCTTCTCTGAAGAGTCGTTAAATACATTCATGCTCTGCTAAAATGAAAACATTTAAAAGGGGCTTGGGGAAAGCTGCAGACGAGAGGCTAGACAATCCTTCCTCAAAATATAGATCTAGCCGCTCTTCAAGAATGATTCAAATACTCGTTATCACTTAGATACCTGCCAAGCAATTGAAATCCCTCTAATTGCAAAGACCCTAAATGTAGCTTATTGCCTTCCTCTCCCATCTCCTGACTTCTTTGGGTCATTTCATTCGCACCTCTCTTTCAAGCCATCTGGGATCCCTGGTACAGCCGAGTTTTAATGCCGAACACCTGGCCTGACAGTGTTTGCTGCTCTTTCACCTGCCAGCCCTTTGTTCCTCCCCCAGATTGAATGAGCACGGCAAGTCCTGTCAAGCATGCACACGCAGCAGTTCTTCTTGCGTTCAATCTCTTCCTCTGGTCCTTCAGGCTGGTAAATCCCTTTATTATTTTGCCTTTCCCTTATAGCTGTTCCATCTACTTTGTGATCTACAGGAGCCAAAAATCCACACGAGAATTAAATCTAGATAAATGTGATACCTCTAGAACACCAGAGAGATAGGGAGGAAAAGCATAAGTGAAGGAAATCACATTAAAAAAAAAAAAAAACTCCCTGCTCTTGCTATGAAATAGTTATAAATCATCTGGTTTGCACTCAAATTTAAAAATTCAAAAGCTATGGGATTTGAAAAAATGTGTTATCAGTACTTAGAGCAATATCGAATAGCTCCTCCACAAAGCAGATAAACCCAACTTACCACCCAAGCCTTGGTTTTTCATTCTTTGTCTAGTACCTCCCGAGATTCATATCCCACCTCTTGAGCTCCTCCCACACACAAAGCTCCTTTTACACTTCCAAAAATAATTTCTGATCTGACATTCCCAGTGATATTGAGTCTACACCTCAACTTCCATCTGTTTCCCACCCTCAATTTCTATAGACTATACAACTAAGAATATGGTACTTGGCTTAGCAATCATTCTTCTTAATTATTCAGAAGTCTTTCCAAACTTTAGCCTTTTCCAAGTTTCTTCTTTCAGTCAATACAGACAACTTTCCCAGTTTAACTCAGACACAATTATACTTCTCAGAGGCTTCTGTTAAAATGATATCATTCATTTCTGGGCTCAATAAAACAAATGTGATTTAAAATTCCAAAGCTTGAACAACTGAGAGCAAGCAGGGTCCAGGGATTCATTTGGTGTAGGACTGACTCTGAGGTATGTAGACACTCGTGGCCCTCTTCAAATGTGTAATGAGTAAAAACATTTATAAAAATGGGTAGGGGAATTTCAAAATCTGGGGAAAAAATTTCCATTCTAATTGTATAGGATAAAAGAAAAAGAATAAAATCTCCTAGAACTTTACTGATTAAAAGCCAAAGAAGTGAATAAGCCAGAATGTCACAGAATCTCATGGTAATCCTCTAGTCAAATTAGAATATTGCCATAGAAATCTATGGAGAAGCCAGCTTTGAGAATGAGGTAAGCAGAGTAATTTTAAATTATATAGAAATCATGAGGATACGGGTCCTATTACAGAGGGGCTCAGAACCGATTAGGCAAGGCTTAGTTTTTGATGACTTATTCTTGATAAACCAATTCCAGAGAAATGTTTTTCACAATGTGCTGGGGTCTAGGGAGTACCAACTCGGTCAGGTGGCTGTGGAGAAATGTTAAACTCTGATTCCCCCCCGCCCCTGGCTCTGTACACCTGCTCCTAGGGTCCTGCCTGCTGTCCCTTCTGTTTTACGTCCAATTGCTTGCCAGAAATAAGCCAATTTTCATAATTAAGCAAAAAATCAGAATTAATCTATTAGTGATACAGCTCTGAGAAATCAGGAAATATGTTTAAAAACTGAAAGAGGGAGACGTGGGAAATTCTAATCTAAGAATTGAAGAAGAGAGAGGAACATTTCCAAATATAATCTCTGTGTGTGCTATGGCCTTTGTTGGATAAAACATAGGATAAGGATTATCGATAGTGAAAGTGACTTATCATTCACCAGAACATATACTGGGGATGGTGTGAGAAACAAAACTTGCAGTCTCACGTATGTCTGGTGTATAAACTTAGTTAACTTGAGATTTTAAACTAAGGAAGTAAAAAACAGAACTGAACTTTTGTGAGACAAGGCCATATGTGGAAAGTGGAAGTAGAATGATTCTTAGCTTAAAAGATAAAGATGGGGGTGGGAAGAGCAAAGAAGCATAGAATACCAAGGGGCTCTATAACTGTAGAGAAGCCCATGAGATGCTGTGGGGGAATTTAAATGAAAGGCAAAGTAGACATGAATATAAGTATACTATAGGTCACCCAGTTGAACCTAGAAAATGTCACGGAGGGGGAAAAAAACATGCTGAAACCTGATACATGAATATGTTTTAACTGATGGTGGAGAACCTTTTTGGCAGAGGATTTTGGTAGCATGCTTCAGGAATCCTTTTATTGTCTCTGGTCTGATGGACATTTTTATCAGTGATTTGGAAGAGGCCATAAGTGACAAATGGTGTATCTGCAGTAAGAACAAAATGGGCAAGGGTTTCAATAACTGGCTTATCAATTTTTCAATTCTTCAACTGGTCCCTCGTTTTTCTCTCACTACTTATCTTGATTTCCCTATATTTCTTTTTCTTTTTTCCCCTTTCTATACAAACATTTTTTTTTATACCCATGACAATGTTTCCTCAACAATATTCACATCTCAGATCTCTGATTAACACCTCTATGATCCCAGCAGAATGATCCTTGCTAATGTCTTTATAATGGTGTCCTAGTCGTCAGATATAATGGACTTGTCTCATATCTCACTTTATCAGCCTCCTTGGCATTTACCTCCATGAACAAATTGACCCTTAGTATATTCTAGTCACCTCCTTTGGGTCTTTTTCTAATCACCTTCCAACACTGCGGTGCCTTATAGTCAGTCACCCTTTGTCTTCTCATATTCTGCTGCTCTTAGGGCAAGTTCATATACTTTCATGATTGAAACAAATATCTGTAGCAATTATCTACTCTGAGTTCCAGGCCAAATATCTCCTCCTGAACATTCTAGAGGGAACTGCAGTTCAACAAATCTAATACAATAAAACTAATAATCTTCTTCTACATGAAACCTAACCCTCTCCTCCAGAATGCATTGACTCAGAAAAAAAGAATGAGAAAACACACAGTCACCCATGTACTAACTTCATGTTCTATGTCCAGTGATGGCTTGGGAATTAGTTGACTATGGGCTTAACTAGCTCTAGTATGTGTACCAGCAACAAAGGCAAGTTCTTGATTGCAGGTTGCTTTTATTCTTATAAAGTCATCATTAAAATATCATCATTTTGAAGAAATCTGAAATACCCACTCCACATTCTTAGTTCATTATTTGCATTATTCTTACTTTCATTATGTCACAAACTTAATTTCCCCCATTGCATCATTCTAACTCCAAGGATAGAAAATTTGTGTTCTATAAAAGACACCTTCCTGTATTAGAAAAATATAAATTATTTCTATATAAAAAATTGCATGTTTAGTTTTTCAAGGAAAACTATCAATGTATCTTAATGTAAAAATAGATGCTCTTAAAATAATACATTTAATTCTTCTTCCTGACATTTGGATGATATGAACATACATGCATTATTACTTTGGGGAGCACCATAAAATGTTCCTCTACAACTAAACAAAACTTCCTTTTCCTCTTGTATGCAACCTTTTAAAATAGGACAGAGAAGAAGCTGGTTTGCCAGATTCCAAACACATGAAAACCATTGCACCTAAATTTAGAATTTTTAAAAATCTTTTTCCATATTCCAATTTGGCTTTGAAAAAAATTGAATTCTTCAGCTGCACTTTAAAAGTTATTCCTTCTTTCTAGTTCTAGGCTCAGGAGCATGGTAACACTGTTTATTTGTATAGCACTTTATGTCATTATATGTGCTAAGTCTGATCCTACAGAGGAAGTGCGTTGCTATAAAGTTCCCCAAGATTCATTGGATTTGATGCAAGGAGTGGAATAGGAGAGCAAGAAGAAGAGTTATTGTATACCATTCATGGATGATATAGAAGAAATAGCTCCTCCTGTGTGTTCTTTTGGCCTGTACCATGAGCTTAGAAGCATAGGTATGAGAAGACGGAATAATTTGTTGACCACGGATAAACAGTGATCCTTATTTTCAATGTTCTAGCCATAGTTTTCACCACTCAAAAATATGCATGAGTTCAGTATCTGAAAGTCTTTCTCCTCTTGTATCATTTAGCTATTGCTGTGTAGTGACCTTCCTTACTCTTTCACTTCTTCCCCACTCCAAAAAAAAAAAAAAAAAAAAAAAAAAAAAAAAAAAAAAGAAAAAAAAAAAAAAAAACCCTCAGTGGCTTAAAACAACAAACATTTATTATTTTTCATGAGTCTTTAAGTCAGCAAGCTGGTTTTTCTGGTCTTAATTGGGCTCCCTTGTGTGTCTGTGGTCAGCTGCAGGTCAAGGACATAGCCCTGGTGGTCAAGGCTGGGCTCTCTCACATGATCGATTGTCTGTAAGCTAGTCTAGGTCATTGATCTTCTATCAGGCTAGCCCAAACTTGGGGTGTAGTCAGGGTTCCAAGAGAAGAAGTGTACACAGGTCTCTTGAAGTCTAGGCTTAGAAGAGATACACCTTCATTTCTACCTCATTCTGAGACCAGATTCAAGGGATGGAAAATTGACCCCACTTATTGATGGAGGCATTGCAAATTCACAATCCAAAGAGATTTGTTCCAAGTATTATAGCATAACAACATCCCCCAAAACATAGTTGCTTAAAACAACCATTTGATGTTTCTCACAGATTCTGTGCATCAGAATTTAGACAGAATGTAGGTGGTTCATCTCTACTCCATTATGTCTGGAAAGACTTGAAACCTAGAAGGACTTGGTAGCTAGGGGCTGGAGTCACCTGAAGGTTCATCACTCACATGTCTGGGACCTGAGCTGAGGTGACTTGAAGACTAAGAGTGCTAAGTGGGGAGACTGTGTGTGACCTCTCCATATGGTTTGGCTTCCTCATAGTATGGCAGCCAAAAGGTAGTCAATCTCTTTACATAGTAGTTTGGGGCTCCAGACCCAGAGCTAGAAGGCAGAAGCTGCATTGCATTTTAGGACACAGCCCTGGAAATCAAGCAAAAAAATATCCCACCATACTTTATCAGTCAGGGCAATCACAAACCTTCCCTGACTCAAGGGGAGAGGAATTAGCACCCATCTCTTGATAAGAGAGTGTGTCAAGACCACATTGTAGATGATTATGTAGGATAAGAGATATTACTGTAGTCACCTTAGGAAAAAACACTCTGCTATAATCTGCATTTTAGCTACATCAATTCACATTCCCCTAATAAGCAAAATACCTTCACCCCTTCCCCCAAAACCGGCATTATGGCATTAGCTTGAAATCCAGTGTCTCCTTATCTAAATCAGGTCCCGTTGTGGATGAGGCTCCTTAAGAGTAATCCCTTGACTACAGCTCCTAAAATAGTTTCTCCAGTTCTCTCTAATTCTCAAAATCTTTTAACTAAAGAGGCTCCCTGTCAGGTTACTGTGGAACAGTGCTCTTAACATTCATAGGAACCCTAATTTTTAATAGAAACCTTCTTGTAGGCATGCTCTTAAGTCCTTGGAAAGATTTATTTCTGTTTATTTCTGTTATTTATGTTTATTTCTGCTATGAAGTATGTCTTTTAATATTTCTGAGGTCTTAATAATGGGTTTTATCATCAATCCTTGGCTTTATCTTGGCCCTACCAGTTGAAACAGATATAAGCCCAGTCTACATCTTGATGAAAGAGTGGTAAGATTACATTATAGAAGAACATATGATAGAGGAGATATTGTTGCAACCATCTTTGGAAACCCAAACCTGCCACAAAAGGGATACCAGGAGGTTATTAACTGGACTTGATATCAATGTAATTAATCTACCAGACCCTGCCTATAAGGTTATTCATCCAGTTTTTGGACAAATATTTAAAGTATCTTCTATGTTTTAAGTACATTGCTGGGCATTAGCAGTGAACAAAGCAGATATTCTACCCTCATAGCTCTTTACATTTTCTCTGGGGGTCTGACAACAAATAATATGCATAATACATAGTATATTAGATATGGTACATGCAAAGAAGAAAAAAGCATAGGAAGAGAGATAGAAAGTACATGTCATAGATTACAAGTTCATATGGAAATACCAGAGACAGTCACACTGAAAAGATAATCTTTGAGTAAAGACTCAAAGGAGATTAGACAGTGAGTCATAAAGATATTGAGGAAAGAGGAAGCCAGGTAGAAGGTATAGTGGGTGCAAAGTTTCTAAAGCAGTAGTGTGCCTGCTAAGTATTGAAGGAATAGCAATAGAATGAGCAAGGGGTAGAAGGTAAGGTCACGGCAGTAATGTGGGCCAGGTCATGTAGGGACCTATTAGCTATTGTAAGTAATTAGACATATATTCTGAGGGAGATGAGAAACAATAATGGATTTGTAGCTAATGAATGGAATGAATGAACTGCCTCTTAACAGAATCACTCTGGCTCCTTTGTTGAAAATAGATTAAAGAAGGCAAGAACAGAACAGGAAAAAGATTAAAGAAGGCAAGAACAGAACCGGGAAATTGGTTAGGAAACTGGAATTAACACAGATTAATGGGCTAAGGTGGTAGTGGTGGTGACGAGTTGTCTGATTCTGCATATAGTTTGAAGGTAGCGACAACAGGATCTGAGGAGGTAGTGGATGTGGAGTATAAGAAAAAAATTGAGGATAATGCCAAAATTCTTGGCTTGAACAATGGGGTGAATTTACTGAGGAGAGGAAGCTGGGGAAGTATGAGAGGAGAAGAAAGCTAGGTGCATGAATATTCTACAGGGGTTTAAGAGGAGCATCTGATTCACAAATTGGTTCTTCTCTGCCAGACCAAGAACACCTGTGAGTTGTTTGTTTACCAAACAAAGGCATACATAAATGAATTCTATCCTGTAAAAGGGGAAACCTTCTCGTCACCCACCGCTATATCAAACAAGACTGCTCAGGAATGATTCAGACAGCTTGTGTCTTTCCAACACTTCAACAATTCCCTTGTGAATGGCTTCCACATAGCTAAAATTTCCACCTAGATTCCCATCCTTTTTACCTTGAATATTTTCAGCTTCCAAATAGCTAGGGTTCTTAAGATGTCAAAAATCTTTGTCATTGAACATAGCATTGTCATAAATGGGACACTTTGAGGTATAAATGCTGAAAGGGACAACTCCTCTTTAATTGCATTGATTACTATCTGTTGCCAATCAGACAGTCACTTACCCTATCTGCTAACTAATCCCAAAGCACACTTATCCTAGACAAAGGCAAAAATTAAACTCAAAAGGCTGACAGTTTCAGCTGCTAACAATAGTCATTAATTAACCATTTTGCAGAAGATCTTCTAACTATTCATCAAATCTTTATTGTTATTACCAATATATTTACTGAGCACCTACCAAGTGCTAAGGGTCCAAAAATAGTATAAAACTCAGCCACTGCTGTTGCTTGGATTGCAATCCACTAAAACACACACAAAATTTCCAGGTTTCTACATTTGTTTAAGGTTCTGGTATGTACCTAACTGTAATAAGGGGAGAGAAAGGAAACCAAAGGCAAGATAGGACGAACAGATGAAAAGACAGTTCACTATGCTTGCATGAAGAAATGTTTACCTAAAGCCTTCTAAGTGATGTTTTGATGAAAATGGTTTATCTATGAGATCCAGTTCTATGAGTGAGAACTTTCTTTGAAATTTGCTGCTGCTTATGTCTTTCTAAAAGGGTTGCTTCTGATATGCAGAAATGCCATGAATGCATTTTCTAACGGCAGAAACAGAAGCATAGAGTGATATAAGAAGCAGTAGAAGGAGGAAGAATAAGAGCACATGAAGGTAGGGATTGTGATTGCAAATTGCCAGGATTCAGAATGGAGATTGGCACGTGTCATTGACATTGTAGCAGAGGCTCTGTAGTAAATATTTCCTAAAAGAATGGAGGGATTTGTGGGTGGGTGGATGGATGGATAGATGAAATGTGAATACACTGAATGAAGATATTCAAAATTGCAGTGATGAAATCCAGGTCAAAAAATCTTTATTAGGGATATAGGATGGGGGCTTTTCCTTTAATTAGTTAGTGACAGAGCTATGAATTTTGCTCTCTGGTTCATAACGTCCTCATCTCTTAAAGAAGGTGATGATATTTAAGATCATTTCTAGGTCTAAAATACTTCCATAATAATGATGATCTTTAAGTTTTTGAGCCATACATTCAACCATAGTTCCTCTCTGAACCAGTAATTTGGGAATCTATTTCTAATAATAACAATATTAATTTTAACTTACTGTAAACATTAATTAGATATTTGGATTTAACAATTCTGGATGATAAGGGTCATTATGTGCCTCATTATACAGATGAGGAAAGTGAGGTAGCATGTAAGTAATTTGCTCAAGTTTGTACAGAAGGACATAACAGACCTGGGACTCTGGATTACATCTGTCTGACTCTGATTCCCAGGTCCTTAACTGTTGCCTATTTAGTATTCTATACAGCTTCTTTCATAAGAATGTTTTTTGTGTAAAATGTCCATTACTTGGGAATGGATGCAAATTCGCTTCCTTACAGCTAGGGAGGCCATCAGCGTTGCTGCGCTGGGCACAGGACTAGGACTAGAAAGTGCCATCAAGCATGAAACACGGCAAGGATAAATATCCTGTGTCAGTGTGATCAGGAGTCAGCCACGAGGCAAGGGGACAGATAATAGGGCATAAGGCACTAAGAACATAAGGTGTTTTGGAGGGATTGAAGAGGAGGACAGTTTGAAATCCTGGACAAGTGGGCAGAAATCAGGGAATATATCAAAGGAGAAAGGGTCAGGACAACAAGCAGAAGAGCAGAGCATCATATAAAGTCCATCGACCTTAAATCACTGAAGAATATCCCTCCTCTGGGATTCTTTACCGTTGCATGTAGCAGGAACCAATTCTGGATTGCTGGTCTAGGCACAGCGTGAAGAAGCAGAATTGGCAGCTCTGGGTGAAGGGGGCAGGGGATCAGTAGCAGCTGCTGGTGAGCAGCTCCTGACACCTTAGCATGCCTTCTTAGCTCTTGAGAATTTTTCACTATCTGTTCAGTACCTTTTGCAAGGGGGAATTGGTTCTGCAGCATATATCGTAGCTTCCCAGCTGGAAGAGTGCAATTATGGAATGCTGGAGTCTACCACAGCTGACAGGTTCTTTCTTTTTTTTTTTTTTCCCCTGTCAGGAAAAAGTGACTCATAGCAACCATATATTGATGTCATACACATGACTCTCTCCTCTCTGCTCCTCTGACCCCTCCCCCAACACACTTACTCACTGTTGGCGTAAATCTACTTTTGTAACTCTACACTGCAAGTCGCTGGTATTTGCAAGACATTGCAGTAAGTGGAGGATATGAAAAGATAAATGAGATATTATTTTACCTCTGAGGAGTTCATAATCTCTATGAAAGAGAGATACAGAAGCCAATAATCATACCTAACAGATAGGGAGTACTGTAATGAGGTATGGGGTGTTTATAACAGGGCAGGTGCTACTACATATATTGTAAGTCCTAACTCATTTAATCCTCAAATTATGAGGCAGAAGCTGTCTTATCCTCACTTGAAAGATAAAGAAACTGAGGCATAGAGGGGTTAAATAAATCAGTCAATGTAACTCAACTAATAAGAGTCAGAAACAGGATTTAAAAGCAAACACTCTGGTTCCAGAGCCTGGTCTTGAAAGATAATGACTTACCATCTCCTTACAAACAAAAAATTATCAAATTTAATTATAAGGGCAAGAAGTAAGACCTGCAGAAGACGCAAGCTGATTACGTGAAAAACGCAGATTTGGAGTGAGTGGCTTAGATGGGGCTCTCTTAGCTGTTACACGACTTTGGACATTTTCCTCAATTTTTCCGGGTCTCAAGCTAATCGTTGAGAGAATGATACCTACTTTCAGGTGTTACTGTAAAGAGAATAAGACACTGAAAATACCTGCCACAGTGGCTGGCACACATTAGGTCCTAATAAGTGATACTTGCAGTTGTTGTGGTGGTTGTCGTGAAAGTAGCATGGGGACACAAAACAAATAAGGACCCGCTCTGCCTGAGTGAGCAGGAAAGGTGGTTAAGGGAAGGTCCTGTGAAGATTGCCAAGGGGGGTTGCATTTGAACTGCATCTTGAAAGATCAGAAGAAATGTTCTAGGCAGATAATGGGAAGAAAAGCATTCTAATCAGAGTGAACAACATGTGTATAACATGCTTGGAGAATATCAAGTTTTTGTTTGTGGGTAATTTAGGGTCTGTGTGTCTGAACACGTGTGTGTGTGTGTGTGTGTGTGTGTGTGTGCACGCGCGCACGCGCGCGTGCATGTATTGGGAGAGAGTGGCAGAAGATGACAGGAGAGATCTGGAAGACACAAATCACAAAAGGCCTGGAAAGTCGTTGAATTGAGCCCTGAAGGCACAAAACACTAAAGGTTGTCTGATAACTAACTCAGCAGTTTCCTAAATCCTCCTAAACTATTTTTTTAATAGTGTGTTGTCTTTTCCTCCTCCTAAATATTTCAAGACACATTAAAACTGCTGTACAGGGGCACCTGGATGGCTCAGTCGTTAAGCGTCTGCCTTCAGCTCAGGTCATGATCCCGGGGTCCTGGGATCGAGCCCCGCATTGGGCTCCCTGCTCGGCCGGAAGTCTGCTTCTCCCTCTCCCACTCCCTCTGCTTGTGTTCCCTCTCACTGTGTCTCTCTCTGTCAAATAATTAAATAAAATCTTAAAAAACAAAAACAAACAAACAAAAAAACTGCTGTACAATACAGGCACACGGTGATCTGTGATTGGAAAGACTTTGTTCCATTTTACCCAGAGTTATGATGTGTTCCCCTCTACCTATCTACTAAAGCTCATTGAACAAATCAAGCAGTGTACAGAGGTGGATGATAAAGAACACGTGTTGCAAGAATGTTTCCTTTAATTACTTGTGGGAACTGTTGTCTTTATTATCACCCTACTTTTGATTCAGACATAAATGTCAAAACATCAACGTCCCCAATTGGATAAGAACCCATTTTTTTGGTTGTTGTTAAATTTTTTAAAAAGATTTTATTTATTTATTTTGGAGGGAGAGAGAGAAAGAGAGAGAGTGTGCACGAGAGAGCAGAAGTGGGGGATGGGGCAGAGCAAGAGGGAGAAGCAGGCTCCCTGCTGAGCAGGGAGCCCGATGCAAGACTCCATCCCAGGACCTGAGCTGTGGGCAGAGGAGGCTTAACTGACTGAGCCACCCAGGTGCCTGGTTGTTAAAATTAATTCTTCCTAAACAGGGTGAGCCACCTATGTTTATAGGACAAGACTCTTGCTACTGTAACTGTTGCACACATTTGACATTTGTATTTTCCAGGATAAAAACAAAGAAAAGCATAAGAAAAAAAGAAATACATGTGTAAGACACTAACTTTTGGAAACAACTGTTGAGCAACATAAGCATATAAGTTTTTCAAAGAATGAAGAAGTGGAAAAATAAAATGCTGTTGTTTTCTTTGAGCTTTTGTCAGAGGGATCATCTCAATGGCACTGGTTTTGTAGCCACAACTAAAAGTTGGTGAGAAAAGGTCCACCTGCTCTCATGACCAAGGTAGCACTGTCCAAACTGCTTCTGGACGACTGTTTATCCAACTGTTCAGCGGTTACTGGTATTATAACTGATTCTTATTTCATTATCTTCCTTTTGCCACATGGCCCCTGGAATACACCAAATGATTACATGGTAAATAGCTGTATAACGTGTTACAGATGCTTGTTTACCATTCTGTCAGAGATATCATCATAGTTGTCGTTTTCATGAAATACTAGATAATCTGGAGTATTCAGAGGAATGCCTAGCACTACGTTTTTTTGTTTTTGGTTTTGTTTGGTTTCTGTTTTGTATCTAGCAATTTGAATGAATGGAGTTTTACTGTCCTATTCTTTAGTGAAGAAAGTTATTACATACTGTCCCTTGTACTTACTTTTCTTGGGTTTGCAGACTATAAGATTAATTATTTTAATCTTTTCTTAGAAGTTCATCAGGTTAACTCCTTAATTATTTTTACTCCCCATGTCGTTTCAGATGTATTTAATTCTGTTTTCTTATTTTGGGGTGTATTGATAAACACCAGATTGTTTTCAATATTTAAATATTGGTGTCATCAGAAATATAAAGAGAAACAGTGTTTTCCTCCCATTGTAAAGAGAACAAATAACATAGCTAGTACTCAAATATTATATTAGATTCTGCCTCCATTACACTATTACCAAAGTCAAATCTTTCATAACTAGATGTTAAATTCTTTCTCTATGTTATCTATGCCTTACCTTTCCTTTCATAGGGTGACTTTCTTAAAAAATTGTGCCATTTCATTCATCTGGTTTTTCAAAGTAAAAGGTCATTTTTGCTCACATATACTCTCATAATCATTTATCCATATTGTCGTTATGCATGCTAACGACACCCTTCAATTTAAGTATCATCTGCAAATTTCATTAACATATTGTTTACTCCCATTTCCAGGTGATTAATGTAGATATTAAACATGACTATACTTAACATCAATCCCTTCATGACTTGGTTGGATATTTCTTCAAAATAAAATAGCATTATTCATCATTACTCCTCATTTACAGTTCTTCTATCAATTTTCTTTTCTGGAGGCACCAGAATATTCAACACAACTTAATTTTAAGATTCTATCTCAGATTACTAAAATCAAATATGTTCTGCCTGCTGCATTTCTCACATTCATTAATAATTCTGTAAAAACTGTAGACACCCTCATTGGTCTATAAAATTAATTTACAAATCCAAGTTACGCTTGAAACATGAGACCATAATCTTGGAGGGGTTTAGAGGCCTACAAAGTATTTCTAGAGCTTTATAATACTGCTGGTCTTCTAAAAGTCAGTCTGAGAAGTGTCATTTATCTTTCATTTTCCAATATTAATTCATAGGCAACTAAGTCATACTTGTGTTTTTTTGTGTGTGATATGAATTTGAAGATACCTCA
This sequence comes from Ailurus styani, assembly GCA_002007465.1. Taxonomy (NCBI): domain Eukaryota; kingdom Metazoa; phylum Chordata; class Mammalia; order Carnivora; family Ailuridae; genus Ailurus; species Ailurus styani. The sequence goes on along the minus strand of LNAC01000032.1, from coordinate 5,530,177 downwards.
ATAGAATTCAGTTGGCTTTCTACTCCATTGTAATTGTACATGCCTTCTACATTGAATGACTGCAGGAAATACTTTTTCTGGTTGAGGCAGGTGTAAAAAGGGAAACGTTTATTAGTTACTCATAGTATATTTTTTCCATAACAGAATTGATATTCAGATAGTAATCTCTAGTATAGCCTTTGTTTTTGTTTTGTTTTTCAGTTGGCCTCCATTTTTATTAGTTGCATACAGAAGGTAATTAATCTTTTTTCCCCCATCTCCCTTGTAGAAATTAAAATCATCTAATCATAGGGAAAGGAATCCCTGTCAGGAACTCAGGATCTCCTCTCTTTACTCTTGACCTCTCCTCACCCCCTGACACTCCCCTGACCCAAGCCGCATGAATAGGCAGAAAGCCCAGATTACCACTGGTGGCAAATTTGCCACAGTAAGAAAACCACCCGAGAATGGAATCTGAGTGTGGGCAGTTAAGTATACAGAAAGAACCTGGTCCTTGTGACCTCACAGAATGAGTGAAAAACCCAGGATCTACCCTGAACCACAACATAGCTAGCTCTCTAGACTCACTCATTTACAAACACACAAACGCCCTTTCTTTATGTCTTACCCAAAGACGATTTGACATTATGCATGTGCTTTGTAAGCTTAAATTAAGTATGTCTGAGGATTTTGTATAGATTTGCTAAATATCTAGATTCTTGTTTATATTAGACATCAAAATTATACTTTTCCAATCTTAATGTACATTCTATGCCACAAGTGCCTATTAAGGGGAAGTTTGGTAACCAGCCCAAGGACAGACAGCTAGTAAGTACAGAGCCAGGATTCATACCCAGGAGGTCTAGCTCCAGAGCACGTGCTCAGAACCACCACACTATACTGCACTACCTCCCAGAGGAATGAGAGAAGACACATTAGGGAATTTGGACAACTGTGCTCAAGATGGAGGAGACCTGAAAGCAGGCAGTGTCTGGAAAAAAAAAATGAAAGGAAAGAATTTCATACAGAATGGAGGGGCCATTAATGTGAAACACAGGAGAAAAATCAAATGCAAGAAAAACTAAAACAGCCTTTGTAAGAATTGGATTTTATTCATGAGCTTTGAAAAGCCAGGTACTCTAGTACTCACTGGGTTATCCATTTTGGGTAGCGAATAAAATAATAGATGAGAGGGGGAAAGCAAAATATCACATACTTAATTTCTAAGATAACTAAAACTGGTTGTTGTGTTTGTTATAATAATAATAATTATTATAATAATAATAATAATTATTATTATTTTACCTCTGTAACAACCCCAGTATGGAATCTTTTTCATCCCTTAATCTTCTCTATGTATTCTCCAAAAACATTCTTGGAGCCTTCCTGTGTCTCTCAGTATCTATATCTTTGTCAGTATAGTAACAATATACATGTTGGAAGCCATCTATTGGTGTATCCTGAACTAGAATCCCAGTTTCCCTTAACAAACACATTTTTCTTTCATACAAGTGTGTTTGGCCTTATCAGCAAAGTTTCTTAGTCAAAGGATTTATTTGCTATTGTACATACAAGCAGAGTTATATTATGCAATCACATCAGTCAGGCATCTAAATAAGGCAGGTGGTTATCAGGCATTCAGGACAACCATATACCAAGAATTCCACAGGAAGAAAAATAAGATTACCCTAAGAGGTAGGATGAATAAGGACAATAATCAAGCAGTGTCTAAAGTAGTCTAGCTGACCTGGGTTGGAATTCTATTCTGCTACTTCTCAGTTATGTGACCTTGGAAATTTCCTTAACCCACCTGAGATTCAGGCTTCTTTTCAGTAAAATGAGGAGAATAATACTGACTTTGCAATATTGTTGTTATAATTAGCCACACAATACAGGGCCTGATACGCAGTAGGCATTCCGTAAATGATAGCCATTGCTGTCGTACATATTTTTCTATCTTATCCTGACATAACTCTTAAGATTAGAGAAAGTATTCTCATGTCATATGAAAATGCAGTTTAAATTAGGAAACCAAATAGTGTTTTCTCAATATTACTGCACTGAAACAAGAAGAGAAAGAAGTGGGAAAGTTGCCACTCCTCTGAAAAGACATTAAAAGGGGTACCTTCTCACGCTGAAACAGACATGACAGGCTGAATCTTGACAGGGATCAGGGAGACAATATAAATGATGAAAGTAGATGAGTATCTAGGTTCTGGGCTTGCTTGCCTTCAGATACCTGGGTCTTTTTCTTGCTCTGCTGTGTATCAGAGAAGGGTTCACCCCTGCAGGATGCATTCCCAGGCTCCTGAGTAAGCTGGCTTTATGCAGGGTGAAGTCAACGGTGGAAGACTTGAGAGCAAGATAAAGAGGGAAGCCAAGTTCTTCCTGCCTTCCTTTCTCTGCCTCTACTAGCTTCTCTAGCCACCACATCTCCTGTGGGTTCCAGTACCCTTCTGGAGCCATGGCTCCTGCAACACTGTATCCTTTTTCTCTCTGGCCAGATGGTAGTAGTACCTCCTTACTGTGTCACTCTCTGGTTTATTTCACAGTCCCTTGTGATTCTCTCTTCTCCTCCATTAGCTGTGTAGCTAGGTCCCTATATTACAGTTTGGGTTTCTGTAATCCTGTTTAGACTCTATCTCATGGAATCCATAAGTTTGACACAAGCTTAACTGAAGAGATTCCAGGAAATGGTCAGAACCTTCTGGTCACCTATTCGTCATCTGTGGCTGATTGGTGCATTGAAGGATCATGGGCACAGTGTAATCAAACCCTATGAATTTTTAAAAGAGGCTGAACATTCAGATTTTTATGCAAAATCTGCTATTTAGAACATGTTGGCAGCTAATTCAATATTAGTAAAGACTGCAGTCCAAATTAAGCACCGCTGCAGGCTCCCTGTAACTTGAAGGTTGGAAATGTATAACTTCCACTTATTACTACTTATCTAACAGTGTGTTACTCCTTTCTCAGTATCAAGTCTTCTTTCAGGTTTATGTACACTTTAAGAAATACCATAGCTACCCTGGAAAAAACTGTGTTAAGGTAATGCTAGGTGTTCTAACAAACCCCCAAATATTAGTTGCTCAACACACACACACAAAAAGTCTTTCTCATTCATGTAATGGTTTGGTACAATTTTCCCTTTCAACAGAGGCTTTTCCCTACTCAGTGATCCAGGATTAGAGTCCCACCCTTTCCTGGGGTCTTCAAGTCCTCTGCATCCAGCTGGCAGATGGGGAAGAGAGGGTGGAGAGGGCATGCGCACTGCCTAACCAGGCTGGGATACATTTCTTTGGACAGAACTAGTCACATGGCCATGCCTAAATGAGTGTCACCTTGGCAGGGCAGCTCTTTCTAGGCCCCGGTACCATGTAGTCTAGGAAGAGTGTGTGGCTTTCAATGTACAGGTGGTGGACTCTGCCACATCCACACTGCCTGGCTCTAAGGCAATATATAAAACTGCATGGGAGCTTCACATATGAGGCAATCCATACCGATAAATATTTTGACTATCTAAACAGAAGGAAAAAGGATAATAAAGATTTCTTCAATAGTTAGCTGTAGTAAATAAAAAGGAAGAGCCAGGAAAAGAGCTAGATAGACTTATAAATCTCATTATAGCACAGTTTAGTGAATATTATCATTACTATTAGACCAATGTGAAATCTGAGGCCTGGAAATATTTCAAATAACTGATCCAGAGAATGCAACCAATAATTATGGTCATTGTAGCACATGCTAGTTTGGAATTCCCTCAGAAGTTCCTTTTAGATGGGGTTTATCCTATTGTAATAAAGTTGCTCTTAAATGGTGTTTATCCTATTGAAATGAAGTAAATTTTATTGCCTTCCATGGAGACAAAACAGAAATAGGAAAAAGATCTCTTAGAGAGGCATAAGAGTAGAGTCAAAAAAAAATTTTTTTTTTAAGATTTTATTTATTTATTTGACCCAGAGAGAGAGAGATTACAAGTAGGCAGAGAGGCAGACAGAGAGACAGGGAGAGGAGGAAGCAGGCTCCATGCTGAGCAGAGAGCCCGATGCGGGCCTCCATCCCAGGACGCTGAGATCATGACCTGAGCTGAAAGCAGAGGCTTTAACCCACTGAGCCACCCAGGCACCCGAGTCAGAATTTCTTATATGATTGAGTCCTTGGGTTGAACTAACCCACAAAATAATTAGGTTATTCACCCAATGAACTGAAGGGAACTGCAACTGTCATAATTTTCCAGGGAAAATGTGGGGGGAACTGTGACTTAGTGACTTGGTGCTATGGAACATGCTGATTTGTGATCCGGAATTAATCAACATTGAAAACGAAGCACTACCAAGCTGCTGAATTTATACATTGATTATTTCAAGAAACATTTTCAAGTGCCTACGCTATATTACTCACCATGGTAGATGCCAAGAATACAAGAAAGAATAGTAACTACTATTAATTGAATACCCATTCTGAGCCAAGTGCTTATACATACATTGTCAAATGTTATCTTTGCTATGATACTTCGATGGTAAGTGATACTATCCACAAGTTTTATTTCCTTTTTGTACTTCCCCATTTATACATAGCTGGTTTGAAGAAGATCTGACTTAAAGTCACAGCAGACTGACTCTAAAATTTGTTTTCTTTCTGTTGTGATATCTGCACTCTTACTGGCTTATGGAAAAAGTACAATGCACATGATTGAATAAGTTACAATTTGGTGGGGGTGGGGGATGAATAAACAGTTACAAAGCAGTGAAGGAAGTATTATGGCAATGGGTATATTTTAATCCTTCAACCATCGTGTTCATACAAAAGCTGATTCAATGGTTTACAGCTTTGCACACGAGTTTTCTTTTTTAGTCATACCCTAAGGCCACTTTTTATAATTTCTAGGAAGCAGATGCTCAGGAAAGGTATTTAACAAAGTAGCTGTGTACCATGAGTGAAGATGATGAGATCATCTTTGATACTTGCAGCTGATATAAATTTGAAGGAGATTTAAATGTTTAGAATTATCTTCAAATACGTGGCAATAGTCAGCATATAGGCTGAGGATTTATGTACGTGAACTTATATCTGTGAACCCAGAGCAATCTGAAAACTGAACTTTGCTTAGTGAGACTTCAAAATGAAAAATATTTTTTAGTAGTGCATTTTATACTACCTCTTCTGTCCACATTGATCCATATTTTTATTTTATTTTTTTAAAGATTTTATTTATTTATTTGACAAAGAGAGATCACAAGTAGGCTGAGAGGCAGGCAGAGAGAGAGAGGGGGAAGAAGGTTCCCTCTTGAGCAGAGAGCCCGATGCGGGCCTCCATCCCAGGACCCTGAGATCATGACCTGAGCCGAAGCCAGAGGCTTAACCCACTGAGCCACCCAGGCGTCCCTGATCCATATTTTTAAAATGTTTGGTTTTTCTACTGGGAGAAATTGCAAAATGAGTTTAATAATAACTAACACCTACAGATTGTATTCTTACTCTAGGTAAAGCACTTTTTCAAGTGCTTGCATACATTGCCTCATTTAATACAGCAAACCTTGGAGAAGCTAGTATCAGCATCCCCAGTTTACAAAGTGTGAAACTGAGGAAGAGGCTACGTAACTTGCCGGAGGTCACACAGTTCAGGTTGTAGAGCTTCGGTTCACAGGGAGGCACTTGGGTGTCAGCATTCCCTGTTCTTAACCCTGTTACCTCACTGCCTCTCCACAGAGGGCCAGAAATGCATACTGTATCAAAGCACTTGTGGGGGCTATGCCACCTCCTGGGTGACTTATAATCTACTTGGAGAGCCACAACATACCACCATCTAAATTTATATCTGTGTTAAATTAATTTTAAGGAAGTACCATACAACAGATACTGAATTAATATTGTTGATTGAATAAGAAAAATCAGAAAAAGGGAAAGTGGACCAATTAATTTTTATTGCCAGTATATAGAAACAGAATATATTTTGATTTGTGTAAATTGCATAACAGTCCAATGAAATACTATTAGCATCCCCATCTTACAGTTAAGAGACTAAGTAACATGTCCAAACCCATGCACCTGGGAGATGAGTGAAGGAAGATAGTTGTAATCAAAGTGGGTTCCATGGACAAACAGCATCAGGATCACCTGGGAGTTTGTCAGAAATGCAAATTTCCAGGCCTGATCCAGACGTATTGAGTCAGATTTCTGGGACTGGGGCCTAGATGTGTGTTGCAGTCAGCTTTCTGGGTGCTTCCTGTGCTCACTGAAGTTATGAAGCACTAGTTAAGATAGGATGGTTGTGAGATCTGTGGGATGTTGAGCCTCCTATTCTTATTACTACCCCCGGCTGTGACCTGGGTCAGGTGAAGGTGAGAGGACTCCTGAAGGAGAGAAATAATAGAACTGTTCTCTGAAAGCTTTGTGTAACACGTGGGTCAGAAGGAGAGAAAGAAGGGGCAATACAGGAAGGGCCATTTACTGGACATGTCACTCATGATATCATGGTCACCTTATTCTAGGTATACTCGTTTCACCTGAAACTCATGTTTAAGCTCATGTATTGGACTAAGGGTGGGTACTTGATACAAAGGTGAGCTACCTGCAGTCTTGTCAGTGATTCATGAAGAAGCTTTGCACGAAGTGCTCTGCAAGTGATTAATACTGGTAATTAACAAAGCCAATTATTTGGATTTGGACTATGGACCATGGAGGAGGAATCAGCAGTGGGTAGTGAGAATAATGGGACAGGCATATAGGGAAAGGCAGATACAATATAAGAAAAACAGAAAGACAAGCTTTTCCCTAGATATTTTATCCAACTTTTTCGTTTTTGCCAGTTCTTACTTCTGAGTATTCTTAAGCTCCTTCTCTAGGTATACTGAGTAAGTGTAATCTAAGGCTAACAATTATCCTTTATGTCACATAAGAAAAAGGCAAGGAGACTTAGAGGAGCAAGACATTTGGAGGGGACAGCTATGGGACAGATCTGAATGGTCAGGGCTCTTTCTGTCAGGAAGTAATAGAGGAGACAGGGCTGGTGAGAAAGAGGTAGGGAGACTAAAAAACAGGTTCTAGCCTAAGTCACTTCTGTACTTTGTCTCCCTGAATTCCGCCTCTCATAACTTTCAATTCCTACCATGCAACAACACCACAAAGCCATAAGCATTAAAATCTCTTTTTAAAAATATTTACTTATTTATTTGCGAGAGAGAGCATGAGCACAGGGGTTGGGGGTGAGCGGAGGTTCAGAGGAAGAGGGAGAAACTTAAGCAGACTCCATGCTGAGCACAGAGTCTGACATGGGGCTGGATCTCAGGACCCTGAGGTCATGACCTGAGTCGAAACCAAGAGTCAGAGGTCTAACTAACTGCCCAACGTTAAAATCTTACAGTGCCAACTTCTTTCAAGCAAATTACTTATCCCTAAAGGCAAAGCCATTCCCTCCTCTGAAGAAGCCCACTTGTCCTGAGAAATTCACATATTTGCCGCTGTTGCTCTTCTGAGGGGCCAAGAAATTAACTCCTTTGATGGCACACAGCAGCCCTTCCCTAGACCCTAAGCAACTTTGCAAATCTCTCTGCTTGCTCTTTCTGTGTCACATTCCCCTCAGCCCAGCACCATGCACAGTGCACAATGCACCATTTATGCTGAGGTAACGAAACATGGTAACAGTGATATTTATAATAAATACCACCTTTCTATAGGGTTGTTTTAATGCTATGATGAGATCATACACATAAATACAACTGGCAAGTTGTTAAGGACTAGATCTCAATGGTCATAACATTGTTTTTCTTCATGGCTCCCCTAGGTTTTCAAATTTTAAATTGTTTTGGATGTGAATAACTAGTAAGAGTTTGGACTTTATTTTCCAGGATCCCTACGGATTCAGAGCAATGTAGTGATGTAGCAATGTAGGTTAAACGCTGAGTTTTAGAGGGGAGGGTATGTGCTATGGTGAGCGCTGTGAATCGTGAGACTGAGGAATCACAGACCTGTACCCCTGAAACAAATACATTATATGTTAATTAAAAAATAATAAAAAAAAATAAATGAAATAATTAATCTAATCATGAAGTAAGGAGCAGAGAGAGATAATACCAGGACTGGGAGGTTAATTTAGGAGCTTATTATCCTATACCTAGGTTCTTGGCCAAAAAACTGAATAGTAGTCATGGAAATGGAAAAGAAAGGATAATTTGTTGGGGGACTTAGGCTGCTAAAACCACCCCCTGCCCGGCTCCCTCTCCAGACCCCCAGAACCTCACTCTTTTGTCACTTTCTAGGCATACTTTTGGATCTTGGGGGCACTTTAATCACAACGTAGGCCTTGTTTTCAACAATCTGGATTGAAATCACTTTTCTAGGATGAAGTCCTGATACAGTTCTGAGATACAGAATCTTATATTGTCCTTGAGATCTGGTTGAAATCTAAGTCAGGCTGTCTGTGAAGGCTCTGGGAAAGGGAATCCAACTAGCTCAGCTCAGCTCTGAGCCTATGCTCTTTGGTGTTTCACTTCTATTCCCTTCCATTTTAGCTTGGTGAAAATAACCCCCAACGTATCCTATCATGGGCAGCTACAGAGCTGCCACCGTAGTAGTCCAGGACCCTGAAAGAAACTTAACCAAAGATTTCAATGGGAAGAACAGAATTATTTATGTCTTGTAACCACTGGGCTTGCACACACTCGCAGATGTGTGAGAGAGAGACACAGAGACGCACAGAGACAGAGAGCATACATAGATATGTTTATGTATTCAACATAAATATGTGGGCTTCTTTTTTCTCAAACGGAAGCATAAAGAATTTCTAGAATTCTGACGGGCAGCCATCATTCGTCATTTGTTGATCTTAAAATGACACTCTCTTTTCTATAAACATTGCCTCTTTTTCCAAGTTATCAGTCTACTTTTCTCCTGCTTTCATCCTTTCTTTAGGAAAGGGTGGTGTTAAAAAGCCAGGAAGTAAAAGAAAGGATTTTATGTTGAGGTCTTCACATCAGTGAATTTGTATTCTGTAAGAAGACCCTCAGGGTATTTCAACTTCTTCCCTTAAAAAGTTAAATGGATCCATTTCAGATGCGCACATCCAGCTTCATGGTCTAATGTGGCCAGATTGCCATAGCTTCAATTTAATGCACTGGTTTCTGGTGATAATCTACATCAACACTTTTCCAGTATTGGCTGAGAATTAGACTTTCCAAAGAATCTGACTTGAGTTCTTAGTAATGAATAACTTAAATGTCCTACCCCCAAACAGAAGGATGGATTCTGCTAATGTTTTCATGTATTTGATGCTTTCTAAACATATACATATTTCCAGGTAATATGACTCATTTTCTATTAAGAAATACTATCATGTATTTCTATGAGAAACATTTTAGTTGTGTGATAAAAGGAAAAATTTCCCCTGAAGGCCAAAAGCCAAAGCAGGCTATCATAAATACTAATATTAGTTCTATAAAAATATAACTTGATTGAGTCCATATGATTTAAAATATGTCAAAATTAAATGTGCTTGATTTTTTTTTTTTTTAAGATTTGCTTCTTCATTTTAAAGAGAGAGAGTGTGTGAGCTTGGGGAGGAGCAGAGGGAAATGGAGAGGATCTCAAGAAGGCTTCCTGTTGAGCACAGAGCCTGACTTGGGGCTTGTTCTCATGACCCTGAGATCATGACTGGAACCGAAATCAAGAGTCAGATGCTTAACCCACTGAGCCGCCCAGGTGCCCCCATAAAGTTCCCTCTTAGAACTGCTTTTGCTGCATCCCATACATTTTTGTATGTTGTGTCTGCATTTTTGCTTGTTTCTAAATATTTTTTAATTTCTTTTTTGATATCTTCTTCCCTTATTGATTGTTCAGGAGTGGGTTCTTTAATTTGTGTATTATGAATTTTCCAGTTTTTCTCCTGTTATTGATTTTTAGTTTCATACTTTTTTAGTCAGAAGAGATACTTGGCATCATTCTAATATTCTTAAATTTCATAAGACTTGCTTTGGGACCTAGCATATGATCTTTCCTCGATAATGCTCTGGGTGCACTTGTGAAGAATATTTATTCTGGTGATATTGGATATAATGCTCTGTGTATGTTTCTTAGGTCCATTTGCTCTAAGATATAGTTGAAGTCCAATGTTTGCTTAGTGATTTTCTATCTGAATATCATTCCATTGTTGAAAGTGGGGTACTGAAGTTCCATACTATTATTGTATTGTTATTTCTCTTTACAAATCTGTTAGTATTTGTTTAATATATTTAGGTATTAGATTTTAATATATTTAGGTATTAGATTTGGGGGGCATATATACTTAAGGTTATTACATCCTGTTGATGAACTGATCCTTTATCATTGTATAATGACCTTCTCTGCTTCTCTGTCTCATTAAAGTTTTTGGCTTTAAGTCTATTTTGTCTAAAATAAGTATAACTACCCCCACTTTCTTTTTGTTTCCACTTACATCCTTCACTTTGAAGTTGTGTGTCCTTAAATTTGAAGTGAATCTCTTTTAGACAGCATATAGTGTATCTCTTTAAAAATATCCATCCAGCCACTTTATGCCTTTTTATTGGAGAATTTAATCCATTTATATTTAGAGAAATTATTGATATTAGTAATGATCAATTGACATCAAATGCCATCGTGCTGTTTTCTGGGAGTTTCATAGTTCCTTATTTCTTCCTCTCTTGCTGCCTTCCTGTGTAAATTGATGATTTCCTATAGTGGACTTCTTTGATTCCCTTTTCCTCATTTTTTGTGCATCTACTGTAAGTTTCTGCTTTGTAGTTAGCAGGCTTATATAAAACATCTCACAGATATAAATTCTATTTTGTGCTAATAATACATTACATACAAAAGTCTACCCTTTTACTACTCTTTTTACAGTTTTGATGTCACAATTTATCTTTTTATTGTATATTCATTAACAAATTATTATAGCTATATTACAGTATTATAGTATTCTGATTTTGACTATATACTTCTCTTTACTGTGTGTTGTATATTTTCATATGTTTTCATGTTGCTAACTAGCATCCTTTAATTTCAGCTTGAAGAATCTTTTTGGCATTTCTAGTAAGGCATTTCTAGTGGTGATGAACTCCCTTAGCTTTTGTTTGTCTGGGAAAGTCTTTATTTCCCCTTCTTTTTTTTTTTTTTAAGATTTTATTTTTAAGTAATCTCTACACCCAACATGGAACTCGAACTTACAACCTCAAGGTCAAGAGTCATAAGCTCCACTGACTGAGCCAGCCAGGCAGCCCTTCCTTTCATTTCTGAAGGATAACTTTGCTGGATAGAGGGTTCTTGGTTGGCAGTTTGTTTTTTTCTCTTTCAGCACTTTGAATATATCATTCTATTCTCTTCTGGCTCATAAATTTTCTGCCGAGAAAAACATCTACAGCCTTCTAGGAGTTCCCTTGTAAGTAACACAATTCTTTCATCTTGATACTTTTAAGATTATTTCTGTGTGTGTGTGTGTGTGTGTGGTGTTGACAGTTTTATTATAATGTGTCTGGGAGAGGATTTCTTTAAGTTGATTTTGTTTGGTGACCTATGAGCTTTATGAACTTGGATATCCAAAATCTTTTCCCAGATTTGGGTAGTTCTCAGATATTATTTCTTTAAATAAGTTATCTTCTTTCTTCTCTCTCTCTTCTGGGACGCCAATAATTCAGATAGTTCCTTTTGGTGGTATCCCATCGGTCATATAAGATTTCTTTACTCTTTTTCATTCTTTTTGTTGTTGTTGCTGTTCTCCTCTGACTGGATAATGTCAAAGGTCCTGTTTTCCAATTCACATTTATTCTGGTGATCCATTCTTTTTGTTGATGCTCTCTCGCATTTTTATTTCATTCATTGTATTCTTTAGCTTCAGAATTTCTGTTTGGTTCTTTTTTATGATTCTATCTCTTTGGTAAGCTTTTGTTTCTGTATTGTTTTCCTGGTTTTGTTGAATAATCTTTCTTTGTTTTCTTGTAGCTCATTGAACTTACTTAAAACAAGTATTGTCAATTATTTATCAGGTAAATTACCTATCTCCATATCTCTGGGGTTGGTTCCTAGAAGATTATTGTGATTTTTTGGAGGTGACATGTTGCCTTGATTTCTCATTTTCCTTGAAATCTTGTATTGCTGTCTTTGTATTCGAAGTCACGGTCACCTCCTCCAGTCTTTATTAACTGACTTTGGGAGAAGAATACCTTCCATCAGCCCTGCTAGGGATTCTTACGCTCTCTCAGACTTTCCATGGATGTGCCTGCTCCACACTTCCTGCTCTCTCTTGGAACAGAATTCTTAAGCATCTATGCCTTCTCTAGACCCTGCGATATGCCCAGGCCACATGCTGACAGCCTCCTTGTTGCTTTCCCAATGACAGAGAAAAAAACTCAATTTTGTGGTCTCTCCCTGGCCTGCAAATTTGGGCTGATATTCTGTGTGTGCTCACTAGTTATCTGTCTAAGCTCATTCTTGTTGCCACTGGGAGTATGCAGAGAGAGAAAGCCATAAGGTGGGAGTGCTTCTGGATGAGGCATGCAGAATGTCAAGGATGCCCATTGTATAGATGGGGGAATCTGTGGGCAAGGCATTCACTCAATGTTCTCTTCTGATGCAGTTAGTAGGGCTTATGTTCCATTAATGCTCTTCAAGAGTACTGTCTGCTGCTCTCCCACCCAAACCTTAGTAGCCTGAATGGGGTAAGAGAGAGTCTCTTTGGCAGCAACCCACACAGCTGGGGAAGCCTAGCACTTGCTCACACACTCTTCCCCATGGGAGAAATCATGGGCTGAGAAGATTTCTCTTGGCACTGAGCTCCTTTGGGGAGGGATCATGTGAGTAAAGTCAAACAGTTCCTTATATACATCTAAACTTATATGTGGTATGTCCAGCAATGTGCTGGCACGTCTTTCCTGGAACCTGGACTTTTGTATAAAGGTTCTCTCATTTGTAGGTGACTGTCTAAAATATGGTTCTCCAGGGGCTTCCAGATCGTGGCCAAGAGGAACTGGAACTAGTTCACTGGCCACTTTAGTGTTCCCACCTAAGACTAATGTCTATCTGCCTATTATCCAATGTAAGGGTATGTGGGACTTCTCCTTGTATAATGCTGGATCCCACAGATCCCACAAAGACATATCTGTTCATGGATGGATGTCAAATTTATTGTTGTTGAAGAGAATATGATGAAGAACATCTCATTCAGCCATGTAGCTAATATTACTCCCTTACTGCCTCATTTTAAAGTAATTTTCAAATAATAGGATGTCTTAGTCTGCTTGAGATGTTATAACAAAATATCATAGACTAGGTAGCTTAAACAACAGACATTTATCTCTCTCACTTATGGAGGTTCAGAGGCCCAAGAGCAAGTGGGCTGGTCGATTCAGTGACTGGTAACAGACCTCTTCTTGGTTTGCAGTAGGCTACCTTCTTGCCTTCCTACATGCTAGAGGCAGGGAAAACTCTGGTCTCTTCCTCTTCTTATAAGGGCACTACTCTCATCATGGTGGTTCCACCCTCGTGAGCTTATCCAAACCTAGTTACATGCTGAAGGCCCCAGCTCCAAATTCTATCACTTTGCAGATTAGGGCTTCAACATATGCATTTTACAGCCACACAGACATTCAGTCCATACCACAAGGAAAAAACATCAGCCATCACCACATACTCATAATGCTTTCTGGAAGATATTGTTGGTTTTGTTGTTGTTTTTCCCCAGAGGACTTTGTTAGTCTATTTCATTCTAGAGTTCTTTGGCACATGACCCTGCAAACTAAGGTCATCTGAATATGGAAAAGGGATTAGCAGGGTTAGGATAAACAGAAAAGGGGTCAAAAACTAAAAAGGGTAGTTTCATTGGCAGGTAGATGGCTGTAACAGCAGATATACTCTTTCCTGCTCATGCTATTCTATATTTTTCCTCCTTTGTGAGTACTGATACCTTATATATAAGTTACACAATGCCACACTAATGCTGTTTAAAAACCACTCTAAAATTCAGTGGCTTAAGAGAACAATAATCTGTTCTCATGCATATATGCAGGTCAGCTGGGGATCAACTAATGTAGATTGAATCCAGCTAGGAGGCTCTGCTTCAAGGTATAGGTCTGGTTGGACTTAGTTTATTCAGTTAATTCTGGCTAACAGGGTAATAGGGACACTCTTCTGTGGAGATGGCAGATACACAAAGATGGCAAGTACAGAAATAATAATGCCCCTTCTCATCTAGGCTCAGAATGGGCACACTGCCACTATTCCGCACATGCAATTAGACAATGCAAGATACATGGCTGATGTCAAAATCAAGGCAAAGGAAAGAGTATTATGCTCCAGATGAGGTCATAGAAGAATATGGATGTAGAAAAGGATGAAAAAATAGAGACAAAATTTTAATCTACCACAGTCTATACTCTGGCCACAACTACTCATTTGCAAATCCTCCCCCATGTAAAAACAAAACAACAAAAAACAAAAACAAAACACCTTCTTCCCAGAACTGTAAAAATCTTATGCCACATATTAGTCTCAAAGTCCAGGATCTTCTAAGCAACATCAGCCCAGATGAGGTCCTTCTTTGATCTGGAAACCTGTGAGTTAAAATAACCAGTTATGGGCGCCTGGGTGGCTCAGTGGGTTAAAGCCTCAGCCTTCGGCTCAGGTCATGATCTCAGGGTCCTGGGATCAAGCCCTGCATCTGGCTCCCTGCTCAGCGGGGGGCCTGCTTCCTCCTCTCTCTCTCCCTGCCTCTCTGCCTACCTGTGATCTCTCTCTCTCTGTCAAATCAATCAATCAATCTTTAAAAAATAAATTTTTAAAAAAAGTAGACAGTTATTTCCCCCAAACACAACACATGCTGTTGGAACAGAGAAAGAATAATTGCAGTAAGTCTTCCCATTTGAAAAGGGGAAGAGTGAAGAATGAGATATGGTGGACATTGGTTTATAATAATTTTGAGATCCCACTGGGAAAATGTTGTGAGGCACCCTCTTCTAGAGATAGGTGTGATCTTTGATAAAATCCCAATTCTGCTTCCAGGGAGTGGTTCCCCAGACTATTACTCTCCTGGTTCTTTGCTCTATCCACTTGGCTATCCTTTCCCCAATTATCTTTTTTAGCCATTTCTAAAAAGAACTTTGTCCCAAATGCTATTTAGGGAAACTGAGCAGCTTTCTCAAACTCTTTCCTGCTTATAGACAGTTGGAAATCCAGAGGTCTTCTCACATTTCCAACAGACCCAGTCCCCCTAAGTCCTGGATTTCAGTACTTTTCCCAGTCTAATGTCTCAAAAATATTGTGAGTCTTCTGTATTTTTTTTTAGTATATTTCATGGGTCCAAAAAAGCAGTCACAATTTTCTCTAATGTGCACTTCTCTTTCTATTCTTAATCTTGGAAACACTAGGCTTCTGTGGAACTATGCCTGTGAACGTTCATAACGTGACTATTTTCCCCAGAATACATTTTTTTGGTAAAAAAAATTGCTCCTGAGGATCAAAAACTAAAGTATTCTATCAAAAGTAAAATATTAACCTTCTAAAATATGTGACCTGATTCTTTTGTATAATTCAAAATGTGTATGTTAAAAATTAAGTTCACCAGATTTATATAAAATTGTTATTAATGTTAGTGTTTTATATGTTATAAATAAACAGTTGAGAAAATCAGGCTCTTTTATCTAGAAAACCTTTCTTGAAATGGTCTTTTTTATAGCTGGAGGAGGTCTATTAGGCATCTCCTTAATTCCCTCAGATATCTTAACAAATGGTGTGAAAGCCAAAATCTGATTCTTTCTATGACTCAAAACTGTATACTAATATTGATTTAATTTTCTCTCCCATCCTATATCTTAATCTGAGAATCTTCGACTGGCTGGAGAAGCTGAAGATGAGGAATAGTTTAATTTTCAAAGCCAGTAATCTCTAGATTTATAACATTCTGCTTACAAACTGGTAAATTCTTTTCTGATCTCATCTCTTTCTTGTAGAAATAGATTACAGTTGACTTTTGAACAACAGGTTTTAACTGCATAGGTCCACTCATAATATGGATTTTTAAAAAATCAATACAGGATAATACTATAAATGTATTTTCTTTTTTTATGATTTCCTTAACAATATTTTCTTTTTTCTAGCTTACTTAATTATAAGAATACAGCATATAATATATATATATATAACATATAAAATATGTGTCAGTTGAGTGTTTATGTTATTGGTAAAGCTTCTGGCCAATAGTAGGTTATTAGTAGTTAAATTCTGGGGGAGTCAAAAGTTATACATGAATTTTTCAACTGTGGAGAGGGTCAGATAACTGCCCCCTGCATTGTTTGAGAGCCAAGTGTATATGCAGCTAAAAGAGACCTGCTCACACTTTTCATGCTTTGCTTAGAAACTATCTTGCCCAAGTCTACAAATTGGTGAAGTACAATTTTTACTTTCAAAGTTACAGCAGGTTAAAGTTTAACTAAATGTCTTGCTTCTTCACTATATGTCATTGTTTGTCCAGATATAAATCTCCAAATATATTTCAATTTCTTTATCATTTTCCCACCCTTCACCCACTGCTTAGTCCCAAATTCAATGGCATGTACTTTACGTTTTAGTTATAGCTGCACCCCATTACCAGTACCAAGTTTGTGTTAGTTATTGCTACAGTGAGCCTTCTAAACAAACAACCCCAATGCTCAAAGCTTAAAACAAAGTAATCATTTACTCTCAGAGATATGAAGTTGATGATCTAGGTTGGGCTTGGCTGGTGTCTCTTACATTAAGCTGCAAATCCAGATAAACCTGGTTCATTATTCAGGTCTACTCCACATATTATCATTCCAAGACCCTGGCTGAGAGAATAACAGTTACTATTATTGGAGAATCTTTTCTTATGATGGTGGGAGCAGTGCAAATAGAAGAATGAAACACTTGAGGCTCTTAAGGTCTACTCTTGGAACTGGCGCTTTGTTACTTCTCCCACATACCATTGACCAAATGTGTCCTAAAGGCTAAGCCTAAAGCCCAGTAGCAAAGAATTATATACCACCCTTGAGGAGACCATGCCAAAATACCCACGCAGGGAAGGACTGGTGTTCAATATACCACATTTTGAGTATCACAAATTGCTCTGACTGCCGCCCTACAGATAATTTCAAGAATTATAGGTGGTCCCAGCAGAAAGAGCATTTGTTTCTTTTTTCTTTTTTTTTAAAATATTTTATTTATTTATTCGACAGAGAGAAAGAGAGAGAGAGCACAAGCAGAGGAAGCAGCAGGCAGAAGGAGAGGGAGAAGCATACTCTCTGCAAAGCAGGGAGCCAGATGCAGAATTCAATCCCAGGACCCCGGGATTATGAGTTGAACCGAAGGCAGCCGCTCAACCAACTGAGCCACCCAGGCATCCTGAACATTTGCTTCTTTATTGCTAAATCCTTAATACTAGAATTATAATTAGCTGGTACACCATTATCCTATAGCTTCTAGTTTAACACTGGTGAGTAAGTATATGTTATTGTTAATGTAACCTGAGAAATGCCTTTCATTTGCTACTCATTTTTATGGTGGAAACTCTAATTTGGATGAACAGGATACTATGGACTCATGATGAAAGATCACTTTCTATCTTCTCATTGTCACAATATTGGAACTGACACTAGATCCCCCAAATGCTCATCTTATCTGCAGTCACTTCAACAGAAGCTCTAATATGTCCTACATCACCCCTCATAAATGCTCTCATATCTTGAGAGATAAAGAACTCTATATTCTTACTGCTTTTAAAACTTCCACCAGCCGTGATCTAAGAGCCCCATTTACGCCATTCATTGGATTGGCAATCTTGACAATCTTTGTCAAATGGCCTACGGAACCAACTTTCTCATCTTCCCCATTAGTATTTGATGATTTTTGCTCTGCCATCCTGCACCAACATCCAGCAACTCACAAAGAAATAATTGAAAGCATTCAAAATTCGGAGTATCATTTAACAATGTATTTTTGTGGACTTATTCAGGGTACAGTGATCTACACATCTACATTTTGGTCAACATGCTTATATTACCATAAGATGGTTGCAAAGGGGCTGTCAACTTGAAAATGTTGCAATTAATAAGCAAGGCTTTCCTAGTCCAACTCTGTGACTATGGGTTGTATTACTTAATCCAAATTATCTAATTATTTAGGTTTAGAAGATAATTCAAATGATAAAAAGAAAATAATTAGAATAAATTTAACAAAAGATGTGTAACATCTCTGTTATGAAAAGTACAAAAATTTGCAAAGAGAGAGTCAAAAAGATGGAAACAAATGGAGAAATATAAAAGATTTATAGACTGAAAGACTCAATATTTTTAAGATATCACTTCTCCCCAGACGGATTGATAATATTTTCTCTCTCTGCAATTTGGTATGTCTTTTTACTTTGAAAATAACATTTCTGATTTTCTCCAAACTCATGTGTTGGTAGTTTTTCAAATGAACCACCAACTATGTTCCAGTAACAGAGATAATATCAAATTCAGACATCTCTGAATTTTTTTCTCACTTCTGTCCCTACAGGAGGTAGTAATAGTAACATACCTCATGGGATTTCTGGGAATTAAGTTAAATGAAATAATGCAAGCTACGTAGCATAGTTTGTGGCACATAATGAGAAATCAATAAATCTGTATTTCTAACAGGGGAAAAAAGAGTAATAGATGTAAATGGGAGATGGACACAAACAATGCTTTGGTACCTCACATAAAATTGGCTGTGAAATTATTAAACAAGATCAGTTTCAGGGCCTCAGATATAGAAAATTTATCTATACAAATACAAAAAAAAAAAGACTACTTTGGAGAAAAGTGAACTGCTTACCTATAGCATAAAGTTAGGATTCAATCCAGCAAGAAGAACTACTGTGACTGATAAGGAATGAGGGATATATTTTAGAACTTACTGAACTGTGAGAACTGGTAATAACATCTATGAAAAAGTGTTGTTTCTGTGTCTGGTAGGACTGGCTGAAGAATGGGATGTAAGAAGGGCATACATGCAAGATAAAAAGTTGGGCATGAAGTGGGTTGAAAGCAAAGGCAAATTGGAATCTGAAAGAATAAAGAGGAACCAAGAAGACAAACTATAAACTGCCCACAGCTATCTCTAATTGCATTTAAACCAACAATGATCTATGCTTATCTATATTCTGGTCAGTACATCTATATTACCATAGCAGGGTTGCAAAGGGGCTACTTAACTTGAAAATTTTCCCATGCAGTAACCTGCATACAAATCTTGTACACTTGACTTCAAAGTTGTATGTGTTCCTGGCCTGAGTCTCAGAGAAGCTGAAGGAGAACATCCAGCAAAAGTCAAAGGAACTGCAGACCCAGCCATGGCTGGAAATCAACAAGGTAAATCTGTAGATCAGAGACAAAGTATGTAAATCGCAGCCATTTGGAATCCTGTGCTGACCTTCCAAGCATACTAGCTGATATTTCTCTTCCAGCTCTCAAATCTTGCATAAATTTTCTTGTACCAATCCCAACTTAAAACCATACAGGGAAGAGAATTCTGGGAAATATATTTCAACTTAGTTAAATTGTCACTTATAAAACCATCACAAACGAATAGAGAATTACAGACTTCTTTTCAATATTTTTCAATAAGACTATTTTTTACCCCCTGTGGTAAATTATCTTGTCTTGTTTTAATCATTGAATATTAAATCTTGTGACAGAGATTTAAGAATAAATGCTTTACATGAGCTTGAGGTATTAAGAACTATCATATATTGACAAATACAAAAAAGAAGTTAACTTTCATTGTATTATGTACCAGGTATATTTCTCAACACACTTCACATTATCATAATCCTCACAACTGCCTTGTAGATTTTCCTCAATTTACTATGATTTTCATTTAAAAACTAGGCTCAGAGGTGAAATAAGTTCCAAAGAATCCAGAATACAGGCTGAAACTTGAATCTGAACATGGGCCTTTGATATCAAGATCATGCATTTTTTACTGGATTACAGTAAGAAAGAAGGGGACACTGGTTAAAATGTTAAGAAAAGAAAAATCAAGAATTTTTTTACAAGCTTGAACAAGTTAGTGGCCAGTACGTGGAAGCAATGATAATTAGATGGCTTTAAAATAACTCATTTTAAAAAGCATTCCACCCAAAGAAGCAAAAGTTGAAAGGTAGGGTGGTCTTCATATATATGAAAGAGCCTTATTTGTAGGATTGCATGGTTGTCAAAAAGGTGATGACTCTGTGATTAGCAGAAGAGACCAATTCATTCATGCAAAGGATAGAAATTCTCTTAATGAAGGCAAAAGATACGTAATTTGCTACAAACAGACAGCTATACAAGCCAGGCAAAACACTGTCACACCTAGTCAGAGAGACAAGCCAACCCCCCTGACTGAAGTCCTCAAGAAACGGCCTTTCTACTTGCATACTACTTAATCTGAGTGAGGATTGTGTCACAAAAACCCTCATACAGACTTGATTTGTCATTCTCAAAGGTTTTGTAACCTCTGGTTATTTCTATGTGTTATTCAAACTCCGGCTATGTGCTGGACTCCTCGCCAGGTTCAAGAAGTTTATAAAAAGCTCAGCACATGTCTGAGTTAAATTTTTCCAGGTATAGCACGTTCCTAGTTTGCCCAGGTTTTCAGCTTGCCCATGATCCATTCTGCTAGAAGAGTTTCCACATCCAAAAATGAGTGGGTAGAAAAGAGGAAATGATCTTAAACTCTGAAACTAGAGGTCTAATTCAGATATAAAAAGACATTTTATGATAGTGAGACTTTTAAGAGACAGGAATGAGGATTATAGAATCTATGACATAAGTCTTTTTAAATAGAACAGGCCTTTTTCTCTCCAGTTTGCTTTAATGTCTCCAAATCCCTTCCAAAATTTTATTCATTTGCTTATTTAATAATTCATTTAAAAGAAAGTTATTGAATGCTTATCATGTATCAGGTACTGTGTGGATGTCAAAAGGAGACTTAACTAACTAGGTTTCAGGAAGAGAATATAAAAACCCCTCCAGGTATGCACCAAATAAAATTATCAGACTTCTGCACATGATAGTTGTTCAATAAGAACACATCTGTAATTTGATACTTCTGTTTCGTTTGTAAGTAACAGACATTTTTCTATAAGAAATTTTCATAAATTTACGTGTAATTTCTTTGTTGCCTGCAAATGTGGATTCCATGTGGATTAAGACTTGGCTACCACAATATAAAGTTTGTCAACAAATTATTCATAGAAAAAGTATTTTTAACATTATATGGACAATTTAGAAATTTTTCTCAGCAAATACTTCAAACACTTTGATTAAAAACCTGCTGTTACTAAGTTTTAAATTTTCTGTTCAAGCACAATGTAACAGGATTCTCACTACTCATTCTAGTAATATGGAAGTTTCCTGCTTTGAATTTTCCCTCATGAACACAGTTTATAACAATAACATCAAGAACCAAAAAAAAAAAAAAAAGCAATCGCTCAACTGCTTAAAGGCCAATGCTTTTAATTATTTTAACTAACTTTGTTTAGTATTTTCTTCCATATGCCTAAATATATATTGAAAAATTTTCTTGATTTTGCAGTTTTAGATATTATCTATTGACTTCTTACTTTAGAAGATGAAAATCTATCTCCTTTATATCACCTACAACTTATCTTTCCACGTGAACTTGGGTGTGCACACACATCTCTTCTTACATCAACTTCCCAATAGCCACATAATAATTTTTGGTTGCAGTAATCTTCAATTTTAACATTAAAGTTTGTAAATAGCATCATGGGTCAGCTGTATAATATCATAATGATCCCACGTACATTCTTTTATATCTACGTTCTCCCCTTGTCTTCTTTCTTACTTAATTTTCTTTCTCTGCATACTGCTCTTTTGTTAAAGATTCTAGTTTCTCACACCCTAGATCTGCCTCCTACTTCATTTACACCCTTTGTTTTTTTTTTTTTTTGTTTTTTTTTTTTTTTATTTTTTTTAAAGATTTTTTTTTTATTTATTAATTTGACACAGAGAGATTACAAGTAGGCAGAGAGGCAGGCAGAGAGAGAGGAGAGAGGAGGAAGCAGGCTCCCCGCTGAGCAGAGAGCCCGACGCGGGCCTCGATCCCAGGACCCTGGGATCATGACCTGAGCCGAAGGCAGCGGCTTTAACCCACTGAGCCACCCAGGCGCCCCATTTACACCCTTTGGTTGGTAAACAGATTCTTGTAACTTCCTAAGAGCAAATGGGAGGCAAATTTCTTGAGATTTTGTGCATCCATGTTGTCTTTATTATTACACTTATATTTGATTGAGAATTCAACTGAATATGAGAAGTCTATATATTCCCTTCTAAAATGATTTCCCTGGAGTGCCTGGGTGGCTCAGCTGGTTCAACATCCAACTCCAGCCCCGGTCTTGACCTCAGGGTCCCGGGATGGAGTCCCACATCAGACTATGCACTCAGCGGGGAGTCTACTTGAGATTTTCTCTCCCCCTCCCCCTTCCCCAGCTCATGCCTTTTCTCTCTCTTTCTCAAATAAATAAAAATTAAAAATAAAATAAAATTATTTCCTTCAGGGTTTTGAAGGTATTTCTACCTTTCCCCCCTAGTTTCCAGAGTTAGTTTTGAGAATTCTAATGCTACTATGATTCCCAATCCTTTTGTGAAATCTGTTTTTTCTTTTTTCTCATAAAGTTCTATTTTTATTTTTTATTTATTTATTTATTTATTTATTTATTTTTTGAGAGAGAGTGAGAGAGCACATGAGTGCGGGAGAGGCAGAGGGAGGGAAAGAGAGAGCAAGGGTAAGAGAGAGAGAGAGAAAAAGTATCCCAGGCAGACTCCATGCCCAGCATGGAGCCAGATGTAGGACTAGATCTCACCACCCTGAGATCATGACCTGAACCAAAGTCAAGAGTTTGAAGTTTCACCAACTGAGTCACCCAGGTGCCCCTCCCATAAAGTTTTAGAATCATCTTTTTGGGTGAGTTATGTGCTAAGATCTTCTTAACAGTTCCTTTCGGGCGCCTGGGTGGCTCAGCGGTTTAAAGCCTCTGCCTTCGGCTCAGGTCATGATCTCAGGGTCCTGGGATCGAGGCCCACATCGGGCTCTCTGCTCGGCAGGGAGCCTGCTTCCTCCTCTCTCTCTGCCTGCCTCTCTGCCTACTTGTGATCTCTCTCTCTCTGTGTCAAATAAATAAATAAAATCTTTAAAAAAAAAAAAAAAAAACAGTTCCTTTCAATCTGAAAATGGTCTCCTTAAATGCTGGAAAACGTTTAAAATAATGTATTTGATAATTTTCTATCCTTATTTTTTCCCCTGCTGTCTCCTTTTCAACCCCTATTTTTTTGAATGTTCATCTCTTACAGTGAACTCCTAATTTTATTCTATATCTTTTCCCATTTTGGGAGAGATTTGCTAATTTAATCCTTTATTTATTTTTTTTAAAGATTTTATTTATTTATTTGACAGAGAGAGATTACAAGTAGGCAGAGAGAGAGAGGGGGAAGCAGGCTCCCTAATTTAATCCTTTAGATGCTTTGTCCTTGTGGTTATTTCCAAGAGTACTCTTATGTTCTTCTCCCATTTAAAATAGCCTTCTCTTCTTATTTCAAGGTCACAGCACCTTCACTATTTATTTGAACACATCAGTTACAAAATTAAAAAAAAAAATTAGTCTCTCTGAACTGTATTATGATTCTTCAAACCTTTTTTGTCATTGGTTTATTTGTGCTATGAAACTTTTTTGGCCTTCATGTTTCTGGGGTGCTTGGCTTTCTGTTGATATTTCAGTTGAGGTGCTAAGAAGTTTGCTTTGATGCTCTTCTTCCACACCCCGGGCTTATTTACTGGTTCTCTGCAGTGTAAGGTGATCAGCCTGGACCATTACGCTCAATACCTCTAGAATATCTTCTAATAAAAGGAATGCTTTACTTTCCTGTCTGGGACATTTGGTTTGGCTACCCCTGTTCTCAGATTCAAGTAGGGAAGGAGTCTCATTCAGAATGTAGATTTTCACTTAATCTCACTGTTTTTAGCACAAGACTCTCCACCTTCTTTGGTACAAACTCATCAGGGATTAAACATTCAGTTTTCAACCGCTCCAGAGAATGTTATGTGACCTGGCTTCTAGGGATGGAAATGTAAAGTATACTATAACCCTTATAACAGAACCATGCATGGTAAGGTATTTTTAAACAGAATTGCAATTGACTCAGTCTCACAACTGGGGAAATAATGTCCTTGAACAGCTCAGCATGGGAAATTGCAAGTTCTTACAGAACAACATATAAGAAAGTTGCTAAATTGATATAAGATAATGTCAATAAATTTTGGAATTACATAATGCAATGAACAAAAATACCAAATTTTTTTACAAATTATCCTAAACCCTTCATAAAGCCTTCCAGTTCTATTTCAATGATCTCTGTGGTCCTACATCATCCTGCAATCCTACTCAGTTCCCATAATCTCACCGGTTTTAGAGCTTCATACTTCATTCTTTCCTGCTAAGTCCTTTGATGTCCCTCCCAGATATTGCTTTTCCTTAATCCCCAGGCAATTCCAGCTCTCCCTTTTTCTTATAACTTCCATCTTAATGAGGACATGTTTCTTCAGTCTCTGTCAGAATCATATTTATTAATATGCTTAAAAAAGAAAAAATCTAACAGTACCCCTAGAAACAGAGGACAGAAATCCCTCTCAATTTCAAGACAGGACAATATCTAACCCAGATTCACTGCAGCTTCCCTTTCTGGTGAGGCTAGGTATGTTTTATGATAATTTAAAATTCCCTTTCCTTGGAAGTCTTCAAGCAGAGAGGTGGCCAAACACTAACCAACCTCTCTTCCTGAAAGAGTTGGGTTGCTGATCCAATTAATGGTTCAGAGTGCATAAGGTAGGTAACTCCCAACCTACACCATGGCTTCTGGTATTCTTTCAGGCCATTTGAAGTGCCCACTTAAGAAAGACCGTGAGTTCAAATCCTGTGTAGAGAAAAACTTATAAATGTATTAAAAAGGATGGATTGGGAAAGAAAATAGGAAGTCTCTGTCTCTGTCTCTCTCTCTCTCTCTCACACACACACCATCCCTGCCTTTGGCAGTTACAAATCTGACTAAATGCTTAGTAGCTCCCAGTTGCTATGAGGATGTAAAGGAAGATAGCTGATCTCTAAGGTAACAAGGGACCAAGTCAAATAAAGACTGTAAGTTAAAGTCAACACTTTTACATTATAGTGAAATGGTATCCTGCACTGTCTCTGAAGTACAGGTGTCCCGTAATCTCTGTGACCAACAGCCTTAACCAAACAGGCTGTATTTGGAGGATCATAGTTCAAAACTTCTAGCCAAACTCAATTTGTTCTCCTGTTAAAGCTTTGCTTAGAATTATATGAGTAAATGTTTGAAATACAAGAGAAATTGAGAAAGAAAAGATAAGGAATCTTTGATAAAGAGACTCCTGTTTGTACCTGGGCTGGTGGGTGAAGCCCAGGCGTTGGGGGTCATGAGTTTCCCTGATATGTCTTTTTTATTTTATTTTATTTTATTTTATTTTATTTTATTTTATTTTATTTTAGAGAGAGACCATGCATGTGGGAGGGGAAGTTGGGGGGATGGAAAGAGGGAGAGAGAATGAGAGAATGGAAGAGAGAGCACGTGTGAGGGAGGGGAAGAAGGAGGGGGAGAGAAAGGGAGAGAGACAATGAGAGAATGAAAGAGAGACAGAATATCCCAGGCTCCACACCCAGCATGGAGCCTAACATGGGGCTTGATCTCACAACCCTGCGATCATGACCTGAGCTGAAATCAAGAGTTGGATGCTTAACTGAGTCACACAGGCAACCCCCACTCCTGCCATGATGTGTCTTTAAATAGAACTAAGGCCCTGATGCTGAATATTTCAGATGTCAGGGTCTCTGGTCGTTTCTTTTCAGCAATGTGTTTCTGACTATGCAGGGTACAAATACAAATAATATATTATTCTGCACATGTATGTATTTCCTTCTTTCTCTCTTGCCTCCTCATTCATTCTTTCCTTCTTTTTAACTCAGTGCCACCTCTCCCATGGAAGAAACACAAGTGCCTAGTGAGAAAAGTACAGTATTTAAAATCGAAATACTTATGAGTCCTCACCTTTTATCACTTGATAGCTATGAAAATCAGAAGAATCACTGAACTTCTGTGAGCCTAATTCCCACTCTGGAAAATGGGAATAATCACCATGCCATTTTAAGATCAGGGTTGAGGATCAAATAGGACATTCATGAAAGCATCGTGCACTGTAAACTGTTATATTCTTCAGAGTTTGCAGGGAAAAGGATTTATAGGCATATGAAAGGTACCAACCTGACCTCACTAAGGAACAGAGATGTCTACGTTTAAGTTCATTTTTTAAAAAACAAACTTTAGGTTGGATTCTCTTCTAATTTTGATAGGATGTGGAAAATGTCAGGCCCTGTGATATTTAATACTAACCAAATTTGGTAATGTTATGATAGCAAATAATAGGAAGATGCATTTTAATTACCACTTCTTCCCTTTAATTCTCATCAAAGAGGATATTAATTATAACATCCAATGTTTCTTGAATGCTTACTATATTCTAGGCAGTGTTTTAAGTGACTATGTGTATCATCTCATTAAACCATTATAATAGCCTTAAGAGGTACTGTTTCCACTTTACTGAAGAAGAAACTGAAGCACAAAAAAGCAATTACTCACCTCATCGAGAAGCAACAGTGTTGGGGTTGAAACACAGACATCGGCCCCCAGAGTCTGGATTCATAACAAGTAGACTATGCGACCTCCCCATCTGACTGGGCACTACATACTGAGCTCATAGCTAGTCAGTGAAAGTTGGAATGAAAAATGCAAGACATGATTTAGTCTATCCTCCCCTCAGGTGGAGAAACGGAGGCCTTCTCGTTCAACATTGCTGAAAGATTGTCACACGGCCTCTGTCAAGCTGACATGTTCAAAACTCAGCTGGTCAGCGTGAGCCAGCTCTCAGTGGCATAAAAACAAGGTGAAGGAGGTTTCCTGGCAACTAGAACAGCAACCTTGGCCTAACAGTCCTGGTCCTCAATTTTTCTTTCCCTCAGTTCCCTCATATAGGTCATTCCTTCCTTTCCCAAATATATTCCTCTTGCCTTCCACGACATAAATAAAAGGAATTAAAGCTTGTTTTCTGAGGCCAGAAAGAAGTTACCTTTAGAATATGATATTCTCTTGTTTGTTAGAATTCCACCCCCTCCCCCGCCATTTCTTTAATAGATGTAGGTCGCGTGTTTTTAAAAAGTAAGTGAAAATCCCATTTCTTTCTGTTTGATTATCATTTTGGAAAACGTGAGCATACCCTTTGAGAAAAGCTGTTCTGTGAGACTCGGGTCAAGGGTCCGGATTCCAAGTTCTACCTTCCGCTGGAGGGCTGGGACCCCACTTCCCCGGGCTACCCTGGGGCAGCCGCAGGTGAATGACAATGGAGTCAAGCATCAAGGACAAAAGAGGCACCTTCTTCCTGATACGGTTTTCCTCACAGGTAAAATGAGAAATCAAATCCTCTCCTCTCCCTGCAGCACTGTCCTCTGAACATGACATTAACTTCCACAAACGAGCCTGGTGGTAAGGGGGTGATTAGCTAGATAGGCCTGAACAGCTGGGCTCCAGGAGATGGAAGCGAGGTGGAGGAGGGGCATTATCAGGCTCCGGGTCTTGTAGTTCTATCAACAGCGGCGGCGGCAGCAGATGAAAAGCTTCTAGAGGTGGGGGCAGGGGAGAGCCCAGATTGTAAACATCTCTTGCCTGTTGCCTAGAAGCAGTGGCAGCAAACAATCCAAAGACTGCTCCTAGGTTTTCAAAATTTCCTTTATACGCAGGGCTCTGTTTCTTTTTAAAATATGCGGCCATTTTATAAGGTCATCAGCACGCGTGCAATGTGTGCGTATATCCTAATAATTTCCCAGTCACCAATGCGTAATATGTTACCTAAAGTGCTCAATTATTGGTTAACAAAACCTTGTTAACGTTTGTACAGTAATCCTGGGGCTTTTATAAGCCTTTTAACGATGACTCTATATTTAGGCACTCATATTTGTGAGAATCAACAGAAATAAAAAGATACGTGGTTTTGTTCATAGGGAAATTTGATAATTCCTGAATGATAGTTTTCTGAAACAAGCCGTGATGAAGGACGGGAGTCATGTATTAGAAACTGGTTTAAGATGTGGTAACAGTAATGTTATAGGCTGTCTCTGCAGAAAGGAACTATGAAATACCACACACACATACAGCAAGCAAAGGGCAGGGTGGTAATAGTGGAAGATTTTAATTACCTATGCACAGGACAGGATTACATCGAGGGGAGGAAGTAGGGCTGGATCTGGCGCAAAGCTGCTTTCTCATTTAAGGTGTGCGTCAATCTGAAAAGGGAGAAAAGAGGGCCACGTTGAGGATTAAATAATGCTTAGGACTCAAAGAAAAGAGAGAATATGGAAAGCAGTGATTAAACCTCATTAAGCATAAGATTTAGTCCCAAAAAGGTGGTAGAGGTGTTTAGAGACAACACGGAAATTTAGGAAGACAGAAAATAAAATACAGCATATAATCATTAATTCAGAAAGAAACAGACCACTGAATTAAGGTCAGGGTAAATTGCAAGGAAGTGGTTTTTTAAAAACACAGCGTCACCAGAATGCTAGTCCCACTAAAAAGTGGTAAATTTGTTTAGCATTTTACAAGATCAAAGTGGAAAAGTAATGTCTCTAGAATGATGCAGCAAAGAAAAGGCTCCCCCTCCCTTTTTCAAGATCCAAAATTTTTAAAGGAATAGAAAATCAAATCCTCTATACTTTGGAAGGAAACTCTAAAAGGACCCAGGGGAGAAAAGGAGGCAAAGAAATTACCAAATCAGAGGACAAACCTCTTTTATGACATTAAAAGCACACAACCCAGCAAGGCATCCATAGGGCCATTAAGGGGATGAGTGGGAAGTCAGTGACAGATGAGGCTGCCGTTGCTGAGAGCCTGAATGAATTCTCTGCCTGCGTATTTACGAAAGAAGCTGAAGGTCACGTCCCGGAAACCGGGATACATTTTCTTGAGGGGAAAAGTGAAATGTTAAAAGGATTTTATGATCACACAAAAGCAGATAGTTGGGCAATTATAACTATTAAAAGTTGACAGGGCACAAGACCCAGATTAAGTATGTCACAGAAATGTGAAAGAAGTGCAAAGGAAACAGGAAATGCCTTCAGCAGCGTTTCTTGAGAGGGTGCTCTGGAGGAGAGTGAAGAATCGGTCAGGCTGAGGACTCTTCTAGGACTAGGTGTTTAAAAGAAATCCTTGGCATCTTTAGAAACCTGGCCACTGACAACTGAGTCACAGTTGCAAAGTGGATAGTGTCGACCCTCTTTTTGCAATGTACAGAAACACGTCATCTAGTGAAGAGTTAATATTAGCTTGATAAATCGCAAATAATAGGCATTTTCACAGAAATAGGGCATTTATGCACTATCCCACACAGGCAAAAAAGGATGTAGGCACTGCTTCTAAATTTCTGAAGTTCCTTACGATAGCGAGTTTCATCTGTAATCTAGCTATATTAAATGAGGTGTATAATAGTAAATGAGAGTAAATCCAAACTACCCTTAGACCCAAGGGAATATGTGTTTTGTGATATGGAAAGGAAGGGTTGTGGGAACTACTGCCATTAGTACTTTCCTCATCACCATTGTCATCAAGCTCACTATTGAATGCGTACTTGCCTATAAGACACTTCAGCAAGGGAGCAGGCTGGTGGGAGTGTCTTTCTTACCCTTTTACAGGGTCTGGATTTCACACTGATTTATCTCATCCCTTTCCATCATTATGTTACCAACTATCATGTCGCCATATTACTTTTAAAAACCAAAATAAAAAAAGTTCCACTTCTGGGGCTGTGCTTAGAGTAGACAACTGTTCCATCCACCAGCCTCCGGCTGTGTTTTGATGAACCAATAAAAATAGTTACAACGCTGTAGAGTTAAAATCTGAAGGAAAAAATGGCATTACATAAAGTTCATTAATCACTTACAAATGGTATTTTCTTTTCCTTCCATCCTCCCTTTCTTCCTTCTTTCCTTCCTTCCTTGCTATGTCTCTTCTTACCTGCAAATATTTATTACATTTCCTTTCCATGCTGTAAGATTTAACAATAAGGCATGCAAACATGTACTATTGCCCTTGAATAATTCCCAGTGTTGTGGCGATATCAACAGTGTGATGGCAATGAAAACAGCACAAAGCCCAGGGCACCGAGAGTCATTTAAGGAAGTATATAAGACAGCACCAGCCTAGTCAAGGAGAGGGTGGGGTGGAGAAGGAAGCTATAGGTATTAACCAAGTGAAGGAGGCTTGAGAAAGGATATTGTAAACATAAAGAGTGTATTTATAAGGGCTTGGAGGGGAAATAACACAGTAAACTACAAAATGACATGACCACATTATTCCCTCATTTGTATTTTTATATTTCTTTTCTACCAAACCCTACCACACTAACTACTTTTACTATTGAACTGAAGTTCTTATATCTTCTTAGAAAGAAAAGAATAAAAGCAGGAAACAGAACAAAGTGAGAGCTGGGTGATTTAGAAAAAAGATACAAAAAAAATACTCATAAATTTCAGAAATATATACACTTTTGTTTAACCTTTTAATTAATGACCTGGAAGGGCATAATATAAAAGTGAAATTTCTGGGGCTTACTGGAAGAAAGAAGGAAGGAAGGAAAGAAGGAAGAAAGGAAGGAAGGAAGAGGAGAGAAAGGGAAGGAAAGAAAGAAAGAAAAAGAAAAGAAGGAAGGAAGGAAGGAAAGAAGGAAGGAAGGAAAGAAGAAAGATGGTGAAGAGAGGTAGCAATGTTGACATAATTGAAAGCATCAGGCTCTATGGACCTAAAGGAGAAGGAATAATTCACATAAGAAAGAGGATAATTGCATTGCTGGGACTAGCTATCAACACCGAATAAAAGAGCGCACATTGATTTTGTATCCTGCCATGTTGCTGAATTGCTGTATGAGTTCTAGTAATTTGTGGGTGGAGTCTTCTGGGTTTTCCATGTAAACTATCATGTGATCTGCGAAGAGACAGAGTTTGACCTCTTTTCTGACAATTTGAATGCCTTTTATTTCTTTTTGTAGTCTGATTGCTGTTGCTAGGACTTTCAGTACTACGTTGAACAATAGTGGCAAGGGTGGGCATCCTTGTCGTGTTCGTGATCTCAATGGGAAGGCTCTCAGCTTTTCCCCATTGAGAATGATATTCACTGTGGGTTTTTCATAGATGGATTTTATGAAGTTGAGGAATGTTCCCTCTATCCCTATACTTTGAAGAGTTTTAATCTGGAAAAGATGCTGTATTTTGTCAAATGCTTTTTCAGCATCAATTGAGAGGACCATGTGGTTCTTCTCTCTTTTCTTATTTATTTGTTCTATCACATTGGTTGATTTGTGAACGTTGAACCACCCTTGCATTCCAGGGATAAATCCCACCTGGTCATGGTGGATAATCTTTTTAATGTACTAGTGGATCCTATTAGCTAGGATCTTGTTGAGAATCTTGGCATCCATATTCATCAGGGATATTGGCCTGAAATTCTCCTTTTTGATGGGGTCTTTGCCTGGTTTGGGAATCAAGGTAATGCTGGCTTCATAGAAAGAGTCTGGAAGTTTTCCTTCTGTTTCTATTTTTTGAAACAGCTTCAGAAGAATAAATAATATTTCTTCTTTGAATGTTTGGTAGAATTTCCCGGGTAATCTGTCAGGTCCTGGGCTCTTGTTTTTTGGGAGTTTTTTGATCACTGTTTCAAACTCGTTACTAGATATTGGTCTATTCAGGTTGTCAATTTCTTCCTGTTTCAGTCTTGGAAATTTATAGGTTTCTAGGAATGTATCCATTTCTTCTAGGTTGCTTAATTTATTGGCATATAACTGTTGATAATAATTTCTGATGATTGTTTCTATTTCCTTGGTGTTAGTCATGATCTTTCCCCTTTCATTCATTATTTTATTAATTTGGGTCCTTTCTCTTTTCTTTTGGATTAGTTTGGCCAGTGGTTTATCAGTCTTATTAATTCTTTCAAAGAGCCAGCTTCTAGTTTTGTTGCTGTGTTCTACTGTATCTCTAGTTTCTAACTCATTGATATCTGCTACAATCTTAGTTATTTCCCTTCTTGTGCATGGGGTTGGCTTAATTTGTTGCTTTCTTATACACTAACAATGAAACTATAGACAGGGAAATTAGAGACTTGATTCCTCCATTTACTATAGCACCAAAAACCATAAGATACCTTGGAATAAACCTAATCAAAGAGGTAAAGGAT
The DNA here is from genome assembly GCA_002007465.1 of Ailurus styani. Classification (NCBI taxonomy): domain Eukaryota; kingdom Metazoa; phylum Chordata; class Mammalia; order Carnivora; family Ailuridae; genus Ailurus; species Ailurus styani. The sequence goes on along the minus strand of LNAC01000032.1, from coordinate 5,497,874 downwards.
CTATACTTGAGAAACTACAGAACACTCATGGAAGAAATTGAATAAGACACAAAAAAGATGGAAAAACATTCCATGGTCATGGATTGGAAGAATAAACATTGTTAAAATGTCTATGCTGCCCAGAGCAATCTATTCTTTCAATGGCATCCCAATCAAAATACCATAGGCATTTTTCAATGTGCTGGAACAAACAATCCTAAAATTTGTATGGAACTAGAAAAGACCCCAAATCGCTAAGGAAATGTTGAAAAAGAAAAACAAAGCTGGGGGCACCATGTTGCCTAATTTCAAGTTTTATTACAAAGCTGTGATCACCAAGACTGCATGGTACTGGCACAAAAATAGACACATAGGTCAATGGAACGGAGTAGAGAGCCCACATATGCACCCTCAACCCTATGGTCAAATAATCTTCAACAAAGCAGAAAAAATAGTCAGTGGAGAAAAAAACAGTCTCTTCAATCAATGGTGCTGGGAAAATTGGACAGCTATGTATAGAAGAATGAAACTTGACCATTCTCTTACACCATACACAAAGATATACTCAAAATGGATGAAAAACCTCAATGTGAGGCAGGAATCCATCAAAATCCTAGAGGAGAACATAGGCAATAACCTCTTTGACATCGGCCACAGTGACTTCTTTCAAAACATGTCTCCAAAGGCAAAGGAAACAAAAGCAAAAATGAACTTTTGGGATTTCATCAAGATAAAAAGCTTCTGCACAGCCAAGGAAACAGTCAACAAAACAAAGAGGCACAGGATGGGAGAAGATATTCGCAAATGACACACAAAGGGCTGACATCCACTATCTGTAAGAACTCCTCTAACTCAACACCCAAAAAACAGATAATCATGTCAAAAATGGGCAGAAGACATGAACAGACACTTCTCCAGTGAAGACATACAAATGGCTAGCAGATACATGAAAAAATGTTCATCATCACTAGCCATCAGAGAAATTCAAATCAAAACCACATTGAGATACCACCTTATACCAGTTAGAATAGCAAAGATTAACAAGACAGGAAATGACAGATGTTGGAGAGGATGTGGAGAAAGGGGAACCCTCTTACACTGTTGGTGGGAATGCAAGCTGGTGTAGCCACTTTGGAAAACAGTGTGGAGATTCCTCAAAAAATTAAAAATAGAGCTACCTTATGACCCAGCAATGGCACTACTGGATATTTACCCCAAAGATACAGATGTAGTGAAAAGGAGGGCCATATGTATCCCAATGTTCATAGCAGCAATGTCCACAATAGCCAAACCATGGAAAGAGCCAAGATGCCCTTCAACAGATGAATGGATAAAGAAGATGTGGTCCATATATACAATGGAATATTACTCGGCCATCAGAAAGGATGACTACCCAACTTTTGCATCAATATGGATGGCACTGGGGGAGATTATGCTGAGTGAAATAAGTCAAGCAGAGAAGGTTAATTATAATATGGCTTCACTTACTTGTGGAACATAAGGAATAAAATGGAGGACATTAGGAGAAGGAAGGGAAAAAAGAAGAGGGGGAAATCAGAGGGGGAGATGAGCCATTAGAAACTGTGAACTCCAAGAAACAAATTGAAGGTTTTAGAGGGGAGGGGATGGGGGGATGGGTGAGCCTGGTGGTGGGTATTAAGAAGAGCACATATTGCATGGAGCACTGGGTGTTATACATAAACAATGAATCTTGGAACACTAAAAAAAAAAAAAAAAAAAAAAAAAAAAATATGGGACCAGAGTCACCATGGGGGCCAATGTAGGAAGGTCAACATGAAATTAATGCTTCCTAATTCTTACCAAACCATCCCATTAGATTCAGGTGTAGAATTTAGCAATTCATCACTCATGTACAACACTTAGTGCTCATCACAAGTGCTCTCCTTAATCCCCATCACCCATTTAACCGATCCCCCACCCACTTCCACTCCAGAAATCCTCAGTTTGCTCTCTATAGTTAAAGTCTTGTTTCTTGGTTTGCCTGTGTTTTTTTTCCCCCATGTTCATTTTTTTTAAATTCCATATATGAGTGAAATCATATGCCAAACCATCCCATTAGAAACTAGTGAAATCATTCTTGCAGAAATACTCAACATCACCCCCTTCTAGTTCTAAAGTTCTGTGAGACCTGAATACACACCCTTTGCTCCTCATCCAGTGCCTATAGCAGAGCCCTGCCAGGAACCTGGTTTTGCACTGACCAGCTGTAACTTTTTCCTCCTTCTTCCCTCCCTTCCTTCCTTCTTTCCTTCTTTTTAAGTTTTTATTTATTTATTTTGAGAGAGAGAGAGAGAGAGACAGAAAGAGAGTGAGCAGAGGGAGGGGCAGAGGGAGAGGGAGAGAATCTCAAGCAGATTCCATGTTCAGCATGGAACCTAGTGTGGGGTCCTATCCCATGACCCTGAGACCACAACCTGGGCCAAAATCAAGAGTCAGAAGCTCAAGAAACTGAGCCACCCAGATGCCCCAGCTTTAACTTTCTTACCATCTTCACCTTAATGAATGGTGGAGTCACTGTGCTTATTTACATTCCTCAATTTTTGTGAACATGAGCAAGCAGGATTCTCAGAAAATGGGAATTGTTTTCAGTACTCCCAAGTCTCCTTTTTTCTTTCTGCTTCCACATGTTTGTTTAATCTGGTTTCCTTCTAACAATGCATCAAGCCCAGAATTTTGGAGAAACACCTCTAATCATTTCTCTATAGCACATGATATGCCAACTCTACCTGGGTTATTTCCTATTAAGCAAATCATCACTAATTGTAGAAGCCAAATCTTTATCCCTAAGTAAGAGGAATTTAAAAGAAAACTGAGCAAGGTAAAACAAATTTGTCTGGAAGGAGGTGCAGGCTGGGAAGGGCCTGCTATGGGACTTATCAGAGGCCCCGTAAATATGACATTAAAATATTGAACATCTAGCACCACACTGCTATCATGCTAGAGTCCTACACAAATTGGCCAATATTTATATTTTAGTTGCTATATCATAGAGTATCAATGTTTATAAATCAAAATACGTAAAAGTAACTTATTTTATCTACCTGACTCTTAAAGTAGGCTCCCTACTGAAAAGAAAAAAAATGTTTGCATGCCGCCTATGTTATTTCTCTGCTGGTTTGATTTCAAACCAGAAGTGGGTTATGGCAAATAATACCAAATTTTTAGAAATCATATATGCTAATGATTAATTGATGATTTGCAAATAAAAATAGGGTCTACGAGTCACTTTAATTCTCACACAGGTAATCAAGGAACAAAAATATCAATTGATCAATACACATACATGATTAAGAACACTGAGCTGATTTCAGCGAATTAGAGCTCGGGTCAAAGATTATCTTCGACTTGCTTTCAGACCTTTGGCAAATCAATTAAATTCATCTTTCATCTTTAATCACATGCCACATCTTTAAAATTGAAGACTTTTATTTTTAAATCTCCCTATCCACCCAAACAATTGCAGAAATTTAATAGATGAAACTTAAAAATAACTGCAATAAGTACCACATGACGAGCATTACTTTAAAGTTAATGCTATACGTGGCAGAGCCCTATAAATACTTGTGAAAGAAAGGCACATTTCTGGAAACAATACTCGGATAAATGAAGAGGTTGTCTCTCCTGGAAAGAATGGAAGACTAAAGCCAAAATACAAGAGTGAAAGTGTTTGAGATATTGACACATATCTGGGCATGGTTTCTGAAAGAGAAATTTCCATTATGAGGGAAAACATTTCCCTATTGTCAACATCTCTTTCCCATTTCTCCCTTGTTTGCTGCCCTGGCTGCATCACTGCTGAGGCTAAGGCAAAAGCCAGAATGATGCTTTAGTAGGTATAACTTTCTTCGAAAGAAATGTTTTCCATCAAGTGGCACACACTTCGGTCATTCCAAAATCTCTTCCAAATTTAATGCACCCTTTCTTTCCAGACAGACACATTTTAGTCTGATTTTCTCAAGCAACAATAATTTATTTTCAGATATCGAATACTATGTGTAAATTGTAAAAAAAAAGTAATTTGGTAAAAGACAAAAAGTATTTAAATAAAAGATGCTTTATAAGTATTTCAAAAATAATTTTATAAATTCTCCATACTTTTTAGCATGTTTATACATAGTCCATCTCTAACCTACAGCTCCAAATGCCAATTATGTTTATGAACATTACTATGCAATTTACAGATATTTGTGGATTCAAAAAATATTAGAGAAATAATTTATAACCATATTCCTAAAAATAGCTAGGAATAGTCTGAGAAATATTTTTTAGAAAATCCAGAGTTGAGATTAAGTCTCTTCATGTGGACAAAAATTGATTTTTAATAGCCCTTTCCCATAAAGACTATTTAGGTTGGATGCTATACTATTTTAAACATCATTTTAATTTGCATGTGGTATTTTCATAAAAGTACCTTTGGAATTAACCAAGCATATGTTGCTACTTTAATATACTTAAAAGTGTATAGAATATATGCTCAATCAACTGTGTTTAGGTATTATACAATACCTATGATTACTCTGTAAGGTTCCATGGTACTGACTTTGTAAACCTCAAATTTAAAAAGTTATATCAAACTCTCCAAACTATATAACTCTATCATATTAGTTCATGTCTAAAGTCCTTAAAAATATACCACCACATGGGAAATTTTCACATTTGTTCAGTTTTAGAAAGACCCCAGTGTGAGGAAAACTCAAGGAAGAGGTTAACATAAGTTGTAGGAACGATGGTACCTTTCCTTGCTCTTGATCTAGGCCTCTATCTGACTAACAGATCGGAGTTCTCTTAGACTGACCCTGGAGGAAGGGCAGCCGAATTAGCAACTGATCTTGAAAACAAGGTGGAGGATGCCATTAGATAATATTTATTAATATGAGAAGTCATTTAAATGCATTGTTAAAATGGAAGAGGCAAATTATAAAATAGTATGTACAGCAATTCATTTTTGTGAGCAAGGAATAAAAAATAGTTAAGAACATATGAGCATGGATTAGTAAAGATTATCTCTAAGATCGAGTTATTAAAGATTTTTGTTTTATATGTAATTTTTAATATTACTACAATAAACATTATTCTGTCAGAAATGGTATTTTTAACTTTAAAAATAAAATTTTTGTTCTCTGAGAGACTCTTGTTACATGTGGATTTGATAGTTAGATGTAAATTTTCCTTTATGTTTCATGCATATTTATATGTAATGTATAGATTACATAAATAAATATATCTAGTAACTAATGACAGATTTACACGTATATAAAATTAGCCATATCTTTTAACCTAACTATTCGATTGCAACCAATTTTGCTGAGACCCTTAAGTTAATTTTGTAACATGCTAACAATAGGCATACACTTTTGACCTTTTAAACAATAAGCTCATATAAAACTAATTGTTACTCGTTTGTTTCTCCAATTATATGCAGAGATTCTTAGAATCATAAAATTATTTGGGGCTGAAGGAGATCATTCAGCTTAACCCATTAATTTTACAGATAAGGATGCTGAAGTTCAAAGAGACTAAGAAATGACCCAAGGTCACTTATTTAGTTCACTGCAGCCACGTTTTCTGATGTTGAGTCCATTTAAGGTCATAGTATATACAAAAGAGACAGAGAGAATTTACTTTTTTTCCTCTAAAATTGTTTGCTTTCCTTTATTTGAAATTCTGAAGTTGTCTTTATTTAGTTTTAAAGTACTTAGTTTATCCCTTTAAAATGTGTCTTTTAATCTTAATAAATTGCTTCAAAGGAAACCACATTGAAGGCAGTCATGGTTGTAAAAATGTATATTAAATATAAAACTACGGCTTTAAAAAAGTTTTGATTTTATGTTCTGATTCCATTTTGCTGATTTGTTGAATTTTCAAGAGCAGTTTTAAAGATTTCAGTTTAAAGGTCAAGTGGTGTAAATGCATGTGTCTGACAGTCTTACATATGAATGGTTCAAAAATAACTTCGTGTTACACATAGTCACACACACAAACACACACACATACATATAGTTACAACCATACATTTAGCTCATTTTATAATAAGTGATATTGAGTATGACAATCTATTTTAGCTGTCTTATATGAGGAATATCTTAAAACATTGATCACATTTAGGAAGCAATATGGTATAAGGGAAAGGCTCTAGAGTTTTAGACGCATGGAATTCCAATCCACCCATCAATATTCAGACCTTGAGGTAAATTGTCCAACCTCTCTGTGCCTGTTTTCTTATCTGAAAGTGGGATTTAGATCTACCTAGAAGTATTTTTGAATGATAAGAAATCTTACATAAAGCACCTAGATTATTGAAGGACACATAGAAAACATTCAATACATTCATTGCACCTTATTTTTTAATTTAAAGTTTATATAAAGAATGCATGAACAATATTCTTTTTGAATTCCAATTAATCTATAATTTCCTTCCATTCATATTCATCTGATTGTTCACCATTTTGATGACAGGTTACAGTCTCATTTTATCCTATAGCTCAGCAGACTAAGAAAGAGGAGATTCCAGGGAAGACCTGCTCTCCTCTGAGGAGAATAGGAAGCTTCCAAAAAAAGGTATGCCATATATTTTATATTTAAGAAGTTCAATCATCGGGCGCCTGGATGGCTCAGTGGGTTAAAGCCTCTGCTTTCGGCTCAGGTCATGATCTCAGGGTCCTGGGATCAAGGCCCGCATCGGGCTCCCTGCTCAGCGGAGCCTGCTTCCCCCTCTCTCTCTCTCTGCCTGCCTCTCTGCCTCCTTGTGATCTCTCTCCCTCTGTGAAATAAATAAATAAAATCTTAAAAAAAAAAAAAAAGAAGTTCAATCATCTTCTTTCATGTGCAGAGATAGCCAGATTGTGAATGATTAAAAAAAAATCAAATTTATAAGTTTTCTTAAAAATTTGTTAGTCATCAGACTTTACATGAATGCAAACAATACATATTGCTGAAGATATAGGTGCGAACTGTTTTTATCTCTGAAGAAGTGTGAACAGCAAACTAAGGAAGACACAGCAGCTATCTCCGATTATTTAAATGGTTGTTAAGGGACATCTGGATGGCTCAGTTGGTTAAGTGTCTGCCTATGGCTCAGGTCATGATCCTTGAGTCCCAGGATTGAGCCCCATGTAGGATTCCCTACTCAGTGGGGAGTCCGCTTCTCCCTCAATATCAGCTTCTTCCCCCGCTCATGCTCTCTCTCTCTCTCTCTCTCGCTCTCTCAAATAAATAAATAAATAAATACTCTTAAAAAAAAATTAATGGCTGGCATGTTGTATCAGCCAGGTTGCCAGCAACAGAAATGGACTTTGAATGGTTTAAGCAGAAAGCAAATTTTGGAGACTGTATCAGGTAGCTGACAATCACTGGTAAGGCTACTCAGCCAGACTTGGACACTGAACATGAACAAGGAAGCCTTAACAGCAGCCAGGATCCCATCCCAGATTCTCCCACAAAACTAGTCCAATGAGCACCTGCTACTGGACACGGGACCCCATAGCTTGTACTTGTTGCTATCATCCCAGGTCTGACCCCTGAACACCACGGCTGCTCTCCAGCTCAGCCACCCTTAGAAACAGAACCCTGCAACTGCAGCCAGGCCACTGCTTCCTCTCCAGTGCATGGCCTGTGGTCCCCCCTTTCCTAGTCACTAGCGCCAGATTTAAAGTTGAGCTAAGGGAGACAGGGAATAAATATTTCCGCCTTTGCCTCTCCCTTAGCCGTACCACCCACCCACCCCCACCCCTGAGTCACAAATCAGTGAGTTCTCTAAACATAGGAGGGGTTCAAATGTTGGGCAGGCAAAGAAATATACAAAATAATCCACTACATAAGTGGAAGAGGGAGGGGAATTTTTCTGAGTTTCTACAACAGAAAGGAGGACTAGGAAGTTACATGTGGGGTGGGGGGGAAGGGAAGAGCTGGGGTTAACAGAATTAAACATGATAAGAAATAATACAAAATAAAATTATTAAAGAATGAAATAATAGCTCTAGAAAGGTGGGAACTCCATGCTACTAATAGAGTTCAAGTCAGAGCTATGTGGTCATCAGAAAAGAGTGCTGTTAAAAAAAAAAATTTCCACAGTGGCAGTCAAAATTCCTATGAGTCTGTCCTTCTGATGACATTAGGATCTGACTCAGGTTATATTTTTTGTTTATTTCTATCGTATCTTAGGTTATGGTTGGTTGCAAATATCTCCAGGGGCCTGGTACAGCCAGAGTTCCCACCTTCCTGTGCATCTTCTGCCAACTTAGTAAACCCACAGACGATCCCTGGAGCTGAACAAATAGCATCTTTTATGTCTACTATAACATGGATATGACCAAGAAACTGATTCCAAGGAGATAAAGGTCACTAATTTTACAAACTTAACAATATATATTTCTGTGGTATATATCTGTATCTATATGAAATATAGATATATATGATATGTGTCATGTGATACATATATGTGATATATAATGTATATGTCATATTTCCTATTTAAAAGTAAAAGGATTAGTGGGGTAAATCTGCAAGCAAACAGTATAAATTATAAATAATAACAATAAGGCTAATAGATCGCCTACTAACATTTATACAAAAAGTGCAAACAGACCCCTGACTTTTAGAAGTGGTTGGTATTTGCAAGGCTTCTCAATTACTTGTGCTTCTGAATTTGTTTATTAATAATAATGGCATTGCTCATAATAATATAGTTATTGCACTGTTAAGTGCTTCAGCACTATTTTAAGTGCTTAAGTGTATCATCCAATTTAATCATCACAGCAACACAGTACGTTTTTTATGCTCATTAGCAGATGAAGACATAGCCTTGAAGCTCTTATCCATGCTGCCAGCTTTGTGGAGCCAGCTAGAGGTAGAGTCTGTGATGGAGTCTCTGACTCCAGCATCCCTGCTCTTAGCAATGCCCACCAGCTACCTGACACTTGTGCATCTTTTCTGATCACTATGTCCTAGCCTTTCTGGTATTGCTTCTCAGCCACCAACAGCTGCTCTATTTCTTGATGTATAACTTCAGCATGTGCTCAAGGCATTTATGTTGTCTACCTGCTTCCATCCACCTAGCAGATAAGTGTGCAGTTTTATAGCTATCATTTATCTCTTAGCACAGATCCCTTCCAACAGAAAATAGTGCAATGAGCCTCCCTTTAACACTGGGAGAGCAGCCAGGCTCCAGATCCTCTTGGTTGAATGTCCCCCATGTTCAGCATAACCCACATACAACATCTCAGGAAGATGTTGGGGTGTCAAAGTTGAGCTTGAGAAATCCATAGTGGGGAGCTTTCAGAGGAATCTGATGTTTAGCAACAGAAAATGGAACACTTAGCAATAGCACATAATATTGCACAATCTAGTTGTACTCACAGCTGTTTTAAAATTATTCCTGTCAAACATCACAGGGCCCCCTAGTAAGGCAAACACTACTGAAGATATCATCTCCTTCCACCCAGTGCAAAAATTCACCCTGCAACACCCATGACAGATGATTCTTTATTTCTGCCTAAGCACTTTCAGGAAGGGAGAACTCTGTTCTATCTCCGAGTGAATGAAGAGCTTCCTGTTATTCCTGGCATTAAGTTTTTCAGGCCTAGAAATCTGGATTTATCAGGTCACCAGGGAGATCCAGAAAATAGAACTATATGACTGCTATTCTGGGCACTATCTTTCATTAGCAAGGTATCTGGAAACTAAATGAATAATCAGAAGGATGCTTTCTAAACTTAGAATAATAGGAAATAAAATTATATATTATTATGAAATTTTACCCTCAAGTCATGAACTAAGCTTCATAAATTATTTCTGTCCAACTACAGAGAGAACATTTCTAATAACTGGGATGTACAAGGTCTCTCTCTCACCCTTTCTGAGGAAATACTGAATAAATTCATTCTGATATCTCAAATAACCAGTTTTTTTCAGCCACCAAATCTATAACCTCATGCCAAAGAAAATTTTACCAGCATTATAAGGAATGGGCTGGTGAGCAGGGGCATTGGCACATTGAAAACCCAGTATTAGCTGTCTTTTCCAGACTGGGACTAAGAGTAGAAGATGCTGTGACAAAACCAAGCTCCAGACAAAACCAGCAAAGGGGATAGGATCCAGAAAACCAGAAATTTGAGGTCAGCACTTAGCTTCAGAATTAAAGTGAACAGAATTACTGCCATTTCAATGGCAGCAAGATCAAAAGGGCAGTACCAGAGATGGGAGTGAGGTGTAGGGGGGTGGAGACACCGATTTTCAGGAATTTACTGAGGTGGCTCATAGAATGTTTTTTGAGGCAAGGAAGATAACCCACTAATAAGAGAGCTGCTTAAAAAGAGATCAAGAATGAGTGAGCAGAAGCCTGAGATCAGCTGTTCTCATTGAAAGTCACCATCCCTTACAGTTTCTAGATTCATACCATTTCTAAGACCAAAAGCCTATAACCAAAGGAGAGGTAAGATCTTCATAAAGAAAAACCCTGAAACTAAAGCATATATTTAGGAGTGTTTTCTCTTTTCCTTCTTAAAGGGGTCTATGGTCATTTACTCAAGTAACCATACACAGAGGAAAGAGCATGAACTTAGCTCATGAATGACATGTCCTGTGGGTACAAGCAGAACATGGATTGCTGTTGCCCTGTAGTCCCTACTTAACAATAACCCCAAAGACAGCAGTGAGGACATCCTCCCAAAGAACAGCTCTTCGGGCTTTGTGTCTGCTCAAATACTTTGAGTGAAAAGAAAAGTTGCCTGAGGTTACAGCCTCATGGACAGAGATGACCTACTTAGCTTGCAGTTTGGAATCATGGAAGGGGAGATTCCACAGTCAGGAACGGGCACTTCAAGGAAACAAGCAAGTTCAAGTGGCTGGACCTATGGTTAAAAGCAAAACATGTCAGGAGCTCTGTACCACACATCAATGTTCATAAAAAACATCCACTGCAAAAGAAGCCTGAAAAAAATTAAGGCATAGGATAATTTGGCCAGCAGATGTCAGCCAGCCTCTCTCCTTGGCCATCTCAGTGCTTCTAGAATAGGTTTATGAATAGAGAAAGCACGTGGAAGAGATGGGCCCAAGAACACAGACTGCTTCTCACAAAGGCTGATCTAGCTACTGCTGCTCATAAGGATCCAACCTGCCTGCGACAGAATTCAATGCTGAATTCCCCATATGATACTGAACAGAAATCTGGTGACATGTTGATTACATTAGGCCCTTTATATCCTAGAAAAGGTAATGTTCCATCATGACCTTGATTAACATGTACCTGGGAATGAGTTTTTCTTCCTGCCTAGAGTGCCACACAGTCAGCACCTTTCAAGGACTCCCAGAACAGCTGAGCAATTGCCATGGGATCTCTCAAAATGTTGTCTTAAACTAAGGGACTCATTTTATGGTAAAGCAAGTGTGGCAATGGGCATATAACCATGAGAACCACTGCCCCTATTCACATATTATAACATTCAGAAGGTGCCATTTTGATAAAGTAGTGGAATGGTGTGCAGAAGTCTTATCTGAAGCACAGCTTGGAAGTGACAGAATGAGATAGCATTCTTCATGATGTGGTACATACCTTACACTGATGATCATTATGTGGTGCCACATACCCAATATATAGAATATTTGGGTCTAGGAAAGAATGGTAGAAGTAGGAGTGGACTTGTTTGCCATTCTCCTTACCTACTTAGAAAGTTTGTGCTTTTTGTCTCTTCACCTTTACACTCTGTATGTCTAGAGTTCTAGAATCCAAAGGAAGGATGCTACCACAAGGAACCCAGTAAGAATCCCCCTGCAGTTTATGCTGTAGCTACCATCTTAACATTTTGGTCTCTTTGTACCAGTAAAACAGTAAGAAAAGAAAACAAAATCTCTGGCAGGCATAATCGATCCTGAGAATCATAAAGAAGTATGACTGATCTTATATAATAGGGATAGGAAGGAATAAATTTGACACTCAAGTCACTCATCCATTAACATGCCCATGCCCTGTAATAATCTGAGAAGGTAACCAGAGCTCATACCCTTCATGGAAATCTACCAGGCAAGCTGCTTAGAACAGTAGGATGTGGAAGATGATGAGTATCAGTCCCAGACTCAGGAAAAATGGTGCAGTGAGAACCATTGTTTTTTCTATTAACGCTTCTTATAAGTTTTCCCAGAAATTATGACTGACCAGAAGATTTTGAGAAGCTATGCCTGAATTGAGTGGACTTAATTGAGAAGAAAGTGAATTTGAGTGTTTCAATAGGTAGACTATAGTAAATACCATTGGTGACCTACTCTTCCTTACCCGCCACCCCTCCCATCCCAGACATGTTACATCCTGATAGCTTCTGTGAGTGTTAGTTAATAACACCTCACAGCTGTCCCTTTATTCAGGGAATGGTGTTTGGTCAAACAGAAGCTACCACATCCAGCAGCTAGGGCCAACACAGGGAGGGCAGATTAAAAAGACGAATAAGAGTTTTTCTTATGTAGCATATAGTATTGAAAAGTGCTTTCAATGAAGAGATTATAATGTGGGCATGGGTGCAGAGGAGAGAGAGCATATCGAGTTCCTGAGTGACTGGGGTAGCAGCTCTCACTTCATTGCAGAGTCACGCTGATATGTGGGGTGGCATGATGTGACAAACTTGTTACTAATAATATTAATGTACTGAGGTGTGTGACTGATTCACTTACTGAAATAAATTAGAGAACAGTCAAAGCTCTCTTTTGAATATTGCCAGTACCTCATTCCATGCTGGTATCTTCTGTGTAGTAAAGATTTTGGCCTGGCCCAGAGAGAAGTCAGGCCTTTGTGCCTGCCTCAGAGGAAGTAAACTCTACATTTTTGGAACTTCCCAAGTGATAGGGATGTCTTTGTTATTCATGGTGGATCTCTTCAACCACACCTGACAGATTATACTAATGAGGTGACTCATGATAGACCCCTAAGGTCATGTGATAGTAGTCCACCTTCTGGGGAAATGGGGCTGGTTGAGTTCAATTATGTGGGCAATCAGTCAAACAAACATGCCTATATTATGAAGTCTCAATAAAGACTCTGGGTACCAAAGATTGGGAGAGCTTTCCAGATCAGCAATACTTCTTGTGTATTATCACACGTTGATGCCAGGAGGGTGATGCATTGCCTGCATCCTGGAGACAATGGAAGTTTGCACTTGAATCCTCCCTATTTGTTTCTTCCTTTGACTGGTTCTAATTTACATCCTTTCCCTAGTAAGCCATGACTGTGAATATAAAAGATTTCAGAGAGTTCTGTAAGTCTTTCAACTGAATTGTCAAACCTGAGAATAGTTTTGGGAGGCCCTTGAACTTGAAGTTGATGTTAGAAGTGAGGGTGGTCTTGTGTGGAATCTTCCCTCTGACTTTGTAGTTAGACCCTAAGTCCTTGCAGTCAGCATCAAAAGGTTTGGGCAGACCTACAATCTGGAAGACTGTACCTTTAATGCCAGAGTTTGGCTGACTATGGATACTTTCTTGATTGGAACAGTAAAGTCAAAGTGTGCCACATGGTAATTATACATAACTGTGGGTGGAGCATGAGCATGCCATCCATCCTGTGTGTCCTGTCAAAGAAGGATGTGTGTGGGTAGATGTGATAGAAGATGAAGTCACCAAAGTAGGTATTGTCTAAACCAGTAATTTCTTTTTTATATAGTAGTATTTGAAATGGACAGTCACATGGTCTGGTAAAAACCTATAATAAAAATTGGGATAAAAATCCCAATAGTTCAGTAACACAGTATTTGAAATCAGAGACTTATGTTGCTCTTTCTAGCTATGTAGGTTTTAGCTTCTTGTTTAGTCACTGACTTTCAGTTTCTTTATATATAGAATGAGGACAAAATAAGGAGTAATTTAGGGAATTACAAAGTTTGAATGAAAAATGCACAGCATAGGAAAGTACTTTGTAACCCTTAAAATGTTAATGAGGTTAGTAAATAAGAAGGATTTTGTTTCTTTTCTCCCATCAAACATTATGTGACTCAAAAATTTATTTATCCTTCTTCATTCTTAATTTCCTTGTCTGTAAATATGAGATCACTTTTACTTCTCAGAGTTCATCTAAAGACAGATACTTTCATTATAATCTTTCTTTTATATATCAAAATCCTGATGTGTTTTGTGTCTTTTAAAAAAAATAACTTCCTACCAAACCCAATGTTCCTGATAGAGAGAAGCAATCAAAATGAAAAATTGATAATTGGGTTTATAACTCTCTATTTGCCAAGACAAACATCATAATTTTGGCCCAAAACATGCTCAATAGTGAGAGATATATGTTGCCTAAGGGAGTGAAAAGTAATATAAAAATTTGCCAAGCGAGAACTTTTCAATTAACTATCAGTGGAAATATTAATTAACAAATTATATTCATATAATAATTATATAATTTCACACATCGTTGGTTGTATTTTAAAGAAGTGTAAGTAATGAAATTGATATAATTTTAGTTCCTTGTTTCCTTAATTTCTTCATGGGAGACAAACTGTTGCACTTTTCGGGGAAATACAGGTTCTGGTGGGGAGTGTCTACAATCGGTCATTAATGATTCTGAGAAAAAGATAGATTCATTCTTCCATTTAGCAACTCTTATATTTACTGTAGTTGAATACTATTTTGAGATAAAACAATTTTTTCTCTAATTTCACCTTTTCTTTCTCCTAATTCAAACAGGTGAGACACTGCTTATTGCAGTGGGGACTGTGTGTGGCAGAGTGGAAAGCAGCAAGAGTGGCTTTCTGCAAAAATAATTCTTTGCTTTTGTTTCATAAACCTAAAGCCCAGGAGGAAAAGGGGGAGTTATGGGTAGAGGTAGATATCTTTCAGAAACTTCAAACAAACAAACAAACAAACAAACAATCAAAACCTCCTTCAAACCTAAAAGGGATAAAGGGATTCTCCATGCTGGGAGGAGGTGGGCGATAAGCAAGGTCTATTGTCCTGGACAGGCCAGGCCCTGGGGGAGTTTCCTGGCTGTACCCTGGGGAGAGCAAGGCCCAGAGGGCAATAGCTGTGGCTAATCAGGAGTCTTTAACCTTTACCAAGAGTCCTGTTACACAAGCAGAGAAGCAGCAAACGTTGAAACTGAATGGCCCAGGTGGGCAGGAACATGAATGTCTGTGTGATAAACTGCAAAATCATATACAAGATTAGAAGCTTGCCCCAGTATGTTGTCACTGTGTATAAGTTTGATGCAACCACAGGGAAGCCTTAAAGTGATTGTTACGGGGGACCAAGTATCATACCACACCAGCAGTAATTGAATTTGAAGTATTTTTAAAATGCCACCAAACAAACAAGAGATGCAGTATTTCTAGTAAACCTGGGTCTATACTCAATATAAAATGTAAAAGTGCTTAACTTAAAAAATTTTACAAGTAAAGTTGGCACTTAACTATTGTTTGGATTATACCTAATTATTAGCAAAGAGATGAAACCAAGAGCATCCTATTTAATCAATCAACTTAAAAGTCCAAATATTTGCCCAGACCAAATCCATGGGGGAAAAAAAATTCTTATTGACTAACTTTTAAATTTCCTGGGTTTTTTTCTATCATTGCTTATCTTCTGATGTATAATACTGAAATTATCAAAATCTGAGCAGCCATTGACAGAAGATACAGAAGCTAAAGACCTGGAGAATGAGCAATCTAGGTGGGCCCCTGGGTAAATAAAAATTAATTGGTAGGTTAAATGTTGACTCAAAGGCTACTATTGGGTAGCAATTGTTTTTGTGATTTTATTTTTTCCATACGCAGATATACATTGATATGTATGGTACAGATTTATATTTTCTCATCCTTTAATGGAAAAATCAATTTCCTGTGCCTTTTTTTCAATGTTTTTACAGGTATATGCCTATCAACTCTTCCAGAAAACATCAAGGCAGTCACAGCCAGTCTGCCAGTTCTATGACCTAGAAAGATTCTATTTTTTTTAGCTTGAAGTTTCAAAGAAAAGAGAGATGTTAAAATAGAAAGTGAATTTCCAAACTGGTATGAATACTAATCTGAGATGACCTGTCTTTCTTTTCTCCTCTGTAGACTATAATGCCTCATTTTTAAATGTATTCTTTATTTTTCATCCCTTTATTGTTTATTGCATCCCAGCTAACTGCCCGACACTGCATGTGTTCTAGGGAAATAAATCTGGGAAAACCAGAGTTCTTTGAGTGCCCACCCTCAAAGAACTCAAGTCTAGGGAGTAGGCAAAACAATGTAAACAACTAATTTTAGAGACTTGGCACAATCTGGTAAGTGATATAATAGAAATACACTTAAAGTGCTGGGGGACCCCAGAGGAGAGCATGTTCACTTCTGCCCAGAAGAACGGGTAGCAAGGATGCATCAAAAAGGGATTCAGGGCGCCTGGGTGGCTCAGTGGGTTAAAGCCACTGCCTTCGGCTCAGGTCATGATCCCAGGGTCCTGGGATCAAGGCCCACATTGGGCTCTCTGCTCAGCAGGGAGCCTGCTTCCTCCTCTCTCTCTGCCTGCCTCTCTGCCTACTTGTAATCTTTCTCTCTGTGTCAAATGAATAAATAAAATCTAAAAATAAAATAAATAATTTCCCAACAAGCAAATAATTAAAAAAAAAAAAGGGATTCATAAAGAGGTTGTTGTCTGGGTTGGCCCTTGAAGGATGTGGTTGGGAGGGGAGAGCATTCCACGTATAAGAACTTGCATTAACAACAAAGCAAGGACATGGACATAAAGATGCCCATAATTCAGGGGATGTTGATGAAACAGGACATTTGTGTGAGACAGAGAAAACATGCAGAAAGGCAGACGAATGAGGCAATACAAGGCATGAAAAATGGGAGATCAGGTCCAAAATTACTTCAAGCTTCATTTCTAACATTTACTTCTCACTGTATGTCTCCATATATTGGAGCAGTTGACACAGTCCAGATAAAGGAGAATGACTAGGTTGAAATTATTTAAATCAACCCATCCTACCTCAATTAGTATTTTAAGAAGTCTGGCAAAGCAGACAAAAAATTTTCCTTAGACCTTCTTTAGTATTAATGTGGGAAAGCATCATACACTCAAAGCCTGGTCATTATTGAAAATGACTTATTTATAAAATCATAACCAATTTTTGTTTCTATATGGTGTTTTGATTTCCATTGTTACCTCACACACATATCCCCATCTTCATAATCTAGGTCATCCTTACTTCAAATATCATGGCTAAAATGGCTTTGGAAAGAATTTGCTGATGTAAGAATCTCTTGCCTTTAGTTTTATACTATAACTGTTAGAAAAGACTAATACTTATATGTCTGTCTTATGTCAGAAATTTATTACACACACACACATACACATAAACGTGCACATGTACATGAGAGTACCTCACCATACTTTCTTATATTTTTCATTTCATCATACGTGTATTCATTCTGTCTTTACTACTGAGCTGTAAGCTCTGTGAAGACAATAGTCTTGCTTTATATCTGGGTCAGCTCCAAGGTCCCCAGAGCAGTATTGAACTTACTTATGGCATTCAGAATGTGTTTGCTGACTATGTGATCCTTACCCATTCATTCTGCCATTTTTGTTTGTTTAACAAATGAATATAAGCAGAAATAAGTAAATTTAACTTACAGGTTTGTTTGGGCAGTTTTGCTGTTTATTTATTATTGTTTTTGTTTTCCTTATTTCTCCATACCACCCCATCTCCCAAGAGTATACACTTCAAAAATACAAGCTGAGAGAGATGTGCAGGTAGAGGTATAACAATGTATGTAGGTGAAATTCTGAGTTCCTACTCCTCTGTCTGGAAAAAGTCAAATAGCCTTTATTTATTTATGCACATACTAACCCATAGTTCACATAAAGGAAAATGTACTGGTCTTTTCACATTCTCATTGGGACTTGAAAACCTAAAGAAATCCCCCACAACACTCAGCAAATTTGCCGTGCCTGGCCTGGTTTGCAATGTTATTAAGTGCTTTACCCTTTCTGAGAGCTTTGCAATAATTTATAAATCACTTTTTACAAAATCCTGAGGGAAAGGGAAGAAGTACTATGGCTATTTTTTTTTTTAATTGCCAAACAAGAAAGGAAGAAAGAAGGTAGGAAGAGCAGAAAACAACTTTATGGTGTCTACTACGTTCCCTCATGTTTTTCTTTTCTGGCTTTACTTTCCTCCCTTGGTTCAAGACTTTTGAGAATATCAGTGCATATTGATGTAAAAACCATGTGCAGGGAACTAAAAATCACCACCATGCCTTCTACTGCTGAATGGCATGGGTTTTAAAGTAGCACACCTTACTGTAGCCTTCGAAGCCATGCAGCCCAGAGGCCTAGACTCTGGGCTGTGAAGTCTCGAATCCCACCTCTGCACTCTTCAATTCAGGACCTCCCATATCCGTTATTCTTTGGAAGAATAGAGCTCTTACCTGGGTGATGCTCCTTTCACTTCCCACTGAAGCAGCTGCTGCTCTGTCACCTGCCCTCCACACAACTCGGCAGACTGCTAACGAGCACTTTGTATTCTTTCCCTGAAACCCTCTTCTGCCTTTGATCCAGACTCCTCCTTAGGTGATTTCCTGGCCTGCTCCCTCCTGATTAATTCTTCCTGGATCCTCCAGTCCTTTTGCTCTTCCTGCTCTCTCTCTCTCTCGGAACACTGATTTCTGAAAAGCTTACACTGGACTTCACCCTAACCCTCATGCATCCATGACATGACTCCTCGCTTGAGAGGTTCTCATGGTCTTTCTATAGACATGTAAAATACTAAAGTCCTAATTGGCCATTTTACCTCCTTAACAGGCTTTCCTTTATCTGACATTATTCCACCATCAAACTTACAGTTTATATGCTGACCTGGTGTCTACTCTCCCATTTCAGAGTGAAAAGAACTATGGGTTTAAGTATCAGGGTTTTTTTAAAATAAAGACAAGCACTGCTTATTGCTAACTAATCCCAATGAGAATTTGTATTTGGCAGGGAAAGCTCTCAGGAAACAAAGGAGCAGAGTGATAGTAGAGTGGAATCACTTCCTACACTCAGTGTCAGGCACTTACATGCAATACAGGGTTTACTTCATTCTTTTTCTCCCTTGTAGACAGTTGCTCTCAGGCTATGAAACAAAACAAAAAACAAAACAAAACAAAACAAAACAACAACTCTTTTTTATGCCTGAGCTTACATCTAGATCAAGGAATGAACACCACAGACACTGAAGTTTTCTAGGGTCTCATGGTGCCACTGGGAATGGCTGGGTCATGTCATTTGGCTTCTATATTATTAATCAGTGAATGGTCTCAGACAATAGTACAGCTTGCAGCTCAGGTTTGCACTTTACTGTCATCTTCCCCACTTACTAAACTATGTCTTTATTGAATCATCCTTAATTTTGAAATTTATTCATGCATATGCATTCTTTCAACAACATATTATCAAGTACTATGGTAGGTTGAATTTGTGGTCTTAATTCTTTATTATGCATCCTCACTGTTTTCATGTCCTCATGGTGAAAAAAGTGTGATTTTATGCCCACTGACTTTGGACTTGGCCATGTGTCTTGCTTTGGACAACAGAATATAGTGCTCACAACATAAGTAGGGCCTTACATTGCGCTATTCTTTTGCCATTGATGTGAAAAGAATAAACACTGTCCCTCCATGCAGTGGACCTCAGAATATACTATATGGTACAGAGATACCACAGCCAACCCAAAGACCTTCAAACTAAAGCAGCACACTCCTAGCTGATCCCAGATGCATGAATAAAAAAATAAATATAGATGATTACAACCATTGGGTTTTGAGGTGGTTTATTATGCAGCACAACATAATTTTCTCACTAGCTGACTGATTAATATAGGCTCTAAGCTAGGGACATGAGCCACAAAATCAGATAAAGGATTTTTAGCCTCCTCAGGTTCATAGTTTATTAACAAAGATAGATGTATTAACAGATAACTTACAGCAATAACATACATTTTACAAAGAGTTATGAAGAAGCTCGTGGGAGCACAGAGTTGAGAACATTCTGTCTTGACAGGTTGAAGGAAAATTGTCCATAGAAGCAAAAACATTGGAACATTTGCAGAAAGAGGGGAAAGGAATAGTGAGGATATTTTAGGTAAGAGAATATAAGTAAGACAGGGCACCAACTGGTTAAATTAGGCTTCTATAGATGACCAAAGGGATCTTATCAGAGCTCTATTAAGGGGTGCTCTTAAGCATTGATCTATAAATGGTGCTGAAATTGGGCAAGTGTTCATAAGAAATGGAGGGCCAGTTAACAAGAAAGAGAGAGTCCTTTTATAACTGGGAAAATAGAAATTGATTTCATTGCTTCCAATGTAGACAGGGACCTCAAGTGGGGAAAATAAATCCTTGCAACATTGACCTTATTGACCTTGGTTGAATGCATGTTGAACAATTGTTTGAAGACTATCAGTTTGAAGGGCTGCCAAATCATTTGGCAAAGAGGGACACGAAGTCTTGGTCTGGCCTTGGTCCTTAGAGATGATCTAACTCAACCTTTTCATCTCACAGATGAGACAACGAAGACTTAGAAGATCGAAATTTACCCAGAATAAAAATCTTGAAGCCAGAAGCCTGGTCTGATTTATTATTCCTGATCTCTTTTCACCATACTATACTTCCTGCCTTAAATTTGCCACAGCATGCAAGAAATGGGAAAGTCTGCCCTGAGAGAAGGATTATAGTTGGAGTTAAGAATATGTATCACTTAAGAGAGAGAAGTAGGAGACTTAAGAGAACTGTCCGTGTATAGAGACATCTATAGTATCATGGCATCTTTTACAGGAATGCTGGGTGTTTAAATGGAGCTTTAGATGAAGACCTTCAGAATGCCAGTGCTCAAGGTTTTGGGAAAGAGGCTTATGTTAGGGGTAGGAAGGGATGGGGTAAGCATTGATAGGTACAGCTCCTAAGGAACACACCAAACCAAGAACAAGCTACAACTGAGCTAACATCTTAGCCAAGTTCTAACAGGGCAGTAGGCAGTAGGATGCCTTCTAGTCAGGTACAAGTGAAGAAGAAAACTGTACAAAATAATAGGACACAACCTGGAAATATTAACTTTTCAGAGAATCCCGAAGCTACAAAGGCTCTGTGCTCATCTCCTCTTGAGAACATCCAGTATGTTCTATAAGACTAAATATTTTAGCAAAAGAATCAGAGTCCTCTTCCATAGCAGGATAGAATATTATCTATCCCTTTAGATGGCTTAAACTAAAAAAACAAAAACAAACACAAAAATAAAAACAAAAAACAAAAAAGGAACAGAGAAGAGGTTTTTCCTAAACCATAAAATTCCCAGTGGCACATACTATAGTGAGGTACACTTCATAAACAACCAGTTAATATTAACTGGGGGTAAAGTGCCCCCAAGATACAACATTGTCCTCTTGTTGCTATGGCTGCTTTACTTCACATTATCATAAGGTGGATTCCTAACATTTACCATAACTGACCAGTGGAGCAGGTGCAGGTTTTGAACCATCATCTCTAAATGAAAGCTGGAAGTTTAATTAATTGCAGGTTTCAACTGAAATGAATGTAATATTTTGTATCAACTATACTGAAAAAAAAATAAGGTCTAATTCATTCCAAGAAGAATGATCTCAGCTTTGGGTGAATTTAAAAATAGGAAATTATGAAGACCTGTTAGCAATACCCTAGAATTTGACTTCAAAAAATGTTCTCTTTACAAAATATAAAGGTCAAGTGAAACAGTTACTGTGACAAAAACTGGAGGCAAGTAGGAGTATTTAAAAAATAGGTATTGATCACAAGCACTGTCCACAGATCTAGAAATGTCTCTAAGATTAAAGATATGCTATGGGTTCCTGATAAGCCTAGTGAACCAATAGATAAATTCATATATTTTAAACATATTTATCCCTGAAACGACCACAGAGAGATTCACTCACATCTTCCTTTTGTCTCTAAGCTCTGGCCTCCATGTTCTGCTCTAACTCCCCTCATCAGTCTGGCTCTCTCAATGACTGCTTTGTTTCCCTTGCTTCAAGTTTTTCGTATTCAATCCAACCACTTCCTCAGGAATTTTGAATCTATATTTTTAATATTTCCCTCACCCATTTTCTTCTTTCCATTCTCATCGCTTATATCCCAGTATGGGTCCTAATAATTTCTCTTTTGATGTATTACAAGGGCTTCCTAGCTGAAGTCTCCTTTTACACTAATTAAAAATATGGTTAAAATATCTCTAAATAATGCACTTCTCTGATCAGATCATTTCTTCCTCTTCCCTCAGATCTTCCAGCGTGGCTTCTTTATGTTCCACAGCCTAATATTTAAAGCATTAAGGTTCTCACTGATCTCACTCTCAAGCAATAAGCATATAAGCTCATTCTCGCCATATAACCATAAGTTGAACTTAACCGCTGGGCTGTTATTTGTTAGGATATAAAGTTAGAAGTTAGAGGTTGTTGTTATTATTTTGGTCCTTCTACTAAATGTGTTCTTCCCATCTTCTTTATATATCCAAATACTAATAATTCACTAAGACCCAGGTCATTTTCTGTCTAAATGCTTTCCACAACAGAAAATAAATTCCACCCCAAAATTCAACAATGTTTCTCTGCGCTTCCATGTCATTTGTTGTGGCTTATTAAATGTATCTCTCCTACTAGACCATAAGCTCCTAAGTATAGACCTGTTTCTAATGAACACTGTATTTCTTAGACAAAATACTCCAGTGCCAATAATGTAGAAGGAATCGAATAAGTTTGCTTCATGTACAAATGAATGATCGTGGCTAACCTTTTTATTTTTTAGAAGAGTGGGTACTCACTGTTGCATGGAAGTGTGGTTCTGTTCTCCACTTTATTTATTTATTTATTTATTTATTTATTTATTTATTTATTTATTTTTTTAAATCTTTTTTTTTTAAAGATTTTATTTATTCATTTGACACAGAGAGAGAGATCACAAGTAGGCAGAGAGGCAGGCAGAGAGGCAGGGAGAGGAGGAAGCAGGCTCCCTGCTGAGCAGAGAGCCCGATGCGGGCCTTGATCCCAGGACGCTGAGATCATGACCTGAGCCGAAAGCAGAGGCTTTAACCCACTGAGCCACCCAGGCGCCCTCTCCACTTTTTTTAAATAAAAAAACTAAAGTTCAAAGTGCTTACATAACTTCTCTAAAGTTACACAGTAAATGGCAAGACTACATTCTCAAATTTATACTTCAAACATAGACCTCTTCCTTAATTCCAATTCCATATATCCAGTTGGCTTCCCCACATTTCCATAGAGCTGTTTTACACTCTTCTGTTGTTACAATTCTAATACCTGTCCCTTACAGTCCACTCTCTTCAATTTGGTCTAGACTATCATGACATTATATCTAAACAACTGAATTTGCTTAGTAACTGGCTCTTTTACCCCATACTTTTTTAAATTTAATTTGTCCTACATTTATCTTTCTAAATCACCATCTGTAATACTGTCACCAGTATTTTCAGTGGCTTTCTACTGATATGAAAATAAGCCCCTTATTTTCATATGACAAAGAAGTCATATCTCCTTTGTCTGGCAACCATCAATTTGGTCCAAACATTGTCCAACTTGTAGCCTCCACACCAAACAAACTAGTCTCTTCATGGCCTTTGAACATACCATGTGTATTGTTGCCCCCTTTCAGGAATTGTACACAAGGTTCTACTTCAATAAAACATACTTCTTTTTCCTATCTACTTGTCAAATCCTAAAGTGACCATACAATTTATCTTCCAAACTGGGACTCTATATCGAGTCTCATCTCTCCAAAAAATTTTCAGACTCCTTGGCCTTAAGTAATCACTTTCTCTTTTTAGAGCAATTTTGTGTCATAGAAAAGCAAACAAAAGTCAGAATTCTAAGACAAAGAGCTGAATCTCAGCTCCTCTACTTATGAACTGTGTGATCATGAGCAGGTCACTTAAATTGTTAGAGATTCTGTCCTCATTTGTAAATGGGATTATTGTTGTCATTTCTTTTCTTCCCTGTAGTAGGATGATAACCTACATCCTTTGCCTTGCAACTTTGTAGTGCCTTCCACTGTGGGTGGAATACACTTCTTTTTCCCATTGATGGTGACCTTGGCCATGTGACTTGATTTAGCTGATAGAAGGTTAAGAGATACTACATGAGCAAATACTTTAAATGTGCTTTCGTGGTTGTGTTTGCCCTTGATCTCTTATAATCCACATTTTTTTAAAAAAAGATTTTATTTATTTGACAGAGAGAGAGAGACAGTGAGAGAATACAAGTTGGGGGTGGGGGAGTAGGAGAAGGAGAAGCAGGCTTCCTGATGAGCAGGGAGCCTGAGGAGGGGCTCAACCCCAGGACCCTGAGGTCATGACCTGAGCGGAAGGCAGGTGCTTAACAACTAAGCCACCCAGGGGCCCCTCTTATGATCCACTTTAAGGATAACATGTCCCCAGGAAGTCACTACTTCTTTATCCTGAGCCTCAGAATGACATATTTATATAGAACTAAACCTTACTAGAGGCATGGAGTCAAATATGATCCCCCCCTCAAATCCAGGCAAGCCCAGACAAGATCAGGAAACCAAAACCCACCTGCAGGTCAAAGGTCAAGAGAAAAATATTTGTAGCTGTAAACCACTAAGATTTAGAAGTTTTACATAGCCTTGTTTCAGCCCAAACTGATTGATATAACCATCTTACCTATTTTTATGAAACTCAAATAATTTATTTATGTGAAAATGATTTTAGAAATTGCAAATCACAATTAAATGTTACTTATGATCATTGTTACTCAGTATTATGATTTAATTTTATGTACATATTTGTGTCTCCATGTCTAAATCACAAAATACTAGAGATAAGATCATTATATATAAAATAATTATATAACTAAGAAACAACTACATAAGATATTACATAAGAATAATAACTATGTAAGAATTATATAAGATGAATAATTACTTCACATATCTGCCAGAGGGTACTGCATAGCACTTTATATGTAGCAGGTGCTGGGGAAATCCTATACTACTACTGTCATACTCCTCCTCCTGAATATAGTGTCTCTGTTTTTGTTCTTTTTGATCTCTACTTCATGAGGCAGTGTAAGGATTTCTTAAAAGGGTGGATTATCAAATCAAACAGATGGATTTGGAAATAGCCTCAAACTCTCATTATTTATGGCACCTCAGGCAAATGTCTTAAACCCTCAAAACTTTAAGTTTTTTGCTTATAAACCAAATAATAATAATAATGGCAATAATAATAATAGCCTCTTCCCAAATGAATTTAAATTCATTAAAGTTAATCATTTAGCACAGTGATTGTCACAACTTAAAGCATCCAATAAATAGTAGCTTTTATTATATTATCCATATAGTAAGTGTTCCTTTCTCCTCTCCAGGAATTTCCTAGCTGAATTCTAAGACAATTCTACATTCTCCAGACAAATTTAATTCTCTTTATGATCCTCTAAAGAAACACACAGCACATGCACCCCTCTTACCGACAGGATTTTCCATAATTAGGTTGAGGGAAGGTGACAGGAAAAAGTCATCTTGAAGGTCTTGTGTCCTCTCTTTGCTCTGTGGCCTTGTTCAGTGTTTCCAATGCCCTAAAATAATTCACATCTCTATTTACCTAACTAATGCTTCATCAATCTTCAGATTTCTATTTAGAGGACACTGCCAAGTCTAGGTTAGGCACCTCCTTTATAAAAGAGCTTTCATGAAATCCTAGTTGAGGGCACTTAAACAAGGAATTGAAATTGCTTTTTGACTTGTCAATCTTCCCAACTGTACAATAAGGTCTCTGAGGGCATAGGCTAGTTCGTTACTCTTTACCAGCCCCTAGCTCAGTCTTGACATATATTAAGTATTTAAAGATGAAAAAGAAAAAAAGGAAGGAAGGAAGGGAAGAAAGGATGGAGAGATAGAGACAGAGTAAGAGGAGGAAAGAAAAGGAAAGGTTATTTTTATTTTCTTTCTTCCCAGAAGAGAAAGTTCAAAGAATAAGAGTTACTATAATATCATTGAAACTCATTTTCTATCCAAATCTACATTTTGCTTCAAATCACATGTCAGTGTGTTCTCTTCCTCTCATCAGAGTAATAGGACGTTTATTTTAAAATGCCAACTCATCATAAAACCTATTTGAGGCAAAATGGAACAAATGGACTAAGGTAGATTTACTGAAATCCCTGTTCTTCTCCTTCTGCTTCTTCTTTTTTTAAAAAAACTCTAATCTGTTAAACAAAAAACCTCTAGCCAGAGACAAATATAGAACATTTATCACATCCACTTTTTTAAAATTAAGAGCAAGAAACTTTAAGCATCATTCATTTAAAATACCTGTGCTTCACATGTATGGATAGGAAGTAGGGATGAGATGGGATCTAGTTAGTAATGGGGGAGAAAGATCAAAATAGAGCAATAGAAAAAGAACAATACAAAGGGAAGAAGAAATAGAAGAGGCAATGTTTGTTCAAAGCTCTTCAGCTGTTTTCATCCTAACGTCTAAATGTTCCTCTCAGCATGAATAAGAAAAAGACCCAACCGATTCTATAATATCCTCTGATACTAAGAAGCAGGACTAGAGTGATATTCCTCTGGAATTTGATGAAGACTAGTTGAAATTAACATTTGGTCATCAAATCAGCAATTTATTGTCTTTGGCTAAAGGAATAATAGATTAGATGTTAATCGATAACATCAAGTAACAGATTTCATTTTTCTTAATTTAAGTAGACAAATGTTACATGACTTTTTTGTACTGCCTTTCTGTTTTAATATTTTTTAATAACCACCTTCAAACTCAAAGAATTCAAAGAAGAAGGGGCAAAAACAATTGGAAAAAAAAATCTCAGTAATTTTAACTGTCCACAAGGGTCATAAAAATGTACTTTTTTTGACTCAGGTACTTGCCTGAGGGAGAACCATCCTGTGCTTTGGCCACAAAATACACAGAAAATCACTAGTGTTGCTATGTTAATGTACATTAATTTCTACTATATAGATGTGCTCGGCTCTCCTGATACATTTGCTTTTCTGTTGTGTGCCTGGCAAACAGAAGTTTTTCCATAAATGTTAGCAAATGAAAAAACAAAATTGAGTGAATGATCTCCTGATCTAGCATTAGGGCCAGGGCCACTGCTGAATTCCCAACATGTGCTCAAAGTTGATTCCTCTAGAAGCAATGGAACTTAACTCCCAGAGGAGGAGAAGCAGTTCCTAGTCAGCACGGGTCTGCTAAGCCACTGGTCAGAAACGATGCTATAGCATCCAGTGCCAAGTGGATGGGGAAGGACCCATATACAGATGGCCGCCTGGACACATCACGGGATTGCATTCCCACCATGGCCCATTGTTATATTTATTGCTGACAATGTAATTAATTGGCTGACTCCTTGTTTTTAAACTGGTCACCCTCAGTAGACAACTGTGCTAGGGGTTTGTACTAATCATGCCTCTGAAGGGAGTGAGCTCCACAGGCCAGCTCTGCAGCAGAGCCTCTGTGACATCATCCCTTTGCTGCTGTAAGGAAAACATACTTCACTCTCTCTCCTCGGGGCCATTAACAGGCTTCCTCCTGCCCAGGAAACACACAGCATTTTTTTTTTTTTTCTCCTGAGTGTTTCTCTTTCTGAAGTATAATCCAATGGAAAAAAAAAATCATTTCTCAGTTTCCTTTTCCAGTGAGAATTTCTTAATATAGACTGAAATATCACCTTTAATAATCGCTGTAGGAAGACTGCAAGAACTCCATTAGGTATTACCCAAATTGCCAAATTAAAAGGGAAGCTAGAGGTCATCTGGGGGCATCAAAAAGCTATTTTAACTCATCTCTGAGCCCAACAATTGAGTATGTATTTTTATTTCTATACCATGAAGAATGATCTTTATTTTGTTTATAGAATGATATGGATTAGTTAAATAACACCTGCTGAGTATTTTATATCAAAGAATTCTAAAGGTATTTTTACAGTGAGAATGCCTCATTTATCAGGCACAGCTTCCCCAGGTAACAGCATAAGACTAGATTCATGGCATAGGCAACCATCTTTCTACTGGTCTCATGCCCCTTTCTTCACCTGTAAAATGGGAGTCAGTGCATTTCACTGATGATACTTCTACCTGATTGAGTAAACTCGGGAAAGTCATGAGACAGCTCTGTTCCTTAGGGTTTATTTTATAAAATCAGAGGGCAAACAGAGTGAATCTCTAAAACTCTGTGACTTTACCTGGATATCAAGGCAAGTACAAATTTTAATGTATTTTCAAATTAATAAAATACATGTGAATATACAATGTAAGGGACATGCACTAACTAAAAATGCAGATAATTCTTGACTTCTTTTTATTATCACAAATATCAGTGTCCATGATTTGACAATTTGCTTATGAAAAAGTCTCTTACATTTTCCTTTTTCTGGTTTGCTAATTTTCCATTCTGTATTCCAAGGCAGGCCAATAGATTGCAATGAAATCAGGTTAAACATTGATCTTCCGCCCTGACATTGCATTAACTTTTCTAATAAACATCTTCACTGTGTCAACCGGCACTGTGTTTACATATTGAGCCCGGCAGCCAATTGTCTTGCTCCCTTTAGATGCTTTTGAATTCCACAAGGAATCTTATCTGGAAGACTAGAATCATGCATCTGCCATGCCTTTCAATTTTGTATTTCAGATTAACTGCTCCTTTTCCTTCACATTCTTAAGGCTTTCTAAGAAATTTCTTCCCAATTCACTTGGTAAGTGCCTGCTCTGGCTGTTATTCTTTAATGAATTCATGTCTTTTTCTCTTATTTTTCCCATGCCTCCCGTGTTATCTGGAGTCAGGATTCTGAGCTCTGACCTCCCTCCTTGTCCTGCTGCCTGAGGAGAATAGAAGGCAGATACTCAGACTTCAAATATTCTAGATCCAGCTTTGGCTGGGATGAGGCTAGGATTGGGGAGGAAAGAAGCACTGCGTTTTTAAAAATTATTATTTACAGATTTCTCAAAATTAACTATTGCTGTTCAGATTCATGGACTTAGTAATTTGAACCAGTAGATGTGCCCTAAAAATCCCTGATTAAATACTCTATTTTTTTAAATTCTATGAGAATATTTGTTTAGGGATTAGTTTTCATATCTGCAAATTAAGCCAATGCTGCTTGCTTCACTAAAGCCACCGCCAAAGGCGACTACCAGAAAAGGCTGGGGAGAAATTGCTCCATGAAGTGAGCAAAGCCTTTGTTTCTGAGTGATTTCCTCTCTCTCCAAATGTCAAAGAAAAACATCAGAAAGTATGGGACTAGTCTCCAAAGGACATTTAATACCTCATTCTCCAAGAATGGTCTAAAATTTAAGGGTCATAATTACTTCGCAGGTCATAAAAGATACTCCGTGATTCCCCCTATTTTAGCAAAAGTATCTAAGGACAACTGCCAAAATCTTGGATGCCTAAGAAAGCATCCTATCCACATGCTGAACCAAAAAACCAATCACAAAACAGAATAGCTATAGTGAAAGATTCATTAGATTAACCCCCACCATTAACTAAGAGGGCATTTATACCAGATATTGTATTACATACTTAACAAACATCTCATTGTGTTTCCTTGTAACAGCTCTATCAGGTACATGTTGTTATTCCTACTTTAAGAACAGGAAAAAAGAAGTTCTGATAAACTAAGTAACTCCTCCAAAGTTGCACATCTGCCACATTTACCAGAATTGCGATGCAAATCTGCCTGACTCCAAAAGTTCTTTGCCATTCCTCGCTACGCAGAATAGCCACACCAGTAGAGAGCAGTAGAGAATAGGGATGCAGATGCAATGGGAGCCTTCTCACAGCATCCCATAGGTGCAGAGGCTCTTTCTTCCAAGGGAGAGTTGACGCTGGCCTGATGGTAAATTGCATAGACTTTATCAATACTTTCAATTCACTGTACTGGGATTTAAAGTTTCAGAGTTAGAAAGAATAAAACGGGCACCTGGGTGGCTCAGTCAGTTAAGCGGCTGCCTTCGGCTCAGGTCATGATCCCAGGGTCCTGGGCTGGAGCCCCACATCAGGCTACCTGCTTGGTGGAGAGCCTGCTTCTCGCTTCCCCTCTGCCTGTCTCTCTGCCTACTTGTGCTCTCTATCTCTCTGTCAAATAAATAAATAAAATCTTAAAAAAAAAAGAAAGAATAAAACAGAATGGATTTCTAAGTATTGACACTCCCATTTTACTATCCTGCCTTGAACAAGTTACTAAATATCTCCCATCCTATTTTTTTCTACCTCTTAATCACCTTCACCTATTTTGCACATTCCCCCACCTACCTCCTCTCTGGCAACCACCACTTTATTTTTTGTATTTAAGACTCTTCTTTTGTTTGTTCATTTATTTTGGTTTTTTTAGATTTCACATATAAGTGGAATCTTATGGTTATTTGTCTTTCTCTGGCTGACTTATTTCACATAGTATAATACCCTCCAGGTCCATTTATATTGTTGCAAAGGCAATACCTCATTCTTTTCTATGGCTGAGTGGTATTCCATTATACACATCCCCCCCCACCCCCCCCCACACACATCTTCTTTATCCACTGATAGATACTTGGGCTGCTTCCATATATTGGCTATTGTCAATAATGCTGCAATAAACAGAGGGTGCATATATATTTTCAAATTAGTATTTTCATTTTCTTGCGATATATACCCATACTGGAATTACTGAATCATTTGGTATTGCTATGTTTTAATTTTTTGAGGAACCTTCATATTGTTTTCCACAGTGGTTGCACCAATTTATATTCCCAACAGGTCTTCACAATCTCACCAACACTTGCTATTTTTTGTCTTTTTGATACCAGCCATTCTGAGTAGTGTGAAGTGATATCTCAGTGTGGGTTTGACTTGCATCTCACTCTAATTTTTTTTAATCTACAAATGAGAATAAACCATTCCTAATATGTAAGTTTTAAAAAGGGTAATAAAATCAGAGAACTTCAGAATAATCCTTTGTACATATAAGCACTTAGAAAACTTTGCTTTTTTTCCCTCCCCCTCCCTTCTCCTTATGTATCAGTCTTGCTCAATGTACTATTGCCTTTTCAGAGCAGAGACCATAAAATACCACATTCACATCTCCAGACAAAATGCTTAACACATAGTTGCCCTTAATGATCTAAAATGATAAGAAGACACTGAGAAATAATTTGTTTGCAACTCTACGAGATATAAACTTTATATTTCAGAATATATATTAACTGTTTGTTTGTTTGTTTCTTTTAACATGCATTCTTTTTTACATGTCATAGTCAGCCTCCTGGGCTCTCCAGAAGAAGGCTATTCTGGCTTTCTTTGAATCTCAGGTCAAGAGGATTAGAACACCCCATAAAGTAACATAAACTACTTGGACAAAGGGCATGCTTCCAATAATTGGTTGATTTTGCATTTTACAAATAATTTTACATGTTTATTAGTTTATATTAAATCATTAATTCACTATACAAATATCCATTAATGTCTATATTATCCTAGTTTATAAATATAAATCGGACGAATATCTATCCTGGATATTTTTGTGGTTTAGTGACAGGAGACAGATGTATAAACAAATTAAAATTAAGTGTGATAACTTCCACAACATATATGAAAAAGGATTATGAGAACAAAGAGGACATGGTAACATCTTAAAAGTTGGTTTCACTTCTGTTACTGAAAGTGACATTTTTTAGCCACAATTGCATTCCATTTTCTTTTCCCGTTCACAATATTTTTCCGTAAACTTTTAAAAAAATTATTTTTAAAATAACTGACTTGAGATTTTTTTGGGGGGTTCTTTTTCCTCTCTGTCTTTTAAACAACATAAAATTTTCAAGGAAATTTTGACTTTTATGAAGTCACTAAATGCTTCTATTTTTCTTTCTACATTAAATACAAAACAGCACTATGAAGAGGCTGCCTTCCAAAAGTTTCGTCCTTTATTTTCAAATACATAAAATGAAAAACATCTGTGTTCCTTAAGAAGTTATTTTGCTTAACTAGCATAAATATGTTAGCCAGGTATTTATCTTAAGTTTCATTTGTCCTCCTCAGCCTAATATGGTTTACTTCCATACTGACTTCTGTTTACCAGTTTCACAATTGGTCAATTGTTTCCATTACATTATGTTTTAATTATCTACTGCTGCATAGCAACCTACCCCAAAATGTAGTGACCTAACATACCCTCACCATTCTGTAAGTTGATTGATCACCATTCTGATCAGTTGGATGGTTTATCTGTTCCATATGATGTCAACTAGGTCTGTAGTCCTTTGAGGGCCTGACTAGACTACAACATTCAAAGTGGCTCCCTCACATAGCTGGCAGCTCTTATTAGCTGTTGGGGAAGAGAAATACTGGCAAGCAGGCCTCCTAAATTGTCCTCCGTATGATCTCTCTGTGTGGCTGGTTTCTGAGAGGGAGTACCACTCTCAGAAGGTGAGTATTTCAAGAATAAAGAAGCAGAAGCTGATGGTCTCTTAATGCCTTTTTTTGGTTGCACTCTTGTTGATCAAATGCCAGACCAGATACAAGGAGAGGAGAAACAAATGTTCCTTTTTATATGAAATTGATATGAAATGTGGTTCATAGAGGGGAGAAATTCATGGTCATTTTTCAATATTGACTATAAAATATAAATGCTACTTAACTTCCAGTGCTTTCTTCACAAATGATTCCCTTCTCCATTTTACTTCTGTGCATTTTCCCTCTATATATAAGAATTTAAAAGCAGGGATCTTTTTCCCTGTACTAACCTAAACACATAAGTCGATGGTGTTTGGTTTTTATCTTTGATGGATGTATCATATGATACTGAAGACCTGATGTTGTCTGTTAAGCAGTTAATTCTAATCTCTAACTCCTTTATCTTCTTCTCTGGAATTAAAGAGAAGCTCTCAGATCTGAAATATACCAAGGGCTGGAATGGGCAGTTAGGAGGTGGGTATGAAATGCTCTTGCAAATATTACTTTTCTCTTTCAGTTCATATATTTGAACTCTCAAAAATAAATATAAAATTATTTTTTACATGTCTATCATAGTCTTAATTTTAAAAACAAATATCCAGGGCGCCTGGGTGGCTCAGTGGGTTAAAGCCTCTGCTCTCGGCTCAGGTCATGATCTCAGGGTCCTGGGATCGAGGCCCACATCGGGCTCCCTGCTCGGCAGGGAGCCTGCTTCCCCCTCTCTCTCTGCCTGCCTCTCTGCCTCCTTGTGATCTCTCTCCCTCTGTGAAATAAATAAATAAAATCTTTAAAAAAACAAACAAACAAACAAAAAACAAATATCCAAACTACCAAATGTAGCTAAGTATTTAGCTAAGTAAAACCATTATATGCAATATTAGTGCACAGGGATTGGGAAGAAGAAATATGCCCCTTCTCTTTTATTTGCTCATAAAAGAATACTGATGAAGAGTCAAGGTAACTCAAGCATGAACATCATTGGAGGAAACCAGAAAACAAGTTTCATAAAAATTTTACCATGATACTCAGTTAAAATAATTTAAAATGAATGAATATATTTTGTATTTTATAGGAAAAAAGACATTATTTCCATAGAGAAACATCTTAAAGAAGTTTTCTGAAACCTGAGGATCCCTGGGAGGGGAGAAAATGCAATATTCCAGATCAGAACTAAAGATACCAGCATGGAGGATGACCTCATATGACCTTTTTGTCAAATAATATGTAAAAACAAATGTTACAATTACAAATCCACATTAATCATGGGAAAATTTAACAAATGACGAACGTTACTGATGGATCTCTTTGGGAAATGAATTTTCATGCCATTTTTTCACTTATGAGACAGTAGGATATTGGGCCATTAATTGTAAGAATACATAACAAGTAGTATTTCTATTGTGTAAGTTTTTCATGGGTAAATTAGACCTCAATATTTTTTAAGTGGAAAATATTCTATGTTACCAATTGATGCAACATTATGTGTGTTGATTTTAACATTATTATTACTAGAGTAGTAACTATAATTACAATTTTGTTACAACTAGGTAAGAAGATGTATATTATTTTTTGTTTTTAAACATGCAACCCATGTAATAAGTAAGACAGTGTTGATGTTAACTACAGACTATTCAGCACTGATTTATATTGGCTTCAAGGAGAAGAATCTAGAAGGACCTCAAAGTTGAAACCCAGGAGATAAGAAGAAAGCAGTACAGTGAAAGGAAAGAACTTGATTTGATAAGACTGGTAATTCAGCATTTGTTGTTACTAGACTATTTCAATAGAGAGATTATGCTATTGATGAGAACCAGTATGGTACAATAATTAAGAGCACTGGATCTGAAGTAAGACTACCAACTCACTTACTAACTCTTAATGTCTCTTTGAATGCAAGATGGCAATAAAAATAGTGCTTACCTCATATTGTATATAATATAAGGTGTATCACAAATATTGTCAAAATATTTGGGTTTTTAAAATAGCAATTGTAGAAACATAAATGGTTCTACATAACATATCATTAAAAAAATCTTTAAAGAAACTGGAGGGGGTTGGGGCATTTCCTACAAGGAACAAGGATAAGAAATATAACAAATCACTTCAGAAACCATCCAGGCAAAAATGGAGTGGAATGAAAAAATTTAAGTATTGAAAGAAAAAATAACCAATCTAAAATTCTGTATCCAGTGAAGTTATTCTATAAAAGTGAAGATGAAATAACAACATTATCAGAGAGAAATCTGAGGGAATTTATCTCTGATAGAAGAATAGTGCTTACCTCATATTTTATGGGAAACAGAAAATTGACATTTACTGGAAAATAATAAAAAAAATAATAAAAGATGTTCTTCAGGAGAAAGAAAATGATACAGACAATAATCTCAACTCTACATAAATAAAGGATGAATGTCAGAGAAGGAATAAATTAAAGGTAAAATAATGTTTTTATTTTTCTTACTTGTAATTGATTTATAAAAAAATATTTTAAGAATAATAATATAACAATGTGTTGGACAATTGTAGCCTGGGAATAAATAAAATTGATGGCAGCAATGTCACAAGGAATGAGAGAGAATAATTGGAGTACTCTTTTGTAACTTATTGCCCTATACTTGAAGCCATACAATGTTATTTGGAGGTGGAATTAAGTTGGTTAAAAACAAATTGTAATTGGTTACAAACACTATGACAACCACTCAGAAATTCTAAAAGAAAAAAAAAGAAAGAAATTCTAAAAGAAGTATAATAGATATGCTAATAGAGGAGAGAAAATAGAATCATATAAAATGCTCAGTTAAGACAAAAAAATCAGAAAAAGAGGAAAAAAGAATGAATTCAACAAATAGAAAATAGTTCCAGTCGTGAAATATATTTACCCAGTTACATCAATATTACTTTAAATGTGAATGGTCTAAGAACACAATGAAAAGATAGAGATTGTCAGGATATATGTAAAAAACATGGAGACCCATCTGTTACTAGTGTTACTAGAAACACACTTTAAGAACTCAGGTAAGTTAAAGGTAAAGGGCTAAGAAGAACATATCGTGCTAACACTAATCAAAAGAAAGTTGACATCTCTATTAATTTCAGACAAAGCAGATCTTAAGACAAGGATAATTGTCAGGAATAAAGAGGAGCACTACATAATGATAAAAGGGTCAGTCTCTGACAAGACCTACCAATCTTTAATGTGAATGCATCTAACAACAGAGCATCAAAATACATGAGGGAAAACAAATAGAACTGAAAGGAGAAATACAAATCCACTGTTACAGTTGGAGACTTCAACACCTTTCTTTCAGTAAGATAGGTCCCACAGGCAGAATATCAATAAGGACACAGTTGATCTGAACAGCACTATGAGTCAACTTGATCTAACTGACATTATAGAATATTCCATTCAATGAGAGCAGAATACATATTTTTGTCAAGCACACATAGAACATCATTAAGATGGACCACATTCTAGGCCATGAAATATACTTTAATAATTTTAAAAGAATAAAAATCATACAAAATATATTCTCAGGTGACAATAAAATTATATTAAAATCAATAATGAGAAAAACATTGGGATGCCTGGGTGGCTCAGTTGTTAAGCAGCAGCCTTCAGCTCAGGTCCTGATCTCAGGGTCCTGGGATGGAGCCCTGCATCCATCGGGCTCCCTACACAGTGGGAAGCCTCCTTCTCCCTCTCCCACTCCCCCTGCTGTGTTCCCTCTCTTGCTGTGTCTCTCTCTGTCAAATAAATAAAATCTTAAAAAAAAAGAAAAACATCAAATATTTTGATTAAATAAACATATTTCTAAATAACAAATGGATCAGAGAATAAGTCTCCAGATGCATTAAAATGTTTTGAACTAAATGAAAATACAGCTTACAAAAATTCATGGGATGCAGTGAAAGAATGTTTACAGGGAAATTTATAGCATGAAATGCATGTACCAGAAAATCAGAATGGTCTGCAGTCAATAATATAAGCTTCCACCTTAGGAAACCAGAGAAAGAGGGAAATGTAGCCTAAGGCAAGCAGAAGAAAAGAAACAATATAAATAAAAACAGAAACTATTGAATATAAAGGAAACATTAGATAAAACCAATGAACCCCAAGTCTGATTCTTTGAAAAGATTAATAAAACTGATAAAACTCTAGCCAGGCTAACTAAGAAGGGTGAGGGTGTGGAGGAGATACACAATATCAATATTAAAAATGAAAAAGAAGTCATCACTATTGGGCTCATGGACAATGAAGTCATAACAAAGGAATACCATGAAAAATTCTATGCATATAAATTTAATAACTTAATGAAATGAACAAATTCCTTGCAAGACACACACTACCAAAACCCACATAAGGAGAAACAAATGAGTGTTTCTATGTCTATTTAAAAAATTGAATAGATAATTATCTTTCAAAAAAGTAACACCTATCCCAGATTATTTCACTGGTGAATTCTAATAAACATTTAAGGGAAAAAAAAATGATACCAATTCTTCACAATCTTTTCAAGAAAAGGGAGAATGAATATTTCTTAAATCATTCTATGAGGCCAACATTTGTCCAGTGCTAAAATAAAGACATCACAAGAAAGGAAAACTACATATCAATATCTCTCATGAACATAGATGCCAAAATCCTCTGCAAAATATTAGAAAACTAAATTCAATAATATATAAAATAATTATATACCATGACCAAATGGGATTTATTTTAGGTATGCAAGGATAGTTAAACATTAAAAAATCAATCAGTACAATCCACTACATCAATAGGCTTAACATGAAAAACCATATGATTACATTAATTGTTGCAGAAAAAGCATCTGACAAAATCTAAAACCAATTCATAATAAACACCCTCGCCAAACTGGATATAGAGGGGAATTCCCTCAGTTTAATAAAGAACATTTACAGAAATACTAACATCATACTTATGGTTGCGATATAGATGCCTTCCCCCTGAGATCAGGAATAAGACAAAGATACCCTTTCTCACCACTCCTATTCAACATCACAGTGGAAATCCAAGCTATTGTAATAAGATAAGAAAAATGAAATTAAAATATACAGATTGAACAGGAAGAAATAAAATTTTCTTTGTTCACAGATGGCATGATAGTCTATATAAAAAATGTCAAAGAACTGACCAAAAAAATGTTAAAATTAATGAGTATAGAAAGGTCACAGAATACAAGGCCATTATACAAAGTTGCTTTTCTATATATAACAATGAACATTTGAAACTATATATATATATATATATATATATATATAGTATAAAGCATGTAAAAAGTATATATATTATATATACAGAAGGTACCAATTACTAACATCAGAAACAGAAAGATGGGTTTCTTTTACAGATTTTATTATAAAAAATAAGAGGATAATGTAAACTATTTTGTATAAATAAGTTTTAATTCAGAATAAATTCAAGAAAATTAACTATTTTTCAAAACAGACAAAAAAGGAGTTTAGAAAATCTATTCAACAAGTTGAAATGGGAACTAAAATCTTCTAAAAAATTTCAAAGAAATGTAAGAACCAGAAAACTTCATAGTGATGTCTTCCAAACATTTTAAGAAAAATAACAACCATCTATACAAACTACCTATCTATAGGAGAAGAGAAACAAAAACAAAAGTAAAACATAAGTAACTGTTCCCAAATCTACCTATCTGTTCCCAAATCTACCTATCTGTTCCCAAAACTACCTATCTATAGGAGAAGAGAAACAAAAACAAAAGTAAAACATAAGTAACTGTTCCCAAATCACTTTTCAAGGCCAACTAAAGCTTGACACTAAATGGTTAGTTCATTATTAGATGGAAATTTACAAGCTAGCATCTCTCATAAACATAATGCACAACCTGAAAAATAATCTGAGCAATTCAAATTCAAATGTCTATTAAAAGAATATTATATTATAACAAAGTTGCATTTATTCCAGAAAGTGAGGTTGCTTTAATATTCTAAAATTAAAATAATTCACCATGTTAACAGAATAAAGAAGGTATATCATATGATGAACTCAATAGATGCAAAACAAACCACAAACATTTGAAATAACTGAACACCACAATTAAAATATCGCAGCAAACTATAATTAGAAGAATATTTATTTATATGATACAGGGTATTTATAAAATAATATCTACAGCAAGCCTCATACTAATGCTGTCATCATTTAAAGCTATCCCCTTAAGACTGGGAATGAGATAAGGTATATTCTATAACATCTTATATTCATCATCATATTGAAGGTGTCCCTATTAGTATAGTAAAGGCAAAAACAAAAGAAAAAAGGAAGGGAGGAGGGTGAGAAAGAAAATGTTTAAGAGTAGAAAATGAAGAAATAAAACTAATTCAGTTTATATAATAATAGATTAAAATTCAAAAGTATATACAGCTTAATTATGAAAATCAATAGGAGACTTTAGGAATGTCTTTGCACAGAAGGGCAATTTAAAGAAAATTAAAGACATTTATATGTATGACCAATTAAAAGATAAAACTAAAAACATTTAAAATTACATAAAAAAATCAAATGCTTAGGAAATATAACAAAATATGTTAAGTTATCAACACATAACCCAATAAAATATTGTGAGAGATACTAAAAATAATCAGAGGTTATACCAAAATTTTGGATTGCAAGACTCAGTATTTATAGATTTCAATTTTCTGCAAATTGATTTATCTATTTAATGAACTCCTATACAAATTCCAGTAAGTAGTTTTTTTTTGTAAAGTGGACAATCAGGATTTAACATTAATGGGAATGTAAATAGCCAAAACAATTGTGAAGAAGAATGAAGTTTGAAGACTTCATTGCTACATTAGTATAAGATACGTGGTATCAGCACTTGGACAAACCAAGAGAGCAAAACAGAAAATAGAGAAATAGCTTCTTATTTATACCAACACTTGGCTTAGGACAAATATGATTTAGTGCTGTAAAGAAAGGATGAGCTTTTCAATAAATAATTCTGGGTTAACCGTATATTTAGAAGAAAAAAATGATGCTTAACACATAATTCACACAACCACACAAAAATCACTTCCTGGTGGATTGTAGATCTAAATTTATATGAGAAAAAATATAGCTTCTGGAAGATAACATAAGAGAATACCTTCATAACTTACTAGCAGCCACAGATTTCTTCAGCAAAACACAAATACACTAACCAGTAGGAAAATTATTGACAAATTATATTACATTAAAATTTTATGGATTACATAAAATCATAAATTACATAATGATAAAACATTAATATAAAAAATCCAGTTCATCAAAGACAGTATTTATTCAAAGGCAACCCAATAAGGAGAATATATTTGCCATACTTATAACTGATAAAATATTGTATTCAGAATATTTAGAACACCTTACAAATAAGAAAAAAACACAATAAAAATAAGCAAGCCTTAAAAAGTCATCCCATTAAATAAGATATTGAAATGACCACTGAACACATGAAAAGGTATTTTACCTCATTAATCACCAGAAAAATGCAAGTTTAAAAAAACACAAGTATTACTGATAATGTTCTGTGGTTGTGGGTAGCTATTACAAATATGTGTTCATTTTTGTGAAAATCCATCAAAGTGTACATTTGTGATTTGTGTACTTTTTTAAGTATCTATTTCAATAGAATTATTTATTTATTTAAGGGATAAATGAGTGTGGTAATTAGGAGAATTTCACAGCTAGAGGTGGAAGAAAAAGCTAATTAGTACTCAACCTCATATTTTCCACAGTACTTCCTTTTCTTTTATTCTTTCTCCTTTCTTTTCTGTTTAACACAAAATTTATATGGAAGTGTTTCAGTAGGAGTGTCAGCGATGGCTTGAGGATCGGGTAGGATTGGGAACAGAGGCCGCAGAATGGAGTTTCCTACCCCTCTAAACCCATTGATTCTCATTTTAATTTTATGTTCCCTTCTGCATAATACCAGAGCAGAAGGACCTGAAGCATTGCAAATAGGAACTTAAAGTGGGAAGAGCAAATTTTCTTTTGATTCCGCCCAAACTTGACCAATTATTCTTGCTGTTTGATGAACACTGGCAAAGTGGAAAAAATAATGGAATATTATTCAACCATAGAAAAGAATGAAATCTTGCCATTTACAACAATGTGGGCGGAACTAGAGAGTATAATAGTAAGTGAAAAAAGTCCATCAGAGAAAGACAAATACCGTATGATTTCACTCATATGTGGAATTTAAGAAATGAAACAGATGAACATGGGGGGTAAAGAGAGGAAAACCAAGAAACAGACCCTTAACTCTAGAGAACAAGCTGCTGGTTACTGGGGGGATGTGGGCGGGGGCAGTGTGTGTGTGTGTGTGTGTGTGTCTGTGTGTGTGTGTGTGTGTGTCTGTGTGTGTGTGTGTGTGTGAGAAATAAGCGATGTGGATTAAGGAGTGCACTTGTGATGAGCACCTGGTGATGTATGGAATTGTTGAATCGCTAAATTGTACACCTGAAACTAATATTACATTGTATGTTAAATAACTGTAATTTAAATAAGAACTAAAAAAAAAAAGACCCTTTTAAGTTAACTTAATGCTAAGGCCAACAATGTCTTACTGGTTAATGAGAGCCCTCAATTTCACCTAACAGAGGTCCCCTCA
Source organism: Ailurus styani (assembly GCA_002007465.1). Taxonomy (NCBI): domain Eukaryota; kingdom Metazoa; phylum Chordata; class Mammalia; order Carnivora; family Ailuridae; genus Ailurus; species Ailurus styani. The sequence goes on along the minus strand of LNAC01000032.1, from coordinate 5,456,790 downwards.
GCTTATATATTCACTAGGTCTGTAAAATATGACCTGTTCCAAGTAATCAGTAATAAGACATTTTCACTAATGGTAACTATCATTTCATTCCTTAACAAATCAGAGACTCTATGAAAAGCCTAATCCCTGGCACTTTGACATTGTTGCTTATGCGGTAGCATGTCTTCTACCAATATAAAGTTTTTTGGCAACTGTAAATTGTACTGAGCACCTATTATCTGTCGGGTACCATATTAAACTCTAATAATTCAGAGTTAAAAGATAAATGTAGTGTTCTCTGGTAAGACATAAGCTAAGCAAGACATAAGACATTGTCTGGTGTTCTCTGGTAGGAGATGAATGTAATGTTGAATGACAATGTCTTTTAACAGACAAAAGCCAAGGAAATTGGGGAAGGATATACGAAGTATACCCAAACCAAACTAGCTGACTTGGGCAGAAGCATCACAAGGAGGGATGCCTACAGAATGTGACAGCCGGGCCAAGTTTTAACAAATGAGCAGGAATTAGCCAAGTTAAAAGAGGTGAGGTCATTTTAAGGAGTTTGTGTGGAGGCAAAGTGGTAGGAGAGAACGTGTTTCATTTAGGGAAATGCAAATGTTTCTACAAGGCCACCTACTTGTATTTTGAATGACTGTTTTCTTTTAATTTAATATTTTACATACAAGTTATCGTGTCCATTTGTAGAGTTAAAACTGCATATGCTCTTATTGACCCATTATCAATAAAAAAGAGAATTGATAGTACATACATGATTTATAAGATCTACTAAATTCCACTGTGAACAGGAAGTGGAATGTTTTTAAGCCTTACTTTAGCATTTTGCCTAGTAACCATGATCTTAATCAGTTGAGATATCCTAGGAGGCCAGGAAGGAGTATTTATATTGCACTTTAGGAAATGCAGCAATTAGCTCATAGTCCCAGTTTGCCAGAGTGGGATCATATATGTCTTTCTGTCTTTCTGAAAAATGATAATTCTGTCTTTCAGGAAAATGATAAGTTGAAAGAGAGGGTCAAGGAGCAGATGTAGGGACAAGTTATTTCTGTAATTATCTTGTTCTGTGACTCTGTATTTGATGCATTTTCATTAAGAAAGTAAAAGCAGTTTAACTCCAGGAAGGTTTGAATGACGTTAGGTACGAAAACTATAGACTAAAATCTATTTTCTCCTATGCATTCAAGGATTATGTGAAACCCACCCATAATATTGTAAATTGTATTCTATTTAGATGCTATTCAGCCGGAGTAATATTTACCTGCTTTTCATATCTGGGCATCTGAATCCTAACTACAATTTTTAATGTAAGTCCACCTGACTTAAAGAACTCTTTATAAATAACTACTTTCCAGACCCCTTTTTCAGGATTTATTACAAGAAATCCTCAAATTACACAAGAACAAATAACTTTACACACAATACATGCTATAAAAACTATGTACAATTTATGGAGTGGTATATTTTTCAAAAAGTATTTGGTTCGATTTTCAAAAACTACAAACAGTATGAAAGTGATTCGAGTATTAACCTCCATGGCACTCACTTTAGGGAACTGGTGTTTCAAAACTAGTCTTGTCTGAATGTTTTGAGTCCATATATATGTGTGCCATGCCATATTGAATGGTGCTGAATTTCAGTCTCTGGCAGAAAGTACTCAAACTCCAGATTTCACCAAGAGTATTTCTATAGTCCTATAGTTCTTGCCGGATTCACATAATGCTGAAATTTAAGGTGTATCTTATTTCACTATGTTCTGTAAAGTACCAATGATAACTGCTTATTTCTTGGGGAAGAGATCTCCCGTGCACTTTCTAATCTGTTCTGTGGTATTGTGTATGTGTTCACTAAAGCACCTGAATTTTTGGCCAAGGGATAGTTTCATATTGGCAATATAACACCTGAAAAAAGCCTCTTGCTGTGAAAATTTTGGTTTGTATTAAAAGATACTCTTTCACTGCCATCTCCTCTCATTCTAAACCCTACCATTGTACTAGTTCAATGTTTTAACATTTAAACTTTTGTGCCCACTAGAAGCAGAAGTCGCTACATCCATATGAACTCTATATTTACTAATTGAAGACCAAGCGGTTAAATACTGTATCTCACAAAAAAATTATATAAGTCAACAGTTTGTAACTTGCAAAGTTGTTCAAATTAGAATAAAATGGCTAAGTTATAAATCAAATTTGCCATTTTGTATAGTTTACTTTAGCAACTTTGAGATGAATGTGCCTGATATATGTTTTAAGGATTTTTATTTTTTTAATTTATTAGCAAAATTTGTGACCCATATTATTCTTGCCCCAACCTACTTTTGGACTATGAATATACCTTTTCTACCTGATCACACAATCTACTGAGGTCATATAGAGACAATGGCATTTTTGTGAACTTGTAGAGAGAGAAAGGAAGATGCTTGCTTGCTTTACTTTGTTTTAATAGGAAAAGAGAGCCTTTTAACACAAGCCCCTCCAACTTAGTAAAAATAATTTTCATTATTTACTTTCATTGCCCTTATCAATAGATCCAACTGGATTTCTGTTTAGCCCTTTATTTTTCTTACTCACTCTCACCTGATCCTGCCTTGACTTACTTCATTAAGCTTTTAAAAATTACCTTATTTCTCTATGCTTACAAATCTTCTAAGGACATCTAACTGACAACTGTATAGTGTCAAGTCCAATTGTTCCTAGGAAATACAATGAGCATTTCTGTCTCTATTCAAACAATTTAAAGTTATGTATAATGATAGCTCTTATCTATACAAATTGTGGGATTCATCACTTGAAGGGCCCTCTGAAAGATGCAAATGTGTTAATAGTTTATTTTTCTATAAATTTTGTTTTGGGGCGAGGACATATTTCATACTGCTTAAATCCCTCATACTTGGACATCAACCAGAATAAAATGAAAGAGTAGATATAAATCTAGATAGCTGCTCTTTTAGTCCAGAGTGAAAGGCTGCTTTCATGTCTCTTCAGGCAGGGAGCAAGAGCTATTCCATAAAAATTCATCCATAGTCACCCTCCCATCCTGAACATGAAGTACTAAGGTGGGTTCTAAATGAGCAGAACATGTCTATATTTTGTTTCGAAATAACGAACTTTGCCATGTTATATCTACAGTGGTCATCAGCACAACTGAGCAGAACTTTGGGAAGGATGGCATAAAGCATTTTAAAAAATCACTTTCTAGTCTATATTAAATTCTTTGAGAATACTTATGAATAAACAAGAAGTAACTTTTCTTTCATTTCCCAAGAGCTGGCTCATGAGGAAAGGTAAAATACAAGATGTGGAGTATTCTAAAAACTAATTCTAAAAATTCATCTGGAAATGAGGATACTCTGGCCAAAAAAAAAAAAAAACAGTGAATAAATCACCTTCCTGGTAATGTAATTTTCACTGTAGGGATTCTTTAACTCTTCTATGACTAGTCTTCTTCCTTATTCCATCTCCAACAAGTTTATAGAACAAATAGTAAAAGTCTTAGAGTAAATGTTTAAAGCAAGAATCACCTTACTAGAGTGGCCAAGTCTGTCTCACCAATTCTGAAATTACTTGATGGCCAGATCTGCTCCTTTTCCCAAACCTAGAGCTTGGTCTTTCTGACCCTGCACACAGGCACGTGGACACCCCAGCCTGCTTTGTTGAAGCTTGACCACACCTGTGCTGATAGCCACTCTTCAGGCCAAGGGGTAGGGTGCATGCTGGATCAGGTTTTGGAGAAGGAGGTCTTATGGGAACTGGAAGTTGGCCAGAGAAAGTCAAGCATGAAATTCCCAGGGCCTCTGTAGTAAAATGTTTTCAAGAAAGCAGTGCTCTGGCTCTGGGTGAGCCTTGAGGACTTTGAACTCCACAGAAAGTCAGCAGACAGCCAGGGTGACAGCCTCTGAGTGCAGGGCTTAGAGCTGGGCCCCAGTTTTCAGGTCAAAAGTTATTATGGTGGAGAAGCCTACTGGATACATGTGAGAGAATAATTGATATTATAAAAAGAAGTGTTCCCAGCTATGAAGAGGGCAACACCAGGCCCTCATTTAATTATAAGTGTGGAGCTGAAAAGGCAAATATGTGTTTCATAAGCAATTATAAAGAAAAAGATTTAACAAGGGAGTCAAAGAAGGAAGTGGTTCTTTCACATCAATGAAAATGCTTTGAGAGTTCTAAACTAGTATACACTCATTCTATAAATATTTTTTCAGAATATATTATGTACCCAATACAGTACTAGTGCTAGGAATATATCAATGAATGGACAAGACAGAGTTTCTGACCTCATTTAGTTTATGTTCTAGTGGGAAGGATGAACATTTAAAAAGTATTTAAAAAATAATAATGTGTACAATCAAAGTAATTAGAAATACTGGTAAGTTTGATAAATAAAATAGTCAGTGGAACATAAGTATTCCAGGCAAGGACAAGTAGGTACAAAGGTTCTGTGATGGGAAATGGCTTCTCAGGCTAACATTAAGAGACGAGGTTGGAGGCAAAGTATTCAGCACCTTGTAGATCATGGTAAGGATTTGGATTTTATTCCGGGAGAAATGAGAATTCATTAAAGCATTTTTGGTAGAAGATTTTCAAGATGTGATTTAAATTTTTGAAAGACCACTTTGGCTGCTATGTGGAGAGAGGCAAGGGTGGCAGCAGGGAGACAGGAGGCTGTAATAGAATCCATGAGAAATTAGACTTAAGAATGTCATCACAGAGACTAGAGCGCAACAATATATTCAAAATAGCATGTTTTTGTATGTTACAATTTGAATACCAGATTCAAAAATTCCCTATGAACATATGGAATTATGTTTCTGAACTGTTTGTGCAGGTAAAAGATAGATGTGGGAGGAAAGTCCAAGAAAAAGTCAGCCTTCTTTTTAAACCTTGGCAGTTTGGCTTGTCAGCTGGAGAAATAACAGTACGAAATCGGTAGGAGTAAGTGAGTTTAGTGGATTTAAATCAAGTCTCCATGTAAAGAGTTCTTAGAATTACACTTTTAATTCCACCTAAAATGGCTACTTTGGGATACAGCTTTTGGCCAAATAAACAGATAAGGCTAGGATGCAAAGAAGAACAGGACATGAAGTCAAATTGTGCAAGTTATTTCAGGTCTAGCTGATCCTGATGATGACCCTTACTCTTTTATTGTCCATGCTCCCCTCCTCCCACCCCATCTTTTTACCCAACTTCCTGCTATTGACTCTGAATCTGTCCTGCTGCCTGGTCTAGCCTGGTCTAGTCTGGCTCAATGCTTCAACTTCACGGGACTCCAAGTATTTGCAAAGCACCATTGCTCTTCCATGAAGTCCGCACCCAGGGATTGTCTTTTACCTTTGGTTTAAATGCAGATACTTCTGTTAAATTGGGTGCTAATTCAACTAGAGTTTGTGAATGAAGCATGGGTAACAGACCACAAGAAGCCTCATTTTAGCAAAACCTCCTAATAGCTTTCACAGCTCTAGAAAGTTGTCAGCTTCAACCGAGTGTGCTACTACATGTACAAAAAAGTAATGCTACAGCTGCTATTTGAGAGTGTGACAGTGAAATATATACTAGTTCCAGTCACTGAGAAAAATAATTATTAAAGTGTACACCAGAGTCACCGTAGACAGTATTATGTAGTAGGGGGGATGCAACAGTAAATGATCTGGTGTCTGCTCTCATCCTGTATGCCCTGAGAACATGGCCTCATTAATTCCAGAAGGCCCCATTAAAAAGGTGGCTGTGTTCCGCAACCTTGTTTTCTCACCCATTAACCACAGCGCCCTGACCACAAGACGGCCTTTTTCATGTAGGATTACATGACACCACTCTGACTTTCCTAAACATAGCTCACATAGTATAATAAGCAACAACTGGCTTTGGCTAAAAGAAACTCAGCTGCCACCAGCTTAAGTGATATTCCTTCTTGTCACCAGGCAGTTATGATCTAGTTGGGGAACAAAAAAATGTGCTTACATGAAATAATCATGGAATAATTCTAGGCAATAAAATAAGATCTCTTTTTTTCATAGATTGAGGCTATGAAAAGGGCATCTCAAGTGAACACTTATTTTTGCTAGCCTTATCATACGCTGCTAGTGAAGCTTAAACATTTCAAAAACTGTTTCATTCTTTAGGTCAAGTCTCTTCTTTTTCTCTTGAGGAAAGTCTAGAAAGATGCTTCTAGTAAAGCCCTCAGGACAGCGGTAGACAGTAACTCCATTACTCACTATGCTGCTCTTCCAAAACAACCCTGTTTGACTGTAGATGAGTGGACATGAGGAGCTGGCTTCAGTAGTAGAACTTTGAAATAGATATGATCATTGCCAATAAATCTGTTTGGGCAAATGAACTTCTAATATGATCCCCTCACAAAGAGAAATGATATAGATGTAAACAAAGGTATGTATAAATATAGAAACCATGCCGACCACATGCAAAGCTCCAATGCTCCATCAATGAATAGAAGAGACACACTTCCTGCTCATTCCATGAGGGGAAATTATCATTAAATAAACACACAATTAATGATATCATGACTATCATGATACCTGCTTGAAGAAGAAATATAAGTGCTTTGAAAATGTATAATAATGTTTTAATCTAGTCTTGGGGACCTGAATTAGCTGCTGTCAGGATTCCATTTCAGCCCTAATCCATTAACTTTTCATCACTTACTTGGAAGTGTTCTGGACTTCTGCTAGTCAATGGCTCCTGTAGCTTCTTCACTACAGGAGAGAAGTTCTGCCAGTTTTCTGTGGGACTTTCACACTCTATCTTATGGAAAACTCTGTGAGACCAGTCACTAGAGGGAATATAATTAGGACCACAGTCCCTGTACCCCATGTTATTAGTTTACCTGGCTTAGCAGAATTGGCCACTCTTCCCAAGTTATCCATCACTATGAGGACACTTGTCTATACATGGTTCTGTACATGCCTTACTGTCCTCCATCACTCTAAATCCTTGCCTTGTGCTTTCTGGGGCTCATCGTCTATTACCATCTAGTCCCTATATCTTCAGCCTCTGCTCAGCATCCTCAATACCTTTGTCCTCTCACTGAAGGTTGATCCTCCCCAAGGTCACAACTTGCCCGGAAACCTTCTCAAGTGATGGCTTTTTTCTCTCCAACACCTTATGTCTTGCAAGTCTTTGCTCTTCATTGCTGATTCATGTATCAGCATGATACATGATTCATGTATCCCCTCTGATAAAAACATGCTTATACACACACACACACACACACACACGCACACACACACACACACACACTGAAAACTACTCCCCTCAGTTTCTACTATAAGCTAATAGCATTTACATACTGATTAGTGCCAGGCATGGATATGACGTAACCTTTGCGTTTAACACAATAACACATGGATGTGAAGTAACCTTCACAATAACATATATTCCTAACCCTATTTTACGGATGTATTTGGAGATCCTAGGATGTTAAGTTAGCTGTCCACAGTCAGCTAGAAAATATTAGAACCTGACAGTCAGCCTAGAACCCTGACAGTCCAGCTCTTAGAGTCCATCCTCTTAATTATGTCATACTGCTTCCCACCATTTGGTGCTAGTGTCCTAGGTCTTCCCAGCCACTACTCTTCTTCAGAGAAGATTTTAGCCCTAAAATCACTGATTTTTTTTCCTCCATTATTAGTCCTGTCATCAATTGTGGTGACTTCAATGGAGATGGGGAAGATCCCTTCAACACCAAAGTCTCACCGTTCCTTGATGCCATCCCCTCCACCATCAACACTTCTGAGTGCCCACAAGGTCTTGAGATTACCAATAATGGCTCCTTCTTCCAAATCTCCCCTGATGTGGTCACTGCCTCTCAACTTTCCACTTCAAACCTCCAGGACATCTACTTCCACCAGCTTTCTGCCTTATTTTCTCCTTGCTCACTTGAATTCCATGTGTTATTCTTACAATCAATCCCTTGCATGCACCTTCTATTTCTTTTCCCTTTTATGCCTCAGCATTTCTTGCCTGATACAACTCTAATCCACACTGAATCCATACAGTTCTTTACCCATACTCACTGGCCTGTGCAGCTGAACTTGAAGAAAAATGCAGTCAGATTCATTTTAAATTTCTAAAGGTAAGCCTCAGCACCTCCTAGAAATTCTATATTTTATGAATCAGTTCTCTTTCCCAGTTCAGGGTAACAATTTTACCTCCTCTCCTCCCTCCACAAACCTGAAGTATCACCTATTTAACCTTGCAGAGGTGATAATCTTGTCTCTTGTTTCCTGAATAATAAGAATAAGAATAATAAAAAGAGACCACCCTTATCCTCCCACCTGCAAACCTCCAACTACCTGCGTCCACCCTCATATACTCTGCCTCCCATCCTTTCTAAAGGGTTGGCAATCTAAGGCCACTTTCAACCACTTTTTCCCCCTATTTACAGTATAATTCTTAGTGCAATTTACAAACCAATTATATATACTGAAAATTGAAACAAAGTAAACCCAAATAAACCTGTATCCAATGTTTTGTTTATTTGTTTGTTTATTTAATTTTCAGCTTACCTACTGTTTTCCTCTTGGGAACTATCCCAGTAGTTTTATTCTTCCCAAAGTAATTATGTACCTATCAACACGATTGATTGCAGAAATAAGTAATAGATGTAGTATCTTCACTTTCTTATTGGATTCCCATAATGAATTCTGCATTTCTCAGCATATTGAGCTTTTAAATTATTAATCATGTACATAGTCCAAAACCACATCCATAACATACAATATATATTATAGAGAGAGGAAAGTATACCCAGGTGTCCAGTGTTTCTGGTGACAATATAAACCAGAAGAGGAAACTTGAGCCGTTTGCACGTGTCACCCAAGATGAATAGATAAAAACAACATTCAAAAAGAAAAGGGAACTTATGCAAACTTTTATGCATATACCTTCTGCATAGTTTGGTATGATCAATCACACAAATATTTTCTTAATTTTCTATCCCATTCTTACAAAAAGAGGTATCAGGTGAGTTGTTCTAGAATGATAATTCATGGCTGTTTAGATTAATATTAACATCAGATTTATAGTTTAGTATTCCAATGTAACACTTGATTCAAAAATTCAATTATTTCATTCTCATGAAACTATGAGAGAGGTAGGTCAGAGTCATTGGTTACTTAGGCTGTAAAACTTGGTATTAACATTTATTATTTTCCCTTCCCTTTCTACCTCTCAACTCCTCAATAGATTGGAGCCCTAATGATGCAGGGCACACTGTCCTTAGGAAGCTTACAAGAAGCTTACAGTCTACTTGGGGAGAAAGGACACATACATAAAAGCTCAGGTGATGAGGCTGAGTATTTAATTTAGTATATATTTATACCAAGCAGAGATGTGTGTATTCCAAACTGAGAGATCTGGCATGAATTACCTGTGTACAATCAGTTATAAAACTTATTTTCCTTCATTCTTCAAAAAACCTTCTACACAAGTCTTAATCTTATTTTTAATTGTTTAACTACCCGTGTCTTGATGTCATTGCTAACACAGGGATTACTACAACCGCTTCCTAGCAAGCCTCTTTATCCTCCAATTCGTGCTACAGTTTACTGCTAATATGTACCTTCCTAAGCATTGCTTTTGCTATTTCCTGCTTGAAAACATTTTAGCTCTCACTACTTCAAAACCTTGTGTAGGTCTTAACTACTTTTCTCGACTTTTAAGACATGTCAGAATCTGGTCACATCCTTGTTTCCTGGGAGGCTCCCCAGTCTCAGTCCAATCAAGTCAGTATCCTCACAATGAAACCATGGAAATCCATTGTTTCCTAGCCTTCACAACTCTTCCCCCACTGAGGCAGCTTTCCTCACCTCTTCAGCCTCTGAAATTTTAGCCTGTCCTTCAAGGCCCAGGTAAGACCCATTATCTCCACATTATATTCTCACACTGTATCTCTTTGTCCGCTCTCCTCTATGTTTCTTTTTTTTTTAATATTTTATTTATTTATTTGACAGAGAGAGACACAGTGAGAGAGGGAACACAAACAGGGGGAGTGGGAGAGGGAGAAGCAAGCTTCCCACCAAGCAGGGAGCCTGATGCAGGGCTCGATCCCAGGACCCTGGGATCATGACCTGAGCCAAAAACAGGCTCTTTAACGAATGAGCCACCCAGGCGCCCCTCATCTATGCTTCTGTGATACCCACACAAACAGGGGGAGTGGGAGAGGGAGAAGCAAGCTTCCCACCAAGCAGGGAGCCTGATGCGGGGCTCGATCCCAGGACCCTGGGATCATGACCTGAGCCAAAAGCAGGCTCTTTAACGACTGAGCCACCCAGGCACCCCTCATCTATGCTTCTGTGATACCCATGGCATGTACCCCATAGAATAGCACCTGCCTGCTGAATTTATGCAAAAGCTGATTCTTTCCAATTATTAACTCTTAGAAGTCAGGAACAGCAGTTTTGTACAAATTCTACAGCACCTGCACAGCCATGAACACATAGTTGGAATTTATTAGATAGATACCTAGTGTGTTTATGACCCCTCTCTTTGCTGGTTCATATTTTCTAAAAAGAAATATTTACCTAAATAAGTTGGTAAAAATTATATGTGTGGTATGTAGTATAGATTTATAGCTTTCATTTAAAGGATATTTCTGGAACTTTAAAAAGAATCTAATAAGCGCTTAAATGATACTTCTCTTTTTCTTTACATACTGATATCTGAGCAATATCCTGAGTTCAATACCAAGGGTAAAAGCTAAGGAAGGTGTTACATGGCCTCTGGATAATGGAGAATGTACTGCCCTGAAAACTTATGACTTTGCATCTTAGACAAAGCTAGCCAGGTAAGGTTTTCTCTATCATAGCACCTAGTACAAGCCTGGGGATATAAATGCTCAATAATTTCTTGTTCATTGATCAAATTTTTGACAATTAGCTGAAGGGAAGATTCCATGTCTGAAATATGCTCATAGTATCTTCAGGATTTAGATCTAGGTGGTATTTCCTAGGGCGATCCTTCATTCTAACTTCAAGAAGTGATGTAATTAATGGGAAGCTAATATTCTAATTACCCATTTTTAGATTTTACTATTATCTCGAGAGGTAGCAGGCCAAGGTCCTTGCTGCTGTACTTCTAGTAATTTTTTTGGATGCCAAAAATTTTTAGAGCTAGAAACAGTTTTAATAACCATTTATCCTAACCCATTCACTCTTTAGAGTGACCCAGAGGAAACATAGACCAGGTCACCGAGGGAAGTCAAAGCAAGAATCAAGCTCTCTTAATCCAGTAACTACCTTATCTCCACTTAAATAATAAAGGATGGCAAAATACCATCAAATCCTGGGGCTGAATAGAACTTACAGATGGTTCATTATTCTTTGCTTTAACACTTCCAGTAATTGGCAAACAGCTCTTTCTACAATGGAAGGCCTCTAAAAATTAGAACTGTTCTTTGAAAGAGTAATTCTCAGTCTTATATTGAGTCAAAATCTGCCTTCGCACAACTTTGGATTCTAGCCTAGCCTTGGTTTCTTTTTGGTTTTTTAATATATATATATATATATTTTTTATTGTGTTACTGTCCCTTCCATGGGGCAGATATTTCCAAACAAGACATGTGACTGGAAAGTTTCCCTCTCCCTGAGTCCTTCCAAACTTCCTTCTTCTGGTATCACCTCCCTCCCGTTTTGATAATAACCTTAGAAATTTTTTTTTTTTTAAAGACNTTCCTTCTTCTGGTATCACCTCCCTCCCGTTTTGATAATAACCTTAGAAATTTTTTTTTTTTAAAGACTTTATTTATTTATTTCACAGCAGGAGAGAGATCACAAGGAGGCAGAGAGGCAGGCAGAGAGAGAGAGGGGGAAGCAGGCTCTCTGCTGAGCAGGGAGCCCGATGGGGGCCTGGATCCCAGGACCCTGAGATCATGACCTGAGCCGAAGGCAGAGGCTTTAACCCATTGAGCCACCCAGGCGCCCGTAATAACCTTAGAATTTTGCCTTGGATGTGTTAGAAAGCTTTCAGTTAAAGGTGATTAAGAAACAAAACAAAACAAAACCAAATAACAACAACAAAAACAAGCACCACCTCAATTTGACTTAAAGGTTAACTAAAGCCTCTAGCCTCAGGGCAGTTTAGGCATTGTTTGGCCCAAGCTCTGAGTCCATTTTCTTTGTTTGCTGTTCTCTGCCTTTATTTCCGTGTTAACTTTCTCCCCAAACTGACTTCCCTCATAGTTGTTGGATGCCTGCCAGCAGCAATTAGTGCGGCATGATGCCTCATTCAGCAGGAGAGGCAAGTTGCTTCCCATTAACTGCTGGGAAAAAGAAAACACTGAGATTTACATCAATTGGCCACCCCTGAACCCATCCCTAAATGCCACACACTGATAAACTTAGGCCTAGATTAATTAAACCAATTATAGTGAAAAGGAAGATGGAATTTTCCTGAACAGTTTTAGCTAGGAATAGCCTGCCCTTGAAGCTGAGGTGAAGCGAAGTCCAGTCAAACCTTACTGCTAATATCAACAGTGCAGGTGGAATAGACACTGAAGAAATGGCTGTATCTTCTTGTCTATTATGCCTATAACTGTATGTGATATTCAGAAAGGGTCTGACTAGACTCTAAGTTCAGTGAAATATTAGCAATCAGTCTTATTGCTACTTCTCTCATTTTGGAAAGTGTTCCTATATTAACGCAACCTTAGCTTCAATTCACTTTTTTATTTTTTAAAGCAGGTGTAACTTTTGGAGTTTGTGGTTAACAAAAAGACTGTTTTATCTTTTAATTTTAATTTTTTTATTTTTTAAAAAGATTTTATTTATTTGAATATTTACATATTTATTTATTTGAGAGAGGCAGATTGAGAGAGAGAGAGAGCAGGCAGGGGAGAAAGAAGGAGAAGCAGACTCCTGGCTGAGCGGGGAGCCCTGACAGACTTGTCTCAGAGATCCCAGGACCCTGAGATCATGACCTGAGCCAAAGGCAGACCCTTAACCAACTGAGCCACCCAGGTCCCCAATTTTTAGTTTTCTTTAATTTTGCTTTTTTTGCTTTTTTTTTTTTAATTTTGAGATGATAACTTTTACAAACTCTAATATAAAGCCAAACCTTTACATGCATTTCTGTTGCTAAATCTCAAAGTCCTGGTATTTATGCCTTGTTCTATTTTCTAAAACATTTTAAATTTTGTTTCTATCAGTAAGAATATTAGTTTATTTCTTTAAGACTGATGTCTCTTCACGTAGATTAGATTTTAAAATGTGACCAGGACAAGGCCAAGGACAAAGCCATGATGTACACACCATGAGAAAACCGCCTGCAAGTTAACACCAATTACTAATTACATGCAATTGTTCAACCAACTACAAATCCATCTACCCTTACTATCATCCAGTAAGGATGATACTTATTTCTACACTACCCCACAAGTACATCCTGAATGACTTCATCAGATCCTCACCTAGATACAAATACTGCCACCTCCCAACCTCCAGAAATCTCCCAGGCTCCACAACCTATAGGAAACAAAATTAGGTTAATCTGCAGGAATGTTTTTATTGCTCTCAGACTGGATCCTACAAGTAGTTTCATTATTTTCTAAGCACTCTCAATTCTTTGTTAGAGTGATCCATTCTAGAATGCTATTAATAATCAACATTGCTGATCTAATAGTTGCTAGAATCTACATTTTCATCCTTTGCAAGAATTGGGGTGATATTTGTTCAGATCACATCTCTTGGCACCATTCCCTTTCCCTACGATTTCTGTAGATTACTGCCAATCATTCTGTGATTGCATCTTTAAGTGCTTTCAACACCCTGGAATGTAATTTGTCTATAGCTGCAAACTAGAATTCATTTAAATGTCTGGGTGGCTTTTTATAATCTCTTCTTTTTATTTTTTCTGGGACTTCAGTTCACTCTCAACTGTGTTTTTCTATCCGTTCTATTTTGATAATAACTTTTGCATAGTGGCAAGGACAGATAAAATAGGAGTGAAATGATTCTGTCTCCTGTCTGTATTTGCTAGCATCTCACCATCTTTTCTAAGCAGTAGGGAGATCTATTCTACATTTGTAATTATGATTCTTAGCCTTTACATAAGTCTTCTCCATTGGGAACATTCCTCTTGTTCTCAACCTCTTTGTTATCTTTTATTTGTTTATCAGGTCTTAGAGATAATCTCCCAGAGAAGCCTTCATTGATCCTCTACACCTAAATTTAGACACCTTTCCTATGTCCCACGACCCCTTACGACAGCCTTCCATGGAATGTAGCACATAATATTGTAATTGCCTATTATCATGTCTGCATTCCCCATTTAACTATAAGCTAGAAGGCAAGGACCTTATATTTTTGGCAGAAATTTTCATAGTGCTTGGTACTGAAGGGGTGCTTCATCGATATTATTATTAACTGAATTAAAAGGTACTTTTTGTTAGTTTTAGCATTTTTCCAGTTCTTATATTTTTTTCCTAAAATTTCTTTTACTGTCACCTCACTGAACAAGTTTCCTTGGTGGTCAAAACTAAATCATAATAACAGTTTCTTCCAAGCTTTTCCCAATAAAAAGTTTGGACCTTAGAAGTCCAACAAGTTTAATGAACTTAAAATGTTTCCTAAGAAGAAAGGAAAAAAATCTAGTATTCATACATACTTAATCAGAAAACCGTGGGTCATTATAAATTTCTTTTTGAGTCCTGTGGAGTGCATTCCTACAAATGGGAACTTGTTAAAATCAAAGTGAGATGACCACCTTTCACAAAGGCGAACTGAAATAAATAAATTTCCTGGTTTAAGATTTTTTTAAAACACATTTCAATCATTAAAACAACTTAAACATTTTGAGAACTTGGAAAATACATTTTTTATCAAATGTGCTTAGTGAATTTTACAGTCTTTAATTTTTCTGTTTTACCAAGGGTATTTCCTACTGCTATGCTTATCTTACAATAAACCTCTTTAACTTATCCAATTTGTCACATGTCCAGTAGTTTATAAAATTTTAAAGCTAATGGTATAACAAACTCAAATAATGATATCTCATATTTATAAGTGCATCCTGGAATGAATAAATAATGAAGACACAGTCAGCTTCTATTAAAAGTATAGGGTTGAATGTTTAAGAAGTTACCTACCTATAGGGAGGTGGAATCATTCTGATTTTATCTGATTTTAAAATTTAAGTAGATGTGATGCAGATTGGTTCTTGAACAGCTCACAAAAATACCATGTTTTGTCACTTTTTTTTTTTCTGTTCAGCACTGGATATGTAACAATTGTCTTGATCTGCTCCCACATATTAGCTGCTCAAGCATTTTTTCAAACTCTCTTGGTCTATGCCTACATGCTTGATGACAAACTTACCTGACCATACTTTTCAATTGTACTAATCAGTCAAAGGCCATTTATAAGCAACTACAATTGATTGAGACCCAGAAGCACGTTTCTCTGATTGGGATTCAGAGAGAAAAATTGTTACTGATTGGTACAATTGAAGTTATGGTACAAATTATTCTGCAGCAATTCTTTAGCTAAGCGTAATGATGAATCCTAAGAGAGAAGACTTAAAAATAAGTCATTTTTAATTTTTTAAAGTATTATTAATGTATTTAGAATTCATTTTGTACCTGGTGCTAACATACTGATGAATTATCTGTACTATCCAGGGTAAATCACTTCTTGAGGTCTCAATTTTCCATATAAAAATATTAGGCTCTCCAAAAATTGCAATCTACAGAGTATATAGTAGAGAGTTTTAAAATTATTTTCAATGTCAGAAAGCTATTAGGAAATTTGTACTAAACCACAATAAAGATTCACAAGCTCACTGTCGTTTCTGATACATGAAAACCACTCAATAATTAATGAATTAGGGAACGAATAGGAGAATGAATGAAAAAAGTAAGTTAATTAATAAAAAATTAGATAGTAGCTTCTGTCTAAGCTTACATCAACCCTGTGGTATAGCAATTATTTTTTCCTGCTCTAAAGTCCTATCATATATACCTTTGACTATGGAAAAGTGAATCAAGTTACTTCTTATATATAATTTGAGGACTAAAATGTTTTTAATATTCAAAGTCATGGGTATTAATAATAAAAATGATCCTTGGTAGCAATAATATTAGAAACCACTAAAAAAAGAGATAAAATACTTCCACCTACATAATTACTGTTAATCCTTTTCATTGTCTCTGTGACATTGATCAAGGAGTTCTTGAACTTGTCCACAAAGATCACTGTCTATTACTTTCATCACCCTAGGGGGCTTTGATCCTATCCGTGACTCTCAGTCTAAAATCTCAACTAACCCTTGAAGTAAATCAATAAAAATATTCTTGTTTATATACTGGTTACAACTAATATCCCATATAACCCCATTTGCTTCATTTGAAGCAATGTTTTCTTCAAAAACTCATTCATTCAAAATGATGAAATTCAAGAGTGAAGCATACATCTTCCCTCCAGGACAACAGGACCTCATCAAATGAGAAAAGGTAGTAAGTTTTTTGAAACTCTTTTACTTAGGTCATATTATTAGTCCTTCTCTTTCCAAAAAGGAAAAAAAAAAAAGATTTTTCCCTACTTTTTTGAAGTTTTGTATGTATGAAAAATTAGTGTGATTTCTTCTGACTTACCCCTGAATATATTCCTGAATTCATAACAACTTGGCTCAGTCTTTATTTTCACTATAGCTGAGTAGGCAATAGGCTGTAATGTTGTAATTCACTGACATTCTCTGTTATAATGCCTTCATCGATCTGTATCTGGGTTTTTTTTTTTTTTTTGCTTTTATTCATAGAAACAATTTCCTTGTATGTCTGGATATTTTTTACTATATGCTAGACATTGTATTTGAAAAATTATTTGGCAAATACTTTGGGGACTACTATAATGGTACCTTCCTCTAAGTGTTATGCTTGTATTTGCTTGGAGGTACTGCCAATTCAAGACCAGAGATTACATCAACAACTCATTACCTGGACTGTGTTATTCCAAAGAATCTCATTCTAAGATGTGGCACTTTGACATTTCAGCTTATTGTGGAGACAGTCTCCTTTTTGAATCTTATAAGAGCTCTAAACTTTGCTTCTGAGTGCTTAATTTCCTGAACATCCTGTAACAAAAGTGTTTATTTTTCCCCCCTGGGATAATCAAATGCAGTTGGGGCAAAATAAGTTTCTTTTAACAAGCTTCTCCACTAAATGCACAAATAGTAGAATTCTTATTCAGAAATTAAAGGTTTCACATGTTATTTGACCTTTAGTTGATGCTTTTGTGTGTGTATACTCACAAATTGATTTTTTTTTCTTCTACAAGAGAACTGACATGAATCCTGGTTAGTTCAGGCTGCTATACCCAGCTGTCTATGTACTCTAGACTGAGTAGCTTATAAGTAGTTGAAATTTATCTCTCATGGCTCTGGAGACTAGAGATCTGAGATCAGGGTGTCAGTATGGTCAGGTTCTGGTGAGAACCCTCTTTTGGGTTCCATGCAGTGATAGATAATACAGAGCTTTCGTCCTGAAAACCAATTTTGTTCCATTGCCTTTGTTTAACTCTTCTGATAATGGAGATAGAATTACAGAACAGTTCAACAACAAATTAGATCCACAGTTTAGTCAATTTTCCTAAACAATAGTATTAAAGTCCCTCACTATATAGCTCGATGCAACAGCAGCCTTTGGAAAAAATTTCAGAATAATAAAAGACTTTCTAATTAAGCCTAAGCTGCACTTTTTTTTTTCTTTTTTAGCACACTTTCTATAATAAGCAGTAAAAAGGTACACTCCTTTTAAACAGCTTAATGAGATATAATTTACATGCCATAATATTCACTCATTCAAACCTCAATGAATTTTAGTACATTTATTGAGTTGTACACTATAATTATTATAATCTAATTTTAGGACATTTTCATTACCTCAAAAAGAAATTTGGACCCCTTAACATTCACTTCCAATTTGCCCTCACCCAACCTCCCCACCCCTAGCCCAAGGCAACCATTATTTTCTGTCTTCATAAAATTGCCTAGTTTAGACATTTCAAGTAAATGGGATCATATGCTATGTGGTCTTTTGTGACTGGCTTCCTTTACTTAGCATACTGTTTTTGAGGTCCATTCATGTTGTAGCATATATGAGTACTTCATTCCTTCCTACTGCACCATAATATTCCACTGTACACACACACCACATTTAGTTTATTCATTCAGTTGTGGGAAATTTGTATTGTTTCAACTTTTTGGATATTATAAATAATGCTATTATCAATATCTGTGTACATGTTTTGATACTGATATGTTTTTGTTTCTTTTGAGAAAATACTTAAGAATGAAATTTGTAGGTACTATAGTAACTCTATATTTAACATTTTTAGGAACTGCCAAACTGTTTTCCAATGTAGCTGCAACAATGAATATTACTGCCAGCAAGGTATGAAGGTTTCAATATCTTTGCATCCTCACCAATATTTATCAGTCTTTTTTTTAACTGAAGTGTAATTGGCATACAATGTTATATTAGTTTCAGGACAACATATTGATTCAACAATTCTATATATTACTCAATGTTCACCACAATAAGTATACTCACCATACAGTGTTATTAATTGAGCATATTCCCTATGTTGTACTTTTTGTCTCTGTGATTTATTTATTTTGTAACTGGAAGCTTGTACCTCTTTATCCCCTTTTCTATTTCACCCATTCCCCAACCCACCTCCCCTCTGGCAAACATCAGTTGATTTTCTGCATTTAAGAGTCAGTTTCTGGGCTTTCTGTTTGTTTGTTTATTAGATGCCACATATAAAAGAAATGATATGGTATTTGTCTTTATCTGACTTGTTTCACTTAGCATAATATCCTCTAGGTCCATCCATGTTGTTGCCAATGGCAAGATCTCAATGTATTTTTTATGACTAATATTCTAGTCTGCGTGCATGTGTGTGTGTGTGTGTGTGTGTGTGTGTGTGTGTAGATAGTGGTGGGATAACTGGATACACACACACACACACACACACACACACACACACACACACACACACACCCCACATCTTGTTTATCCATTCACCTGTTGATGGCCACTTTGGTTGTTTCCATATTTTGGCTATCATAAATAATGCTGCAATGAATATGGGGTGTATGTATCTTTTCGAGTTAGTGTTTTTGTTTTCTTTAGGGAAATACTCAGTAATGAAATTATTGGATCATATAGTTCTATTTTTAATTTTTTGAAGACACTCCATACTGTTTTTCACAGTGGTTGCACCACTTTACATTCCCAATGACAATGCAATAGGGTTCCTTTTTCTCCACATCCTTGTCAACATTTGTTATTTCTTGTCTTTTTGATACCGGCAATTCCAACTGATGTGAGATGATATCTCAGGGTGGTTTTGATTTACATTTCCCTGATGACTAGTGATGGTGAGCATCTTTTCATGTGTCTGTTGGCCATCTACTTGTCTTCTTTGGAGAAATGTCTGTTCATGTCTTCTACCCATTTCTTAATTGGATTGTTTATTTTTTGGGTGTGAAGTTGTATACGTTCTTTTGTTGGTCTTTTAAAATTGTAGTTATCAAGTGGGTTTAAAGAGGATCTCATTGTGGTTTGATTTGCATTTCTGTGATGAATAATAATTTTGAGCATCTTAATATGTTTATTCAATGTTCCAGTATCTTCCTGAAGAAATATCCAAATCACTTTCCCATTTTTAATTAGGCTAATTTGTCTTTTTTTATTGAGCTTTAAGGGTTCTTCATATATTGTGGATACGGTTCTCTTATCAGAAATCGGATTTGCAAATATTTTCTCTTTTTAATTTTTTTATGTCATTGAAGCATAAAAGTTTGAAATTTAGACTGATGCAGTCCAATTTATCACTTTTCTCTTTTTTTGCTTGTGCTTTTAATGTCATGGCTAAGAAATAATTTTATAATCCAAAGTCACAGAGATTTGCTCATATGTTTTTCCCTAAGATTTTTGTAGTTTTAACACTTACATTTAAGTCTTTGACCCATTTTGAGTTAATCTTTGTGTACCATATTAGGTAAGGGTACAGACTCATCCCTATTCATGTTGGTATCCAGTTATCTCATCATTATCTGTTTAAAAGTCTACTGTTTTCCCCATGAATTGCTTTGGCATCTTTGTCAAAATTGATCACAAATGTAAGGATTAATTTATAGATCCACAAGTCTACTTCATTCATCCATTTGTTTACTTTTATGTCAATACTACACTTCTTAACTGCTGTAGCTTTGTAATAAGTTTTGGGATTCAGAAATGTGAGTTCTACAACTTTTTTCTTCTGTTTCAAGGTTGTTTTGGCTATTCTTGGTCTCTTGCATCTACATAGGGATTTTAGAATCAGTTAGTTGGTGTACTCCTTTCAGAAGAACATGTATATGTTAGCTCAGATAATTTCAATTTTAATGTCATGCCTTTTTCAAAATATTTTCTAATCAAATGTTTCATTTTATTTCAACCTCCACCTTTCCATTGTCCTCTTATTTCCTTACATATATAATTATGCTTAGATATCTCCAGTCTTAAAAAAATCATTTCTTGGGGTGCCTGGGTGGCTCAGTGGGTTAAAGCCTCTGCCTTTGGCTCAGGTCATGATCTCAGGGTCCTGGGATCGAGCCCCGCATCGGGGTCCCTGCTCAGCGGGGAGCCTGCTTCCTCCTCTCTCTGCCTGTCTCTCTGCCTACTTGTGATCTGATCTCTCTGTCAAATAAATAAAATCTTAAAAAAAAATCATTTCTTGTCTGATGCCTGGGTGGCTTAGTTGTTAAGAGTCTGTCTTCAGCTCGGGTCATGATCCCAGGGTCCTGGGATCCAGCTCCACATTGAGCCCCTTCTGCAGGAATCCTGCTTTTCCCTCCCCCACCCCTCCCCTGCTTGTATTCCCTCTTTCGTTGTCTCTCTCTCTGTCAAATAAATAAAATCTTTAAAAAAATCATTTCTTGACATTGACTCATTCTTCACAGTCCAAATTCATGAAAAGTAATCTCTATTTTGACTTTTATCTCTCTCTTAAAGCTATACAGAAAACAAGTTACTAATGACATTCTAATTGCCAAACAGAGCAGCACAATCCTTACTCTGAAATGTGTCTCCCATTCATCCTCTTCTCCATTTTCTGGCTCAATTCACGTCTTCATTATTTTTTCTTTGGATTCCAGTAGGAACTCCCACTCTATTTTTCTTAATTCTAAATATTTCTGTAAAATACAGAATTTATCACATCACTCTTATCCTTAATACTCTTCTAGTGACTTCCCGTTACCTGTAGAGTTATTCAGTCTACTTAGTTTGGTATTAATGTTGTTGTGAAAATCAGCCCAAACTTATTTTTTCAATATTAAGTCCGATGATATAATTGCTTCAACAATCTTTATAATCTCTCTGTTGTCTTGCTTCGCAGATATACCACCAAATATACACCCTGCTGATTTAGACATGAAGGACTTACTTATTGTAAACCTCACGTTGCTCATGCATGTGTATTTTCAGGAAAAACTTCCATTCTCTCATCTCCCTATGACTCACTCTCATAAACTTAGGAAACTCTTATTTATCCTCTTAGGTCAGGCCAAATGTAATATCCTCACTGTAAGTCTCTTTAGTCAAGTTTGCTCTTCTCAAAGCATTTGTCACCATATATTGTTTATTTTACTGTTTTCTTTGGTAAAGTTTTCACTCTTTAAAGGTGAACACTAAATCTCATTCATCAGAGCATCTTTAGAAGTTTAACACAGACACTGCTACGCTGTTGGTGATTAATGCAATCTTTAATTAATATAAATTTTAATATATATAATCTATAATATAAGTGTAAATGGACTAACTAGATTATACTGTTTCCTGACTAATAGAAGTATTAGTCAGCAGCATGTTTGAATTACATGGACCAACCCCCTAAACTTGACAATGAGTAAGTAAGTACATAAAGCATGTCTACATGAAATTTGGAGAAACACATATGTGGTAGTCATTGTAACAACAACAAAAAATAGAGAAACTGACTTATGTTTCTAAGAAAAGTAGTAGCTCAGATACACTGGAAATATAAACAACTACAATGTTAAAATATATATTTAAAAATTATAACTATATCCTTGTTCTTTCAAGACAGAAAAAAAACCTTTTCAAAATCAAAAACTAAATTAAAATTGTTATCTAGATAGTTTTAAAAAAGGCACTGAAACCATTTTTATCTTGGGGTAGATATTTTCTCTTGTTGAATCTTGGTTTCCATTTCTTTTCCTGCTTCACAGGACAGAAGGCACATAAAATAAAATCCAGGACTTACCAAAGGTGAGAAATCTAATAGGACACCTCTACCATACATTAAGTATGGACTGTATCAGAAAAAAATCCCATACCTTATAATGAGATAGCAAAAAATTCTCTGACATAACTTTGTTGCCAGGTTCAGAAAAAAATATTTCCCTTGAGTATTCATAAATAAACAAACTCCTCAAGCTGATTTGTAGCTGAATCCACTTGGTGACTTAACAAACTTATATCTAAAAATCTATTTAAGGTACTTTCACATTAGTAGTGCCTCTAAGCACTGGAGATGAACCTGTGGAAGTTCTGTTTGGGTGAATATACCTCCCATGCAGACTTCAAAGGATTCCTACAGATAAACTTCCAACGTGAATTTGGATTCACTGTAAAATGTTTATGAAACAATACCCACAAATAATACCACAAATAATCACTAGTTTAATAAAAACAACAGATGATGGAAAGAGTTTGTACTCAGAATATAAAATCATATGTTTAACATGAATAAATAAAATAGTAAAACTATAAAAATACAAAGCAGATTACAAAAACCCAAATAGGACTTCTGGAAATAAGAAATGTGAAACAAAAAATTTCAATGGATAAGCTAAGTAGTAAATTTAGTAAATAGTAAATCTCATCAGAATTTAATGGGAAATTTAATAATTGGAAGTTAATGGGAAATGTAATAATTGGAAGACAGAACTGAAGAAATAATCTGTAACACAACATGGAAACACAGGGTTGGAAAATATGAAAGAAAGACATAGAGAACAACATGAATTTTTAGGAGCTATTTAATTAGAGTTCCACCACATTTTTAATTGGAAAGAATGAGGAAGGGATATTATTAATGAGATGGTATCTTAGGTCGGTTTTCCCAGAAGCAAGCCTAAAGTAAGGATTTGTGAACAAGCAACTTAATAAGGCAATATTTTCGGGCGCCTGGGTGGCTCAGTGGGTTAAAGCCTCTGCCTTCGGCTCAGGTCATGATCTCAGGGTCCTGGGATCGAGGCCCACATCGGGCTCTCTGCTCGGCAGAGAGCCTGCTTCCTCCTCTCTCTCTGCCTGAGTCTCTGCCTACTTGTGATCTCTCTCTCTCTCTGTCAAATAAATAAATAAATAAAATCTTAAAAAAAAAATAATAAGGCAATATTCTCTTAAGAGACCAGCAAAAGAATGGGGAGAGCAGGAGAGGAAAGCAAGAAAGCCAAGCAAAACTGTAATCTCAGGCAAAGACCTGCAGAACATAATAGATTCAGCCTGATCCTACAAGGGAACCCTGGAGTAAGTTATATTTCAGTGTTGTCCAAGGAAAGAAAGCTAAGCTATCATACTTGGGCATCTGTCAGCCCTTGGTCAAGAGCTACACAAAGAGAAACTAAATTCCCAGAGACTTCTACAGTCCTGCATATGTGAAAAAGGACCTCAATAGACAAAAGTACAGTTTCCAAAGTATAGGCAGAGTTCAAATTTGTCTAGGCAAAATAGATTTTGTACATATTAAGATCTCTTGGCTTTCATTTTCCCTTCAATTTTGGCTTGGTCTTATCAACTTTTCCATGAGTATAAAAATGTTTTTAATATTTTGTCTGTATTTTAGTTGTCTACAATTAGAGGCTTGTTTCTAATAACCTAATCCAACATTATTTATAATTGTAAGCCTCATCTTTATTCTCAACTTTCTCACTATCTTTTTGAAGTATTTTCTTTGTATTTTATATATTGTAAATATATAAAATTTTAAAATCCATTCTACAGGTCTCTGTTTTGATAGTGAGTTTGACACATTTATATTTATAATAATTATTGCTAGCACTCTTTAATATCTTTATATTTGATTTTTTTCTATTATATATGTTCTATACATTATTTTAATTCTTCTCTCATACCTTCCATTAAACATACTTTCTTTAAAAAAAAAAG
The DNA here is from genome assembly GCA_002007465.1 of Ailurus styani. Classification (NCBI taxonomy): domain Eukaryota; kingdom Metazoa; phylum Chordata; class Mammalia; order Carnivora; family Ailuridae; genus Ailurus; species Ailurus styani. Next base: position 5,432,607 of record LNAC01000032.1, on the reverse strand, counting down.
ATTTATTTATTTATTTATTTGAGAGAGAGAGTGAGAAAGAGAGAGCATGAGCGGGGTGAGAGACAGAGGGAGAAGCAGACTCCCGCTGAGCAGGGATCTAACACAGGACCCAGCCCCAGGACCCTGAGATCTTGATCTGAGCCAAAGTCAGATGGTTAACTGACTGAGACCCAGGTGCACTGAGATTTTTAACTTTAAACTCTGGGTTGAACTACTCTCTGTGTACGCCTTCTCACAAGAAGCAGCTCTACCTGTAGGGACACTCTTTTCCTTCTCTCTAGTCCTGGAAGGTATGGTGGGCAGGAAGGAATTCTCAGGAGCCAGCTATAATGTCAGAATCTGTTATCCACCCTCCACCATAATTCAGCAAGAGTGCCATTCTGCTATTTTCCCACTCTCTGTAGCTAGTGCTGGGCTAGTGCTACTGATTTGTTGTTGATGCTGCTGTTGTTGTTGTTGTTGTTGTTGTTGTTGTTTTCCTCCTTACTATAGGCAATAATCCATGAGGGCAATGCAAAGAAAGGCAGGAATTACATCTGAAAAGTTCCTCCCCTAATTTCTGTTGTCCTGCGCACAGCTCTTTTCATACCTAGGCTGTTCTTTCTCTTCATGCATGAAGACCAATTGGCTAATGTCTTCCTAAGAATTCTGTCTTTTCATTTTAGTTTCTCAGAAGCAACCATACCATCACCTCTGTTACATCCACAGAATTATATCCAGTGGAAGAAGCCGCCAATGCCTATTAATTTGTCAAAAGCTGGGCGGGGGTCCAATTATTTTATTTTACCCCATAACAAAGACTGATTTTACTGTTCCACCTCCCTCTTCAACAACTATATTCTTTGCTATCTGTTACAAACTAATTCAGTTCCACAGGATTCTATGCACAATGTATTGGGTAAAAAAGTGTATGCCATGATCCCACTCTTCTAAGAGAACTTTCTATTTTGCTGGGGAAGTCAATTTCCTTACATAAATCTGTGAGGATTCGGGCACCTGGGTGGCTCAGTGGGTTAAGCCTCTGCCTTCAGCTCAGGTCATGATCTCAGGGTCCTGGGATGGAGCCCCACATTGGGCTCTCTGCTCAGCAGGGAGCCTGCTTCCCTCTCTCTCTGACTGCCTCTCTGCCTACTTGTAATCTCTCTCTCTTTCAAATAAATAAATAACATTAAAAAAATAAATCTGTGAGGATTAACAAAGTTGCCAAACTTGTAACTTGAAAATTCCTAAATTTAATATGATAAAACCTTTCAATATTATATATTTGGGACAATAAGTACATAGGTAATAAGGGTTCAGTCAGTACATACTGTGAATAAATAGGAGCAGATAAGTAAGAAAGATAGAGCATCATGAGTTTTCTAGCTTTTTGACACAAGTGCCGTTAAGTAGTCCACAGCATTTTCTTTGAGAGTGGCGGGCAAACCTAACACTGACCTTGAACTGTTTTCTAGCACTCCAGAATACATTATAAAATAATGAATAAAAATGTATAATAATTATTCTCTCTGGCAGATTTTTAATTATGGATAAGGTATTCCTGTATAAAGAAAACTTAAATCAGATTTGTTTTCCTATGTTTACAAGTACTCATTTTAAAATCAACCCAGAAACTATTACCTTGCTAGTTCCAATGTCATGGCAGAGTTGTCTGTTGACATTGACTATCATTAACTTGAATTGTTGTACATTACCTCTCCCATTCAGAAAGCTACATGGTTAAAATAAGACTTTTTTTTCCCTCTTACACGTGACATTATTATTTTATTTTTAGCTCTTCAATAGTTTGAAGCCATCTATTTGGCCACTGAAGAAGAAATTCTTCAAGGATTAATTGAATAAACAATTTGGTGAAAACTTCTGGGAAATTTCCACAAAAGACAAATCATAATTGGTGGTTGCAACAAGCAGAAAAGCTCTTAAGAAAAGGCTTTCAGTAGACTCTAAGAGTTAGAATCTCCTATAGGTTTTGCAAGTAACAGTCCTGGTTGCAAAACAAGGGCCTGACTTGAGGTACACAAAGCTCAATCCAGGTGGTAACTGGCACAAAGGGTCCACCCTAAATGAAATTGCAAAGTAAGTGAAATTAATCTCACTGCACACCCAGTATCTTTTTCTTTCACCTCTTTGTCTGAATGCTCCCAAAGGCTTGAAGCTTTCCTCTTTGCTGAAAAGTCAAATTCATTTAATCATGTATTCATTCAATGAACAATGCATAAGACTCAAGTGCCAGATGCTAGAATTATTAAGACACACAAGTCATATAGTATATACTTAATAACTCATAGTTTAATGGGGAGGAAGATGCAAAATAAATGCAATCCAATGTGATGAATACAATAATTAGAATTAGATATTATGTATAAACTTGATTTACAGAAGAAAGTTATCAAATTCACTGAGAAAGTTCAGGGAAGGTTTTGAATTAGAAGACACTTGAATTGGGTCTTAAACCAATAGGTGTGAGGGATAAGATTAGAGGTAAGTGTTCCACGAGAATAAACTGTGTGCAAAAGCAGAAAAAGTGACAGCAGTTTTCACGTTGAGGTGAAATTGCGAGGGTAAAAGACAAAATTTTAGGTCTGAGAAATAAATCCCTAAAATGTGAATTTTCAGAACTTGAGAAATGAAGAATATTATTTGACTTTTCAGAGAAACCTTCCTAGAAACCCAGACAAATGATAGTTATTCTGATTACTCTGAAATTTTTATTAATCCTAGTCCATATCAGGCTTTACAGTTTGACTGCCCCCCTCCCTCCTTCCCTCTGATCTATTTTTTATTTGTTTCACATATAAACACATGCACACACGCACTCATTCATTCTCACACACACATTCACGCATGCATAGTAAGCATCACCTAAAAGGGACCATAGTACTATAGTATATCATTCTTTCAGGCTGAAAAGAGTGTTTGGTCAAAATATTTGCTTGCTATCATGCTAATAGCTGAAAGTCTAATCAGATTATTTTTCTACTTTGATTCATGGCCAGACTTAGTAAGGTAAAGGCCAGAAGGAATTAAAGTAAAAATGTTTTGAACAGCTTGAAAATAACAGGCCTGACTGAACACTGTAGGTAAACCCCAAAGATGTTGAGAATCAGGGTCTGTGGCTCCTCTCCTTTGTGGCTCTGTGATGTCCCCCCTCACATCCAGTTATCCACAAACATTTCCTAACACCCAGTCCATGCTACTTTGCATATTTTTGCCAAGTATGGTCAGATGTGCCAGTTTATTCTTTGTTACAATTCTCTCTGTGTTGCTGTTGAAGACATCTAGATGTTTTTCTATCTACAACTATTTTACCATTTCCTCTGGAACTGTATCCTTTATGAAGTTCTTGTTAATGCACCCACATAGGCTGGCTCATTGTAGACCTTAAAAAAATTGAGAAATAGTCCAGTTGCAGCGTGTTCAGTATAAAATTAAGTGAATCTCTCCCTTATTCACCTTACAACACTTAGCAGTCCATATCGAGCTGCCTGTGCTTTGACAGAAAATTTGTTGACCTATATGTTAACCAGATGGGCCAAAAGACAATCCATTTGCACCTGGAAACTAAATTGATGCTACATCTGAATCAAAAGAGTAAATTCTGAACATATCACTGTGCAAGACAACAAGATATGAGGAAGCCTACCCAGATCAATTTAAAACAATTTTAAAAATCACCAAATAAATGAAATTTATTTGGGTAAATTACTGAACTCCAGAATCTCTAAGCCATGGCCCTAACTTTGGGTAATCAGCATCCCAGGTAGATAAGCTAATATTATTTTCAAGTAAGCTCATTTCACAATTTTGAATTTCACACTTTGTTTAATGGCATTGTTTAAAAGCCTTCATCATAGCAGACATATAGAAATCTATTCTGAGGCAGTACACAAAGAAGTTTCTAGGCTGCAAGAAACATTTAAAATTATGGATTAATTTTAAACAAATAAATTCCCACTTACTGGATAATGAGCTAGGTATGGACAATAGAAGATGAGTTGATATACAAAATACTACCTCTTACTCTTCTGTGAAAATCAATCTTGTTTTTAAAGCTTAGAAATTACAAATTAGTATTCTAAAATTGCAACAAGGGAATACAGCAGACAATCCTTCTTTTACATTCCTAGCCTATCAGTTTCCACTGAAAAGGAAATATTCTTATGGTCTGCACCACCTCAAGGAGGGAACAATGACAGCTAGCCAACACTGCTGCAGCCTCCACTGTCTTCTCAACCTGGGAGAGTGTGGGGAACATAGGAAGTCCTCATAGCATCTAGTGAAATTGGAAACATGGGGCATAACATATAATCATCTATATCTAAGGGGCTATAACATATTCAAGTGTAGGAGAAATTCAGTATTTATAAACTCTAACTTTCCATTATCAACAACAAATGTTTGAGATAGTAACATTCCAAGCCTCTTTTCCTCATCAAATATTATATTTATGAAATATAAAGGTGGGTTTTCTTTTTTTTCTTCACTTCAGTCTATTTTGTTTCAGTGTTCTAAGATTCATTGCTTATGGGTTTTCTATTAGTCTACTCATCACTTAAAAATTCCCAAATCAGGGGCATCTGGGTGGCTCAGTCAGTTGTGTCTACCTTCAGCTCAGGTCATGATCCTAAGGTCTTGGTATCAAGTCCCAGGTCAGGCTCCCTGTTTATGGGGAGTCTGCTTCTCCCTATGCTTTTGCTTCTCCCCTTCTCTTGTGCTTTGTCTCTGGCACTCTCTCTCTCAAATAAATAAATAAAATCTTAAAAAAAGGAAAATTCCCAAACTGGAAGGGGGTGGGTCCAAGATGGCAACCTAGGAAGACTCTGAACTCACCTCCTTCATGGAATATACCAAAGCATAATTATTTACAAGCAATTCTTCTTGAAAAACAACTGAGGGCTAACTAAACAGCTTCTGCACAATGAAAGATAGAAAACAAAAGAGAACGGCAAGACAGAAAGAGACACAGCAACAAAGGAACCTCCCACCCCTGATCTTGCAAACTGCTGTGGAAAGGGATAGTACTGAGGGACCAGGAACAGATTTGCCTGTCCTTGGGCACAGAAAAAAAAAATAACCATAGTTTAAAAAAGTAGCTAACATATAAAAAACCAGGCCTAGAACTCTACCAAATAGCAGAATTCTCTCTGGTTGCTAGAATTCTCTCTGGTTGGGAGGTGCAGATGGACATGGTCTATGCTCCTCTTTCACCTTGGAAACACTGGCCAGTGCAAAATCCAGGTGCCTAAACTTGCCTGCTGCCCAGTGAGACTTGGGGCGCTAACCCACACCAGCCCCAGCCATACCACCTAGGTGGCCAGAGGGTGGTACACTCTGGGACATCCCTGGTTAGTGCTCACTGTAGCTCTAGCCTTTACACCAAAGTGATAGACAAAAAGCACCCCAGAACACAGAACAATTCAGGCCCAGATCCCTTTGGCTTCAGATGGCTTGCTAGGGCACCCCCAGCAAAGGGGACTTTGGAACCTCCCAGCTGATGTCTATTTAGGATCAAGTCACCCTGCCAAGTTGCCTTTTGAACAGAGCACTGCAGTACATCTCCACCTCCACCAGTCTCAGCTCTAGTCACCCAGCCAGGGTACTGCCATGCTGAGTACCCCAGAATACCTTGGCAGTACCCATTTCAGCTTCAGATATCCTGTCAAGTCACCCTCAGTGTGAAGAGCCCCAGGACATCCAGGCTTGCAAGCACTTAGGTTTTAACTGTCCTGCTAGGGCACATTTTGCAGAGAGCTCAGGTATCACAGCAGCTCATGAACACTTTAGATTTAGCCATCCTGCCAGGTCCAGCCAGGCAGCAAAAGTCACCAAGCATGTAAAATCCACATAGGGGATGAACATACATAAGACCATTCCTTCAAGTTTATGAAAAGTAGTTGGTTTGCCTAATCCATAGAAACAAACACAGAAAATCAAGTGAAATGAGGAAATAGGAAAATGCTCCACAACAAAAAGACAAAGCCTTTGGAAAAGCAAATAAGTGAAACAGTGATAAACAACAGTTAGGAGTCTGCTTGAGATTCTCTCACTCCCTTCCCCACCCTCCTCTCTTTATAAGATAAATGAAAAAAAAAATTTTTTTTAAGATGTTCATTAGGCTGGAAAGAAGATTGGAAGAATTCAGTGAGACCTTTATTAAATAGATATAAAATATAAAAAAGAAACAATCAGAGTTAAAGAATGGAGTAACTGAAATTTGAATATACATGAAAGGGATTCAAAAGTAGATTAGCAGATGCAGAAGAATGTATATCAGTCTGGAAGATAGGGTAATGAAAAGCACCCAGGCTGAACAGCAAAAAGAGAAAAGGACTAAAAAAATGATGACAAGTTAAGTGATCTGTTGGATAAAAGTAAACAAACATTTACATTATAGGGTCCTAGAAGAAGAGAGATTTGAAAAGGGCAGAAAACTTACTTGAAGAAATAATAGATGAAAACGTCCTTAACTTAGGGGGGAAAATAGACATTCAGATCCATAAAGCACAGAGAATTCCAAACAATATGAACCCAAGAAGGTCCACACCACAAAGTATAATAATTAAAATACCAAAGTTTAAAGATAAAGAGAGAATTTTATTTTATTTTTTAAGATTATTTATTTGAAAGAGAGGGAGAGAGCTAGCATGAGTGGGAGAAGGGGCAGAAGGAAGGAATCTTCAAGCAGACTCTCTGCTGAGCTCAGAGACTGAGGTGGGGCTCAGCCTCAAGACCCATGAGATCATGACCTGAGCTGATGCCTACAGTAAGATGCTTAACTGACTGAGCCACCCAGGTGCCTCAATAAAGAAAGAATTTTAAAAGTAACAAGAGAAAAGCAAAAAAATTACATACAAGAGAAACTCTATAAAGCTATCAGCTGATTTGTCAGTAGAAACTTCACAGGCAAAAGCAAGTGACATGATATATTCAAAATGCCAAAAGAAAAACACCTACAACCAAGAAGACTCATATATACAATGGAATATTACTCAGCGATCACGGAGAATCAGATCTTGCCATCTGCAATGACATGGATGGAGCTAGAGTATTATCCAAAGTAAATAAATCAGTCAGAGAAAGACATATCATATGATTTCACTCATATGTGGAATTTAAGAAATAAAACAGAGAAGCAAAGGGAAAAAAGAGAGAGAGAGAGAGAGAGAGGCAAATCAAGAAATAGACTCTTAACTGTAGAGAACAAACTGATGGTAATCAGAGTGAAGGGGGTTGGAGGGATAGGTGATGGGGATTAAGGAAGGCACTTGTGATGTGCACCAGGTGTTGTATGGAAGTGTTAAATCACTATATTGTATACCTGAAACTAATATTACACTGAATGTTAACTAACTGGAATTTAAACAAAAACTACAGTAATAGTAGGAGAATTTAATACTGTCATATGTCAATACATCATCCAGGCAGAAAATCCCTAAAGAAATCGTATCTTTGAATGATATATTAGACCAGATAGACATAACAGATATACATGGAGTATTCCACCCCAAAACAACATAATATACTTTTTTTTCCCCAAGTGAACATGGGACATTTTCCAGAGTAGGTCACATGTTAGATCATAAAGTTAGTCTCACTAAATTTAAAAATATTGAAATCATTCAATGAATCTTTTCTGACTACAATGGTATAAAACTAGAAATCAATCATAAGGAAAAAAAACACAACTGGAGACTAAATAACATGACACTAAAAAATGAATGGGTCAACAAAAAAAATCAAAGAAGAAATTTAAAAAATACATGGAGACAAATGAAAATACAACAATCCTAATCTTTGGAATGCAGTGAAAGCAGTTCTGAAAGAGAAGATATACAGAGTTACAGGCACACCTCAAGAAATAAGAAAAAACCTTAAATAAATAATCTAACCTTTCAGCTAAAGGAGCTAGAAAAAGAGAAAAGTAAGTAGAAGGAAGGAAATAATAAATTCAGAGCAGAAATAAATGATTTAGAGACTAAAAAATAATAATAATAGAAAAAAAATCAATGAAACCAAGAGCTGGTTTGTTGAAAAGATTGGTTAATCAAAATCGATTAACCCTTAGCCACATTTATTAAGATAAAAAGAGAAAGGACCCAAGTAAATAAAATTAGAAACAAAAGAGAAGTACCAACTGACACTATAGAAATACAACGAATTATAAGAGAATACTATGAAAATTTATATGCCAACAAATTGGGCAATCTAGGAGAAATAGAAAATTCCTAGAAATATGCAGTCTTCCAAAACTGAATCAGGGAGAAAGATAAAATCTGAATAGACCAATTACTACTAATGAATTTGAATTGTAAATCAAAAACTACCAAACAAAAGTGCAGGACCAGATAGATTCACAGGTAAATTCTACCAAACATTTAAGGAACAATTAATATGTATTCTCCTCAAACTATTCCAAAAAATAAAAGAGAAAGAAAAGTCTCCAAATATATTCAATGAGGGAAGCATTACCACAGAACAAGAAAACTACAGGCTAATATCCTTGATCAATGAAGAGGCAAAAATTCTCAACAAAATATTAGCAAACCAAATCCAACAATACATTAAAAGGATCATTCATCATGATCAAGTGAGATTTATTCTGGGGATGCATGAGTGGTTCAATATTTACAAATCAATCAGTGTAATATACCACAACAAAATGAAAGATAAAATTCATATGATCATCTCATTGGATACTAAAAAAGCATTTGACAAAATTCAACATCCATTCATGATAAAAACTCTCAATGAAGTGGGTACAGAGAGAACACACCTCAATATAACAAAGGTCATATATGACAAACCTACATCTAACATCACACTGAATGGTAAAAAAACTAAGAACTTTCCCTTTAATATCAGGCATAAGACAAAGATGTCCACTCTTACTACTTTTATTCAGCCTAGTATTGGAAGTCCTAGGTACTGCAATCAGTCAAGAAAAAGAAATAAGAGGCATATTGGTAAGAAAGAATTTAAACTGTCACTATTTGTCGATGACATACTCTACATAGAAAACCCTAAAGATGCCACCAAAAAACTATTAGAAGTAATAAATAAATTCAGTAAAGTTGCAGGATACATATTAATACTGAGAAATTGGTAGTGTTTCCATACACTAATAACAAAGTAGTAGAAAGAGAAATGAAGAAAATAATTCTATTTATAATTGCACCAAAAAGAATGAAATATCTAGGGATAAATATATAATCAAGGAGGTTAAAGACTTGTACTCCAGGAACTATAAACATTGACAAAAGAAACTGAATATGACACAAATAGAAAGATATTCCATGTTCATGGATTGGAAGGATTAATATTATTATAATGTTGATACTACTCAAAACAATCTACAGATTCAATGCAATCTCAATCAAAGTGCCAAGAGTATTTTTCACAGAAGTAGTACAAATAATCTGAAATTTGTATGGAACTACAAAAGGACTTGAATAATCAAAGCAATCTTGAGAAAAAAGAACAAAGCTGGAAATAACACAATTCCAGATTTCAAGAACTACAAGGCTGTAGTAATCCCAGCAGTATAGTACTGCACAAACATTGACACATAGGTCAATATAATAGAATAGAGAGCACAGAAATAAACACATGCTTATATAGTCCATTAATCTATGACAAAGGAGGCAAGAATATAAAATGGGAAAAAGAGTTTCTTTTTACAATATCATTGGCTATATTTCCTATGCTGTGTCTTTTATTCCTGTGAATTATTCATTCCACACTTGAAGCCTGTATCCCCACTTCCCTTCATCTGTTTTGCCAATAGATGGGAAAACTGAGCAACTACATGCAAAAGAATGAAATTGGATAACTTTCTCACATCATATACAAAAATAAACTTAAAAAAATAAAATAAACTTAAAACACATTAAAGACCTAAATGTGAAACCCGAAATCATAAAAATCCTAGAAAAGAGCACGGACAAAATATTTCTGACATCAGCCATAGCAACATTTTTCTAGATTTGTCTCCTAAGGCAAAGGAAAAAAAAAACCAGAAATAAATTATGGAGACTACATCAAAATAAAAGCATTTGCATAGCAATGAAAACTATCAACAAAACTAAAAGATATTTGCAAGTGATATATCTGATAAGGGGTTAACATCCAAAGTACATAAAGAACTTATACAACTCAACACCAAAAAACACCAAAAAAAATTTTTTTTTGCAATTAAAAAATGGGCAGAGGACCTGAATAGATATTTTTCCAAAGAAGACATACATATTTGGCCAACAGACATAAGAAAAGATGTTCATCACTAATTATCAGGGAAATGAAAATCAAAACCACAGTGAGGTATTACTTTATACTACCAGAATGGTGAAAATAAAAAAANGCAATCTTGAGAAAAAAGAACAAAGCTGGAAATAACACAATTCCAGATTTCAAGAACTACAAGGCTGTAGTAATCCCAGCAGTATAGTACTGCACAAACATTGACACACAGGTCAATATAATAGAATAGAGAGCACAGAAATAAACACATGCTTATATAGTCCATTAATCTATGACAAAGGAGGCAAGAATATAAAATGGGAAAAAGAGTTTCTTTTTACAATATCATTGGCTATATTTCCTATGCTGTGTCTTTTATTCCTGTGAATTATTCATTCCACACTTGAAGCCTGTATCCCCACTTCCCTTCATCTGTTTTGCCAATAGATGGGAAAACTGAGCAACTACATGCAAAAGAATGAAATTGGATAACTTTCTCACATCATATACAAAAATAAACTTAAAAAAATAAAATAAACTTAAAACACATTAAAGACCTAAATGTGAAACCCGAAATCATAAAAATCCTAGAAAAGAGCACGGACAAAATATTTCTGACATCAGCCATAGCAACATTTTTCTAGATTTGTCTCCTAAGGCAAAAGAAAAAAAAAAACCAGAAATAAATTATGGAGACTACATCAAAATAAAAGTATTTGCATAGCAATGAAAACTATCAACAAAACTAAAAGATATTTGCAAGTGATATATCTGATAAGGGGTTAACATCCAAAGTACATAAAGAACTTATACAACTCAACACCAAAAAACACCAAAAAAAATTTTTTTTTGCAATTAAAAAATGGGCAGAGGACCTGAATAGATATTTTTCCAAAGAAGACATACATATTTGGCCAACAGACGTAAGAAAAGATGTTCATCACTAATTATCAGGGAAATGAAAATCAAAACCAGTGAGGTATTACTTTATACTACCAGAATGGTGAAAATAAAAAAGACAAGAAAATGACAAGTCTTGACAAGGATGTGGAGAAAAGGAATCCTCATGCACTATCAGTGACAATGTATAGTGATACAGCCACTGTGATAAACAATGTGGAGGTCCCTCAAAAAATTAAAAATAGAAATACCATTAATCAAATAATTCCATCACTGGGTATGTATTCAAAGAAAACAAAAATGTGAACTCAAAAAGACATATGCCCCTCATGTTTTGTTCAACATTTTTTATTAGAGCTAAGATTTGGAAGCAACTCAAATGTGCATCAATAAACAAATGGATAAAGATGTGGCATGTACACACACACACACACACACACGCACACACACACACACACACACACACACACCCCACAGTGAAATATTATGCATCCATAAACAAGGGGATTTTTCANGCACACACACACACACACACACACACACGCACACACACACACACACACGCACACACACACACACCCCACAGTGAAATATTATGCATCCATAAACAAGGGGATTTTTCGCCATTTGCAACAATTTGGATGGACCTAGAGCATATTACACTAACTGAAATAAGTCACACTGAGAGATACAAATGCCATGTGATTTCACTCATATGGGGAATCTAATTAACAAATGAATAAAAAAACAAAAAGCAGAATTATACCCATAAATACAGAGAACAAACTGATGGTTGCCAGAAGGAAGGGNTTTTTCTAGATTTGTCTCCTAAGGCAAAGGAAAAAAAAAACCAGAAATAAATTATGGAGACTACATCAAAATAAAAGCATTTGCATAGCAATGAAAACTATCAACAAAACTAAAAGATATTTGCAAGTGATATATCTGATAAGGGGTTAACATCCAAAGTACATAAAGAACTTATACAACTCAACACCAAAAAACACCAAAAAAAATTTTTTTTTGCAATTAAAAAATGGGCAGAGGACCTGAATAGATATTTTTCCAAAGAAGACATACATATTTGGCCAACAGACGTAAGAAAAGATGTTCATCACTAATTATCAGGGAAATGAAAATCAAAACCAGTGAGGTATTACTTTATACTACCAGAATGGTGAAAATAAAAAAAACAAGAAAATGACAAGTCTTGACAAGGATGTGGAGAAAAGGAATCCTCATGCACTATCAGTGACAATGTATAGTGATACAGCCACTGTGATAAACAATGTGGAGGTCCCTCAAAAAATTAAAAATAGAAATACCATTAATCAAATAATTCCATCACTGGGTATGTATTCAAAGAAAACAAAAATGTGAACTCAAAAAGACATATGCCCCTCATGTTTTGTTCAACATTTTTTATTAGAGCTAAGATTTGGAAGCAACTCAAATGTGCATCAATAAACAAATGGATAAAGATGTGGCATGTACACACACACACACACACACACACACACACACACACACACACACACACACCCCACAGTGAAATATTATGCATCCATAAACAAGGGGATTTTTCGCCATTTGCAACAATTTGGATGGACCTAGAGCATATTACACTAACTGAAATAAGTCACACTGAGAGATACAAATGCCATGTGATTTCACTCATATGGGGAATCTAATTAACAAATGAATAAAAAAACAAAAAGCAGAATTATACCCATAAATACAGAGAACAAACTGATGGTTGCCAGAAGGAAGGGCCGTGGGCACATTGGCAAAATAGATGAAGGGAAGTGGGGATACAGGCTTCCAGTGTGGAATGAATAATTCACAGGAATAAAAGGCACAGCATAGGAAATATAGCCAATGATATTGTAACAGCGATGTATGGTGAGGATGGTAGCTACACTTGGGGTGAATATAACATAACATATAAAGAAGCTGAATCACTGTTGTATACCTGAAAATAATGTACCATTATTTTGAGTACCATATACTCAAAAAAAAAAATTCTCAATTTGGGTCTTTTTTCTGCAACTCATCTGATGGTTTTCAAAATGCTTCTTTGATGTCATTTACAAGGAGATGAGGTTTTTTATGTGAATAATGACCCTCAAGGTTCTCTGGTATCATAAGAACCTGGTGCCTGGGATATCAACCCAATCTGTGATTTCTCTGAATTACCCTACCATTTTGCTACAAGGCTTCTTGAGTGTAAAGACTGCATCCTCAGTACTTACCCCTAACTCTGACAGAGTAAATATTAAATGAAATTGCTGAATAAACAAATTAATAGATCCACAGCTCTTTAAAGCATTATACTTATTTATATTCACGTCATTTCTAAGACTAGATTATGTTTTCTAATTACATTTATTATTTCCTCTTATGTGACATGCTAAAAACAGAAGTCAAGAAAAGACAGAAGACCACAAAGAAATAATTGCCTATAAAACCCTCACCCAGAGATAATTATTATAAACATTTGATATATACTTCCAGTATACCTTTTAATCATATTTTTAAAATATTATTTTTTGCATATTAATTTCAGTTTGCTTGTTTTTCACTTAAAAACATATGGTGTATATTTCCCACATTAGCAAATATCAATCTGTAAAATCATTTAATGGTTAATTAACATTCCATCATATGGCTGTCCATACTTATTTATACACATTTTAGAAATAAATATAGTGGGCATGAGTACGTTATTGCCTATTATCTTCTTACAGACAAAATAAACAGTCCCTTGTGTTTTGGTAGAAACTCATTTAGTGCAGATCAATTGTAAAAATGGTTACATTAATTATTTTCAATGTAAGAGTGGATAAGCCAGTAAACTTGTTTATTCTTTTTTTTAAAACTTGTTTATTCTTATCACAAAACTTTGTAAATTGTATACTGATAAGCTCTTTTACTAACAGTTCAATTCAAAATGACTCCACTAAAACTTTATCTGATGATATTATTCAGAATTGTGGAACTCAGATTGAAATGCAAATTTCATAATATTTTTCCCTCATAGGGTCTTAATAGGGTTAAGGGTTGGTAAATTTTAGATCTTGGAATAATGCACCTTCCACACTGTAGAACGCTTAGCAGTATCCATAACAACCATGATTCTTTAAAGATATTTTAATTGCAACATTCTTTGGAATTGTTGATGGTTTATTGTGACAAAATGAAGACAACTTAAGGAATGCTATTTATTGATAAATGGGTTTCTAACCAACATGATGCAGAATCAACTTTATATTCTGCTTTTCTGACAAGGCAATGATTGTATCTGGAAGAAAAAAGATGCAAGATAGTGTTTCTATACTATCCGTTTGAAGAAAAGGATTATGTCAAACATATGAAGTAAAAAAAAAAAGAAAAGGTTACCTTCAGGCCCCAAACAATTGAATCTAGGAAACTCAAGGAATTTGAATACATATTTTGGTCAATTAGCCAGAAAACAAAACATAACAAAAAATCAAAATCATTTCAAGTTAGCAAAATGTTACTTTGCTTACTTTGTTGGTTAACTTGGCATAGCATGACAACAATTGAATGTGGTCAAAATTACTTCTATATCCAAAACAGAAGTATTACTTTTCTCTGCTTGAGAGAATATGTGTAGGTCATCATGTTAACACTAATTAAAGTTTTATTTTTTAATATATTCTGAATTACTGAGTAAGTATAACTAATTGTCAAGTCACAACAGTACCGGAGCAGATATACAGCTTAAGGAAAAGCTACTAAAGAGTCTTATTAGGAACATTAAGGGGGGGTACCTGGGTTTTTAAGTGTCTGCCTTTGGCTCAAGTCATGATCCCAGGGTCCTGGGGTCAAACTCCAAATCAGGCTCCCTGCTTAGCAAGGGGATCTGTTTCTCTCTCTCCCTCTGTCCCTCTACCTGCCTGTGCTCTCTCTTAATAAGTGAATACATCTCTTTTAAAAAAAAGAAACCCTAAGAAAAAAATGCATAAAGGCAGAATAGAAAGTAGAAACAAGAAAAAACTTTCCTCTGTCTAAAAGTGTGAATGAAAGATGAGTAGAAAGGAGAAGGGGGGAAATCTACCTTGAGGAATAAACCATGACATTAAAATCAATGAAGCTGGGGGATAAAAGAAATATTGTTTATTGTTAGTTTTCTTATGCAAAATTAACAAATCTATAAAAAGGCAAATGACGTCTGTGTACAAAATAACATGGTGTAAAAATCTGACTGTCCTACTGAGCCTTTTGTTATGATATGTATCTCTCCTCATGTTAAAACACCCTTTCTCCTAGACAGTGCCAATGTTTTTTGTTTTTTGTTTTTTTAAGATTTTATTTATTCATTTGACACAGAGAGAGAGATTACAAGTAGGCAGAGAGGCAGGCAGAGAGAGAGGAGAGAGGAGGAAGCAGGCTCCCTGCTGAGCAGAGAGCCCGATGCGGGCCTCGATCCCAGGACCCTGGGATCATGACCCGAGCCGAAGGCAGCGGCTTTAACCCACTGAGCCACCCAGGCGCCCGACAGTGCCAATGTTGTCGGCAGTCACCTTTCATCAATTTGCCAGAGATCTAAAATTCAGTTGTGAAGAATCTATGAAAAAATTTACTTTGGGAAAAATATTTGCCTAAAATCTGCTGCTAAATGTAATCGTTTGGTGCAAGCTTTATTAACCTCTTTCCACGATTAAGAAGAATTACTCAAAGCTGTCTTAGTAAAAGTTTTTTTTAATTGCTGTATGAAAGTTTATTTTCAGTTTCTAGGAAGTATATTATTTGATGATTATATTATTATTGGTACAGTTGTGAGATAGAAACTTATATTTCGCATTTCACCCATTGTGGCAAAGACTGGCTAGATGTTATCAATCCTGCTTCCTCCTCCTGGCACGCACAAAGACTTGTAGAGCCATGTTCTGGGTTCTTTGCAACAAAGTGAGTGGAAGTAATCTCTGCCTCTTCCAGGATGGATCAAGCGTCCCTCTCACTCTTTGCTTGTTGCCAGGTGAAAGCAAAGAAACCTTTGGATAGATTTGAAGAAGGCCTAGAAAACAGCAGTGCCACAGACAGAAAGAAACAGAATCCTTTAATAATTGACCAAAAGGCCACACATCAAATATCCAAACTGATGTGATCTAGAAATGAACACTTCATTTTGCTAAGTTACTGAGAGTTAGAGGTTGTTTTTAAGTCTGCTAACATTTATCAGCCCCAAATACCTACCAAACTTGCTCTTCAAATTTTTTCTGTTGACATTACTGACTGCGTATTTAAGTGTCACGTTTGGTAATTTGAGGAGCATTTTGTGCTGATTGCTCCCTTCTGGAGTTTAGCAGGTTTTATTATTGAGACCAAAAGAAATAACTAAAATAATGCATGGGTTGCTCACACTACATTATAACTGAAATACCTTCTAATCAATGAAGGACTGTCAACTCTGCATACCTTTTCCTCCTGGATATCAATGCTTTAAAATATATCAGGACTTAAAGGTTTTGAAATATGTTGCTTTATTCAGTTCACAGCTAAGTGATTGATGTACTTCCTGATTCCTCATCAAGTCTGGCAGCTTTGCAAAATAGAGGAAACTACTTTACTTTTTTCTTTTTTCTTTCTTTTTTTTTTTCTCCAGATGGTCATATACCACACAAAAGAACTGTAGATATTTTGGAATTGAAATGCACCTTAAAGACTATACAATCATCACACTTTTCAGATGAGTTTACTGTGCTTTAAGAAAGGTTAAGGGATTTGTATAAGGACCCAGGCTCATTGGCAGCAGAACTAAGATTAGTAGTATAATCTCTTTAATGCTCATTTATATTCTCACCTGCAACTATTTCTTGACAGCAATGTCAATCACAGGACCTCCAACACCCACAATCCATTCTAAGGTACACTGGGCAGACCACAGATAAACATTGTTCAACTGGACTCACTGGCACCACCACCACTCCTTCCTACTTGTCTCAGCTGAGTGGTCAAAGAACAACTCAAGAACAGCCAGTTCACATACTGGCCAATAATCTATGTTGAGATCTGTTGTATAAAGATGAACTGGGTCATGCCCTCTGGAATCTGAAGAGGGAAACACAGAGAACCTTATCCTGTTAGCAAGAGGATCTGATATTTAAAATATGTATATAGAGAGATGAAATCAGTCAGGGCCATGTACAATCATGACAAGGCCAAATTATAAGGGGGAAATGTATACACAGAGATAATAGAGATTCTACTAGAGGGAGATGTTAGAACCGGTGGCTTGCCAGAGCTCCCTTTGATCTTGCATAACTTGATCCATTCCATTACCGGCCAATAATCTTCTGTATCTTACAGTGCCCTAGATGAGAAATGTTTCTACAACTAAAAATGTAAATTGTGTATGAACGAGAAACACTTAAATACATCTTTCAACTTTATGTTTGTGAAAAAAGTATGTAATTCTATGTGGAAATAAATCACAAAATAAAATATCAACATAACCATTTAATATTTTATACTTAATGTATATCAAAAATACAAGCAAAATTGAAGGCTCTACAAATTGAGACTAAATAATAAAATTGTAAAACAAAAAAGGTAAATGACTTTATTGTATAAAAAGAACATACAAATTGATAAGAAAAGCACTAATTCTCCAATGGGATAATATGGAAAGATAATGGACTAACAGTTCATAAGAGAAGATGTAGAAAAAGCTGACTAGCTTATGAAAATATGTTTAACTTCACTAATAAGGAAATAAGATGTGAGTCAATAATGAAACATTTTTACTTATCAAATATTTATTAAATGTTAATAATATGCTGATAGTGGTTTAGTGAATGATATAATATAACACATTACCAATGTATTTGTAAATTGATAGAATAATTCTGGAAAGCAGTTAAGCAGTACATATCTAGACCCTTGAAAATGTTTATTCACACTGACACAATAATCCTTTTTCTATAATATATGTCAAAAATGGTCAGAAATATAAGCATAGATTTATGTTAAAATTATATTAGCATTTCTCTTTCATATACAATTTACTTTTTCAGTTGTTTTTATTAACTGTCTTCTTCATTTATTCACTTAGGTACCTCCATAGCCCAGCACAGTGCCTGGTATGGGGAGGCTGACACATAAAAGGCATTTAATAAAAATGTGTTGAATGAACAAATTAATAAAGGAAGAAAGATATTCACTATAGTATTATTTGAAACAATAAAGTATTAGGAAAAAAGTATCCAATGAAAAGTTAAATAAATTATAGTACATAAAAATTATTGGATTTAACATATAAACATTAAAATTGTGAGGTTCTTAATGACATAAGAAATTGTTTAAAATTAAAGGGTAGTAGTGGGGTGCCTGGGTGACTTAAATGGTTAAGCCTTGGACCCTTGATTTCAGTTCAGGTCATGATCTCATGGTTGTGCGAGCGAGCCCCTCCATCAGGCTCCACTCTGGGCATGGAGCCTGCTTAAGATTCTCTCTCTCCCTCTTCCTCTGCTCCTCCCCTGCCTTTCTCTCTCAAATAAAAAAGAGTAATGAAAAGTAGAATATAGCACTGTATATATCATATATTCTGAACTATGCTAAAATATGCATGTATATATGAAGATGAAGAGAAATGAACTAATAAGAACATAAATGTTAGTCAAATCTGGTCAGCTATTACATGTGATGTTCGAATGATGTTTGAGTGATAGGTTTCTGACTTTTACTTTCTTTATGCTTTTCAATATTTTCCACTTTTTATAGTACTTTATTATATTACTTTTATTATTATATTACATACTAATTTTATACATTACTTTCTTAATTAGAACATAGAATTAAAGTTTATGTATACAGTTTCACATTTTTATTTAAATTCCACTTAGTTAACATACGGTGTAATATTAGTTTCAGGTGTAGAATTTAGTGATTCATCAATTACATACAATAACCAGGGCTCATCACAACCAGTGCACTCCCTAATATCTGTCACCTATTTAACCCATCCCCTAACCGACCTGCCTTCCAGCAACCCTCAGTTTGTTCTCTATAGTTAAGAGTCTATTTCTTGGTTTGCTTCTCTCTCTTTTTTCCCCCTATGTTCATTTGTTTTGTTTCTTAAATTCCACATAAGAATGAAATCATGTGGTGTTTGTCTTTCTCTGACTGACTTATTTCACTTAGCATAATACTCTCTAGCTCTGTCCACATTGTTGCAAATGGCAAGATATCATTCTTTTTGAAGGCTGAAAAATATTTCATTATATATATATATATATATATATATATATATATATATATATACATACACATACACACACACACAAAATCATCTTTATCCATTCATCAGTTGACGGATAGTTGGGCTCTTTCTACAGTTTGGCTATTGTTGATAATGCTGCCATAAACATCGGGGTGTATGTATCCCTTTCAATCAGTATTTTTGTATCCTTTGGTTAAATACCTAGTAGTACCATTGTTGGATCATAGGGTAATTCTATTTTTAACTTTCTGAGGAACTTCCATACTATTTTCCAGAGTGGCTGCACCAGTTTATATCCCTAACAACAATGCAAGAGGGTTCTCCTTTCTTGCATCCTCACCAATATCTGTTGTTTCCTGTGTTATTGATTTTAGCCATTCTGACAGGCGTGAGGTGATATTGTAGTTTTGATTTGTATTTCCCTGGTGATGAGTGATGTTGAGCATCTTTACATGTGTTTGTTAGCATCTGTATATTTTCTTTGAAAAAATGTTCATTCATGTTTTCTGCTACTTTTTAACTGGGTTATTTGTTTTTTGGATGTTGAGTTTGATAAGTTCTTTATATATTTTGGATACTGACCCCTTTATGAGATACATCATTTGCAAGTATCCTCTCCCTTTCTGAAGGTTGCCTTTTAGTTTTGTTGATTGTTTCCTTCACTGTGCAGAAGCTTTTTATCTTGATGAAGTCCCAATACTTCACTTTGGCTTCTGTTTCCCTTGCCTCCGGAAATGTATCTAGCAAGAAGTAGCTATGGCTAATGTCAAAGATTTACTGTGGCCGATGTCAGAGAGTTACTGTGTGTGTTCTCCTCTAGGTTTTTGATGGTTTCCTGTCTCATATTTAGTTCCTTCATCAATTTTGAATTTATTTTTGCATGTGGCATAAGATAGTGGTCCAGTTTCATTCTTTTGCATGTGGCTGTCCAGTTTTCCCACCACCATTTGTTGAAGAGACTATCTTTGTTCCATTGGATAGTCTTTTCTGCTTTGTTGATGATTAGTTGACCATTTAGTTATGGGTCCATTTCTGGGTTCTCTATTCTGTTCCATTGATCTATGTGTCTGTTTTTGCCAGTACCATACTGTCTTGATGATTATTACTTTGTAATACAGCTTGAAGTCTGGGATTGTGATACCTCCCACTTTGCTTTTATTTTTCAACATTAATTTGGTCTTGGGTCTTTTCTGGTTCCATTTAAGTTTTAGGATTGTTTGTTCTAGCTCTGTGAAAAATGCTGTTGGTATTTTGATAGGGATTGCACTGAATGTGTAGATTTCTATGAGTAGTAAAAACACTTTAACAATATTTGTTCTTCTAATCCATGAGCATGGAATGTTTCTCTATTTCTTTTTGTCTTCTTCAGTTTCTTTCATAAGTGTTTTAAAGTTTTCAGAGTATAGATCTTTTACCTCTTTAGTTAGGTTTATTCCTAGGTATCTTATGGTTTTTCATGCAATTGTAAACAGGATTAATTCCTTGATTTCTCTTTCTGCTGCATCATTATTGGTGTATAGAAATACAATAGATTTCTGTACCTTGATTTTATAAATCGAATCCAATAGTACATTAAAAGAATCATTCACTGTGATCAAGTGGGATTTATTCCTAAGTTGCAAGTGTGGTTCAATATTTATGAATCAATGTGATAATGTGATATACCATATTAATAAAAGAAAGGATAAGAACCATATGATCCTCTCAATAGTTGCAGAAAAAGTATTTGACAAAGCACAGCATCCATTCTTGATAAAACCCTCAACAAAGTAGGAAAAGAAGACTATACCTCAATATCATAAAAGCCATATATGAAAAACCCACAGCTAATATCCTCCTCAGTAAGGAAAAGCTGAGAGATTTTCCTCTATGATCAGGAACACAACAGGGATGTCCACTCTCATCACTGTTATTTAACATAATATTGGAAGTCCTAACCTCAGGAATCAGACAACAAAAAGAAACAAAAGGCATCTAAATCGGCAAGGAAGAGGTCAAAGTTTCACTATTTGCAGACAACATGGTACTCTATGTAGAAAACCTGAAATACTCCACCCAAAAATTGCTAGAACTGATACATAAATTCAGTAAATTCAGAGAATTAAAATGTATTTTAAAACTCCCTGTAAGGCAGTGCCAGATCTAGTCAACCAATTGAACAGAATGTTCAGAATTATACTCTGTGAATATCTGACAAAGGCTAATTGATGATGATGGTCATTAAAGTATTTTTTTTTGGATGCCCAAAATGACAGACAAAAAAATTCCAGGGACTTTTAGCATAGTTTGAAGGAAAAAGAAAACATCAGGTGATACTTGAGATGACTTTTATGAATAGTGTTAAAGAGTTAAGTAATAAAGGGTTAAGATGACTTTATCATTTAATGATATATAATATATAAAGCACATGAACAAGTGTCTAGTAGATCAGATAGACCCAGTATATATCAATTTTCTTTCCTTATTTGTGCTCTTGTTAATCAATTTAGTTCCAGTCTAATCCAGAACTCTCACACTGACACCCTCTCTATGCTTCCCACCCTTCCACCTCCCTAATACCCAGTCCTGTACCAAGATATATATATGGCAGTGCCAGATCTATTCAAAGAATTTAACAGAATGTTCAGAATTGTACTCTCTCTATGAATATTTGGTGATTCTAATTGTTGATGATCAAGGGCCCTTTTGGTCTGTGTATCAATATGCTGAATGACAGAAAAAAATATTCCAGAAACTTCCATCACAAAGGTATATTGTGATGAATCAACACCAGAAACCCTGGAAAAGGATTGTTCAGCATCATGGAGCTCATATTTGGATCTTGGACATTATCCTTCAACATAGTATGTGTGTGGGGACTTGTGTTTCTCTTACCATTATATGTATGTCCTTTGTAAATTAGCTGCTACCCATGGTGATTAGTATGGCTTGCTACCCAGCTTTTTAGTAATGTGGATGTGATATGTCATTCCAACTACCCCACCTCTATATTTGACTATGCCACCTTTATGTGATCTGTTATTGTGTTTCCAAGGTGTCAAACCTTATGTTTATACATCTACTCACAGATTTACTATAATTGAATGTACCATTACTTTTCTTCTGTTGTGCATCAGACATTCTATGTGACTCTATAGATAATTATAATCTCCATTTGGATAGCCTTCTTTTAGAAATAAAATAGGTCTGATTTGTACATAATACATTGGTGGAAAAAAAAGTCATGATTAATCACACAGATGTCTCAAATATTATTCAACATGCCAGTGGCGTCTGATGCCATCTGTGTCTATTCACCCAATTTGGAGCATGTAACTACGACGAGTTGCCTTACCTTGCTTCATCATTCTAGGCTGGACTTCTTCATTGAAATTCAGTAGAAAATAACAATCGTTTTATTAAATAATAAAAAAACACTTTCATATTATTCGTAATGGGTGACATTGTCATCATGCCACCTCTATCTACTTTCCATTATATGTCTGTCCCCCATGAATTTGACTGTTCATGTTGTCACTTGTATACCTTTGCATTGATCAGCACACAAATTTCTTTCTTATAATATTTTAGGCATGGTAAGTTGCTTTTTTGGCAAAAAGTAGATGTTATTATTTTAAATCATGATAAAAGTCTTAAAGTTTCTTCTCAGGGCTTTGTATACACTGCAGTGTTTATCCTTTTGTTTCTCTCTCTGGGTTCCCTCTACTCTCTTCCAGTCCCACACTTTTATTACCTGACTCGAGCAGTTGAGGTGACATAACTGAGATCCTGTGGTTAGAAGAAATGCCAGTACCTACTGCATACTTCTTCCTTAGTACAAGGGACAGGACATATATGACCCTATGGGCCCACCTCATCAACTCACAGAATACTTCAATTTCTTATCCCTAAGCCTGTAACCCCAGTTAACTATATCCTAAGTGCTTGCCAGTGATCAAAATAAAAATACTCCAAGTGGAGTATTTAGACAAAAAAGCAATGCCTATGGAACCAAGAGGAAGAAAAGAACATCCTTCTAGCTGTCATACCATCAAGGGCTTTCAGTCTATGGAGTGGTAGTTGTCACTGCCAAACTCCCTCAATACATAAAAGACTTCCAGATGTAATTGGATCATCCTATATGCAAAATCATCTAGGAAAAATCATTCCCTGGAGTTTATTTTTAGGGTGGGTTACTGGTACTATTTTGTATGTGAAGCATGATTCATGAGTATCTTCACAATAAAACTCCTACTTAGTCAAGGCTTAAATAATTGATATGTAGGCACACTCTGCTCTCCCTGTCACATTTTTCAGGTGTTGTTAGGACTCCCCAAGCATAAGAAGAATTGGTTTTCCAAGGGTGAGTTCTGGGAGGGGTATCTATTTATTGATACACTGTGGCTTGTGACAGAAAATTGGACTTCTGGTATATTATATTTAAGTAGCCACTACCTGCTGAAAATTTAACAGCCAAGCAATTGAATGGTTGGTGGTCAAGGTTTTAGAAAAGTGAATGGTGGCCTTGTAGAGATACAAGCCACTTAATCAGTAAATAAAGCCCAGAAAGCTGAACAAAAGACAGCTGGCACCTTGACATTCAATTCTGATGGTGATTTCATTAAATTTTGGAAAATGCATACTTGACTTAAGCTTCAGTTGCTGAGAACTGAATGGAAGAGGTAGTAGACACACTATATTTGCTTTGTGCTAAATGAGTATGTTCAGTGAAATACCTGATTCCGTAACAATAACCACTTTGTATACCCAGATGTGCAAGTGAGTGGCTAGGTTTATAGATTGATGATAAATATGTGCAGAGAAATTAGGAGCTTAGTTAGACAATCAATGCACACATCATTTTCTTTTAACTAACAGGGCCCTTGGAATTCCTGCAAGCATGTTTCTTTGAGTTCCTATTGGTAATAATTTGGTTTGTTTTCCAGTTTACTTTTCTCAAATGTCAGAGAAGGAAATCATACTCACCATGATAAAGAAATACAATATACAGAATAACTGAATCCTCACTTATTCCTAAGAGGAGAAACCTTTTCTAAATAGGATCAGATCAATATACCTCTCGACCAAGCATTATATTTGTAATATTAGAATATGAATATGCATGAAAACTATAGGAACCCAAAGATTGTCCACAGTTGCTAATATGTTTTGACAGGGCTGTAATTTTGTTATTCTTTGACAAGAATTGTAGGCAGTCATGAAATACAAACTGTGGGTTGGCTATTTTATATGCTGTAAAAAGAAAAATCGAAAGAAAAACAACCTCATTGAATCATGATCAAAAAGCACAGATCAAGGGTATTTAGTCCTTAGAAATGTGCTAGTTCTCAAAAATACTTTTAAAAAACTTAAAGTAAAGCTAATTAAAAAAACTAATTCTAATTATTCAGATGAATTATTCATATGAATGGAGAAGAATTAATACTTAAGGTGAATTGTAACAGTTAGTAGATATGCATAATTGTATGTCTATCATATTGACTTCTATATGCTCTTACGAATGCAGATAAGAACAAGTAGAGTTCATTTCTCTTGTGTTAAATAATGTTGATTATAGTTATTGATATTTCAAAGTTATTTCACTTTTATATTGAATGTCAATGTATTTTTTTTTACTTTTTCTATCATAAAACAACACATAAAAGTGAAACAACATACAATCTATATATAATAAGAGTATAGTTGTTTACCATCATTGTAAATTTTAAATTTATATCAGGCCCTCTTAGAATGAGAAAAGTCCTGAGTTATATGAGGGTTAAAAGATGGAAATATTCTTTTATCAAAGCTTTTCCGCTCTCTCTCTGAAGTAATCAGAAAACTTATTATTTGTCAAAATAAACATGAAGGTCAGAAAGGGCAGCACTGAAAAATGGTATACATTTCTTTTTTCTGTACTAAACAACTTTAAAGGCATACTTAAATTCTTGGCCATTATTCAATTCACTTTGGTATTGACTTATTCTCATACAAAAGGACCTACTTGACAGTTGCACAATTGTGTAAAAACATTAAAACTCTTACTATTACTAATGGCTAATTGAGAGCCTAGCATTTGTCAGGCACTGTGTTAAATACTGTGCATATATCTCCTCACTTAACTGAACACACTATGAGGGGGCAATATCATTATCCCCAAGTTGTATATAAAAATATTTAAAAGTCTTTGGTGCCTGGGTGGCTCAGTGGGTTAAGCCTCTGCCTTCGGCTCAGGTCATGATCTCAGGGTCCTGGGATCAAGCCCCGCAGTGGGTTCTCTGCTCAGCAGGGAGCCTGTTTCTCTCTACTCTTTCTGCCTGCCTATTCTGCCTACTCTGATCTCTCTCTCTGTGCGTGTCAAATAAATAAATAAAATCTTTAAAAAATATATTTAAAAATATAATTAACTAGCACAATGTTGCTTGACAGAATCTAGTTAGAAATTCAGTCTGAGGGACTCTAGGATCATACTTAACTACTATGCCATCATATGATAGGTAAAGTATGCTGCAAATACAATATTTAACTGTAAATAAACATTCACTTAAGAAATAAGCCACACTGAACTTGTTTCTGGACATGATGAAATTAAGAATAATGAGACCCAGAAACATAAAATCTTAACGTATAAGGGGCTAGAAATGTAACCAAGTCTAACAAAGTTTTATTGATTCTGTCATGGGTCAGACATTGTCCCAGGCATGGTGGATATACAGTTGTGATGAACAACACAAGGTTGAACCACGTGGGTCCAGTTATATATGGATTTTTTTCAGTAAATACAGTGTAGTACTGTAAAGGTATTTTCTCTTCCTTTTGATTTTTTAAATAGCATTTCCTTTTCTCTAGTTTTATTGTAAGAATACAATATATAATACATATGATGTACAAAATAAGTGTTCACTATTTATGTTATTGGTAAGGTTTTTGGTCAACAGTAAGATATTAGTAGTTAAGTTTGGGGGGAGTCAGAGTTATACATGGATTTCTGATTGCATGGGGATCAGCACCCCTAACCCCCATGGTGTTCAAGCATCAACTGTAGCAGTGATTAAAACAAAATTATGCTCTCATGAATCTAGCCCTGCAGTTAGAAAAACAAATAAATAAGTAGAACGGATAATGTCAGAGAGTGAAAAGGGTTATAATGAAAAATAGATATATTTCAAGGGAGAATTCCTTTAGTGTGAGTAGCAAGGTAAGTTCTCTCTTAGAAAGTGGAATTTGGGTTGATGCTGAGTAATAAGAGGGACTCAGAGGTTAGGAATCTGAGGCGTTGAGTGTTCCCTCAGAGGCAATAGCCGGTGCAAACATCTGAAACTGAAAAGGACTGCTGGCATGTTCCTAGAGAAGAAAGGTGGCCAGTGTGGCTGGAACACAAAGAGAAACAAGAAAGAGGAGCGCAAAAGATAGGTGGGACTGGACCATTTAGGACCTTGTAGGCAATGGAAAGAAATTTGGATTTTATAATAAGAGAACACTAGAGTGGCAGGGAAAGCACAACCTGATTTAGGTTTTAAAAATATCTCTCTGGCTGCTCTTTGGAGAATGGATTGGAGAGGCAAAAAAAAAAAGTGGAAGCAGAGAAACCAGATGGAGGGTTACTGAAGCAGGTGGCATGAATGATGATGGTACCTTGGACTTGGAAAGAGAAGTGGAAAGATCAGAATATGTTGTAGAAATAGAGTCAATAAATTTGCTTCCTTTCATTGAGTTACAATAATCTCCACATAATCTTTGCCTACTGACTTGGTCTCGACCTTTGAGGAAATACAGAATAAGTTTAATACCTTCAGGCATCGAAAAGCAGCACACATGACCTCTCTGAAATCTCATTTCCATATTAAAGAACACTTCTTCCCTCCAACTGTCCTCTGATATCTTGTTAACACTGCTGAATATCCTGGATACCTTCTACTGGTTACCTTCTTGTTTGACAATGTCCCTTTTAAAAAGTGGTGCCAGCACTGACGGAAGCACTTCATTGTTCTCTGACCCCTGTGGAAGACAGTGCGGCTATTTGCTCCTAGTGTACTGCATTTTTTTTTAAACCAAGGTTAATGCACATGAATTACATGTTTAGCGAATAAAAGAGGTGGAGGATATAGTTTGAAGGGTCAGAACCAGGACTATCACTTGTCATCCTATTGTTGCAGAATATCTGTAAAAGTGATTCCCTTAGGTAAAGGGAAGCAGAGCTGGGGAGATGATGGTTTTCTCAGCATATGACCATCTTAAGAGAAGGTGCTAAACTGGTAATTAAATAATGCTGCTTCTAAAAAAATGTGCTGGGTGTGGGGGTGCAGTGAGGATAGAAGTTAGGGAAGCAGGATAGGAGGGAGAGAAAACGAATCAAGATTAATAATGAGAAAGCACTCTGAGGTTTCCTGTTCAAGGAATAGGGTGAGTGAAGTGGAAAATTCAGGTGAACAGAAAACAATTACTTTCAGTTGAAAGCAAAGGTAAACATGATTTTTGGAGTAAAGTTCTCTGGGCTCTTTAATGACCTTAATTGGTTTGACTCCTTGTTCTGCCTCAGTCACAAATAATACTCCGTGAACCAAATTTTAATCAATCACTACAAAAACAGTCTTAACTATGATTTAGCTAATTTGTTCCCTTATCAGTTATTTCTGTACCATGGTTGCGCAGGACATACAATAAGTCTATTAACTCTGCAGCAGTCTTAGGATGTGAGAATCTGTGGCATATTAAAACTGTCTCCTAAATGCCAGATCTGATTTTCCATCTTTGTTACATTTCGTTTTTATTACTCCATGCAGAATATTGCCCTATTCTGTGAATGAGCATCTGAAATTCAGAAAAGACCATGAGATGGTGGAGAGGGACATTTTGAAGAAGAAATTAACTTAATCCCTAAGAGAAAATGTGCCATATTCAATGAATGAAAATATATCATTCCATTTATCCTCCTCATTCAAAAAAAGGGGTTATTATATACACAGTTCTCTTCTCAATAAGAAAAAAATAAAATCATTAATAGTTGATATTTAACTCTCATCTTTCTCATAATTTGTGCTGCAAATGTTGTGTTGAAGTTACAAATAAATAGAAAAGCCCCAAACAGGGCCTCCACAACAGTCCTTTTTTGAGACAAAAATTCTTTGATATTCGCACTCTAGATTATGGTAGAATATAATCCAGGAATCAAAAGAAATATATCATTAACAAGAACAAAAACAACAAAATTTCATTTTTTATGTTTTCTAGGATTAGTAAGAATTTTATAGAAACTAATGTCCCAATTTTACAGCTTCCTGAAGAATAAATTTAAATAAAAAATAATGATTATAAAGACTTGCATCTATTAAGAGTTGCTATGTGCTAACTTGCATGCTTAATGGATTTCCTTGAAGCTTTACAAACCACCATAATTCATCCTTGCCAAGTGACCTAAAAAGGCAATATTTCAAAAATTTTATAGCACAAAAACATCATCTAAATTCCTTAACAGGATACCCAAGTACCACATTTCATTGTACTTCTTGAACAATCTATGGCATCTATATGTTAATTTCAACAGCTTCACAATTTCACATCAATTCAATGTCTGTATGGAGATTTTAGTTTTGGCTAATGCCCTAAAGATGTGTAAGGTGAAAATATGCTCTTATACAAGGAAAAAACATTGAATTTAATGTAGTTAAATATTCGAAATATTTTTGGCAAAGCTTGGCATCAAAGATTAGGAATACAGTTGTATAGATCAGAAACAGTTGAAATTTATTCTGTTATTTAACCTGGACTGAAACAATTTTTATTTAACCTGTTATAAATCAACTGGAGGGAACTCATGAGTTATAGGTAATACTAAGGCTTCTGGTTAGAGAAGAAACTGATGAGAGTATGTTGTAACAAGATAACATGAGACCATGAGATAACACAAAAGTGGCAATCAAATTCCTGTGGGAGCAAGTGAAATTCAATGCATTTAGCTATTAGTTATATCCTTTCTAAAATACTAGACCTGGGCCGCCTGGGTGGCTCAGTGGGTTAAGCCTCTGCCTTCAGGTCATGATCTCAGGTCAGGGTCCTGGGATGGAGCCCCACATTGGGTTCCCTGCTCAGCAGGGAGCCTGCTTCCCCCCTCCCTCTGCCTGCCTCTCTGCCTAGTTGTGATCTCTCTCTCTGTGTCAAATAAATAAATAAAATCTTTAAAAATAATAATAAAAAAATATTAGACCTGAATGTTTTTGTAGAATATTTATTCAAGACATTGTAACAGTTGTTTCCATAATCAAAAATGTTTAAAAAGTAAAACCAAAAAGCAAACACTGTTTTACTCATTTATAAATTGAGACCTGTCCTTTACTGAAATGGTATAAGAGGCAGTAAATAGCTATTGTTCTGCTAACGTAAATAAATAAATAAATAAATAAATAAATAAATAAATAAATAAATAAATATCAGTGTGTTACTTAGAAGTAAAATATAGAGTTTCCAGTCTGGGTTCAATTGCTTCTTCTTTCATTCAATAAATCATTCATTT
Organism: Ailurus styani; assembly: GCA_002007465.1. Classification (NCBI taxonomy): domain Eukaryota; kingdom Metazoa; phylum Chordata; class Mammalia; order Carnivora; family Ailuridae; genus Ailurus; species Ailurus styani. The sequence continues at coordinate 5,402,737 of LNAC01000032.1, read as the reverse complement.
AGTCATTCATTCAAAACAAGATTTATTAAATATTTATTATATGTCAAACTCTCTGCTAGGTATAAGAAGGGATGTGGAGATAATGAAATTACATTTCCTACCCTAGAAAATCTTATAATCTAGTAGGGGAAATACACAAATAACAAAAGATTACAATATGATACATTAAAAGATTAAACATAAGTTTATAGAACAAAAGTAATGCATAAGAGATGAAGAAATTTCAGAGGAGAGTAGGAGATATTTTGCCAGTAGTTCAGTGTGGTCAAATGTAAGATGCTAGAAGAATGGAAGGGTGGTGGTAAAACAAGATACAGCAGAAAGGAGCAAGATTATGCACAACCTGCTGTGTCAGGGTTAGGGTGTTTCCCTGTTTGTTGTAACAAGGGAATTAAAAGTCGTAGAAAGATTTATGGAAAAATGGGCAAGTGGCAATTGTTAAATTCATATTTCAAACATATCAATGCTTTTATGGAGACTAATTGGATGATATTCAAGTCTAGAGACAAAGGACAAACTAGGATACTACTGAAGAGATTGGGCTAAAAAATGAGAAGGACTTTTTGTGAAAATGAAGAGAAAATTGGCAAGATTTGATTACCTACTGGAATGGGAGATAAGGAAGGAGTCAAGAATAAATCACATGTCTCTGAGTTGGGCAAAACTATGTAGATTATGAAAATAACACTAACCAAAATAGGAAGAGTAGGTTTGTTTTAAATTATCTGGGCCCCTATTGATTTTAAAGAGCCTTTGTTACCTCCAAGAAAAGAAGTGTAATACATATTTGAGTGCATACAAAGGCTAGACATAAAAATAGATATCTATGCTACAGATGGACTTAGAGTTCTCAAAATGTAAATGATAGTGGTAGTCAGGAGTTTTAATAAGAATGAGACAAGAAGATGATCTGGTGATAGGACCTGGTGTATCTTCAACACTCTATCAACAATATACTATATTACAGATACAAATGTGTATATAAACACATTTTTTTCAACTTCACACCAAAAATTCATACAAAGTATGTTCTCAGATCACAGAATTAAAGTACTCTATAATAGGAAGATATAAGAAAATTCACAAATGTTTGAAAATTAAGCAATATACTTTTATATAACTCATGTGTCAAAGAGGAAATCTCAAGGGAAATTAGAAAATATTTCAAACTGACTGAAAATGAAAATACAACACACCAAACATTGCAGGATGAAGCTAAAGCAATATTTACAGAGAAATGTATAATGTTAATGCTATGCTAGAAAAGTAGAATGTCCTCAACAAATAAGTTTCCAATTTAAGAAATTAGGAAAAGAAGAGCATTGATTAACACAAAGTAAGCAGAAACAAGTAAATAATAAAAATAATGGCAGAAATCAATGAAATTAAAAACCAAAAATAGAAAAAAATACCCAAAACTGGCACTTTGAAAAATCAATAAAATTGATAAATCTGTCACTAGACTAACAAAAGAGAAAAAAAAAAGGAATGGAGGGAGGGAGAGAGAGAGAGAAAGAAAATCCAAATTATAAATATCAGGAATAAAAGGAGTGATATCATTATAGACTCTACAGACTTAAAAGTATAAAAGCAGAATACTAGAAACAATCCATATGTATACATTCAAAAACATAGATGAATGGGCCAATTTCTTCAAAGACACAAACTACCAAATCTCACTTAAGAAGAAATAAATAACTTATACCTATTAAATTGAACTGGTAGTTAAAAATCTTCCAAAATAAGCAAGACCCAGAATGTTTTCTCTGCTGAATTCTGATAAGTATTTGAGGAACAAATTATGACAATTATGTACAATCTCTTCCAGAAAATAAAAGAGGAGATAACAAATCACAACTCATTTCATGAGGCAAGCATACCCTAATTCTAAAATTGGACAGATATTACAGGAAATGAAAACTACAGGCCAATAAACTTGCTGAACAAAGACTAAAAAATCATCAACAACTATTAACAAAATAAATCTAGCAATATATTAAAAAATTAATACATCATGATTATGGGATATATTTTTCCAGGAATGCAAGTCTAGCACAATATTCAAAAATCAAACACATAATTCACCATATTAACAGACTAAATAAAGAAAAACATATGATCATCTTAATGGAGAAAGAAGGTTTTGATAAATTTCAACATCCATTTATGATAAAAGTCTCAGCAAACTAGGAATCAGAAAATTCCTTAACCTGAAAAAGGCTGACTTGAAAAAAAAGTTACCATGATAGATAATGATGAAAAACTTAATGTATTTTCCTTAAGATCTAGAACAAGGCAAGGATGTCTTCACCCCTCACTCCTATTCAATATCAGACTAGAAGTCTTAGCTAGTGCAATAGGCATGGAAAAAAAATAAATGACATACAGCTTGAGGAGATGAAATAAAATCTGTTTTCATAGATAACTCCTCAAAGAATCTATACATAACATCCTAGGAAATGAGCTTAGCAAAATTGTAGGATACAAGGTCAACATACAAGAATCAATTTTATTTTTGTATGTTTCCAATGAGTTTGAATTTTTCAAAATGTCCTTTATAATAGCACTAGAAACATACAATATTTAGATGTAAACTTAAAAACATAATCTCAATGTCTGTATCCTAATAATTGTAAAACACTGATGAAAGAAACCATAGCTCTAAATAAATGGAGAGATACACTGTATTCATGTATTAGAAGATTGAATACTATTAATTCTCTCCAATGTACTCCATGAAATTAACAATATAAAGGAAAATTCTAGCAGAATTTTTGTAGATGCCAACAAGTTGATTCTAAAGGAACTAGAATAGCTGAACAATTCTGAAAAAGAACTGAAGTCTAGGAATCACACTACCTAACTTCCAGACTTATTACAGAGTTACATTAATCAAAGAGGTGTGCTATTGGTGAGGGATAGACATATAGATTAATGGAACAAAACAGCCCCATCATTGATTTGTGACAAATATATAAAGATAATTCAATGAAGAGAGTTTAGTCTTTTCAGCAGATGGTGCTAGGATACATGAATATCAAATGTAATTTTATATCTCATACATTACCTGAAAATTAATGCAAATCAGATCACTGACCTAAATGTAAATAAAAATCCATAAAACTTCTAGAAGAAAATATAAGAAGTGGTCTGAATGACATTATGCTTTTGATGAGTTTTTAGATACACTACTGAAAACAATATGTAAAAGGAATATTGATAAGTTACACTTAAATTTTTTTGCTCTGGTAAATATACAGTTAAGAGAATGAAAAGAAAAGCCACTGACAAGGAGAAAACATTTACAAATCACATTTCTGACAAAGAACTTGTATTCAGACTATAAAACAAATTCTCCAAACACAACAGTAATAAAACAAACAACCCAATAAAACAAATTGGCAAAAGTTCCAAATAGGTACTTTACCAAAAAATATGTGAATGGCAAACAAGCACATTAAGAGATAGTTAATTAGGTAAATGAAAATTAAAACTATGTGATACCACCCATTCTTTTTTAAAAGAGGGGGGAAATAGCACTTCTAAGTTCTGACAAAGATGCAGAACATCTGGAGTTCTCATACATTGCTGGTGGGAGTGCAAAATGGTAGTCACTTTGGAAGATAGCTTGTCAGTTTCTCATAAAGTTAAACACATATGTACCATATGACCCAGCAACCTCACTTCTAGGTATTAATTCAAAAGAGACGGAACCTTAGTTTCATGCCAAAACCTGTACATAGTTATTTAGAGCAGTTTTTTTTCATAATCATCCACATGTCTTTCAAATGGTAAATGGATAAACAGAACATGGTACATCCATACAATGGAATACTGACCAGCAATAAAAAGTAACAAACATGCAACATAATAAATCTTACGTACATTTTACTAAACGAAAGAAACCAGATCCCAAAGATTATGAACCGTATGATGCCATTTATATAGTACTCTGGAAAAGCAAAAATACAGACATAGAAAACAGTTAAGTAGGGAATGGGAAGGTACTGCATATTAATTACAAACAGGCAACATAGGAAAATCTTGCGTGTGATGGAACTCTCCTATAAGAAAATCTGTTGATGGATGCCTGCTATATCTTTGTCCAAAACTCATGGAACTATATACCAAAAAGAGAGAGTTTTACCACATGTGAATTTTAAAAATCAACCAGGATATTGGGGAAACCCAAGAAGGAATGCCAACTGGGCGCCTGGGTGGCTCAGTGGGTTAAAGCCTCTGCTTTCGGCTCAGGTCATGATCTCAGCTTCCTGGGATCGAGGCCCGCATCGGGCTCTCTGCTCAGCAGGGAGCCTGCTTCCTCCTCTCCCTGTCTCTCTGCCTGCCTCTCTGCCTACTTGTAATCTCTCTCTCTCTGTCAAATAAAAAAAAAATCTTTTTTAAAAAAAAGAAGGAATGCCAACTGTAACAATGACTTTAACTGTTTTAACATAAATTACATAGCCACACTGAAAGAAGTGAGAAAGAAAGTAGTTGACCTAAGAAACTTGAACAAAAATATTCTGAGCAATACCGTAACACTAAAATAAAAGATCTGTACAAAAACAATGCTGTAGTTGATAAATATATCATTCACAAGAGTGTGTTTAGCATTTATGTAATTACATGTATATTAGGCTTGAACAAATAAGTAAATATATTGCAGATGAAAGCCAGGCTGCTAACTGTCAAAGAAAGAAATTACAAATAAAGAAAGAGAGAAGGATAGCATGAACATTGGAGTACTTGAGTCATTTCCGTCAGTATGGAATAATGGATTTTACTTAAGATAGATCCATAGAGAGGCTTGGATTACAGAGGTAGATGCTAGACAGATAGTTAACAAAGATATATGCTTATGCCTGGGTTGGTATACATAAATATATTTCCTAGTTCTATCCACTGAAAGGCATTAGAAACAGCAGCATCCCCATGGCATTAAGCACAACCAATACCTAGATTTCTTGGTTTCTAAATATTATTCTTCAATAAAAGCAACCAGGAGTCCTTGAAGAAGTGGTTATTTCTAGGGCTAGAGCAGGAAAGATACAAGATGAACCTGAAACATCTGTGATACCAGGAAGGTAAAAAGCAAGCAAAAGAATTTTTTTTTTAAGGATGAGAGTATATTGTCCCATTGGCTTCTCTTGCTAAAATCAAAACAACCTTAGTGACAAAAAAAATTACAATAGTATTGGATTATAACTCAGAAAATAAAATGAATATCCATGAGTTCATATTAGTACAAATGAGAATGTGAATAAATAAATGAGATAACAGGTATAATGTTTCCCTATAAAAGAATTATAATTAATAATGAGGAGAATAGAAAATCACCGATGGAAGAGCATCATAATAATTGATGCAGGCAGGATTCACCTGTAGATACTAAAAGTAGTGATAAAAATTTAAACAGAAACAAGATATTTTCAGATTCTCAAAATATCTTCCTCTAAATATTTATTAATCACACAGGGAGGAAATAATAAGCTTACAGTGGAAACTCTGACATACATCAGTTTAACCAAATGATCAAAATTGGCATCACAAGTCATGGGTATCAACCTCATGTACCTCCTGACTTGATGCATTGAGAAGAGTTCATCACTCCTGTAGCATCCTTCCCAAGAATGCATAATCCTGATCGTATCATGGGAACGTATCTGACAAACACAAATAAAGGGATATTCTACATATACATCCACCAGTACCTTTTAAATATGTCAAACTCGCAAAAGACAAAGTCACCCTGTTGAGGAGACTAAAGAGACATAACAACTAAGCCCATTGTGGGATCTTGGGTTGGATCCTGAAAACAAAGGTCAGTTGAAGACCTAGTAAAATCTGAGGAAAATGTGTAGTCTAATTACTAGTCTTATGCCAATGTTCATGTCTTACCTTTGATAAGCATATGCTCTTTCTGTAAGCTGTTGCTCAGACTCCCTTTTAGTTACTCGATACAGAAATTCTCTGTCACATTTTGCAACTCATGTAAATCTAAAAATTATCTCAAAATTAAAAGCTAAGAGAAAGATACGGAGCAAAGGGAACTCATATACTGATATTCATCATGAGCATAAAATTAAATCATTACAAATACTTTGAAAAACCACTTAGCCTCTTCTCAAAATAACCCTATATTTGCTCTATTTTGCAATAATTTCACTTGTAGGGATGTAACATATTATACATATTTGCATACATATGTGCTCTAAAAGATTTACACAATAAGTGTGGATAACATTATTAAATATAGCACAAAGCTAGAAACAAGCCCAATGCCCATCAAGAATATAATGGATACATTTTGGTATATTCATACAGTGAAGTATTACACAGCAATGGACATGAATAGACCACTGTTACATGAAATAACATGGCTGAGTCTCATAAGGATAATATTGAATGGAAGCAGCTAGACACAAAATAATATACATTGTATGTTTTCTTTTACATGAAATTCAAAAAGGGGCAAACTATGGTGTTGCGGATCAGTCTATTAGCTCTCACAGAGCAGGAAAGTTCTCATGATGGTGAGGGGGAGACAAAAGATGTTTCTTGGATGCTGGCTGTTTTCAATTCTTGAGCTGGATAGTTGTATGGATGTATTCATTTTGCAAAATTCATCAACCTGTACACAAGTTATGTGTACTTTTCTACATGCATCTTACACATTTTAATAAAAGGGAAGTTGTTTGTTTTTGTTTAAGACAAAGGATCTTTGGCTGTTCTGTCATGAATAGACCTTAGGGATGGCAGTGTGGAAGTAGGGTGATCAGTTAGGAGAGAATTTCACCTTTTAAAATATAAAGATAATTTGTTTATAAGGTTTTTTAAAAGGAAATTTAAAATGCTGGACCACAATAGCATATAAATAGTAAAGGATGACCTGAAAGTGTTCTGAAATCTTAGTGTTCTTCAGAGTGGGTTAAGATTGATTAATCTTTGTTAAGCATGAATGTGAAAATATCAAGAGTAATTACTAAAGGAATAAAAATAGATTTTATTCTTCTAAAGAAGTAGAGGAGGAAAATGGAATAAGAAAACAAACCTCAATCAATCAAGAAAAAAAAGCATAGAAAAGCAAGACAATGAGAAAACACAAGACAGTAAAAACAAACCCTAATATCAGCAAACATAAAACTGATTGAACTGACTTCCTTTCAAAAAAGAGAAGAATAGTCAACTTGGGGAATAAATCCAGGCTTATGGTGTTTCCAAAGAAACACACCTAACATATAAGTTGTTAAAAGGTTGAAAGTAAAAGGATACAAAGGAGATACTGGGATGCCTGGGTGGCTCAGTTGGCTAAGCAGTTGCCTTCGATTCAGGTCATGATCCCAGGGTCCTGGGTTTGGGCCCCCGCATAGGGCTCCTTGCTCAGCAGGGAGCCTGCTTCTCCCTCTGCCTCTGCCTGCCACTCCCCCTGCTTGTGCTCTCTCTTTCTCTCTCTCTCTGGCAAATATATAAGTAAATAAATAAAAATCTTTAAAAGAAAAAAGAGATACTAAGCAAATATCCACCAAAATAATTATTATTGCTTATGACAGATTATCNGTAAATAAATAAAAATCTTTAAAAGAAAAAAGAGATACTAAGCAAATATCCACCAAAATAATAATTATTATTGCTTATGACAGATTATCACTGTGTCTACAAATCAAACACACATCCCTAAGTGATTTTAAAATCATCAGTCCTTAAAAAAAATCACCAGTCCTTTATCACACAGTTACTTGACAACATGAACCTCCTAGCCAGAATCTGCCAGATCACAATTTTACTTGCTTTATTGCATCCTGTTGGCAAGTTCCAGCTTCCTCTTCAAAGCTGTCTCCTGTTATCCACATTGATACTGTTCACTGTCTTCCCCAGGGGTTGTGGGAATAGACAGTAAGACAGCAGATAGCCTTTAATGTCATCCTTTTTATGCTTGCTTTAATTCTTTCATGCTGCTCTCTGATTTCCTCTCTTCTTTCCTACGCTTGATTCATTCATTTACCAAACATTTGTTGATTGGCAAGGTACGAGGTTGGACAGTAGGGATACAGAGTTGACAAAGCAGAGTCATGTCCCAAAGAATATCACAGTCCAGTGGGAGAAACAGATGTGAGCAGATAACCACAGTGCAATTATCTAGATAGTAATGGAAGGGTTTCCAAGGGACTTTGAGAGCACAACTGATGAGGCAGCTAACTCTTCTGGGACAGAGAAGGTTTCAGTGAAGTATCTGAGCAACTTTTAAAAAGATGATCTTGGACCACCAGTCCATGAGGTGCTAATGATGATGGAGAAGGGAGAGATAGGAAAAAGGAGTTACTACAGTCCAAGGGGTTGGGCAGATGGAAGGATTCCTGCAGAGAAAAGCACAGACATTGGCTTAGCTAAAAAGTTTTTAAGGGAGGCTTAGGGAGGAAAGAAGGAGAAAGAAAGAAAGAAAAAGAAAGGAAGAAAGAAAGAAAGAAAGAANGAGAGAAAGGAAGGAAGGAAGGAAGGAAGGAAGGAAGGAAGGAAGGAAGGAAGGAGGGAAGGAAGGAAGGAAGGAAGGAATGAATTCAGGGAAAAATAAAATAATCTTTCTTGAAGATACTTTATTAGATTAAAGAAAAAATAGTTTCTGTCCCACAAATACCTGAGATTGCTCAAGGCAAGAGCATATGCGTTCACTGTAATTCCTACTGAAAAGATGAAATCTTTGAGATTCGTGTCATACTTTATATAGATGCTGTGGTAAACAAAAATTATCAAGGCATCTAACACCACATCATCTAGGGAAGAAGGTTCAGTTTAGCTTGAAGTAAACATATTTTCTCTTACTTTTCTTCATCCTTCTCCTTGTATTGCAGCTCAGTAGGTGACATAGCACTCTCCTCTCCTTGCTAGAGTGTACTTGTAATGGAAAGAAAGGGCAAGAACTATGGCAACCCAGTGTCTCTATTTGCATCTCTAATACCCTTATATACACTTAAGACTGGGGAAAATATTTTTTAAAAGCTCTCACCACCTCTTCTGTCTCAACAAACAGTAACATTACAGCAAAGTAAGCCCAACCCAGTAAGGGCAACCACCAAAAAACCCAGCCCTCTGACTTGCCCCTTTAACTCAGTATTGCAAAACCAGTAGATTGCACAGGAGTTGCTGCCAGAAAAAGCTTCCCTCAAGAGTTATTAGGAGCCAACCATATTTTAGGGTAACATAGAGAAAAAAATGTTCTAGGAGTACGGAAGTGCAAGAGGAGTATATTACTGAAATGAAAAATGGACATGTTAATTTTTGACAACTCTGTCAGCTTCCTTCTTTGTCCCTAAATTCTTCCCCCTAGCTCTTACACCCTACACATTTTCTTTCTTTTTTTTAATATTTTATTTACTTATTTGAGAGAGAGAGAGAGAGAGAGGGAGAGAGAGAATGAGAAGAAGCAAACTCCCCTCTGAGCAGGAAGACCAATGCTGGGATCCACCCCAGGACCCTGGGATCATGATCTGAGCAGAAGGCACAAGCTTAACTGACTGAGCCACCCAGGCGCCCCCATCCTAAACATTTCTGTGGGTTTCTATCATTTCCTCATTCCTGAGGGAACAGGGCTAGAAGAAGGTGGACACTTCCCTAAGCCCCAAAACTCTTCAGAGTACCTTGGTAAGTTGATAGAATATTCTAGACTAGAGAAATAGGACAGGAAAATCAGAATATATATGTATATTATTGCCTCACAAATATTTACAGGATTAGCATCAAAAACTAATTCTTAGCTACTGCTAAGTGTTTTCTTGTGTGAGTGTGGTTAATTTGGATTTGTTTCATCTTAGGTGAAGACTGGTGTCAGCAATTCTAATGAATATTAGAAATGCGTTGAAAGAAAAAGGAAAGGGAAGGGAAGGGAAGGGAAGGAAAGGAAAAAGGAAAGGAAAGGAAGGAAAAGAGAGAGAAAGAAAGGAAGAAAGAAAGAAAGTCTATTCTTTACATACAGTTCAGGCCATGAACACATCATATTTCCCTGTCCTGTGGAGTTTATTCTTTTTCTTTAAGGAGGTATAATTGACATACAGTATTATATTAGTTTCAAGTATACAACACCGTGATTCAATATCTATATATATTGCAAAATGATCACACAATAAGTCTAGTTAACATATAGTATAGGTCATACACACACCATATCTCCCTGTCCTGTGGCGTTTTATTCTAACATTTATATTGAAACAGTCACCAAAGATGGGTCTCATTTGGGTTTTAAAGCATTAGAACAGGAAAGTGTCAAAGGCAATCATCTAATGAGCAAAAGCTCTTCCTTTTATGTTGAGACTGAAATTGAGACCTTGAAATAGTTGGTTACCTTAACTTGAAATCTATCAAGGAACCGTTTAATGTTAATGCTGTATGAATTTCAAGAGTTTCAGCACATTTAAAGAGAGGTGAAGAGGACATTTAATTACCATGAAGCCACACATGATCACAAATATTTTCTTACTATTTTGTAAATAACACCAAACCCTTTTTATCTCCATCAGCCCCAACCACTGTGGTACCATTTTGCATGCAGACCACTCAAGCTGAGGAGCATTAAATTTAATTTGTGCAAAAGTTGAAGGTGGAAAAGCGTGAAATTAACTTGACGCATTTTTACGACATTTTCTCTCTCTTAGCTTCTCTCAGCTTTTCCAATCCAGAGCGATTTGATTGACTGTGTCAGGATCTCCCCATCCCTGGAGCTTCTCTCTACTCTGTTCAGTGAGATTTTCAGGTTTCTGTTAATGTGTAGCTCATTCTTCTTTAGTCTACAGGCAACCCAGCTAAAGGAAATACTGATTTATTTGGTTTGATATTTACCTTGGCAGAGCTTCAGTCTGTGCTCAAGGTTTGCTCTTCTTGGTGACTCATCTCTTTCAGGAGTGTGTGTGTGTGTGTGTGTGTGTGTGTGTGTGAGAGAGAGAGAGAGAGAGAGAGAGAGAGAGAGAGAGAGAGAGAGAGAGAGAGAGAGAAACAGCCAAAGATGACTCAACTCATTCAAGAAATCATTCAGCCTGGTCCAAACATTTTGCAAAGATTTTGAAAGAAAGCTAAACCTTGTGTAAGGCTATGCAAGACAAAATGACCTATCAGCAATTGGTTGCTAGTATAATACCTGCCAATTTGTAAGGTTATTACAGAGACATCACAACCTGGTGCGCAGGATAAAGCTGAAGTATTCCTTATTGTATCAATAAAGGAAGCACTTCCCCAGAATTTGAAAACCCCATAGAATAAGAGCTGATTGAAGATAATTATGTTTAGAAAGAAAAAGATAGATGGAAATAAGACTATATATAGGTTGCCCACTGTAGATGCCATTTATTGATCAATTATTAAGTATTATAAGAAATGCCTGCACCACGTGGTGTAAGCACTCCTCTGATTATTAAAAATCTAGAAAGCCATTGCTATCAATTCTGTTCATCTTCTGATATGATCACTCAAATAGTTTTATTCAAATAACCTGGTTGTGCAGAGATTTTTAAAGTTCTGTCAGGAGAGGAATGTATTTGCAATGTTAAAAAGGATAACAGAAAGAAAAACAAAATGTTTAAACACCACAGATTGGAAATTTTAACAATATTCCATTATGTTCATTATTATTGAAAAAGTAATGATCAGTGCATATTTTGTGCACTTTATAGAAATAACCATGTAGTAATTTTTTAAAGGTACTTAGTTAAAATTCTTTCTGCTCATGACCATGTGTCTTTCCAGTACTAGCTGGTTTTCCTTAAAAGAACCTTTTCTACCATTCTAGATTATTGATGTCTTTTTTGAGAAAATGAGGTGTTTCTAACCCCCAACATCCCAAAGGACTTGTACTTCATTTACCAATACCCAAAACCACACCACCTGATTCTGTCTGCTATATATGGTCTATCCATGGATGGTGGGCTCTTAAGATGCAGGTTTTATGCAGCATTATGTATTTACACTTGAATCAGAAGCTTGATTCAGAGTCAAGAAATGCAAGAGAGAAGCAGATCATGGAAACAGAGAGAGGATGTTCTCCTGACTCAGAGGCTCACCTTTTCCTCAGGTCCATCTCAACAGGGACCTCTGGAAAAGTGTTTCTTCTATGTTTCTTTCCTTCTCTCTTTTTCTCTATCTCCAGATTTTCTTGTTCCATGCCTGATCTTTCAGAGTTCTCTAAGGTTCATCCTGATCCCTTGGACTATCCCCCCCTCCCAAATCTTATATTCTAATAGCTTCAGGTATCCCCATAATGCTAATTATAGCAAAGTTCCTCTTTCTATCTATGTTGATTCTTTCTTGAATCCATTTCATAGTATTAACTGCATACAAAACATATTCAGTTAGAAGTATTAGTGAATTTCGAATACTATAATTTTACAAAATATATTGGCGCTGTTTGTTGTTGTTGTTTTACCTACTTCCATTGCTGCATCTGAGTGCTTCTCACCTTGTGTCTGGCTTACTGCAATGCATCCTCATCTGATGATTCTTCTTTCAATCTCATCCACTTCAAATCCAATTTATACTTAACTTTGAATCAAAGAAAACTCAAACTCCATTATTACAATTATTCCTCTGACTTAAAAGAAAAAAAAACTTAATTAGCTTTCTGTTACAATGAAGTTTCTTAACCAATTTTGTATAGGAACTTGCCTTTTTTGAATTTTCAAAAGCACTAACTAGAGGTTGTACAATCACTAGACCCTATTAAGAGGAGCCCAATCCTGGAGGCTGTATTTAGAGGCCCCATTGGGCCCTCCCTTGACCATGGCTCCCTCCAAACCCCCACCTTCTACCTCCAACAAGCAATCTATAGACCAGGGCTGTTACCCATCAAGAGCTTTTGTTCCCTAATCTAAACTACTATGCTCCAGATGCCTGCCTAGGGCCTGCCTGTGTGGGCCTCTTTCCTGAGTCTATCTTCCTAATAATGAGTCACGAAGTAAATTTGTACATGTTTAGGTCCAAAGAGTGGCCAAGGAATAAATGTTTACAGAGGGTATAGATAAAGTTGGAATATGTGTGGTTAAATGTCTCAGAGGTCATAGCGAAGGATGGGGTTTAAGGGTAGGAAGAGAAGGGGTATACATTGTGGGCCCCCTACTGTCTTTTTCTGAGACAAACTCTAAGGGTGTGGTAGTAGTTTTCTATTGCTACATAAACAGATTACTACAAACTTAATAACTTCAAACACCACCAATTTATTATCTCACAGTTCTGTAGGTCAGAAATCCAGATAGGCTCAGATGAGTTATCTGCTTAGGGTCTCATTAAGGCCAAAGTTATGGTGCTGGCTGGGCTAGAATATTATGGAGGATATGGGGAAGAATCTGCTTCCAGGATCAGCTAGGTTTTGGCAGAATTCAGTTCCCCATAGTTGTAGAACTCACTCCCCATTCCCTTGTAACCATCATCCAGGGACCATTCTCTCATCTTCTGAAGGCCATCTGCATTTCTGCTCATGTCATCCCTCCATCTTCAGACTTTCTGATTTTATGTTTATGGAATCTTCATCTTTCTGACTTTCTCTTCAGCTAGCATGTAGAAAACATTCTGTGTTTTTAATGGCTCATATGATTACTTTGGCCCACCACAAAAATCCAGGATAAGAGCCTTATTTTAAGGTCAGCTGTGCCATGAAAAATTACCTAACAAGCAATATCTCATCATTTTTACAGGTTCTGGGGATTAGGGCCAGATGTGTTTGGGAGCTGTATTACTTAGTTTGCTAGGGCTGCCAGAGCAAAGTCCTGCAGACTGGGTGGGTTATGCAACAGAAATTTATTTTCTCACAGTTCTGGAGGCTCAAAATTTGGGGTCAAGGTGTCAGCAGGATTGGTTTCTTTGGAGGCCTCTTCAGTGACTTCTAGATGATCGACCTCTTCCTGTGTCTTCCCATCTGCTTCCCGTTGTACATGCCTGTGTCCTATTTTTTTTTTCACTTAAAGATGCCAATCATTTTGGATTAGGGCCCACTCTAACAATATCCTTTTAAACTTAATGATCTCTTTAAAGACACTATCTCCAAATAAAGGCACTTTCTGAGGTACTGAGAGGTTAAGACTTCAACATATGAATTTGGGAGGGATGTAATTCAGTGCATGATAAAGGCTACTTTTAGAAGTCTGCCTACCACCAGAATACTAAATGTGAACCTGGCCTTGAAGCTTTGGCCTAAGAAGACATACTTGTCAATGTAGGAAGATAGAACACATCATATTTAATAGTTTTCCAACTTTTCTATGTTAAGTATTTAGATATATGGTATGTATTCCTGGTCCAATGCTGCAGATCTGGTGGGTGGCGTGGACAGAAAAGCGAGGAATCTGAAAGGAAATGAATAGAGCCTGACACTGTCTTTCTGTGATAAGCAACTGAAGTGGCAGTGGCCACACTGGAGTCTATGAGGTGAAGTCTAAGGATCTACTGATACATCTAAGCCTAGTGAATGGGGAATAAACCCTGTTTTCCTTAACTGTCATTACTAAGAGTGCATACAGTCAACCAGGTATTCTTTGTTCATCCTTGTAAGATGGAAGATCATGCTTATTTTCCTACTCTCCCCTCTACACCGTGCCCCACACAATCTGACTGTTTAGTTCCTTTCACTTGGAGCCAGTTCTCTTAGTCCATCGGGGCTACTGTATCATGCTTATAAACCACCAAGACTGGGTCACTTACAAATAACAAAATGCTATCTAACTTTTTTGATTCTGGAGCCTGGAAAGTCCAAGATCAAGATGCTGGCAGATTAAGTGTCTGATAAGAAGCTGGTTTTTGGATGGCTGTCTTATCTTTGTATCTTCACATGGTGGAAGAGTCCAAGGTGCTCTCTGGATTCTTTTATAAGGGTACTAATTGCATTCGTGAGTGTTCTGCCCTAATGATCTAGTCACCTCCCAAAGGCCCCATGTCTACATACCAGTGTATTGGGGATTAGATTTCAACATACATATTTAGGGGAACACAAACATTCAGTCAATGGCATAAACCTTACATAAAATCTTACTCCCTGTACTACCCCTCTCTCTTAACTTCTAAGACATATTCGTGCCTGTTTTAGTCCTTTGAAAGTTAGCATTTCCAATTTTATACAAACTTCCAAGCTTTTTTTTACATCATAAACACCATACAATATCTCTTCTAGATTATGATCTTGTTGAGTTCAAGTTCCATGGCTTCCACATACATCTCCCCTTGTTCCCTCATATAGAGGGAATGCACCAAACTTGTTAAATACTCAGATGAAATGAATTCAGGTTATTTTCCCAATGTTTGCTCTTTATGGCTGTTACATAAAAAATGATTTAGCATTAAAATAAGTTTGGGCAGCTTTTACAAGGTTAAAACATGTTTCTGTACTTTAAGATGTCTCAGAATATTTAGTATATGACTCTGTATGGTTACTATCCAAAAGGGAATAATAATGAAGACTTTATCAAACTTATTGGCCTTTTATTTCAAGAGCATCTTAGGTAACTAGTGTTCCAGAATATATACCTCTTGAAAGACTGGCTTAAGAGCTAGTTCTCACCAATTCTCTTTTTTAATATAACTATGTAAATATAAATATGTAAATATTTTAATATAAATATGTATTATTTATAGGTAGCATATAAAATAATTCCAGTTATTCATATGTATTTAAAAGACTGGTCTTTATTCTGACAATCCCCACCCCAACTATGGGCAAATGATTAGGCTATATTAAAACTTCTGTATCATATGCCAATTTCCCCCTTACTCAAGGTCTTCAGGAAAAACTTCAGGTCCTTTTCACAAAGTTTAGTGATGGATTGAACTCTGTGTCAATCTGGGTCTGATCTTTGAAAAAAGATCAGAGTAAGCAGCTTTATATCAAAACATAAAATACTAAGATTTCAGTTATTAACTGAAATTTATTAAGGAGGGAGAACACGGAATCTCTGGCTCTGGAGGGCATTTAATTCTTTATTGCTAAATAAATGGTTTTGACATCTGTGAGGCTGATTTTATCAGGTTTTCCTGGATTCTAACCTCTATGAAAATGGACACAGCAACTTTCTTAAGTTTTACAGAGTATCCTAAGTGTATATTATCTAAAAATGTTGATAACAATGAATAGAATGATTTTTGCTCCATCATAAAGATGCTGTGAAAATTAATGACAGGCAGTCTGATAAGTGCTTGGAGTTCCTTTGGGGACGACTATATAAAAAATACAGTACTTTCATATAATAAAGCCTCTGGCTAAGTACCTAAGCACTCGTGTGTTAGATGATCTTAAAATACATAGTCAATGAGGCATTAACTTCTTTTGAGATATAGGCAGGTTAAAGTTTATGATTGCTATGACTGTCCGAACATTAACCTATCACACTGGGTCCAGTGGGTAAATTCTTGACTTAGTCGACCTGTTTTTTCATTGTTTACAAATATCAAAGTTATCTAAGTTCCAAGATATAACTTCCAGAAAGTTGGTGAGAATTGCCAGTCTCAGAACCCATTCTTCTTATTGTTTTAGCTGATCTGCAAGTAACTATGTTGTGGAAAACTTTATCTAATTAGTAATAACGCCATGGAACTGAATTTTCCATTAGTACTTTCATACATTGTATTTTCCTCAAATACTTTTGCTTTTTTTTCTAATTGAATTTCTCACTTTTGAAGCCAGAATTTCTTTTATCAATACTGTTATTAGCATTTGCATTCCTATTTTTAACTCCCATTTCAAGGCATGCCTTGAAAACATTTTGTTGAAAGCAGTTATTTGCCATGTTAAGAGTGTTGTAGTTCAGCAAAATTGAAAAATACATCTACTGCATTAGTAACATAAGAACAAAAATGTATTTTATCACTTTGAGTATGTAAACACACAGGAAACAGAAAATCAAATAATAGAACTAAGAGGAGACACAGTCTAATGGACTCAGCAGAGAATTAGGAGCCAAAAATATCTGAGCTCCAACCCTGGCTCCAGACAGGGTTCTATGTCCTTGAGTATGTTCTTTTCTCTTTGTGGGAGGGGTGAAAAAAGCAAAACACACACACACACACACAAACCAAAAAACCTCACTGTAGTAGACATAGGGAAGGGTGGTCAGAAACACGTCAGATATTTCAGTATTTTCTAAAGTAAGATTTCCACTTTAACTATGACTGTTTTTATTTCCATCAGTTTTTGTCACAAACTTGACACTGTCTCTGTTTATTCTGCTGTAATTCTAATTGTTTTGTCTCCATACCCTTTGAACTTGAATGCTTCCCCTGGCATAAGTATATCATTTGAAAGCCCTGAATCACACAGTCTTACTCCTCATTCTTATACTACACCCTGGCATGCAGTTGTATATTCTTTAAAGAGACGAGTTCAGGAAACAGAATATGCATGCCTATGGTCTCAAGTTTCTCTACGGGCTTAACCAGGTTGAATATATTCTATTACATGAAATCACCATCTGTGATGTTTGGACAGGAAATAGAACACATGGCACCTCACCAGCAACTTGTATAAACTTGTCATTTTAATTAGTCAGGGACCATTTGTGTGAGGGCTTCTACATCACCTCACAAAAAACAATGATCTCCTCACATGAGCAAAACATCCTAAAATACAAACTTGAAGGCAGAACTGTGTGCAGTGCCTCTATATTTCCAGCATCTAGCAAAGTGTTGGATAGAGAGAGAGGGCCAAATGAGTATTTGTTAAATTGACCTGAGTAATTTTCTCTTCAGAACTACTCAAGTAATAGGATTTCCCCCAGGAACCAGTTAGGGGGAAATGGATAGGTAAAGGCCATAATTCAGCTCCTTTACCATCCTCTTCCATAGGCGTGGCTGCTGCTGCTACATTAGCTGCTGCCCCATGCAAAGACTACCACCATAGCCTGGACTCTAACCCAGGAGAATACTTCTCCAGATGCTGTATCTTGGCATCCTGAACAGACTACTGCATGTGTCATCTCCTCTTCCAACCCCTTCCACTCTTCCTACAGGCCTGTCTCACATAGGAAGGGCTTCTCCTCTCTTCCCACAATGAGCTTCTCAGAATTTCTTTGGGCAACAGTGGGAAACTTCCCTCAACTACTCTAACTTCTCTCTATCTTGTGAGTTAACACCACCAAACATTCACTGTCCTCATTGCTAACTGGGCAGATTACTGCTTCTGCCAGGGTCTTCCTGCAACCACTTCAACCCTTTTTGTTGTGGAGGCTTGCTACAGTATGAAAGACATAATTTCAGTAAATCACTACAGCTACTGCCCTGAAAGTATCCTCTTATTTGAGTTTTTGCATAAAGACGCCACCACATCTCTGGAAGATAAAATATGTACATACTTCCAAATTAAATCCTTTTTAAAATTCATGAGGTTCTTGAGGTTCTATATATAAACTGGAACTATTAGGGAATAGACTTTCTTCCCAGAATATTCCTTTGTTGGACCTCTTTCCTTCCCTGTCTCACCCAAATGAGACAAAGGCAAAATGATACTGTCTCTCAGGGAGTTTGGTTTTAACAAATGTGCAAGTGGAAAAGCCCCACATAAAACTTCCTTTCCTAGACAGAAAGGTGAGTGTGATACATGTTACTTTTAATGGGAAATAAGTCTGTTTGGGGGTTAACTGCTGAGTACAGAAAATGAAATATGGGGGTTCTACTCCAGTCAGGTCAATTCCTTAGCCTTTGGCCAAGTCCAAGTCTCTCAGTATATGGTAAGTTCAGTGGGATGGAAGGATAAAGAAGCTCAGAGAACCCCAACTAAGCCAGGTTGCCCTCTGGTACAGCTAGAAATCTTCCCTGCAATCTAGCTCTGCAACTAAGTGTTAGCTTAGATGGCAATAAGTTGAGGTTAGAAGAAACAAGAGTAGACGGTGTATCACTAAGCTTAGTGGGTAAAGAGGAATGGATTAAGAGACAGCATTTCACTTCAAAAAAAAAATTGATATAATGGATTCCAGCCATAAATTCTCTTTAAAAGAGCGTTAACATTTTCTCCTACATCCTACACTTTGATAAGTAAAGGCTTTTCTTTTTTTTATTTTTTTAATTTTTATTTACAGGCTGGGACCTTAGAGCAGGAGATGGCTATATAAGAGAAAAACAAATGGAATACATATGGCATATTGGTTTTTCACTGAGTCTGGAACAAGTGACTGCCCAAGCATTCTACAAGTGAGGATATGGATGATTTAGGTTTGAGTCCAGCCTAGGAACATGTTAATATAGACAGAGAAGTAAATGCATGTAAAAACTATAGACAGTAAAGCCCCAAATGCTCACAAGCTGTGAAGTATATGTTATGGATTAAAGTGTGGCCCCCAAATTCATATGTTGAAATCCTAACCCCCAATATGATGGTATTAGGTGTTGGGAGCCTATGGAGCCTGATTAGATTATGAGGGTGGAGCTGTCAGATTGGGATGAGTGCCCTAATAAAAGAGAACCCACAGAGCTTCCTTGCCCCTTTTGCCATATGAGGACACAGCCAAAAGACCAAGAACGAGGAAGCCAACTCTTGGACTACCAGTATCTTGCTCTTGGACTTCTCAGCCTCCAGAACTGTGAGAAATAACTATTTATTGTTTAAGCTACTCAGTCTATGCTATTTTTGTCATACGGCCCAAACAGACTAAGTTTACATAGACCAAGAGATAGATCTAGACCCAAAAGGAAGCAGAAATTCGAAATCATTGCTTCAACGTCATCTAAAACATGCAAAACGAGAGTGACATAAAGTTAGAAATCTGATAAAAACTAGCAAAGGACACTAATCACAGTATGATAGGCCATTGAAATACTGTGCAAGGTTTCAAGTATATTATCACAAGACAATATATAAAAGACTTGGAAAAGTCCAGAAACAGCAACAAAATGGTAAGTGGTATCAGTGTTTATAACTATGAAGAAGGGGGGATTAGCTTTATTCATTAGAAAGGAAGAGATTAGAAGGGATAATTATTGAGGTGTCTAAAACTCTGATGAATACTGAGAAGGGAGAGACAGGAAATGGTTCAAAAGCAAAAGAGGACATCAACAGAAAGGAACAAAGAACTGTCCATTAAAGGGAATTCAGAAGCAATGTATTTATACAATAATTACTGCAGTCCACAGAAAAGGCTACAGACATCAGATAGACAACATCCAAATCCTGAGTGTATTTTTACAGTGATTCAGATGAGTGCTTTTGGGGGGGCAAGGGGGAGGTTGCATTGGGGGTGGGGGGTTGCCCTGCAAGGCACAGAACCTGCATGGAGGGATTGATGTGTTTGTCAGGACAACGTGGCTGCTTTCCTTCCTGAAATGCGAGCTGCTCTCCCTCATTAAATTAGCACTCTGATCTGGCAGAGCCACATCCTGGAATCCTGAAAACATCAGCTTCCATCTAACTTTTCATTTCTAACTGCTTAATTTGGCTTTGTCAGCTTGATGACAAGTTCACAATATTATCACTATGCCTATGGCCTGGTATCTGTACTGTCTGATCCTGAGTTACTTGCCTATCGGAAAAAGCATACACCGGATAGGATGTGCAGTTCGGCAATCCTCCAGGTCTGGAACTCCGGTTCAGTCTTGATAAACACCAAATAATTTTGAGAACTCATCTTAACTGGTCGGTACCATAGAGTCTGGGACTTTTCTCCAATCAACTGACTAGCTCTTATCCTCTAGAGGGAGGGTAAAAATTCAAAAAGCAACCCATACAAACCATTGTTTTACCATAATTTGATTATTGTTATGAAGTATTTTGATAACCAGATGTCTCATAGTCCAGAGAAAACTGATGCTTGTTCTTCTCTATGAGGATATATGTCCTAGATTACACTCTCTCTGAATGTTAAAATGTGCAAAATCCCACAGAACAGGCCCACCATGGTGGCTGCTTGAGTCACCTTCATCCCTCTGTAGGGTGGAAGGTTGGCCTCATTGGAAGTCTTTCTCCTCTCAAACTAATTCAACTCTCTAGCATCAGCAAGATCTTGCTGTGTTAAATTTCTCTTCTAAAAGGTTAGTCTTGGTCTTTCCTTTCAACCCATAAGTATATTCCATTACCTTCCCCAAAAGTGATCCCTCTAGTTACAACGGTATCCCATCCAAGAAAATTCTCTTGGGATTCATTACCTCCTAGTAAATAAAATCAATGAATGTGTTTAGTCTGGAGTGTTCTTGGAGAGTTTACATTCTCCTTCACACACTTCCTTTCTTTGGCTTCAAAATCGTCCATGCCTCTTCACTGTCCTTCCCCTTCTGTTTGCTCCTTCTTGTTTTCCTCATAATGCCTCTGGCTCTATGTACTCCTTCAAGTTGGTGTTTCCAAGATTATCTCATTATTCTTTGTTTCTTTTCACTCTCCTGTTTCCCTCGAGCTTCCTTATCTGATCTCTATATCCCATTTATTGTCTATATTCCAAACCTTCCCAATCTTTTATTTCCATTCCAGACCTTTGCTTGAGTTCTAAACCCTCTCATGAAACTGTCTACAAGGCATTGTCTGACACTCACATACCCCAAGCCTATTATGAGTATCCCTGTAACTCACTGAACTTTACATCCTCTTGCCCAACTGCTAACCCCCCTTCCTCTTTCTATTTGCCTATGCTGATGAAAACTTATAAATGGAGAAAGAATTCTAGGTTCTTCTTTTTTCTTCAACATCCATATCCAGTGGGTCAGCAGTTCTACACATTCTACTTCAAACATTTTTTTTATTTTTTTTAAGATTTTATTTGTTTATGTATTTGAGAGAGAGAAAGAGAGCACAGGCACAAGTATGGGGATCCGGAGGGAGAAACAGACTTCCCACTGAGTAAGGAGCTTGATGTGGGGTTCAATCCCAGGATCATGACCTGAGCCAAGGGCAGATAATTAACTGACTGAGCCACCCAGGCACCCCTCAAACACTTTTTTAGATCTAGTTTCCATCTCAGTTTCCTAGCCTGAGTTCCTACTTGAATTATATTTCACTTAACCTATTGAAACAGCTTCCTCACTGGTATCTTAGACTCCAGTCCTGCTCCTTCCAATTCATCCATTAGCAAAGTTTTGGATAAATTAAATCTGATCACTTACTGTCCTGCTTAAACCAGGTCATTTACTGTATCAACACCAGAAAAAAGTTCTCTAAATTCAGCTTCCATATTCAATCTCATCCTTCGTGTGCTCCATCCAATCTTCCCTGAGCCTTTAACATGACCTTGATGACAGTATATTCTCTTGTGTCTTGATGACACCATAAAGTTCCTCCTCTATTGGAACACCTTTTCTCCCACTCCAATTATTTACCTGGGAAAACATTTCCATAAACTTAAACATCATTTGTGGCACATCTTCCTTGATACTCCCCAGTCAAGACCAGACAGAATTAGGCATACTTTGAATGATCCTCCCAAAGCACCTTGCAAAAGTCTGTATTCAAGCTTATGTCTCTGTGTGATTTGCAAAATGGTATTCCCTGCTAGAGTCTGAGTTCTATAAGGTCAGGCATGATACCTTATCTTTTTGGTCTCCCCTAGTGGAATACCTGGTACAAATAGATACTCAGTAACTATTTAGTGAAATCAATAAACAGTTTTGTTAACTGTGGTTGTGGGATGTGTAAGTTCCCATGGTACCAATGGTTGGGAAAGAATTCTAGGTGATTTCTTCTACTATAAAAAGCCAAGAAGGTGGGATGGACAACTTTCTCTAAGCTACCTGGAAAAATCCCCCATTGAATTTAAACCACTAGGAAAAAGTTTTTAAATCTACACATACCCTCCCCCCAGAAAAGTGCAAAGAATTCAAGTTTTTGAGCAAATGCTTACTAACCAACCCCAGAAGGTATTTTAGAGGTGTCTAGATCTGAATTTTCTTAGAGAAGTTTAATAGTAGCAACACATGTGGTATATGTAGCATTTTTTCCTAAATGTTTCCATCTTTATCTTGGCATATATTTTCACAGATCTAGCCAGCAGAAATGAGAATATACTGAGATTTCGTTTAGCATATGAAGAAACCAAGGACTCAAGATGTTAGGCAATTTTCTCAGAATTATACAATGTGTCACCAACTGATTGGTATCCAGTCTCCTAAATCCATGTTTCATGTTCTTGCAACCTAAATTTGTTGTCTCCTTTTGAAAGGGTCCTTCCTCTCTCATGACATTTCTTTTATTAATGTACATATGCATTCATTGTACAAAGATTTTAAGGGCTATGATAAAAGAATAACCACATTAGAGTTAGGGAGCCTGACCGTGAGTTTCTCTCAGACACATGCAAATATTCAAATGCAGCCACACATAATGACAAGAGTACCTAGGGCTGGCAGTTCTGGGCTCAGTCCCAACTCTACTGCTTTCTGGCTGGGTCATCTTGAGCGAGGAACTTTCTCGCAACCTCAATCCTCTTATCTACAGAATGGGAATAACAATACTTACACAATTTCCTACATGACTCTTGTGAGACAGACGGAGCACGCAGAACCATTTTGTCAAGTATAAATGTCATACAATGATGCTGGAAACTTTCAGTGAGTGTTCACTGTGTGCAAGGTAGTGCTCTAAGTATTTTACTGACGTAGACTCATTTTAATCTTCACAATGAATCTATGAAGCAGACACTATGATTATTCACACTTTATGATGAGAAATTCAAGGTATGCAGGACTTAAGTAACTTTTCCAAAGTTACACAAGATATGGAGCTAGGATCAAACCCAGACAGTGACATGGCTTAACTCATCTCTGAATCTCTTAGTTCTGCCGGCTCCCAAGCTGTCACACTGAAGACTGCCAAGTTCTGGGATCCTCAGGTATATCAACTCACTTCATAGCTTGTAGTGTGTATTATCTCACTCAATCCCTCTACAACCCTGTAAGTTTATCCAGGGGCAGGAAATAAATATAAAGAAGTTCCATGCTCGGTTTTCTGGTCTATTCTGAACACAGCAGTCAGAGCGAGCTCCCTTCACTCAAAACCCACTAATGTTTCCCATTTTATCCAACGTAGAATCTCGAATCTTTGCCATGGCCTACAAGGCCCTGTGTATAGTGCCCTTTACTGCATGTCTTCTTCCTCATTCCTCTCCTCCAGCCACAAGGGACTCTTTGCTATTGCTGAAAAATGTCAGACATGCTCCTGCTCTGGGGTCACTGACTCTCCTGTTCCCTCTGCTGGGAATGTTCTTACTCAGACGACTGCAGGGCTCATCCCTTCACTTTATTCAGGTCTCTGCTCAAAAAATAAACTCTGAGTCTCCTTCGACTATTCCGTATAAGATAGGAATTGTCATTCCCCTCAACCACTCTAACTCCTTACCCTGTTTTTATTTCTCTTTGTGGCACCTGGCATCATTGTCATCCATTTAGGGCACCTGATAAATTTTACTTTTTTTTTTTTTTAATGATCTGTTCCCCTTCTCCCATATATACATAAACATACATAAACAGTCTCTCAACACTGCCCCCTCACACACACATTAGAATACTGCTACTTCATAAAAGTTCTTGGTTTTGTTTTCTGCTGTTACCCTCCAGTACCTAGAACAATGCCTGACATGGAGCAATAGCCTCGAAAGTGACAAGTTCTGTGAATAAATAACTCTGTACCCTCGCATAGTTTAAAATCTGGTTAAAAAGGCAAAGGAAGATTATTAAAGAAATAGCTGACAGTGACAGGAAAATCTTGGATGGTATATTGCTTGCTGCATTTCTTTAGAAACTTTTTGAAGTCCCAAGCAGCAATCTTCTGCTATAAGGTTGAATAAATATTACCCAATAAATACATAAATTAGCTCTCTTCTATAGAAGTGCCTACCTTTTGCTTCCAGCCAGAAAATGGTTTACTTTATTGCCAGTGGCAAACAAAGGATTAAAATTCATTTGATCAAACCAACTGTGGACCACGAATTGGAGTTGAGGCACGTACAAAATGGTTCTTTTCATTTCTGATCTCTGTTACGAGAAGGTTTTGTTTCATTAGAAGTTACAATGTGCTCATATTACCCAGAATCCTCACTCATTTTTAATCCAGGAGAATGTAGGATTGACTGACTGGCCTATTATTCTTTCCTTTTTCTCTAAAACTGTTTAACTACCTTGCTATTTCATAGTGCCATGGGGTGAGTGAGGTAGGAAAATAGGTGTCTCAATAAGAAAATGCTAACACCGAGCCAAGCATGCATGGGTGGAGGGTAGGAGAAATCTTTTCAGAGAGCATGTTTACAGAAGTTTCAGAATTGTGAATAGGCAAGACACAGAGATACTAAGTTTTGTGCTGGTCCTAATTAAAAATTTACCAGTATTCACTATTTTTGACAACCCTGAAGCATAATGTGGTGGTGTTACCACCATTTCATGGAAGAGTTGCTCGGAAGCCAGGCAGCTGAAACATACAGTTCCGCAGTTCCCTGGCCAGGTCGGGTACCTCAGTTTCTTTCCTTTCTAGGAGGCATTAGGAGTCAGGAGAAAAAGCAGGGGCTTTGGAATCAGACAAAATTGATTTTAAATTTTGGATCTACTACATATTAAACACTGTGTGATTTCTGTATGTCACCTAACCTTCCCGGGCATGTTCCTGTCTACCTAAAATCGCACTTATAAAACCTAATCACTAGGACTTTGGGGGAAATTCAGTTAAATTATGTAGTAACGGATCCAAGTGGTCTTGGGACATGAAAGTCTGTTACCTTTCTCTTTGTCTTAATAGAAAACAAAACAAAACAAATACTTCCAGCTAATTCTTGATAAAGAATCCAACAATGAAAATATCATTTTATCATTTGCCTTTTAAATGAAGATTTCAAATGTTTCTTCAGAAATGTCTACGGATTTGGGGATCCAGGGACTCTAATAAAAAGGGGTCTGATTCCTATCCCCAAATGACAGTGGACCGAAGCCACACTTAGCCTTCATACAAGATTCATGACAATCTGGGGACTGGCTGGGCTCTGACACTATATTAGATATGTGAAGATCCAAGCTGCTCTCTACATAACTCAGGGCAGAATAGGGATTGCTTTGTAGGTACCCTGGCTGTTTTAAAGTTTTCTTTTAACCCAGTGACTTTGAAATTTCTCAGTATTTTTTTGTGTGAGTGAAAAGAGAGTCAGACAGAGGAGCGCTGACATTCCCTAGGGACAAATCGTGTTTTCGGCTCCTCTTTATACCAAAGTTCTTCTTGCATTTTATCTTATATCTCCTCCTACAAGCTAAAGATATGAGCAGTTATTCTTTTCTTACCAAATTTAAGGGATGGATGCTACAAGGACATCCATCGTCCATTGAATCTTAAATGCTTTACTCGATGTATAAAAGGTAAGTGCAGGAGTTTTCATTAACCCCCTAACCCTGAATTTAGCCTGTGTTCTGCTGGTGTCTCAAGGGGTTGGGAGGCCCTGAATGAGCTCCTTTGATTGCCCGGGTTGATACTCCCAGAATTCAGTTGTGAAATCTGTACCAGGAGCCAGCAAAAATTGAAACACTGATTCTAAGAGGAAAAAATAAAATGGATGTAATTATATAGGGAAGGAGAAAAACACCACCATGAACCATGAAGCTGTACGAAATCCGTATTTTCTTAAAATTTATGTGATGGCCCTTTTAGAAGGGAAATAGAGCTAAGTACTGGTAACCTGTTTATATTTTGTTGAAATTATTTTATTTAAAATATGCTTGAAGCCAGCAAATAAATGTTGGACTCTTATCAAATAAATTTATTTTAAATCTTCTATTTTAAATATTTATTTCTCCACGTAGCTTGCCTGTTACAATTTAATGGCTCGATAAGTGAAAATCACTTACTCTACAAACAACCAAAGCATTGATGACACCATGGGACTGTCTTAAGAAGTATCCAGTAGGAACAATGTTAATGTGTCCTGAAAGATTTTTTAAAAAGCCTTTAGTGGGTTTCCATAAACCAAATATATCTGGGCAATTTCTATATTTGTGAAGGACAAAATTAGGATTAGAGGTTACATTAAAGGATGAGACATTCACGACAATAATAATATTTTACTATTATGTATATTTTCTTATAGCTCATTTGAATATTTTTTCATACACAGTATATTTTGTTGTTTCTATATATCAACAACCCTGTGAAGTGAAACTCTCTTTTATACAGATAAGGAAATTTGGGCTCAGAGAACTGAAGGTTCTTGACCAGGCACATGGCTGGAAGAAAGTCAAGTCTGGACCAGAGATCAGCTCCTCCTGGCTCTCTGAGTAGTGGTCTAGACTAGTGGGCAATGGGAATGGGCCCAATCCCCAACCTAAATTATTCAGGGATTTTCTGAAATCGTTGTATCCCACGCCTGTGAATCTCTCATATGAGCAATTTTCTTTCTTGCTTACTACCATAAAAGTAATTTACTTATGAGATTTATGATTTTATGATTCAGAGACAAAAGTAAAAATGTTTACTAGAAGGGAATTTGATGATTATTTTAAAACCATTATGTAAACATCTTATAGCTTCTAATATTTTTAGTTTACTGGACTTTTATGCTTAAAAAACAACTATTTAAAGTGATACTTTTTACATATATAGTCAGTATATTTCTACACAGAAGATGGTAGTTTCTGGTTTTTGAAAGTTACCTCTGAGTTCATGATGAAAATTCTGTAATTTTTCCCAACATCATTTGTTATACTAGAAACGCCCTTAATTTTTTTTTCATTTTACTCCAAATAAGCAGAATAACAAAATACAATAAATTCTATTTTATGATTTATGTTATTTGGGGAAAGGGGAGTCTGTTTGCCTTACAGTCTTGTGTTCTGGAAATTAAAATTCTAAAAAAGGGAAGACCTTTTTATTTTTCAAAACTTATAACTTTATTTCATATTTAGCAGAAGCCTACTCATGTAAAGAAAAACAAAATCAGAGGTTGTCTAGACAGAAAATAAAACATTCCAGGAAGTATTAAGAAAATCTAAAGTCTGTAGGATTCAGACCTGCCATTCTGTTTTCTTTTCAAATTTTTGGTAACTAGGAAGCAAAGGGGTTTCAGGAAATTGCATTTCCTTTTGGCTATTTAATTTTGGGGGGTGAGCATACAGGTGACCCCCATGATTTGCACTCAGAATCCACACAAGATGATTCATACAAATTTTAACTTCTTCTTCCCAACCTATCCTTTATAGGTAGTTAGAGAGGTCAAAGCTCCAGAGCTACTATCAAGAAGGAAAACTAATGAGAAATGAAGAAGAAGGAAAGGAAAAACTGCCAGAAAACTGAGGATCTATGTCAAAATACTGTTTTTAATTATGAGCAGGGCTCCAAATATGGAAGAGGTATCCTCAAATCTGCCACTCAAGAACTTTTTAGTAAAGATTGTATTGACTGTCTTGGTAATTAGTAAACATCCAAGGTTTTCATCTCCTCTGAGTCAAGCACTCTGAGAGGTGCTAAGCATACAGAAAAAAAGATGGCTCATTGGCCTTCCTCAAGAAGCTTACAGCCAGTAATCTAGGACTCTGAATAAGTTCTGTACTAGACATTGGATGGAGGAAGGGCTCTTAACCCAGCCTTAGGAGAAAGGGAAGATTTCTTTCTTTCTTTCTTTCTTTCTTTCTTTCTTTCTTTCTTTCTTTCTTTCTTTCTTTCTTTTTTTTAGATTTTGTTTATTTATTTGACAGAGATAGTGAGATTACAAGTAGGCAGAGAGGCAGGCAGAGACAGGAGGAAGCAGGCTCCCTACTGAGCAGGGAGCCCGATGAGGGGCTCAATCCCAGGACCCTGGGATCTCAATCCCAGGACCCTGATATCATGACCTGAGCCGAAGGCAGAGACTTTAACCCACTGAGCCACCCAGGCACCCCAAAAGGGAAGATTTCTAACTGGATTACTACCTCCCTAAAAATATAGACCACATCACACTTCTACAACTACCATACCAAGCATTATACGCTACCTCCATAAATCCTCAATGAATTTGATGATAATCTCCGCTGAATCTTACAGAATACCAAAAGTTATAGAGGTGATAACAAGAGAAATGTCTTTCCCAACATGTTCAAGAGTAGAGGTTGCAGGGTAAATTCTAAGAAGAATAAAGCAAGTTTTGGATCTGGCTGAAATACTGTTGGTGGAAGATCATGATTGATGAGGCTAGATGGATATGTGGGAGCATATCTTGAAAGACTGTTTTGTAGGCCATACTAAGAAATATAAACATTTTATAGAAAAACATGAAACTTCTTATTTTAAGAGGTTGAATAAACCAATAACACAGTATAATGTGTGCCTAGTTCACTGCTATGAGAGCACAAGGGAGAGAGACAATGTAATCAAAGTTGGCTGTCCAAGAGGCCTTACCAAAAATGTGATTCTTGAACTTTGGATGAGCAAAGTGAAGAGAGATCATATTTTAGGAAAAGTAGAATGCACATCTGAAGATGTGGAGGCATAAAGTAGCACAGTATTTGAGAAGTGCTATATGCCCGTGGTCATGGGGGATGAAACCAGAGAAATGAGAATGAGCAGACCATCGTTGTTTCTGCATGCTAAACTAAGATGTTGCACTTCACCCTGAAAGGAATGAGGAAACATTGAAGGATTTCAAGAAAATTACATGAGCAAGTTTCCATTTTAGAAAGATCTGTATATGATGTGGCTGAAAAGTAAGAATACCAGTAAAAATGATTCTCAAAATGCCTACCACCCCAGAAGGCATTTTGGAAACTTTGGGAAGTTTTTGTCATCATGATAATCTGGAGGCATTAGGAACATTTAGAAGACAAAAGTACAGGGATGCTGGAGATTTTGCAGTGCCTCCAGTCCTGAATAAGGGAGATGGTTCCTGGACCCAGCAGGACTTTCTAATGTCCCATTGAACATTCAAGTATGTGAAAAACCTCTTCCTAATTATCTGAATTAGAATCTAACACCATTTTACATATTAAAATAAAGTGCATTTTACCATTTTAATATATACTGATTGTTGCATGAAGGCAGGTACCATATAAACAGAGGTAAAATTTTGTTTTCTTTGGGACTTTATCAATATTTGTTCATCATTTCAGAAAAACAACAGCAACAACTGCATCAAGGGAACACTGCTTGCCACCAATACAACACACCTGAATCAGTCAGTTACACTAGCTGTTGTATTTCCTGTGCCGCCATAGGCACAAGCTTCCAGGGTTGGGTTTCGACATCTTTTCTTCCCCTATGACTCAGCCCCAGTCCCAGCCACAAGTCCAGTTAATGACAGCTCACCAGGTCTCAACCTTGCTGCAAGGAGGTGTCTTAGGGAAGAGCTGGAAGTCATGAAAGACAATGTAGTAGACAGTTCTGAACTGGGAAGGAAATTAGATCTGAACAGTGGCTCTCAAACTGAACAGTGCTATAGGATCAGAATTACCCAGGAAGTTGAGTTTAAAAAGCAGATTCTCAAACTCTACCTTCTAAGAATCTGGGTCAGCTGGTGTGGGGTACGGTCAAGAGTGTAAATTTTTAACAGGTTCCCCAGGGGACTCTGTTGCAGATGTTCCAACTTTGGAACACCCTTGGAGAACCACTACACTGGATGATGTCCAAGGTCTCTTCTAAACCTAATATTTTAGGACCCTATGACAGCTATGGCAATGGGAGTGAGAGACTTCTCTCGATCTCCTGCCTACGATCATGAAAACTCTAAGCACCACCATCCTCATCTTTTTGTTGTTGTTGTTGTTAAGATTTTATTTATTTGTTTGACACAGAGAGAGAGATCACAAGTAGGCAGAGAGGCAGGCAGAGAGAGAGGAGGAAGCAGACTCTCCACTGAGCAGAGAGCCCAGTGCGGGGCTCGATCTCAGGACCCTGAGATCATGACCTGAGCTGAAGGCAGAGGCTTTAACCCACTGAGCTACTGAGGTGCCCCAACCATCCTCATCTTGATATCAGCATAAGTGACCACAAGTCACATATGTGTTAGTGACCACACAGTGTGTGCTCTAAGCAACTGACAAAGTAACTGCATTGTTTATATACACACACACACATACACACACACACACACACAAGACACCACCTGCAGTAGTCACACGTGTCTATAAAAAGGTAAATGGCAAAAAAAAAACAACCCTCAAAATGTGTAATGTACACATAGCAGGTGTATAAGAAATAAAGTTTTGCCAAACTGCACTAAAATTTACTCCATGACAAGAGCGGTGCATTTTCTCCATGGCTGTCATAGATTTTATGGATCCTGAGAAATCCAGCCATTTTTAGAAATCCCATGAAATTTACCTTTTCACTCGAATCCACATGAAATCAAAATTTTTCCCTATGAGTCCCCATAAAATTGGCACATTTCCTCAGAAGACCCCATGAAATTATAAAGAATATTGCAGATTCTTTGCTTCTAGCCCTTGTTGCACATCTTAAAGAGACAGGTTAGATTGCAGAATTATTTCATTTTTCTTTTGATATTTACCTAAAATCACTATGAAAAACAAGGTATCAGTTGTTAAATAGATCATTTCCAAATGAAAATAGAATTTGAACCTACTTTGGTAATCAGAAAATATAAGGGATAATCTCTTCCAATTACAGATGAGTAATATCACAGGAAGCTGATAAAAAATATGAAGCTTCTCTAATTGTTCCAAAAATAAAAGTATCAAAATTTTGCCTAGAATTTATCTAAACTTCGACAGTATAAGCATTTCTGGAAAACCATCGGAAGTTAGAAAACTATGAATAAAGGGACTATTCCATTTGTTCTCACATTTACAAACTATATAACGCTCAAGTCAAAAATAAAATTTTCCTTAAAGCAGAAAGTCAGATTTTTATACATGGGTTTGCAATGGCAAACAATTTCTTTTTTTTTTTTTTAAAGATTTTATTTATTTATTTGACAGAGAAAGAGAGATTACAAGTAGGCAGAGAGGCAGGCAGAGAGAGGAGGAAGCAGGCTCCCCGCTGAGCAGAGAGCCCGATGCGGGCCTCGATCCCAGGACCCTAAGATCATGACCTGAGCCGAAAGCAGAGGCTTTAACCCACTGAGCCACCCAGGCACCCAACAATGTCTTTCATAAAGTTTTACTTCATAGGATGCTGTGAAAAGCAAGTAAGTTCATGAATGTGCAAGAGCAGACTGGTGCTTTAGAAATATAATAGTAAGGTGGGTTTGTTTCAGATTTAATGAGAAAAAATTGATTATAATAAAAAATACAGATATTTATGCTAGAAGTAGCAGAAGCATTCTAATTAATACAAAATGAATACTCGGCCTTTTTACAGAGAAAAATGGAACACGAAAAAAAATTAAAAGGGCATCACAGCAACACAAAACAAAATTGCAACAGATATATGGTTTTAAATTATGACTATTTATTCATTATGAAAATGAAAGTAACATGCATATTTCATATTCTTATAGTAATCATAAAATCCAACCCTCCTGGTTTTAACTAGATTTTGATTCCCTTGGGTTGTTAAGCAAAACCAACTCTCAGTTCAAGTCAGAAGGCCACACTTAAAATGCTATTTCCTGAATGTGAGCTAGTATTCCACTCAAAGGAGGAAGTTTTGCTGCAGAAATATCTTCCTGAGTGGTAATTGACCTAACAGAAATTCTAAGCTGCCTTCACACTTTCATTCTGAATCATGTGAATATTTCCTTTTATTAGATTCATCATCCACAATCACAATCGAGAAAGAAGCTGGGGATGAACACGAAAATCACTATAACAAAGTTAACTCCAAGCTGCCAGCAAGAAATTTTAACGGTATATATAAGTCCCCCGTTCCCCAAATAGACAGATGCAACTACAGAGAGGAAAGAGTGATTTAGCATGTTCTGATATTTGGAATTCTGATTCTGATCCAGATGGAAGAGATTGTGCTGTCCTGGTAAAAACATCGGTGTAGAAAGAAAAGTGCTTCTCCTGGCTCTCCACCAACATTGATAGGATTCCCCTTTAGGTTAATCAATCTGTAGCTGAATTAACTTTCTTTCTGTTGTGATGAGATAACCTTTCGTGCTCCCTGGCAACACATAGCAGATAGAATATGGTGTTGAAAATCAGGAGCAGGGTTCTAATCCTAACTTTGCTATTAAATAGTTATGTGACCTTATGCACTTCAGTTAACCTCTTTGAGCTTCATTTTCTTTATCTGTAAAATGGGGACAGTAATCCCTGGGTTGACAAGTTTTCAGAGTTTTAGTAAAGCTCATAGCACATCTTTAAGTGAAAAGGACTGTGCACCTGTAAAAAGCTTTTCTCAGAAGGAAACTCACCAAGCGGAGGACCTCCAAGAATATCCTTCAGAAGCCATGGCCAGGCCATGTCTCTCAAGTATGTCCCACATTCACAATGCTTGGACTGAGCAGAGGAAGCACATGTATTTGTCAGCAAACCACTCTTTATGCCTAAGACTTCTAATCTAGAAACAACCTAGGTCATGAAATTAAAACTGACATTTCTCATGTTATGAGAGGTTTTGAGCACAGAGAGCTTAAAGCAAACACACACCTTTGGTAAAATGTCAACATTTCACCTGTTGATAAATTAGTTTCATTCTTGACTCTTGTTTAATGAACCCATATGGTAAGTTATATTATTTTCTTCACTTTATTGATGAGGAAGTCAAGATGCAAAGAGATTTAGTCCTGTCTTGGGTCCCCAAGGAAGTGATGAAGCGGGCACTTGATGACGTGTCATCTTAATTACTGCATCACAGGTCCCATGAGGCCCTAGTCCATCTCCATCGATGTTCGAGAGTGGCTTCTAAAATGCTTTGTTAACAAAGAGGGTTGTCTGTATTTTTTTTATCATTAAGAGACAATTGGGGAGTGGAGAGTGAAATTTAGCGATGGTTAAGGAAAACTTCTATAAAGGTAAACAAAAAAGCTAATTTAAGAAATGCAGTTTTATGTTTATTAAAATAAGAGTAAACAAAAAGTTAAGAATTACTATAATAAAAAATCGTTACTGATCAAAAGTGAAATTGCTACTACCGTCTGTTTTCCATATATTCTTGCCTAGATGTGTGGAACTATAGTTAGGGAATTAGGGAGATGAAATGGAGTGTGGTCTGTGGAGGGACTTGCCCAGAGAAATGCTACTCATCTTGATGCTAGGGACAATTTGTTTCTCCAAAGCCATCAGGCTACTTCTATCTGACTTGAGACATTTAAATGAAGGGATTGCTTGGCTGAGCTGTCCTAAAGTCTGTCTATCACACAGACTCCACAACTCAGCTTTCCCCAAAATGTGGTGAGTATTATAAATGGAGTATAAATATGCCACAAATAATGCTTAATTCATTTGAAGTATCATAGGATTTCATATGTGGAATTTTAAAAATATACAGTAGGAAACGAGTTGGCTAATGTACTTCAAATAAATGATTATATTTTATATGTTTCTTTATAATATCAATTTCCCATGATTTTTCATTAAAAATGCATCGTTAATTCATGTACTCACTAATTTCACAGTTATTTAATGAACCCCTCCTTTGCACCAGGTACTAAACTAAGTTCTGAAAATTCACAAAGGACCATGCAATCCCCTCACTCAAGGCCATTTTAGGACAGTAAGGTAAAGTCAGCCATCAGCAACTGAAATAGATAGGTAAGTAGAATATTGGATGGTGCTACACCAATTGCCTCAGAAGTGGATTAGCAAGAACTGATGCCTTTCTTATGGCCTAAACAGCAGCTGGGCTTAAATCAGTATGCTGATATCACACCTAAGAAGGCTAGCAACTGGGCAGAGATACCCAGGCATCTGGAGGCTGTGGGGTGGGGGTGGGACATTCCTCAAGGAAGAGCTGAGGCGCATTCAGATGATTTCAAGCAAGAATAGATCCTCGTGTCAGAATACTGTGTAATGAGGCTTCTGAAGAGTCCACATGTAAACCCGAAGTAGCAATCATTTGGGTACTTTGCCACACAGATGGCATCTATGACAAGTTGAAGATTACCAGGGAAGGGCAAGGACTGGCAGCAGTCCACTCCACTATCCATTAAAGGAACAGAACTAACCCTTGTGTCAAATCCCTCCTGCCTATTTCCACGCAAAGCCAAATGGTGCCCCCGAAAGTAATAATACACTATATGTTAACTAAGTTGAATTTAAATTAAAAAAATTTAATGGTGAGAGGGGGAGTTAAGTAGCAAATATGCTCCACCCCTGACTTCAATTATTGGTCTAACCTGGACTGGAGAGAAGCGAGTGTTACAGTGGATATGAGTTTGTAATTCTAAATTTCACCAGATTGATCTTTTTATAATACTTGAAAGGGATCAGATAGCCATGAATGCACCTGTTATTGGATGGGAAAATCATCTGAAGGTGGTCATTTGAGAAATAATAAAACTAGCTTCTTTGTAGCTCCAGTGGAGTTGAGACTGTTCAAAATGATATGTGTTATAAATGAGATACAGGTGTAGAGACACCTGGGAGGCACAGTCAGTTAAGCATCTAACTCTTCATTTCTTTCTTTTTTTAAAAAAAAGATTTTATTTATTTGACACAGAGAAAGAAAGATCACAAGTAGTCAGAGAGGCAGGCAGAGAGAGAGGAGGAAGCAGGCTCCCCGCTGAGCAGGAAGCCCGATGCAGGACTCGATCCCAGGACTCTGAGATCATGACCTGAGCCGAAGGCAGAGGCTTTAACCCACTGAGCCACCCAGGCGC
Organism: Ailurus styani; assembly: GCA_002007465.1. Classification (NCBI taxonomy): domain Eukaryota; kingdom Metazoa; phylum Chordata; class Mammalia; order Carnivora; family Ailuridae; genus Ailurus; species Ailurus styani. The sequence continues at coordinate 5,367,149 of LNAC01000032.1, read as the reverse complement.
CCTAACTCTTCATTTCTGCTCAGGTCATGATCTCAGGGTCCTGGGATTAAGCCCCTCATCGGGCTCTGTGCTGAGGGAGGAACCTGCTTAAGATTCTCTCTGCTCTTCCCCTTCCCTCTCCCCAGCTTGAGCTCTCTCAAAAAAAAAAAAAAAAAAGATACTGATGTAAACAAGGATATGGGATGAGAACACAAAGCAAAGCTAACAAAGGACTAGCTCTACATAATGTATAGACTAGTCCATTAATTTTTTTAAAAAAGGTGAGTTCCACTTTGAATGATGGTGATTTCATTGCTTTAATTGGCTAACTCACCTTACAGCATTTTGAGGACGGAGAAATTTTTCTCTGCTAGTAAAAAGAAACATGAGAGTCTAACGGAAGCACAGATTTCAAAAACCCTATTGTTTGTGTTACTTATGTTGCTCAGGAAGGGAACAAGGAAGACAAGTAAAAAAAAAGAACAAATACAGAACATTCTCAGGAACACTAGAGCCAAGACTTTTAACTGACTCAGTGCAGAGATGCTTCATAGTCTCATACACTTCAAGATGGAAACTGGGACTCAGGAGAGTGATGCTAATCCTGGCCTCATGGTTCACCACCGTGAGTGACTGGTTGTCTCACTCCTTCATCTCCTACCTGTCTCTCCCCTTCCTATTGCAGAATGTGCTTGAAAGAGAGAAGTCCAGGAGCCGAAACAAAGAAGCCATTTCCTTTTCTTCTTTTTTAGTTTCTTGTGCCTGATGTTTATCTTCAGCCCTTTTTGTGTCATACCATGTGTACTAGGGCTACAAGAAATGAAATGCACACCCTCTGCAACTAGAGTGATTTAAGAGAATAGATTCTCAAACCAAAGCAGCAAGTTTATTCAGGAAGCTTTTAACATGCCTTTCTCTGACAATGCTTTTACTTTCATGTAATTAAGAGACTTCAAAACCTGGAAAACATGAATGGTTCTTGCTTATATGTATGTTCATATGTATACCATACATATACAGTACTGAAAATGAATCATGTGCTATTTTGTGCAACTAACCAAAAAGTGTTCCTTTGCACTTTGGAGTTAATCATTTTCATCTTTACTTGTTCCCAAGCCCAGCCCAAGTCGTATATTGGATGTTCAAAAGTGACTTTGTGCTACAGTGATTTAAATTGAAAAGAAAGACCTCTTAAATGGCAATAATAAAATTGTCTAATTTCACAAACTGAAACTTATTCTAGCAATAAAATGCTGTTATGTTTTTGAACATCTCCTATGAATTATTACTTGTAATTTAGGAAACTGATATCATTTAGCACTTGGTTATATGGACTAGAAGTAATGATTTTTCTCCATCACAGATAATTAAATTTTAATATGAATTAGATTATATAATCATGTGTCCCCTTTATCTAAAATTATTACAATTCAACAGTATAATTTAAATGCACAGGGTGAATAACATAAAAATATTTGAAATGCAATTTAAAGGATATATAAGAAACAAACAAGGTGTGTTTCTATGTAACATTTATCAGATTATTATTAAATCAGAACATTATTAAGTGAAAACAGACTTTGGTTTTCAAGTTTTCCCACTTAAAACTATATAAGCCTTTTTATGTTCTTGCTCTTGGGTTTTGTTTTGCTTTGATTTGCTTGGCAAAAAAAATAAAATAATAAAACAGTGACTCTTGCATCTCAATTTACAGGTTTGAGAAAAGTAACTCACTTGACTCTCGTTAAGTTTAATTACTTAACACCAATACCTATTAAGAAAAAACAACTTCAGTAAAAACTATCAACAAAAGAAACCTTATATTAAATACAGTTTTGCACTTTGGAAAGTAGACTAGAGTTTCCTAAAATGTTAAACATGCATTTACTATATAACCAAGCAAATCTACTCCACAGTATCTGCCCTTATTCCCAAGAAAAGAAGTACATGGCCACACAAAAAATTAATGTGAATGTTCTTAATAGTACTATTCCAATTAAAAAAACAATGGAGACACCTGAGATGTCCACCCAGAGTAAATAGCAAAGCCAACTGTGGTATATCCGTTCAATGGAATACTACTCAACAATGAAAATGGAATAAATCCCTGATACTGCAGGCTGAAACTCTAGAAATACCACATGGAGTGAGATGAGCTAAACACAAAGGACTATGTACAGTGGGAGTATGTTTATGTGGAACTTCTAGAAACAGCAAAACTACAGAGACAGAGAACAGACCAATGCTTGCCTAAGGCTGTGATAAGAATGGGAATTTGCCAAAAACAGCGTTAGAGAACTTTCTGGAGTGATGAAATGTAGCACAACTAGATTGAGTTGCTGACTAAAAAACTATAAATTTAATAAAACTCCATCAAAGTACGCACATAAAATCTGTAGATTTTACGGTAAATTACATATATGTAGAGTTTCTAAGAATCTAGGCTTGTTCTATTCTCCCTGTGCTAATACTTCATATATTTCTCTGCTTTTTATTCATGATCAGAGTAGAACATTTTTCATTCTGTGATCTTCTACTGAAAACTCACCAAATATAGCAGCTCTTCATATCTCCCTCCTTCTGTCTGCCTGGCTTGTTCATTCACTCACTCATTCAATTATTCAACAAAACTAAATTGAGAATCTACCAAGTATCAAACTCTGCTCTAGGTGCTGAAAATGCAAGATGAATAAGTCATCTCCTAATGCTCCTCTTTTCTTCTCATGATAAACTCTGTCTTCATTTTAGAGTCACTCTTACCCCATCTTCCCTATTTATACTCCTGATCCTATTTAGGTCAGCAGTTTGCAAGTTGGTTCAGTGCTTTGCAGAAGTGCTACCTTGAAGTGTAAGTCTTTTATACTTTAACGATTTTATCTTTAAAACACTTACCCAGTTCAAAATTAAGTACTCTACCACAATATTTATTCAGTGGTTTCTTCCAAAACAAAACAAAACAAAACAAACAAACAAACAAACAAAACCAAATACAAACAAACACCAGGCAACACAATGGTTTAGGACAAAGGACTTTTACTTTACTTGGTAATACCAACCTTATTGCCCTCCTCAGGGACAGTTAAGACACTTCTGAGTTCGTGTAAAGCTGGCTCTCCACTCAGAAGAACTGACTTTCAAGCTTGCTTTGGAGAGATCCCTAAATCCAAACCCGCCCCTTGGGCAGGGATCCTCTTTCCAACACTAAAGGTGATGGACTGAACTAGTGTCCAGAAAATACTTAGGACTTAACCGTATTTCCTAGATTCATCCATTTACTATTCCTACAAAAATTCCTATTCTGTAACTCTTATGCACCAAACATCAAGCTATACATTGTTGTTCAAGATGAATAAAGCCTAGAGTTTGCCCTCAAAGTGCTTACAATGGGAGAGACAGACAAGTAAAATGACAAACTAACAAGAACAAAATAATGAAAACATACAGTGAATAGAAACAATATATACAGGGTTATATCCACATAGCATTGTCTATAGGTAAATGATGGTAAGCTGATTTTCAAAATTAAGTGGGAGTTTGATAGACATAGAAAAAGTAGGATAGTAAGGCATCCAAGGAAGGGAACAGTGTATGCAAAGTTCATGTTTAGGGAATTATATGTAATATAGACAGAGTTGCAATGCATGGTTTAACTGTAGAAGTAGCTTGATGAAACCGAACACTTATTTCCTCAAGAGTTGAATAATGAGAGAACTACTATTCAAGAAATTATGCTTTTTCTGATAAAGGATGTCCACTGAAGGCTTTTAAGTAAGCAAGTAACATGAAATAGACCAATTTTATGGAGGTATATGGTATGGGAGATGACTGGTTTGAATGTTTTAGGTGATAAAGGGGAAAAAGAGATCTGGGATGATTTCTCAGTTTCCCTGGTTTTTCCAGAATTGATCATGACTTAATGGTCAAGAAATAATTCTGGTAGTTCTTACATGTGGGAAGTAGGTGTCCCTCAGATTTTTATTATGTAATGTCCAGGAACCTCTGATTAAACACTGGTATGCTATCTTTTAGAGTCTAGATCGGCAATTCAAGTCTATTTCATCTATGCTTAGTTTGGGTCTCCCCCTCATTTCTGATTTCATTCATGCTTAACAAGGACGTGACCATCTTCAGTCTTCTTCTACATCTGGAGAAATCATTTGCTAACCAAAACTGATATAACAAAAACACAGGATTATACAGTGCCATCAATGAAGACAGTGCTTAATCAATGTTTTTTTCAATACGCTGGGCTTTACATAAAAGATGGGTATTAATTCAAAACTTAAGGCTTTTGTAATTTAAATATATTATCTTTTAAATTTTCATTTGTGCAGAAACTACATACTCTGCTTCCTCTGTACCAATTCCAGCATTCTGAAGAATCAGGAAGAATTAGGAAGAAATCATGGACAAAAGGGTATGTACTCCAAAAATTAGCACATGAGAAATCCCTGATGCATGGAACACCGTTCCTCCCATGCAAACATTAGGTTTTACACCCTCCGGTTTTAACACTTGCGTTTACCCTGTTATTCAATGACAGAAGTAGAGATTATGTTGATTTGAGAAATATTATAACATCCAAAAACAATTAACCTAAAGTTACTTATAATAAATCTGTTACCTTCTTATTGGTCAAAGAGCTTTTTCCCCCCTTTTCCTGAAACTGTTCCTATCTCATGTCTTAGTGTTATGCCTTTGTGGTGTGCAGTCTGGTTTTTGATTGGACATACGCTGTAAAACTATCATCTGTATACACTAATATTTTCACCTCACACGGTACACAGGCCTCTGACTCTATCCTCAAACTTGGTCAAAAGCATGGATGTCAAGTGGTAGAAGGATTGTCATTCAGGTCATCGATCAAAGTAAAAGTCTTATATAAATCAGTCTTGCAAGAAAAAAACTGTGAAATCTGATGTCATCTGTGAAAATTGGTTTGAATTTGTATGGAAATATCTTAAATTTAGGTTCTAGAATGATGTTTTGTTTCCGTCAGCTCTAAAGCACCTGAAGGCGTGGGCCCTGGGAAAGATTTCCATTAACAGAAAGACTTCAGTATTTGGTGCTGTGACCAAACACTTCATTTAAAAACAGTTCTGACATGTTATGTTCAAAATATGTCTAAATCTAAGGAGTAAAAGAACTCAGATTTAAAACTAGGAGTGGGATGAGTGAAACCAGACTTCTTAAAAGCACATAGAAAATATAGTGTCAGAGGTGTATTTTCTAAGCAACACTAATTACTAGTCATTAACAAGGAAAGAAGGAAGTAAAAGAGTGATTTTTAGAAAGATAAATACAAGGAAAATTTCTCTTCGTCAGCAATAGCATTGTGGAGGCAGCCATCTTTTAAATGAAGGTAAGTTATCACGGGCTCTTTGATAAGGGAAGAAAGAGGGTACTTTGTCTATATATTTCTATTCTGAGATGGAAATGGGAAAGATAAGAATATAAGGTGATTTAGAAACACAGCAGGGATACAGAAGCCTTGAGATGAGCTGGCCTTTCACGAGTACTAACTGGATAGGGAGACCCAGGTAAGAGGTCAGTGGCTTTTCTCTAATAAGGAGCTAAAAAGAATAATGAGGTGATGCCTAAAGCAAAAGCTACAGAAGCCAGACTCTGCATGTCACAGAAATATTAGCATTTGACAGCAGAGTAAGGAATAGGTTTAATGTGATGCAAAGAAGGACAATGGATCAACATTTCAGGTTTCCTGAAACCTAACTTAAACAAATTAAAAATAGATTAAAACACACTTGTGTAGTATAGGTATTGGTATTTATTTCAGTCATGCCTATCAAATATAAGAACTCTTAAATGTAATCTGCAAAGTAGAAATTATATTCTTGTCATCTAAATCAAAGTTCAAATATTAGTGAAAGGTGACATCACAATATATATTTCATGTGTATATATGCATTTATACATATATATGTACATATATGCATATATAACTATTTTAAAATAACTCATTCTGGTAGGGAAGTGTGATTTTTTTTTTCATTTATTTCAAGTACTCATACTAGGAAAAGAATAAGTCATTCAGTCTGAATTTCATAATGCTTAACCAACCCTGTATACTTAGGACTGGCTACCTACATTACAGGAATTGTGCCTAAAAGGAACTGATCAGCCTGGATGAAAAACACCCAATTTGTGTAATGACATTGACAGAATTATTCTTGTTTTTGAAACTTGGAATGAAGTTTTAAGAATTTTAAATTTGAACATAGGATTTTTTTTTTAAAAAGGCCATGTTATGATGAGGTGGTAGAGAGATCCTCTGTTAACAAGAGAAAAAGTCATTCTGATAAATGTTCTTAATGTTAGTTATCAAATTGGAAGTGACTGCCAGCCATACAATATGATCACGTCACAGTCAGCAAACCATAGTTCAGATCTTCCCATTGTCTTATGGCAAGTAGGTCTGTTCAGAGGGACTACATTCCGTCCAGCCTAACTTAATCTACAACGACTCTACAAGGACTAAATTTGACCTAGAAACTTTTGCAACACATATAGTCAGTAAGTACATCATTCAATGTGAGCAGTACTTCCTGTTCACGATGTCATTCAGCATATCACTTCTGGCTAAAAGAATCATGTCTAAGACTAATACTTGCCTCTCAGCAATCAGTGTTCCATATGCATTGGGCTTTCCTATGTTCCATAGTCCTCTCCTTCTGGAACCACGGGTAAAGCATGGTCACATACTGCACGTGCTGGCCACACATACAACCTGGAAAAGTGAGGGAGTTAATGCTATATGATGCACTTTGAACAGAAAACAGAAGGACAGAAGATAAATTCTTCATCCATTCCCACTGCAGATTGTAAAAAAAAAAAGTTTTTTATGATTCTCTAGAGCCATCCCAAAAGATTAAGTACATGTCTGTGTTTTCTTTTGAAGCTGTGGCCACTACTTCAACAATATGTCATATTATATTTGCTCCTTCCTCGTCCCTGCCTCATTTCTTATTTCCCTTCATTCTTGCTGCCCCTGAATTATACTCTACAATAAAGCATTAGCATATAAATTTTGTCTCAGATTCATTCTGTTTTCTAAGGCTAGGAGAGAATGCCTGATAAATTTCATTATTTTGATTGAATGCCATCATGAGCAGAAATTATCGGTCCATAATAATATCCAATCAAAAGTCTTTAACCCATTTAGAATACAAGTGTATCGCTGTTCTTTTGTAGAAACATAAAAAGAGAAAGAAGCACAAGCAAAAAGTTATCAATGGGAAATATACAGATGGTACAGATGCTACGCTGACTTTCTGGAGGAAAGGACAAGAAGACTTTGACATATCCCAATTTAGGAAAATAGTCATTGCCTATTATTTCTATATATTTATGTAAGATGGGAGGAGAAGTCATTACATTGTGGTCCTAGAAGCATTAGGGCTCCATAAGAGATTTTCCTGAAGGTTTCCTTTAATACTTCTACACATAAATTCAGGATATATCAAAGTTCTTCAAACACAATTCTATAAAGTTTCAGAATTCTCTGTCTTTGCACAGGCTATTCCTTCCACTTGAATGCCCGCTGTCCTCCACACCACACACTTTCTGCTTTGAATAACTAATGATTCAAATAAAGACCTTCTTTTTTGTAAGCTTTCCCAATTTTCCCTTCTCATTACAAAATGAAGAGTTCCTGCCTCCACTTTCATAATCTCCAATTTATACTGCTAGTCTAATGCCTTAGCTCATAGAGGGCACCTATCTGACTACTCATCTTTTTAACTCTATTGAGGACTTCCTAAATTTTCATACTATATCGCTTTCATTTTACATTCCCAATATGTCTCATGACTCATGATGCTTGACTCTCGACATGATAAGGACTCAGTAAAAAGGAACAAAGGGAAAAGGGTGAAGAAGGACCAAGAGGGGAAGAAGAGAAAGGACGTAAGAATGTATATGATCATACGTGAATGTACAAGGGTCTCCTTCCATTTTTCCTTCCTTCCCAGACCTTGGATTCGACGAAGAGAGTCCAAAGTTAAAATAATGCTACATAGTTTTGAAAGTTCTAGAAAACAACTCAGTACTTCAATGCTCTACACCTTAAAAAATTTTAAGTCAATTTCTGGAGCTTTCTTTGTCTTGATTGAAACACTATTTCAATAGCACAATAAAAATCAATAAAGAAAAGCTTTGCTTTCCAGAAATTTGTTTTGAGGGAAGTTGTCTTGAAATGCTTTAGTTAATAAAATTAAAAAATATTTATAATTAAAGTCTGAAACTTGAGCTGGGGAAAAGGGACATAACGAATTAAAATGGATCACCATATAATAGCAAACCTGCTCATCCTATAAAAGAGATAGAAACTGATAAATTCAGTGCTTTCAACAGCATTATTTTATTGAGCACTAACAGGCAAATCTCCTCTTTATCTTGACCCTCTGGGGAGTTGAGCCCAGATGTATTAAAATCCTTCCTAAGCAGAATACTTATGGCATCCCCATGCACTCAAACACCATGAGATAAGCAGTTATTTCCAGAATGGGATTGCAGTACCCTGACACAGTCAAAAGACTAAGGAGGCAATTGCTATTTCTGATTGTGTTAACCTGTGTATAATTATGTAATTACCTACTAAAATTTAGGCAGAGTGTTGCATATCTAAATCATTAACAATTGACAAGCTGCTTTGATTAGTATTTTCATAGTGTAAGATAACATACTTTTGTCAGCTTTTATATGATTAGTTATGATTGGGAATTTGTTTATGCAAAATGTTTTCACTCCCTGTTTGGAGACACAGAAAGGGAGAGTGAGGGCAGGGCAGTCATGTGCATCCCTCATGGTTCAACGCAGGAAATTTCAGTGATGAGAAAATAAAAAAGAGCTACACATTATCACTCGCCAAGTGACAAATAATTTTAGTATCAGTTTAGAAGAGTATCTACAGGATTTGACTTGGAAGAATTGGGCTCTCCTCTGGCAAATCAGACTAACAAGGACATCCGTGTACCTAGCGTCAACTCAGACTATCACAGGCAACTCCCAAATTGGCCAGGCAGTCCCTCTAACAGCATTGATCAGAGCAGCTGCTTTTCTAAGGAAAATGCATGTCAATATATTTGTTATTTACTCTCTAGCAGAAACCCAGCAGCTGCAGTTTTTGAGAGAATTCTCTGACACATCTCATTTCCTATCAGTCGTAGGTACTATTGACTGTACACATACATTCCTAATAGGCTAACATCACTGAATTCAGCTAGCTATTGGAATAGAAAATCCTTTAATTTCTTGGCTATGATGGGGCTGCGTGATGCCAAATTCCAACTCTCTGTGGAAGACAAAGTCCTCAGGACATGAAGCATTTCTTGTCTCCCCAGGCAAATTGGCTGGGCCCATTTGTTTGAAATAAGCGATTACAAAAAGTGGCTTAGAGAGATTGTAAAGTAAAATTAAAAATAAAAAGACAACACTGGCTACTATGCATGTGTTGTCTTTTCTTTTCGAGGGAAAGTGTGTGGAAATTGAGAGGTGGAGATGGAAGTAATCCAAAGGGGTTAACATAGATGACACATTCTAATTTGGAATGAGAAAAAAAAGTGTGTGATTTACCATTGGGATCAGAAGGTGAGACCATCCTTCCAAAAGAATTTGCAGAACAAAATGGACCCTTAGCTCTCATTATGCTTTTCTTTCTCTCAGCATTTTTATGATGTTCTAGTCTAGTGAGAATGCCTAGAAAGAAGTGGTTTCACATGATTGTTGTTTACTGTCTCCATACCTAAAAGAGAAATAGCATTCTAAATTCACTTTATTTTTCAAGAGGTGCAGAGAAGCCTGTACCATGTGAGAGTTTTCTCTTTATCAGATTAGTAATGTCAAACTCCACAATCATAAAGTATTGATCTCTCCAAATCAGACATCTCTCTCACCGTGTCTCACAAGCATGAACATCTGCGCCATCTTTCACAATGAGACTCTTCCCCATAATCAGACACGCTACTGTCTTTGAGATCGCAAGCTTAATTATACTGTTTTTAAACCTTCATGATTGAGCACACATGCAGCAATACTACTCCCTCACTGTCTTTAATCTTGTCTTTCCATGTCTCAAAATATAATTTAAATGTAAAATTTTTTTTTAATTTAAATCATCATCCAGCCTTCTAATTTTTCTTCTACTCTGTACTAATTCTTTCTTGACCATGACTAATAGTTCTTACCAGCTTAAGAAATACCTACCTTTCTGAAAATTCAGAGACTGAATCTTACTCTATTTTTTGGTAATATTATAAGTTACCTACTCCATTATGCAGAAAAGAGTGGCATGTGATGCTTTGTCATATTCTTTTGCTTTCCAAATAAAATGGTCATCCATAACTTTTATTATTAATGACTTTTGTCTATTCTTTCCATGGCCAACATGGATTGCTTATGGCAAATTTGGGGGCATCAGGAGGTATTTCCTCTGTAAGAGGATGCCTTCCCTGTAAAGCAAAATGCCACAAATGAAAAGGAGTCAGAATTCACCTGGGTATTGTAGGCTAAATATGTTGAAGAGTCCTCCACTGTGGGCACATCATATTTTATGAGGCCATTATGCAGCCTGAAATATGAAACCATTTGTCTTTTTTTCCTTAAACTACAACATATTTGAACCCAATCCCTTTGTGGAAACTGAGGTATGGGATGATGTTCAGGGATGGAGCCAGGAATTGGGTATGAAGGGCATCTGGAATGGGGAGAAATCTGGGGATATGAGAAATGGTGTGAGACTCAGCAACGAAAAGAGGATTTGTACATATTGATAAAAATAAGCTGTATTTATATTTTCACATTGCTGTCTGAGACTGTGTCAGAAACAAAACGAAACAAAAAAACAAAGGTGTTTAAAAACACCCTTAGCCCCTGCCCATCGGATGCAAATACTTTTTACCCACGTGTGACAACCAATATAAGTCTCCAGACTCAGCTTAATATCCCCTGTCTGGAAGGCAAAGCTTCTCCCATTTGAGAATCATCATTTAAAACAATCTTAAAATGTCTCCCTTTACTTTTGATTTCACAAGTATCCCTAACATTACTTGGTGTATGATTTTTAGTTCAAAGGCAATGAGTTTAAGCACTCCATATTCATGACCTATGGCCCATGAGTAATTGTTGAGTAATGTTTAGTTAGCCACACAATCAGAAAAGGATATTGGTGACCCATCCCACCATAGATTTATAAAGATCTTGTCACAGCTCTGTTCTCCACAATGGAATCTAGAAAGCAAGCAAGCAAAGCAGACCAAGTATCTCCACATCATACTGTTGGAACACTCTTGTTACAGGCCCATGTTTTTCCTCCTACAGAACATGTCTTTTTACATTTAACACTCCATTGACAAAAATCTCAAGAATGGTTGATGTTGGAACCCGGAAGGGGAAACCAGTCTTTTGAGACATTCTCTTAAAGTCTACCAGGTTCTCTCACAAACAACAAAGTAGTCTTTGGATGAAAATGATATTATTTCCATTTTAACGAATTCAAAGGCCCATGATGAGTTTCTCCTTATTTTGAAGTCCCCACCATGAGCCCATTCATATTTCTACAAATTTTAATAATATGCCTTTGTTTAAAAGGTCCAAACAGAATTGTATAAAGACAATAAAACCTATCTAATAGAATTTTATAGACAGTAGACTTGTTTTTAAATTTGAAAGGTATATCACCATCTAGTTATAAAAACAATTATTATACATTTTACATAATTTTACATTTCTAAGGATATTCTGGCCTTTCTTTTTCTGATCTCATAAACTTTTCTAAATTTCTTAGGAAATGAAAGATTCTAAAAATCATAAAAGTTCCTGTTATTTCCTAAACAGCATGCAGAACTGTTGCATAATCTTAGAAAAAGATAGACAGGACAGACCTTACAAATATATTTTAAAGCTCTGAAATGTAGACAAGAATATGTAAATTGAAAGTAAATTTATTTTAGTGAACTGGCAAGAAGGGAAAAAATATAGGGCCATATGTTACCATCAGTTTTGCTATGCATATTTGGGGGGAAAGAAGTTTCTTAAGCCAGGCATTTTCAGTCCATAAAATGCCTTCCCATAGGTAACTACATGCTGGCAAAAGCAGTTAGGCAAGTGTTGAAAGTTAGAAATGAGGACAGTGCTTTTATTGGTGGCTGAGCAGAACAGGGAACTTGGTCTAAGAGTAACAGAGAGGAGGGGATGGTAATTTGACTTAAATGAAAATGTTATCGGTGAGTAAGGAAACTCTCAGCTGGAAGCATCTCTTTGTTTCACCTTCTCTCCTCCTGTTGGTCTCCCTTGTCACAGAGGAGCAATTTTGAAAATAACCTACAATGTAAAGAATGTGTATTTCAGCTCACCTATCTGTTCTAGGCACTAAGTGCTTTCTTCTTTCATGGTTTACTTCAGTAAAAGTATCACAGGAGGTCAGTTTGAGTTCCCCGCCATGGGCAAAATAAATTATGTGGATTTTAATATAAATAATATGGTGCATGAAAACAAGGCTTTATCTGTTCCGACTGCAATCTGTAGTGTTGTAACAATGCCTGGCCTAAAATAAGTGACCAATAATTTTTAAATGGATGAATAAATGAATATCACAAACAATAATTACTTTGCACATGCCACAAAGAGCTCATATGTTTTAAGTTAATAATTCTCCTTCTCCTTTGTGTGTGTGTGTGAGGGAGAGAGATGTTTGGACTTTGCACATTTTCACAAAAGACTAAAGATTGCACCACAATGACATGATTTTACACTTGATCTTAGCCAAAAGGCCGAGAAGCAATCACAATGACATGATTTTGTATGTGTGTACTCCTTCAGCATTTATAAAGCATTTCCCCATGGCTTGTAATAAATGAATTCAGAAGACAGAATTCCACCTATTTCAGAAGACAGAATTCTATTTTCTGAGACTATAGGCAGACAAGTGACTGAATCTTTAAACTTCTTTTTTTTTTTAAAGATTTTATTTATTTATTTCACAGAGGGAGAGAGATCACAAGGAGGCAGAGAGGCAGGCAGAGAGAGAGGGGGAAGCAGGCTCCCCGCCGAGCAGGGAGCCCGATGTGGGCCTCGATCCCAGGACCCTGAGATCATGACCTGAGCCGAAAGCAGAGGCTTTAACCCACTGAGCCACCCAGGTGCCCAAAACTTCTATTTCTTAATCTATGAAGTGACAATAACAGCTCTCACAGGGTCCCTATGAGGATTAAATGGGCTGATGTGCACGAAATTGCTTGGCAGAATGTGAAATACTGGATAAATATAAGTAGAATTACTGAAGTTATTCTCAGAGAACAAAGAACATGGGTGAAAGTAAAGATCATTCTCATATTAACAATGATATGACCTCCTGGACTCCAAGAGTTTCAAAGTTTCAAGGAATCAAATGCAGCTAATGAAGAGCCCTTGGTTCCAGGCCTCTTTGTAGCCCTGCTTTGCTCTGAGAGTTGCCAGAATTCTTGAGTCTTTTTGTACCCCAGTATCATCATCTGTGTAATGGGGCCCTTATAGAGTTCCCTGATGTTCCTTTCTGCTCTAATATTTTATGGCTCCATGATAGAAACAGATTAATGAGGCACCTGGAGCAGATCCAAAATATAAGATTAGACTGGAGGAAAGTGTTAGAAAAAAGAAGGGAGAATGGTTGGTCACTTCTTTATGCCCAGCTTAGAGCTTCTCAGCCTCACTCTCACTGCAGTCCTCACTGTAACACTCTTTCCCTTGGTTGTAATCTCACCACATACTATGGATGCTTCAGGAGACCTGCCAGGCACTCAAACATGTGCAGCCTGCTGTTGCAAGGAAGTTAAAGCCCAATGAAGAAAACTTTCATCACTGGAGGACAAGATCTAATGGACAGAACTCCCCTCCTTTTTTCCTTCAAGTAGACTTGATCCTACAGGTGGTGATCCTTCAGGAGCTTCTCCAAGGGTCCTGGGAGGATTAAATCTCATTTCTCCTTATTGGTGATCAACTTATGATGGGATCTTTATTGGCTTTCCCTCTTCCCTGTTTCATGCTTTCTAATCTACCACTCTTATGTCTTGGATCACTTCCCAAAATATACTGTTTAAAAACCAGCCCCTGTCTCAAACTACATTTTGTTGGTGGATCACAGACTAAGAAACAAGTAGCCTTGGAAAGCACGCCCTCAGTATGGGATTTTGGAATTGGATTATTCAACAATGTACTAAGATAAAGATCCCATCATTGTAGCAGCAAGTGAGTCCTGGTAAGTCCCAGCACACTGCACTACCACAATTAGCAATAGAGTTTAATTGGGAAGCTATATAAGTCATAAGGATCCAAAGAAAGAAAGGGTCTTGTTCCTGCAATCTATGGGGTAGACTTCAGTAAAATTTAAGCCTTGGATTTAATTGTAAGGACAGAATTACAAAAAAGACTGAATACATGGGTTAAATAACTTTTATATTCTAACATCAAAGACTGGATAGGAAAACCAATGGCATTCCAAGGCCTGAGATGGGGATATTTTATACCAAGTAGTTAGACTGTAAAGCTTCATGAGAGAAAAATCTATTGACACAAAGCATTCATGTTTCAGGATTTAACATTTTAGTGAAGAAACCTAGAACTGCTTCTAGGATGGCATGTTGAAGCTTGGTTGATAATAAATAATGTAGAGATGTGGGCACTGCCTTAGCCAAAGTTTGAGGAAGGAGTCCTAACCTCAGAAAAAGAAATATTAGGATATATTTTTTTTTAATGTGAGACCAGAGAATTTATGTTGATGAACCTGCCACATCAATAAAATTCTAGGGGTCAAAAGGTCTGGAGCAAGCCAAGACATCCCCAAACTCTAAGCCAACCCTGGGAGATAGAAGACAAGATGTCAGACCTTGTACCCTCACTACTAAGATATAAGTATAACATGTAGTAGGCCTATTAAGATTTTAGAGACAGTGTATGCTGCACTTGGGACTACTTCTCAAACCCATTTATCTGATGACACAGAAAGTGGCCAGTTTTGAGTGGATTTCAGGGCAAGAGATGGGATTACAGCAGTTCCTAACTCCAGTGCAAGATTCCCTGACCAATGGGACATAGCACACAATGGATTTAATGGATCTGGAAGTGTCCGTCTTGGGTTCTGATGCTGAGGGTAATGTCTGGCAAATTCCATTAGGATCATCTTAATGTAGAGAACTATTTTCCATTTGAAAAGCAGTTCCTGGCTACTACTAAGCCTTAATAGAGAAATAATACCCTGACCATGGAACATAAAGAATATGCCACCAAACCTGAATATTACACCAGTCATTGAGCTATAAGTTTGGGTAAATGAGCAGTGATCCATTATACGATGGGTTATAGCAAGCACACCCAGAAAGTACAAAGAAATTATACGAACATGTGGCTCCAAATCTCATCTCTCATACCTTTGTTGCACCAATGTTTTTCCTCAAATAATACCAAAGGCCTCACGGGGGTGTTGCCAATGGCATAATTCAAATGGAAGAGGAGAAAAAATGTGGACTCAGTTCACCAATGGACTATTTTGGTGTTGCTCCTAGTCAAATATGGACTAGCAATGCACTACAGCCCCACGAGAGGTGATCCTGAGACAGTGGTGAAGGAAAAATCCCCAAAGTTCTATTCTGCTCCGATGTTCCATTACAGAACAGTTATACTGGAGCACTTTGCAGCAGCATCCAGATTGGAGGGCTCAAGTAGCATTTGGACAGAAGGTATCCTGGACTTCTTGCATGTGCCTTCCTTGGCTTATCTTGTACGTTAGCCTCTACTGCAGTAACCAGAAACGTAGGATGAATCCTGGCAGCACTTTTTCTCAGCTACTCCAGATATCACTGGTTTTATGCTCTGGGGCTTCAAAGACTCCACAGCGGTGTGGGACATTTTTGGGAACTCCCAGCCGCTCAGAAATGAGCAGCCTGGAAATGAAAGGGAGATAAATGTCCTATTAACAAGCCCTTTGTTAACTTCTTAAGAACCTTAAAAAAGAAAAGACAACCCCAGATTAACCAATTATCAACTCAAGTCATGCTGTGCAGGTCAGAAGGCTTTCAAGGTAGTGTTTACCCACTAGGTATTAATGCAAGCACAGCTTGGAAGTACAAGAATGTTACCGCCTCAGGAAATCACTTCCCAAAACAAACTACCACCAACCAAGCTCTTGTGGCAGATTCTTTTCCTGCTGGGAAAGCTAGGTTAGAAGAGAGGTAAGAATAGGAACTATTAATTCTTTGACTGGAGACCTGGCTCTAATATATGGTAATTCAGGAACGTATAGCTGTAACACAGAAATTATATTAAACCCAAAGTTCATCCCCTCTTGCTGATATCTTGCACTAGACAAGAGGTTTTGCTTTGTCTGCTTTGCAGTGATGAAGGAAAGGGGGAATCCTTTAGTGATTTCTTGACAGTTTCCCTGTTGACCAAGGAATCCCCATCTTTTCATACCACTGTGGTATTTCTTATATTGGGTTTTAAGAGAACCAATTAGCCACCTTATCAGAACATAATTTTCAAATCAAAAATAAAATTCAACCATGTACTACCTATATGATCTTAAGAAACCCATCTTAATGTGCTCATCTGGAAAATAAAGGGCTGTTGTAAAGAGTACATGATACATTTGGAGTTGTGTCTGATACACAACCATGCTCCGTAAATATTAGCTGCTATTATTTACATGACTTCACGTTATATAACACATGTATTCATTTGCTCTATGATGGACAAAAGGTACTTCCTGGTGACCGGGCATTACAAGGATCTACTCCAAAATGGAGTACCTCTTACTATATTCCTGCCATTACCACCACGAGTGGAAACCCATGCAGAACAGGGGAGTGCCAGAATGATAGAAGAATTATATCAAATGCTTAAGACTTGCTTCAAAAGGGTATGAGTTCCCTACCAACTTCTCCAAGTGAGAAGCAATAAAGTTGCACACCATGTAAGCCACGAAAAAGAAGCAAGGGGGCAATCAAGACCAACAAATGCCTTCAAATTTTTTTACTTAAATTGTAGAATCAGAAACATGGGCTTTGGAAGCATCAAGCTGCCCTTTTTTTTTTTTTTTTTTTTTTTTTTTTTTTTTTTTTTTTTTTTTTTTTACTTTTGTATTTTCTTCTCTGTTATCACTTGAAGGTTTTTGTCTGCCTTATTACCCTTTGGAAAAAAGTGTCACCATTTGAGCTGAAGTATAAAAAGACAACAATTTATCCCCAGGAGCCAGATTTGGAGCAGGCAGGTAATTGGGGTGAAGTACCCCCAAGAGGAAGGTCAGTTTTAGGATATATAGTTAGTTGGTATGGTCCACCTAAATGTCTTGTGTAAAGCACCCAGAGAGCTCTCCAGAGAGATCTTACACCTTGGAGATTTCTGGGAGGGTTCACATAAAGGAGGCCAACCTTTTTCTTGTTGTTTTGTTTTCAACTTTATTTTTGAAATAATAATTGTATATATGTAAGGTCTCATGATGTTTTGACATCAACATAGTGAAAGGATCACTACAAGCCAATTAATATATCTTCCTCTCACATAGTTACCATGTTTGTGCATAAGAGGTTCTGAAATCTGCCCTCTTAGTGAGTTTCCAGTATTCAATGCAGTATTATGAACTTTAGCATCACACTGAACATTAGATCTCTTACACGACTTATTCACTCTGCAATACTGCAACTTTGTGCCCCCTTGACCAACATCACTCCATTTCCCCCCCTTCCTTCCTCTTGGTAACCTCTGTTCTACTCTCTACCTCTATGTATTCAACTTTTTTAGATTACACATATAAGAGAGATTGTGCAGCTTTATTTTCTCTGTGTCTGGCTTATTTAATTCACTCTCCTGTCCTCCAACTTCATTTGATGTTGCAAACAGCAGGGTCTTAAAGGAAGCCAACCTTTTAAAACAGCATCAGAATCAGGCAGCTATTATAACCGTCAAGGCCAAAGAGGAGTCAACACTTCCAAAACACACCCAGAAATGTGAAGACTGTGGCTACTTTATATTATCCTAAAATGGCACAGTATTTTATGTAAGGATCATCTCTAATACTTACCTGTTCATTCATTTTGGCATAGCTACTAACGTTAGTATTAGCTGATGTCAGTGATGTCAACAAACAAGAACAAGTTAAAAATTAAATCCATCTGAGATTATCCTCCAGAAACCTCACCAGTTTGTTCAGGCAGCTGCTTGCTCTACATTTCTTCTTCAACCTCACAGGAAGCTCCTGACTCAGGATCCCTTTATTTCTTCCTTATGGACACCCTCATATCTTAACCTCCTTTCCTATTAAGCTTACACCTCTTAATCCATCACTTAAATCCTTCTATTGTTAAAATCTCTTTCTCCCGTTTCCTTCTGAGAGAGTAACAACAAAACCCTGAGCTCAGACGAATGCACTATCCATCCTTTCCAATTCTGTAACAGGACGACTGAGTGCTGCGTGCACCACTCCATTCTGTGAGCTGCTGCTGTTACAAACCTCTGCTCGGTACTCAACGCTGCCTGACCACCATGTACATTAGTTGTTCACAACCCTGACGTACACATTAGAATACTGCAGTGCTCTTTAAAAATCCTGGTAAGGGGGCCTTATCCCAGACCAATAAAATCAGATGTGGTGATGGCATCCAGGCAGCAGTCATTTTCAAAGCTCTCCCAAATGATTCTAATGCACAGCCAAGGTTTAGGGCAGCATTCTCAGCCTTGGTAATAGATAAAAATCACCTGAGAAGTTACTCAAAGTACTGATTCTGGGTTCCACCTCTCACGTTCTGATTTGATTTGCCCTAAGGTACAGGCTGGGAGTTTTGACAACTCTCCAGGTGATTTCAATGTGCAGACAAGGGTGAGACTCACAGGTTAGAATCACTGTTCCTCAGGTCTTCAAACTTTCCCTCCCTCTCACAGCAGATGATGACATTACCTCCTTCAATAGAATCAAAAAAAAAAGAAAAAGAAAAAGGAAACAAACCTCTCTCGTTGTTCCTTTCTGCCTCCAAATTTATAAATAGACTTCCTCTCATCTATAATTAATGTCTGTATTTTTCCTTCTATTTTCTGATATTTCACTGCATTATTCCTCCCATCCTTTACCTCTTTTGCTTCCCATTGGTACTCAACGTCTCCACTCACTCATTCCAAAGGAAATATTTCCTCCTCCCCACATCTGCTCCCAAAGTACCACCTATCTCTATCACCTGTTCCGAAGCAAACACCCTCCACCTCTCTTTGGTTTTTATAACTTTATACACTTCAGGCCTTCCCCTTAGCTCCATGCATGTTCTTCCAGCTTCAGTAGCAAGCTCTGCTTCCTCTGTTCTTTTAAAAACTAGTGTCCCTCAGGCTTCTGCCACTGGCACTCTCTTCTTCTCATGTCACCTGTTCATTGTCTCCCATAGCTTCAATTGCATATTATATGCTAATCACTATTTCATGGGTATTAAACTCAATCCACAAAGGCAAATAGCTAAGAATTATAACTCATTTTAATTTCTGCCTCAGAGAGGTTATTCTGGAGACTGATGGAAGGAAACTGTAGCCCTTTTAGGGGTCCCTGCAAGTAAGCTTGCTGCTTTGGAGTTGTAGGCAGTGCTAAGGCTCTGGGGTTGGGGATGGGGAGCTAGGTAGCACATCTGATACCACTGGACCTCAAAGATTTCTCAAAAGGTATTCTCCCAGCCTAGCCTATGTTTTATGTTCAGGGTCAATAGCTTTTCTGCTCTTTCTGTATTACACTTAGGACACAGGAATCTATTGTCCCTTTACTTGCAGGGTATAAATTTCTCGAATCAATCAGTTGTTCTTTCTCCTCCCCATCCCCTGCCCTACCTGTTCCTCTGCCAACTTTAATTCCAGTTCTCATCCAGCTGACTTCTCTTATTTCTCTTTCTCTAGGAAAGCCTTCCCGACACTACCCTCCCAAGTTTCTCTGCAAATTAAATCCACATATTGTAATGGATAATGATGCAATTAGGGAAAGGGTCCCTAAAATAAACTTTGACTCAAATTTTAAAATAACTATATATCAAATTACCTGTTAATATGTGGAAAGAACTTATCACGGTGATAAACACATAGAGAGCATTAAATAACTGATAACTATTGATATTTTTATTATTTAAAAATTAGTTTGATTCCATGTTAGAAATGATAGAAATAAATATTAAAATATGAATGTCAAGTAACTTTTTTTAGTACGGTCAACATACAATCTTATATTAGTTTCGGGTGTACAACATAGCTATACAACAATTCTGTACATTATACTGTGCTCACCATAAGCGTAGTCCCTATCTGTCACCATACGTTATTACAGTTTTATTAACTATGTACCTCACGCTGTACTTTTCATTACTGTGACTTATTTTATAATTGGAAGTTTATACTTTTTAATCCCCATCACCTATTTCATCCATCCCCCAACACCCTTTACTCCACGGGCCACCAGTTTGTTCTTCATGTTTCTGTGTCTGTTTCTCAGTTTTTTTGTTCATTTGTTTTGTTTTTTAGATTCCAAATATAAGTGAAATTGTATGGAATTTGTCTTTCTCTGTTTGACTTATTTCATTCAGCATAATACCCTTTAGGCCCATTCATGTTCTGCAAATGACAAGATCTTATTCTCTTTTGCAGTTGAGTAATATTCCATACATTCTTCCCTCAATCATCTATTGATGGACATTTAGGTTATTTCCATATTTGGCTATTATAGATAATAGTGCAATAAACATCAGGGTGCATACCTTTTTGAATCAGTGTTTTCATTTTCTTTGGGTAAATACCCAGAACTGGATTTACTGGATCCAGTTCAATTTTTAATTTTTGTTTTCCACAGTGGTTGCACCGATATACATTCCCACCAACAGAACATGAGTGGTCCTTTTTCCCCACATCCTCATCAACATTTATCACTTCTTGTCTTTTTGATTTTAGCCATTCTGGCAGGTGTAAGGTGACAGCTCATTGTGGTTTTGATTTGTATTTCCCTGATGATTTTGTGTTGAGTATTTTTTCATGCATCTATTGGCCATCTGTACATCTTCTTTGGAAAAATATCTATTCAGGTCCTCTGCACAGTTTTCAATTGGATTATTCCTTTTTTTTTTGGTATTGAGTTGGGTATTGTATTTTAATGGTTGGCATAAGGATGTCATGCCTATTGACAGTTCAGATGAATCAAGAAAAATTCAGACAGGAGAAATATTCAACTCCGATCAGTATTTTATGATGGAAAAAACATTAGTCAGGTGATTTTGTGTGACTATATGTGAAGTATCTGGAAATTCTAAATTTACTTTGTTCATGAGTAAAATGAGAAACCAGCCTTATTTATTTCAAAGATCTATTCCAACTCTAAAAGTAGTTGATGCTACAAAAGATAATTTCAAATAATTGCCATCCAGCTGAAGACAGTGTTACTAATTGCTCAGATCTTTGCCATTGGCCTTCAGAGATTGCATTCCTCTCCCTTTCACACAGGAACCCACAATTCTAAGTGTTTTCATGAACGAATGCATGCATTTCTAAGCAATATATTGGTTACTTGCATGTGTTCTGAACTTTCTAAAATTATATCATGCTGTGTGTAATTTCTGAATTGGGTTTTTACTTATGCTTATGAGATTTCTACATTTGGATGTATACTAATGATGTGATTTTAACATCTATATTCATGAGTCAGATATCTCTATATTTTTCTCTACTATTCTTTGGGTACTAGAGTTTATACTATTTATATATGTACTTATATATAAATATTATACAATATGTATTATATGTTACATATAACATATCTGTAATTTTATGTATGGTTATATAAAATGAGACAGTGCTTGCCATTTCACATTTTCTAGAAGAATTTTTATTTATTTGGAATGATCATATCCTTAAATGTTTGGCAGAACTCATCTAAAAATTATTTGGACTTTGTGGGGGTTTTTTTGTTTTAACTAAATTTTAACTAAGTTTTCATATATATTCTTATTCACATTGTTCATCTTATTCTTCTACTATTTTAACTGCTCACTGCAACTATAGTTATGTTCCTTTTTTTAAAAAGGGATTTATTCATTTATTTATTTGAGACAGAGAGAGAGAATGAGAGTGAGTGGGGGGACGAACAGAGGGAGAGGGAGAGAGAATCCTCAAGGAGTCTCCCCACTGAGCAGAGAACCAGATGTGGGGCTTGATCCCAGGACTCCAAAATCATGACCTGAGTCAAAATGAAGAGTCAGATGCCTTGCCCACTGAGCCACACAGGTGCCCCAATTATGTTCCTTTTTATGCTTAATATTTTATATCCTTTTTCTTGATCCATTTTGCCAATGATTTGTATATTTTCCTAAAATTTTCAACAAATCATTTTTAACGTGTGTATCCTGTGGTATTTTTTTAATTTATGTCACATTAATATATATTGTTATCTTTAGCATTTCCTAGTTACTATTTTCTTTGGTTTTATTCTATTGACATTTTATCTGACTTTGTATGGTGAACAAAAAGTTTATTAAGTTTTACTCTAACATGAGTACTTACTACCCTACATTTCCCTCTAAATGTTTGTTAATCCTATTCCAGAAGTATGGCGGTGTATGTTTTGTATGGTGGTGGCTGTGGAAGTGTGCTGCTTGGATCTCCTTCAAAAGGATGTATTCTGGGGACATTGAAGGAGGACAGATCCTGCTGCTTCAACTTCTGATGCACTGTAGCATTCACCAAGGCACACTTTTCCAGGTTGCTATTAGCCAGTGACTCAGTATAGCCAGACTACTGGAGAAGGGCTATGCTTGCTGGATGTGGGTCTCCTGCAATAGACAGCCTTGATATGGGGACTCCCATCAGCCTGATGGATGCTTTCTCGAAACTATGCCACAGTCTGAAGTTTTTCTTCCTCTATACTTCTTATTTTGTTCTTTTTACAAATATCTGCCCTGCATTACAGTTTAAAATTTCCTATAGCCTGCCCCTGCTCCTTCCCATGTTATCCTTCAAAGGCATTTTCCAACGTGTCTCTTGTACATCTAATTCTATATGGCTTCTCAGGACTTGAAGGGACAAACTGGACAAAATATTTTTGTTACAGTTCTAAGTGTTTCCAAATTTCTATTAAGATTTCTTCTTTGATTTCCATGCTATTTATAGGTTTTTTCCTAAATGTTTGAAAAGTCTTTTATCTCCTAACTTCATTGTCTTATGTCCATAGAACATGCCCTTTGAAATCCCTATTTTTTCTGGGCACCCGGGTGGCTCAGTGGTTGAGCCTCTGCTCAGCTCCAGTCATGACCTCAGGGTCCTGGGATCGAGCCCCAGATGGGGCTTTCTGCTCAGCAGGGAGCCTGCTTCCCCTTCTCCCTCTGCCTGCTTCTCTGCTTACTTGTGATCTCTCTCTCTCTCTCTGTCAAATAAATAAATACAATCTTTAAAAAAAAAAGACTGTGAAATTCCTATTTTTTCATGGTGTTTGAAGAATGGGTATTCTATAATTGTCGAGTGCAGAGTTCCTAAAACAGTTGTCCATTGAGTTATTCAGATTAAACGATATCACATAACGTGAGACATGTTTAAAACTCCCATTCTAGGGTGCCTGGATGGCTCAGTGGGTTAAAGCCTCTGCCTTCGGTTCAGGTCATGATCTCAGGGTCCTGGGATCGAGGTCCATATCGGGCTCTCTGCTCAGCAGGGAGCCTGCTTCCTCCTCTCTCTTCTCTCTCTGTCTGCCTCTCTGCCTACTTGTAATCCCTCTCTCTGTGTCAAATAAACAAATAAAATCTTTAAAAAAAATAAAAAATAAAAAAAATTTTAAAAAACCACCTTTAAAAAAAATTAAAAAAATAAATCTCCCATTCTAATAGATTTGTTCATTTCTCCTTATAGTTCTGTCAAATGTTACCTTTTATATTTAAGGTTATTTCATCAAGTATATACAGGTTGAGGATTTTTATAAGTTTCCAGTGATTTGGAATTTTATCATTGTCTAGTGATTCTCTTCATCCTTCATATTGCTTTTGATTTAAATGTCAGAAATTATTATTCATATCTATCTTATTTAGGCTTATTTATCTGGTATTTTTTCCCATTTATTACACCAAAATATGTGCTTACCTTTGTTTTAGGTGGGTCCTTGGCAAACAGTTTTTGCTGGATGTTGGCATTTTATGCAATCTAGAAATATCAGTATTTTAATGGTTTAATATTCACTTACATTTATTGTGATTGCTGATATATTTGTATTTTTCTTTCTTATTTTGTGTTTGCTACCTATCCCACTTTTTTATGCTGCCTTTTTCTCATTTGTCCTTTCTTTTACATCAATTGTACAGATTTTTTAAAATTACTATTCCATGACAGTGTTTGGTTCTATATGGAAGTAATATGTTCTTTGTGGTTACCTTTGAAAATTCACCTTCCATTCTTAACATTGAAAAAAATCTCTTTATTGGGCACCTGGGTGGCTCAGTGGGTTAAGCCTCTGCCTTTGGCTCAGGTCATGATCTCAGGGTCCTGGGATCGAGTCCCACATCGGGCTCTTTGCTCAGCAGAGAGCCTGCTTCCTCCTCTCTCTCTGCCTGCCTCTCTGCCTACTTGTGATCTCTCTCTCTCTCTCTCTCTCTCTCTCTCTCTCTGTCAAATAAATAAATAAAATCTTAAAAAAAATCTCTTTATTATCCCTTTTGCCAAACAATATAAAGATCTTACAGTATTTCAACTTCAACACTTTAACTCTGATTGCCTCCATCCAAAATTACTTTATATTACTACCTAGATCTTAGTTCTCTTGGTTCCCATTTGATATGAACCTCACATTTTAGACATAATAATTTATACAACATAGGTCTATATTTTTGCCACGCTTACTAATATCTTTGCCATTATTTCCTGCATTTTAGATCTTCTAGAATCACTTTTCTTTCTTCTTTTATAGACCTTTTAGCAGTTATCTTAAGGATAATAAGTTTGTAATACACTCTATTATTCCTAGAAAATATCTTCCTATTGTCTATATTCTCTAAATATTTTTTTCTGGATTTAAATTTATTAATGGGGAGAACTCTTGGGGAATCTTTAAAATTGCCCCAAGAGTTCACAATTATATTTAAAAAGTATGCTTATTTAAAATCTAATTTGATTTGCAATAAAAGGCTTCTAGAATAGTCTACTCTAATTCTGGAAGCAGATGTCTGTTTCCACTATTTTACCCATAAACATAATTAAACTTCCCCAATATTCAATATATAGATTAATGGCTGTACCATTACTCATTTTATAGGTTCTAAGGTCACCGGTCACCTGCAGAACATGAGGCCTTGACAATCCAAGTCAATTTAAGTAGCTTTATGGATTGTATTTTCTAGTTCCAGTGAAATAAACCTCATAAAAGGGACCAGAGCCCTAAAACTATTTCTATAGAAGAATCACAGGTGGAAAGTAACATTAACAATAGAAGCATAGAAAATTATCTAATGTAGCAGAGCTGGTGATTCTCCTATGCCTAGTATGAGTGCTTTATTTTAGATAAATAAATAATAATAAAATACCACTAACCAGATATGACAAGAAGTCAGCCAAGAACCTTAAAATTAGCAAGAAGATAATTTGACATAAAGAGTAACAATTGGCATGGTTGAAATGGACACAGGCCTAATTGGTTATTATATATTTGAATAATAAGCTAATGATAGATGAAGGTACTATAATTAGCAAAAGAGTTTTAAAATAAAATTTCATCTTTATCTCATCCTTTTAATTTATATAGCATTTGTTTTATAATGTGTATATTTTACATTCAGAAATTAGTATATTTTTAGTGGGTTGAGTGCTCAAAATAAGTATTCCCAATAAGGGTATATAATTTAAAAAAATTGAGGGCACCAATTTACCAGCAAATAAGCAACTTAAGGACTTGAGCCATTTGAGATTTATCTGATTGTCCATAGAAAGTAACTCTGAGTTTCGTATGTGATAGAAAACTAACAACTATTTGTGGAATATTTTGTTCTTCTCGCATATTTTAAAAACTCCTCTTTTCCAATGAGTCTATTTTTGTACATGATGGGGATTTTGAGAAGTATTCCCTCTTGGATCATCTAATCTATTCCCAGAATGTTGGTAGAATTGATTTTTATTATTCCTAACTTATCCCTGATGGATGAGTGTCAAGCACTACTGTGAATATTATTAGTAAAGGTGAATTCATTATTTCCCTTGACGATTTGCACCATCACTTAATTGTTCTCATGGTTAAAAAGTTTTCTTATGTTTAACTTACATTTCCCAGCTGCAGTTTAAGCTCATTACTTCCTGTTCTGCTCTCATTGACTAATGAGAATGGGTCCCTGTCCTCCTGATAATACCCCTTAACGTATTTTCAGAAACTATCATGTCTCCTCTCAGCCTCCTTCTCTCCAGATTGGGAAATTCCCAGCTCTACTAACCTTTTGTCATATATCCAATCCCTCCTGAATTTCTCATATTTTGTGGCTTTCCTGTGAACTACGTTAATTTGTCCATAAAGAGAAAAAAGAAGCATTAAAAATTCAGTAATTTCCTGAAAATGAGAAAAAAAAGTGGTATGCATAATTTACCTAATTTTTTAGAGAGTAAGCATGAAATTCTACTTGGGAAATAGGTTTGCTTAAAATTAATTCTTATTCACAGTTTCATAAAGAGCATGTAAGACTATCCTTTTGTTTTTGGTTTTATTAGAGAAAGAGATTTCAAGGGTCTGAAATTTTATGCACTTCTATATGTGCACCAATATGCATAAGATGACACGTACAAAGTGCATTTTTCTGGAAAAATCACTCATAGTTTTAATAATAGAGTTCTGTCTTCCCTGCAAGGATACATTTGGACTGGATTCTAATCCTAGGATAAAACTAAAGTGAATAGAAGACTAACTTTTTTACTGTTACTCAGTTTTCCTTTTTGAAAATGGGGTAATCACATAGCAATATACTTTAAGTAAATAATGTCTATGTCTGAAGGTTTTTAAAGAAATTTGAAATCAGTATTGACTTGTGAACCAGGACATGTTGCTAAGCATTATTTTCAGCAAGTTTTTAACCTCCTTAGAGGTTTCTGCACTTCTTCACCTGGGCGCTGATTCTGAGCATCCTCTTTCTGTCAGTTACAATGTTGGCAGCTATCTGACCAGATATTCTTGGCCACTCTGAAGTGTACAATATACAGCCCTCATATTTGTGAATTCTCCTTGTAACAAGGCAGAAATTCTCCAGAAAGATCACTCCCAAGGGAGCAGTCAAAAGACAGAAGAATTGTTCTTTCAAGTATCCTCTTATGTTTTTCTCTCTACAGGTATGGACACAAGGCTCTTCATCTACCTTTGAATGTCCCCCATGCACCAGCCTTTGAGCAGAAATCCCATCAGCCACATCCAAAAAAGAGATAATTTCAATAAGAAAGAAGTTGTATCCCATGCAGAGACTGAGCTTACAAGATCTCATGTCCACAAAGATATGGTTACACCATATATATTTGCAGAAGGAAATAAAGACTTTTTCTATCAGATACCAATTATCCTTCTCTTCAGATCCTCTTGGCATCCTTGTTCCAGCTCTCCATGTGTTCTAACCAAACTTACACAAATGCAACTAGAGATGCGCCATTTTCTGCCCCTGTCCTGTATCTCTGATTTCCTACTCCAGGACTGCCTTGCTGGAGATACCACAGGATTCTTCTCAGTTCCCATACCTTGCACATACAACCTTGGAAGTATGGGGAAGCTAATATGTTGTAAGGTCAACTTTACCAAAAGCTTACAAAAGCCAGTGGATAAATCATTTCTGCTTTCTTCCTTCTCTCCCCAGGAATGGTCATCTAGAGATGCAATTTGTAGGCATCTCCAAGGTATGGTACTTCAGTCAGCTTAATACCACAGCCCCTCTTTGGGTCTGCCACTTCTCCAGAATTACTCCTTTTATTCCTCACTCCTCCTTCCTGGAACTTTCTTCCCTATAAAATAACAGTGCATTAGCCTTTTGCTTTGATTCTGCTTTCTGGGGAAATCAGGCTAAGAGACTCTCTCTTAACTCCTTTGACCAAAATACATGATACAAAAGCCCAAGTGTTTACTGTAATTTTCTTCATATAACATCTATCCAACACAAACTTCTCATTCAAATTAGAGACAAGGTATCCCCTATCCTTGCCAGCAAAGGTAACATATTCAACATGGTGAAAATAACAGAACCTAAAATAACAGAAGGGAACCTAAAATAACAGAAGGTATAAAAATGTGGTGGGAAGGTGGAAATACATGGAAAGGAGAAGCAGAGGGAAGAGAGGACAGAGGTTTGAAGTGGTTGTTAAACATTTTTTCATTCTGCTTTCTCCATTTACTTACTATAGGGAGACAAGCCAAACATACTAGGCAAATGAGAGGCGATGCTAGAAAAATAATGGACTTATAAAAAAGACCCAGATGTGGGTCTCTGTAAATACTGTGCATGATCATGGGAAATTCTCTTCCTATGAGTTACCTTTCAAACATCAAGAAAGTAATGCAAACTGAGAAAGAGTTATTAGTAGAAATAGAGAAGTGCTGCTCCCTTGACTAACAAGACGTCTGTGCAGAGTGACCATGCATCCTGAGTATGGAAGTAGAAGGGGTAATGGGAAGAGAGAGAGGGTGATTCTTGGGAAGGTGAAGTCCCAGGAGAAAGCATCAAAGAAGTAGGATCAACTCACTGATGGGTCTTAGAGCATGCACGCAAATATGGAGGTTCTAAAACCTATGTTCAAAGGCTCTGCATTGCCAGCAGGTATAAGCAGACAGTTGCTTATTGGTCCTATAGGAATTCCCAGTTCATAACACTGACCATGCCCACAGCATCCCATGCAAAATTCCCTGATGTCCTCTTCATCACTCCTCATCTCATGGAAGACAACTGTCTCTACACATGTTCACTCAGGTCACTGAAACTGAACTTCTAATCCGAAGAACATTGACAAACATAGCCTGCCACCACTTTTCAAAAGAATATGTGTGCCCTGTTCATGTCTTCTGCCCATTTTTTTGACTTGATTATCTGAGAACTCTGAAGCTCTTTATAGATTTTAGATATCAGCCCTTTGTCTGTAGTGTCATTTGCAAATAACTTCTCCCATTCCATGGGTTGCCTCTTTGTTTTGTTGACTGTTTTCTTTGCAGTGCAGAAGATTTTTATCTTGATGAAGTCCCAAAAGTTCATTTTTGCTTTTGTTTCCCTTGCCTTTAGAGGCATGTCTTGGTGTAACAGAATGGTCTAGTTTCATTCTTCTATATATAGCTGTCCAATTTTCCAGCACCATTTATTGAAGAGACTGTCTTTTTTCCACTGGATAGTCTTTCCTGTTTGGTTGAAGATTAGTTGACCATAAAGTTGAAGGCCCATCTCTGGGCTCTTTATTCTGTTCCATTGATCTATGTGTCTGTTTTTCTGCCTATACCATGCTGTCTTGGTGATCACAGCTTTGTAATGAAGCTTGAAATCAGGCAACGTGATGCCTCCAGCTTTGCTTTGCTTTTTCAACCTTTGCTTGGCAATTTGGGATCTTTTCTGGTTCCACACAAATTTAGAATTGTTTGTTCCGGCACTTTGAAAAATGCCTATGGTATATTGATAAGTATGGCATTGAAAGTATAGATTGCTCTGGGCAGAATAGACATTTTAACAATGTTTATTCTTCTGATCCATGAGCATGGAATGTTTTTCCACCTTTTTTGTGTCTTCTTCAATTTCTTTCATGAGTGTTCCGTAGTTCTTCAAGTATAGATCTTTTACCTCTTTGGTTAGATTTATTCCAAGGTATCTTATGGTTTTTCGTGTATTGTAAGTGGAATCAATTCTCTAATTTCCCTTTCTACAGTTACATTGTTAGTGTATAGGAAAGCAACTTATTTCTGGGTATTGATTTTGTATCCTGCCACATTACTGAATTGCTGTATGAGTTCTAGTAATTTGGAGGTAGATTATTTTGGGTTTTCCATATAAACTATCATGTGATCTGCGAAGAGACAGAGTTTGAGTTCTTCGTTGCCAATTTGAATACATTTTATTTCTTTTTGTTGTCTTATTGCTGTTGCTAGGACTTCTAGTACTATGTTGAACAATAGTGGCAAGAGTGAGCATCCTTGTCGTGTTCCTGATCTCAATGGGAAGGCTCTCAACTTTTCCCCATTGAGAATGATATTTGCTGTGGGTTTTTCATAGATGGATTTTATGAAGTTGAGGAATGTTTCCTCTATCCCTATACTCTGAAGAGTTTTAATCAGGAAAGGAAGCTGTATTTTGTCAAACGCTTTTTTTGCATCAATTGCTAGGACCATGTGGTTCTTCTCTCTTCTCCTATTAATTTGTTCTACCACACTGATTGATTTGCAAATGTTGAACCACACTTGTATCCCAGGGATAAATCTTATCTGGTCATCGTGGATAATCTTTTTAATGTACTGTTGGATCCTATTACCTAGGATCTTGTTGAGAATCTTGGCATCCATATTCATCAGGGGTATTGGTCTGAAATTCTCCTTTTTGGTGGGGCCTTTGCCTGGTTTGGGGTGGTAATGCTGGCCTTATAGAAAGAGTCTGGAAGTTTTCCTTCTGTTTCTATTTTTTGAAATAACTTTAGGAGAATAGGTATTACTTCTTCTTTGAATGTTTCATAGAATTCCCCAGGGAATCCATCAGGTCCTATTTTTGGGGAGGCTTTTGATCACTGTTTCAACCTCATTACTAGTTATTGGTCTATTCAGGTTGTCTTCCTGCTTCAGTCTTGGAAGATTATAGGTTTCCAAGAATGCATCCATTTCTACTAGGCTGCTTAACTTATTGGCATATAGCTGTTGATAATAATTTCTGATGATTGTTTCTATTTCCTTGGTGTTAGTCATGATCTCTCCCCTTTCATTCATAATTTTCTTAATTTGGGTCCTTTCTCTTTTCTTTTGGATTAGTTTGGCCAGTGTTTTATCTATCTTATTAATTCTTTCAAAGAACCAGCTTCCGGTTTTGTTGATGTGTTCTACTGTATCTCTGGTTTCTAATTCATTGATCTCTGCTCTAATCTTTATTTCCCTTCCTGTGCATGGGGTGGGCTTAACAGGCATGTCTCCAATGAAGACATACAGATGGCTAACAAACACATGAAAAAATATTCATCATCATTAGCCATCAGGGAAATTTAAATGAAAACCACATTGAGATACCACCTTATACTAGCTAGAATGACAAAAATTAACAAGGCAAGGAACAACAAATGTTGGAGAGGATGTAGAGAAGGGAGAACCCTCTTACACTGTTGGTGGATAGTTCACATAGCCATTTTGGAGAATAGTGTGGACGTTCCTCAAGAAATTAAAAATAATATGTCTCCTAGATATGTCTCCTGAGATAAGGGAAACAAAAGCAAAAATATGTTATTGGGACTTCATCAAAATAAAAATCTTCTGTACAACAAAAGAAATAAGCAATAAAGCTAAAAGGTACCTATGGAATGGAAAAGATATTGGCAAATGGCATATCTCATACAGGGTTAATATTCAAAATATATAAAGAACTCATCAAACTCAACACCCCCAAAAACAAATAACCCAGTTAAGAAATGGGCAGAAAACATGAGTAAACATTTTTTCAAAGAAGACATACAGGTGGCTAACAGACACATGAAAAGACATTCAACAACATTCATCAACAAGGAAATATAAATCAAAACTACAATGAGGTATCACGTCACATTTGTCAGAATGGCTAAAACCCACAACACAAGAAACAATAGGTGTTGGCGAGGATGTGGAGAAAGGGGAACCCTCTTACATTCTTGTTGGAAATGCAAATTGATGCAGCCATTCTGGAAAAGAGTATGGAGGTTCTACAAAAAGTAAGAAATAGAACTATCCTATAATCAAGCAATTGTACTACTAGGTATTACCCAAAGGATACAAAAATACTAATTCAAAGGGATACATGCAATTCAGTGTTTATAGCAGCATTATCAACAATAGCAAAATTATGGAACAAGACCAAATATCCATTGACTAATGGCTGGACAAAGAAGATGTGGGGTGTAAATATATAAAATGGAATATTACTCAACCATAAAAAAGAATGAAATCTTGTCACTTGCGATGACATGGATGGAGCTAGAGTGTATTATGCTAAGCAAAATAAATCAGTCAGAGGAAGACAAACACCAAATGATTTTATTCATATGTGGAATCTAAGAAACAAAGCAAAGAAATGTAGGGGAAAGAGGAACCAAGAAACCAAGAAACAGATTTTTAACTCTAGAGAACAAACTGATGGTTACCAGAGGGGAGGGGATGAGGGGATGGGTTAAATAGGTGATGGGGATTAAGGAGGGTACTTGTGATGAGCCCTAGATGCTGTATGTAAGTGTTGAATCACTTGAATTCTGCACCTGAAACTAGTAGTACACTGAATGTTAACTAACTGGAATTTAAATAACAACTTGGAAGGAAAAAAATAAAACTATATATAAATTTGTTTTAATAAAGGCACATTTGTTAATATTCCATAGGAATAAGTCATATCTATTATTATCAGGCTCTATACCCAGTCATAATGGGAAAATGCCCCTATCCATTATTGGGATAAAACAGAAAAGATAGCTCTGACCACTTTAGTCTAATATCGTTAGTTAAGTTTCTTATTTAGATTGGCAAAACTTTTATAAAAACAACTTCATTTAGGTGCAGTTTAAATACAATGAATTGAACCCACTGTAGTATACATGTGAATTTTGACCAATGTATACACTGAAATTGCCACTAAAACAATAATGATATAAAACAGTTTTATTGCCTCAAAAATTTTCCTAGTACTTTAGGCAATCAGGTCCCTGTCTCCACCTGGGCCACAGACAGTCATTAATCTGCTGTCACAAACATCTATTTTTATCTGTTTCATAAAATAAAATCATAAACTATGTACCATTGGCTCTATGACTCAGCAAAATGTGTTAGAGCTTCATCCATGGCTCTGAGTACACCAGTTCATTTCTTTCTTATAGCTAAAGAGTGTAGTTATAGTATAATACATACTAGTACATAATAGTATAAAATAGTATTCTATTATATGGATATAACACTATTGTCCACTAACCTTCTGACACACATTTGGGTCCTATCCCATTTTAAGGTACTATGAATAAGGGTGCTAAGAGCATTAATTAGTGTATAGGTGTTTATGTGAACCTATATTTTCATTTTTCTTGTGTGAATGTCTACTATTTTGGAAAGTAGTTCTAACATTTGGTAACCCAAAAGCAATGTGTAGAGGTCCCACTGGCATTGCATCTTCTACAAAACTTGATATTTTCTCATTAATTTTAGCCACTCCAATGGAAATATTTTTATTTGTTTTTAAATAATTATTTAATTATTTAAATAATTTTAAATTATTTATTATTTTTCAATTACATTTCCTTGAAATTAATGATGTTCAGCACCTGTTCATGGGCTTTCTGGCCATTTTATATCCTTTATTTTAAAGTGATTGTTAAACTACATTGTTTATTGGGGCACCTGGGTGGCTCAGTCGTTAAGCATCGGCCTTTGGCTCGGGTCATGATCCCAGGGTCTTGGGATCAAGCCCCCCATGGATCAAGCCCCACATCGGGCTCCCTGATCAGCCAGAAGCCTGCTTCTTCCTCTCCCACTCCCCCTGCTTGTGTTCCCTCTCTCGCTGTCTTTCTCTCTGTCAAATAAATAAATAAAGTTTAAAAAAAAAAACTACATTGTTTATTATTTTTGGATTTTCTTATTATTGAACTATGAGTTCTTTACATGTTGTGGATACAAGTATGTCCAGCCTTGTTTGTTCCAAATATTTTTCCCCATCTATGAATTGCCTTTTATGAAGTTTTTAATTTTCATGAAGTCTACTTTATTAATTCTTCTTTATGACTCATTCTTTCCCTTTCACACCTACAAAATCTTTGCATTTCCCCAAGACCAATACCACAACTAATCAAGTTTAAGATAAGGTCATCAGGGAAGGCCCAAATCCAAGAGACCTGCTGTTTTTTAAGAAGAAGGAACTTTCGATACAGACACATGGGGAGAATGCCATGCAACAGTAAGAGGTAGAGATTGAGTATTGCAGCTGAAAGCCAAGTAATGCCCAGAGCTACCAGTAGCTGAGTCAAGGAAGTATCCTTCCCAGAGACTCAGGAAATAGCATGGCCCTCCAAAACCTTGATTATAGACTTCTAGCTTCCATATTATGAGAGAATAAATTTCAGTTGTTTTAACTCAACAAGTTTGTGGTACTTTTTTATGGCAGCCCTAGAAAACTAAGACAATGTCTGTGCAATTTTCTTTTTCTTTTTCTTTTTTTTAAGATTTTATTTATTTATTTGACAGAGAGAGAGAGAGAGTGAGAGAGAGAGAGCACAAACTGGGGGAATGGCAGGTAGAGGGAGAAGCAGACTCTCCGTTGAACAAAGAACAGGATGTGGGGCTCGACCCCAAGACCCTGGGATCATGACCTGAATGGAAGGCAGACACTCAACTGACTGAGCCACCCACATGCCCCTATCTGCAATTTTCAAGCCAAAATAATGTTTGCCTAGTTAAGTTATTAGAAACATATATCCTTCTGTATGGAAGTAGAATTCCTCACAATGTCTTCTAGATACTGCAACTGCTAGTAAAGTCATCTAGGTGTGAGGACTTTTGTGTGGGAAGATAATTATAAATTTCTCTTTAAATGATACTGTTTAAGATTTCAATTTCTTCTTCATCAGGCTTGATCATGTGTGCCTTATATGGATTTTGCCCATTTCATCTAGGTTTTCAAATTTATTATTGTAAGATGATTTGTAATATTCATGTATTATACTTTTAATGTCTGTATAATAATTGAGGTGTTTATAGAATACAAAGAGGTATACCAAATACTGTGCTTTGCTTTTTGGTGTAGACACACGATACGGCAATTTGTCTTTCATTCTGGAGGGGATATGATTGCACCATGACCACAAAATTTTCTCTGAAGCAGGTCTCTGAAACTACAGAGAATTTATTTCCCAACCTCTGGTACACCTGGGTCTTTCCAAGGCCCCCATTTCACTAGACACATCTTACTCATCCTACCTTATCAGCATGATCCAAAAAAATGTCGTGGATCAGTATGAAGACTGGTGGGATGTCCAAACACTTCAGATTTCTTCAGACTATAATATAATATAAGGGAGTGTTAACCCAGAGGCAAAACTGTACATGAATATTGTTGTGGATCCTACATAAATGCAGACTATGCAGATCCACTTTTTAACTTGGAATGAAAAATAATGAATTTGCCAAATCAATGGCTCCCTACCATGTACTCGAGATCTTCTGTCCTCTAGCAAAAAATCACATATGGAAGAACCGATATTACAGGGACTACTACTTGACTGAGATTGGTTTAATCTATAGGCATTTGCCAGGATCATCCAGTTTCCACAGGGGCAATACTTTTAAATTAAACAGATAAGATAGGAACCTTCTGCTTGTAGGTTTTTAATGGCCTCACTAATCTCTGCCAATCCCTTAAAATGTTATATTATTTTTTTGTTCACTACTTCAGAAGTTCCCACTTGGTGTTCCCAGTTACAATAGCTCTTTGTCCGTAGGCAATGTACCAGTTGCTCCAGCTACCAAGCATATTGGTTTCAATTACACACTGATAGGGTCAATCTATGAACTCAAGGAGCCTATCATGAGCTAATTTTACTTGACTACACACACACACACACACACACACACACACACACACACACACACACACACACACACAATGAGTTTGCAGATCAATCTCAGTTTATTCAATAGCCACTTATTAAGAAAGCTACTATGTGCCTCCTTTGGGGCAACTGTAAAACTAAATAAGGTTGAATTTCAAAAAAGAAAAAAGAGAGAGAGACTTCATTTATTACCTGGTCTCTATCAGCCCCATTCTAACAAAACAATGATCATTCTTAGGCCATCAAGGCATCAATATCAATTCAGACCTTGTCTTTGAGGTCCTCAAAAGTCTGGGTGTTCCCCTGTAAGAAGAATGAACCCCAAAGTTACCCATGCCCTAAGCCCTGCAAACTGTAAATATATTTCATGACATCACAAAGGGGACTTTGCAGATGTAATTCAGGGTACAGATTAAGTACAGGGTGATTTGCCTGGTTTATCTAAGTGGGCCCAATCTAATTACATGAGTCCTTAAAAGCAGAGAACTTTCTCTATCAAAAGTTAGTACCCATTAGAAGAAGTAAAAGATATTTTAATTTTGAGCACTATTGCCAGTTTGAGAATAGAGGGGACAATGTGGCAAGGAATAAATGTGGCCTTAAAGAGTTAAGAGAGGCTCCTATCTGACAGCCATCAAGAAAGTGGAGACCTCAGCATTATAATAATAAAGAACAGAATTTTACTCACAGCCTTAGTGATATGGCAACATTTTTTTTCCCAAGAAAGAAGCCTCCAGAAAGGAATATGACACTACCAACCCCTTGATTTTGGCTTTATGAGACCCTAAACAGAATCAGCTGAGCCACACTGTGCCGACTTCTTACCTACAGATCTGTGAAATAATAAATGGGTCTTGTTTTAAACTTCTAAATTTATTGCAGTGTGTTATGGCTGCAAAAGGGAACTAATACATCCCTTTCCCTTAGTGTGTGGACCTCCAAGTAAATCATCATAGGTCTCTTTGGGAAAGGAAAGTGAGAAGATTACAGCATACGTGTGCTGTGATAGTACAGAGTATTTGCTCCTATGGATCCAGCCCCCTTTCCAGTCAGTGGGTTCTTGATCTGAAAATTGGCTCACATTCAGAACTGAGCAACAGGTAACAACTTATTATTGGGCTAACCATCTTCAGCACCTCCATTTTTGCAACTTTTTAGTTATAGCTTTTATTGACATGCTCATTGGTTGTCACACTATTTTGCCCCAAGAGACACCATGCTCTATCAACAATCTCTATAATTTCCCCAGGGACAAGTCCTCTTGGCTGCCCCTTTGATCTTGCTGGTAATTAAAGTAATTGCAGCCTCCTCATTTATGATGATTAAGTGCCACCTCCTGGCCTCCATTACTTCAGGGCCCTGACATTCTTGTGTGTATTAAACTGAGAACTGTGACTACCTCTGCTATCTTCAGCGCTTCCTGCAAAGGACACCAGTGAACTTAGAGATGCTGGTGCCTCTCTCATCAGTGTGTTCTTAATGGCCTTAATGAATGGCATTGTCCTCTGAGTCCTCCTGTGGGACCAACCCTTAATAATGGGTCCTCTCATCTCACATATCCAATCCAGCATACTCCCCCCTCAGCATCTTTATTCCTCCCTTTAAGTATGCCAGGACAATTCAGACATTTCAACTTCACTCGGTGTTGACCATCACCATCACTTAAGGGAAATCCTGCCAACAAATTTGTCCCTTCCTCTAGGGTCCTAACTAGGGTAATAAATCTGACATGCTAAGAATGTGCTCCCAATTAACTATTTTTACTTATTTAATCTTTCATTCTAGCCCTCTTGATCAAGTACCAACCAGCATGTAAGCAGGAGAGAAGCTAGAGGCAGCCTCTTATGGGGGTATCTGCTGCCTTTTAGGAGAGAAATCTCTGCAGTATTATCCATCTGAGGAAAAGTACTAACTTCTATAGAAACACAGTGGGTAACCTCTAAAAGTTCTGAAAGTTTGAGGGAAGGGGGAGAGTACACAGTCAATACATCCTCAAAAGTATCCCATCATTTGCCCAAATTCCATGTTTCAGGGTACCAAGCTTCCCTAATCAGGGCCCTGAGGTCAGCAGAACAGATCATCTTTGGATGAGAATTCAAACGACTCTGGAACTCCATAATTCTATCAGATCATTAGCCCACAGCTCAGTTATATCTGCCTTTCCACTGCAAGAGAGAAGGATTTTTTCTGAAGTTACAAATGAGGCCTCCTGTTCTCACACTTAGTATTTAACTGTTTATTGACAATCCTCAGTTTCTCAGTAACCCTCTGCCTATCACGAATACAATGCATCAGTAAACAGTCAACTCCACTATCTCTGGAGTAATTTTTTCCCATATCTTTCAAATGGCTCACTGAAACTGCAAGGGCATTCTGTTCCCACTGCCACATGTTCTTAGTTCAGTGATGGTGAGATCTGTATCTGTCATGCCATGATCATGTGCCAGTGACTAGCCATGCCAGACCTGCCATTCAGGGCGGTTTCCACTTTGCCTGCCCTTTAGTGAATGAGCCAGGCCTGAATCCAGTCTTACCACCTGTTTATTTGGACAATTCCTGGTTCCAGTTGTGCTGGTTTGGGTGTACTGAGAAGTAAATTGCGTGACGAGATTTAGATACGCAAGAGATTGAATGGTGACGGGAGCAATGGAAGGTATGGAACATCTTTAGACCATGACATAGATCTAATCTGACATACATAGAAGGGAAGATAAAAGATAAATCTTGGACTGAAACATGTTTCTAAAAAATGTTCAATAAAAGCCAACTCAACAAGACCTGCAGCCAAATTCACCCATTAAAGGAATCCCCAGTCATTCTGTAATAGACCCACATCGGTGTCCTCACCATGCTAAGGCTTTGGCTGTGAGCAACCTAAAGGCAGTATGCCCTCAGCACCGAAACAAGAGTGAATTTAGAATGACAGTAACTGGAGAGGTCATTCAACCATGCTCTCTGCTGCAGTACATTTTCATGTCCTCTATAATTAATTTTTCTCCTGACTACGCTTCTCATTTTCTGCTTATTTGTATATCTAGCAATTTTACTGGATATTAGACACTATGAATTTTGCATTTTTGAAGACTGATTTTTGTTTATTCCTTTACGAGTGTTGAATTTTTTTTGGCAAGTAAATTAATTTAGATTCTTTTTCTGTGTAGCTTCATTGTCTTAATTTCTCTGTCCCATGAATGCTAGCCAACTTGGTCTCCCTGAATATCAAACTGTCTTCTCAATTTATGAAATTACCAGACCACATTTGGGTCCTTCCTTCCTGCTCCACAGTCTGGAAATTCCTACAACTCATAATACGTGGACAGTTGTAGAGTTCACTGTTTCCCTTTTCTCAGTCCAATGTTTCCTGTCCTCCGTTTCCCTAAATATTTGCTTCTTGTACTTTTGTCCAGTTTTTTTTAATTGTTTGTAGCAGGAGATTAACTCTTACTCCCTTACTCCCATCTGACTCCCTCATGGACAATCAGAGGTCTGTGTTTTTCAAAATTGTAAAAGCAGTATTGTACTTTTTAATTTTATGCAAATATGTGCTCTTTATTATTCAGATTATTTTATCTGATTGAATTTTATTTCCTTCCTAGCGTAGGGATGACTTTCCCTGTGCTCCTTACTTCACCTCTTCTTACTTCCTGTGTTCTTTGTTGTCTGTCACACAGTTGGGATTTTAGGGCACACATCTTTATGAATGTATGCTTGATGGACGGTTGCCCAAAAGTGAAGCTGGGGAAATTACAGAGGGGAAAAAAGGAGAGCAAATTAAATTTTGTTTATTAAAACATAATTCTAGGTCCTCTATACATTTTCAAGATTTCTTAGTATTTTAGCTTCCTTGTAATATACACATAGAAAGCATGAAAGAGTTAAACAGCCAAACCACAGCAAAACAGAATGAAGAGTGTTTAACCTTAGCCATTGAAAGCACTGCAAAAATTGATACTATCACATAGGAAGTAAACATCATGTGAAGATCTTTTTAAAATTCAGGGAAAGATTAATGATAGTATCTGTCTTGGAGGTATGTTGTTTCCCACCAAAACCTGTGGACTTTTTAAAACCCTCCTACTACAACAACACAGAGAAGAAGGCATTTGCAAGTTTTTCCAACAGGCATATTTGCAGAATTTGAAGATCATAAAGCCATTAACAACTACAAAGGATATGTATTAAAGGAATAAAATCAATAGAAATAAAAATAATAGTTCTGGTGAGACTGTAAATTCTTTAAGATCAGCAAAAGTCTTATTCATTTATGTGTCTTTGAAATATCCCACACGTGGGGCACCTGGGTGGTACAGTCGGTTAGGCGGCTGACCATTAGTTTCCAGCTCAGGTCATGATATAGGGGTCATCAGATGGAACCATGTGGGGCTCCCTGCTGAGTGGGCTGGGGCTGCTTAAGTTTCTTTCTCCCTCTCACTCTGCCCCAACCCTCTCCCCGCACTTGCATGCACTCTCTCTCACTCCCTCATATAAATAAATAAATCTTTAAATATCCACACAAGTTGGAAAACCAATAAATACTGATTAAACTAAATTGCATTGACTTAATTTGAGAATTTGTTTTTGAAATTAAAGGAAGCTTCATGTTTAGGTGGAGTACTTGAGGAGTTCTTAGAAAGAAGTGTTAGACTGTAAATTCCCAAGTACAGGAAAGAAATAAACGGAAAAATAATAGACAGCACTAGTTTGTCACAATGACTGGCTTCCTTTCTTCCCCCAACATATAGAAGCAACTGCCATACAATTTCTTTTTTTTAATTAATTTTTTTTATTATTATTTGTCCCAGGGATACAGGTCTGTGAATCATCAGGCTTACACGTTTCACAGCACTTACCATAGCACAAACCCTCCCCAATGTTCATAACCCAGCCATCCTTTCCCCACCCTCCCACCACCCAGTAACCCTCAGTTTGCTTCATGAGATTAAGAGTCTCTTATGGTTTGAAACAAGATGGGATTGGGAAGGTGCCATACAATTTTTTAAAGGAGATCTTGTGCTCTTAGAATTTCAAAGGATAATTGAGGAAGTTTCTTTACCTAATGTGAATGTCACTGGGCAATTAAAAAATATACATATAATTGGAAAATAATAGTCCTACAAGAGGGACAATTTGCAAAATATCAAACTAGAAAACATCAACATATCAAAAATGAAAGCCAATATTTTATTTATGCTATTTCATTTTGGAGTATTTTTCAATTTTAAGATATTATTCTATATTAAATTAGAAAAATAAATTTGAGCAAGATAAAGCCAACAGAAGGGTGTATTTTGAATTAGATGAGGAATAACACCATTTGCTATGGAGGCCAATTGTAGGGCACAAGTATTCCCAGTCACCCCCAAGATGGATACTCTCACTCTCCAAAAAGATTAGAATACATTAGCATCTAAAATCTAAGCTAATAAATTGGGGAAATGATTATAAAATATTTTTATTAGAGTTACTTTTATTAAAGTATTTCTGTACCAACTTACTATTTTTATGGATTTATTGACATCACTAACATTTGTGAATGACTTAATGTCCTTGTATTCTTTTACTGTCCTTGAATTGCTCAGTAGCAAAGTCCAACTCATCAAGTTTTACTAACAAAACAAAAAGAGTTGTCATCAAGGCACAGATATTTTCTTAATCTAGTCTATTCAATCGCTTGCTATTACATATTTGTGTAAACATATACATGCACCAGTTATTAATTGCTCTTTTCTTGGGAAATGGAAAAACCTATAAAAGTCTATAAAGTGAAGATACACAACTGAACTACTTGGAACTAGCCTTGAAGGCTTTATGTAAGAAATGAATATAGACTTTGGCATTGAAGGTCAAACATTTAAGCTACCTGAAGAGCATATGCAAGAGTACTTTGTTTTATTTTTAATTTTTTTAAGTTGGATGTCTTCTTTGAAAATACACACATAGAAGGATATTTTAAAAATCAGGGTTGTATTCTCTATCTCTTCTCTCATTCTTTCTTTGTGTTGACAGTGAAAGGAGAGTCCATGACCACTCAGTTCATCAGTGACCAAAACTGAGAATTGTTCTGTTATTTTAATACAGATATTCTTCCACTGTTTTTATCCCTAGAAATCATTATTCTCATGACATAAGGATCATTTCTGAGAAGTATCTTGTTCTTTATAGTCAAAATAGTCTTTGCCTCTTTTATTAGTTTCCTGAATTAAATCCAAGCCCACTTTCATCTTGGGTTGCCAAATAACCTGATCTGCTCTCCTCCTTCACTTTATGTGAACCAGCATTACTACTATATTCAGGATTTGTGTGTGTGGTTAGGGTGGATGTGTATGTGATGAGTGAGAGGGAATGACTTCTTGCTTCTCTTTTCTCTTTATTGTGGATACATTTAAAGTTGTAACACCCACTCATGTATGCATGGCCCAAATAATTATATCATAACAGAAATTTTTTGTTGAGAGTTACACTACTGAGCCACTATAGAGGTACTATTGTGGAAATCTATTTCCTGGAAAATTTTGCTGTACTGTTGTCTATGTCAAGATGCTAAATAGTTTCTTAAAAAACTCAGGCCATATTTTATAGTCTCGCATCAGGAAGCATGCATGTTTTGTGAACTGCTGTTCAGTGATTACGGCAGAAACTCAGATTGTTAATCTAACCCATTTCCCTTCCTTCCTGATATACACAGTGATATTTCCTGGTCTCTTGTGGTTAGGCGTAGTCATGTGCTTACGTTCTGGCCTATGGAAAGTGGACAGCCAATAAAAATCTCCTGTATAATTTTCTGTCTCTCAATTCTACCATCCATAGTTTATATGACAATTTCCAGGTCAATTTTGAAAGCCATACATTGAAAATAGTACAGGTTCCTGTAATTTCTGTGCCCATATGATTGCCCTCTTCATTCCTACATCATTCCTTACCCCTCATCATCAGCTGGACTTTAGAGAAGCTAAAATAAATTTCTATTGTATTCAGTCACTGAGTTAAAAGGGTTTACATATTGCAGCCAATCATAGCTGATACAACAGGAAATCTAAAAGATCCTATATGTTGGCTGCCACCCACCTTCTTCCCTCTACTAAAATGGCTTTTATGTGGGTGACTGGTTCATTGTTTCTGAGAGTTATTACCAACAGAATTTTTTAATGAAATGTACCTCTTAGACAAGGATGTTATAGGGATTATTACAATATTTTCATAAATCTTTCAGGGGTCCTTGGAGCAAAGGCTCCATATAAAGCAATACAATGATGTTCACTTTATTATACACTATAATTTTAATGAATAATACTGCATAATATAAATACAAAACAACTATTTACAGAAACAATTGTTTCTCTGAAGTAAACACTGTGAATATATCAGAATAATTTCATGGAACAAATTAAGAAAGCACTTGGTGCAATCTATCCATTTTGTTATCTTCCATTTTCATAGTTATGAAGCTAAAATGCTTAGACAGGACTAATAATTATCTCTTATAACAAAGAAAAACTAATCCATTTCTTTTTTTTTAATCCAAGTAGCTTTACTTCTTATAAAGCAGCAGAGAATTTCTGGTTCTGATTTGTACCTCCTGCCCATCCATTAAAAGTAAATAACTTCTTGTCCTGACCCACTCTTATAGGTCCAAAATTGCTTTCCTTTACTAGAATATATTCTCCAGGGGTCAATAAACTCCCATGCTCAGGATTTCTATTTTTGTCATAAGGCCATGATTCATAATTTTTATCATAATATCATGAGGTATATCATGGTAAGGTTTGTCTTCTGAACAGCTCTGAAAAGTATAAAATGTACTTTCTATACAAACAGAGCTCTCTCCGGCCTTTAAGCCTTTGTTTCTGCTGCTCTCTACATTTCTGAAGCATCTATCCCTTTCTGCAAAACAAAATGTTCCTCATGCCTTAAGGGATCATTCTTATACCCCGTGAAACCTGTTTCCAGTAAAAATTCATTTCTTTTTCTACTTCATCCAGAGAG
The DNA here is from genome assembly GCA_002007465.1 of Ailurus styani. Taxonomy (NCBI): domain Eukaryota; kingdom Metazoa; phylum Chordata; class Mammalia; order Carnivora; family Ailuridae; genus Ailurus; species Ailurus styani. The sequence continues at coordinate 5,323,427 of LNAC01000032.1, read as the reverse complement.
CCTCCAATCACACAGTGACCTGACTTTCCCACTTAAGTAACTATAAGAACCAAAAGGCAATCCCTGCCACAAGGTTGTAAGTGAACAAGGTTCACAGAAATAACCCCCAGTCCAGGACCACCAAGGGTGGCCACACTGGTATGTGATGCACACCCACAATGGGTACCATCCGTATGGATGACATAGTGTAGTGTACAAGTGTATATAGTAGCTCTGCTCGCTACCCATATTCTTTAGATTTTTTGCATGTTCTCAGTTCCAGTCCCCTTCACCCATTCCATAGCTATAACAAACTTTTTTCTCAGTCACCTGGAAGTGCTACAATACTAAAAGTAATCCCAATAATCCATTCTTTACTACAATTCTTGTTGGGTTTTTTTTTTTCTAGTTTTTTCATTCCTTTATTCACACTAAACCTGTTCTTCAAATTTTCGAGACTTTTCTTCCCCCATTCCCTTCATTTTTACTTCTTTTTGTGAGGCCCCTGCTGACCTCATTTTCTTTCCTACTCAGCCTAGTCTTCTTAGCCAGTCACCTCAGGAACATTGCCACAGAGACTCTCTACCATCTCTAGTTCTAAACCAGAAAAATTCTGTAAATCCTTTGACTGCCTTTTATATACTCTATCTCTTTCACACTTCCTCAATTTTCTAAAAAAAAAAAAAGATTCTGTGCTTTGTGAACCACTTTTTTTATTAAGCCATGGCAACCAGTCTCATTTGTATCAAGTTTGTATTGTATTCCTGCCCTGGACTGTTTGTTGTCTGCTCAGGAGCACTACCCCTCCTCTCTAGGCCTAGGAAATTCCCTCCCAAGAACTCCTCCCTCTGCATGGTTCTAGGTTAGAGGTTATCAGTATCAGAAACCCAGCTGAGAATCAGGCTGAAGCAAAGCAGGTGACATAGGAGTGATGTAGAGAGAAGAGCCCATGGCTTTGGGGGAAGCTCTTAGGACCCGTCTGCTTTCCCCCACAACTAAGGGAGTTTCTGGGAACCTTCTATGGATTGCTGAGACATGTCATAACTGCCAAACTTTTTAAAAACTTTTTATTTTAATTCCAATGAGTTAGCATAGTTTTATATTCATTTCAGGTGTACAAAATAATGATTCAACACTTCCATATATCACTTGGTGCTCATTATAACAAGTCTTTAATCCCCACCACCTATTTTAGCCATTCTTTCACCCACCTCCTCTCTGATACCTATTAGCTTGTTCTCTATAACTAAGAGGTTGTTTCTTGGTTTGTATTTTTTCCCTTTGCTCATTTTTTTGTTTGTTTTTTAAATTTCACATATGAGTGAAATCATTTACTATTTCTTTCTCTGACTTATTTTACTTAGCATCTAGTTCTAGCCATATCACTGCAAACAGCAAGATTTCATTCTTTTTTATGACTAATATTCCATTACATATATATGCCCCATCTTCTTTATCCATTCCTTCATCAATTGATGGACACTTGGGCTATTTCCATAATTTGGCTATTGTTGATAATGCTGCTATAAACATCAGGGTGAAGGTATCCCTTTGAATTAGTATTTTTGTATCCTTTAGATAAATACCTACTAGTGCAGTTGCTGGATCATAGGGCAGTTCTATTTCTAACTTTTTGAGGAATCTTCAAACTGTTTTCCAGAATGGCTGCACCAGTTTGCATTCCCACCAACAGTGTAAAAGTGTTCCCCTTTCTCCCATATCCTCACCAGCACCTGTTGTTTCTAATGTTGTTGATTTTAGCCATTCTGATAGTCATGAGGTGGTACCTCATTTTAGTTTTGATTTGTATTTCTCTGATGATGAGTTATGTTGAGCATTTTTCATGTGTCTGTTGGAGCTTCCGGCAAACTTCTGAGGAAGTCTTACTTTAGTGCTCTATGCTAAAATATTTGGTCAATTTTTCTGAACCTTTGGGCAATAGCTCCCCTTATTCTCTGTGGCAGCATCCCTGAGCTTCATTCCTTCAATTCACCCAACAAGTCCATAAACCCTTAATTCTATATGAAACACTTGCTGCACAGAATGCATGGAATGGCATATATTACCTGAGTGAATGCTGATGAATATGCCTAAACACCCCCTGAATTTATTCTAGCACATATCACCAATAATCTCCAAATTTCCCAAACCCAGAATATTTTCATCTTTACCTGATGTCTCAAACTGTTGCCAATGCGACAAATGCTTTCTTGGAACTTACTCTTATTATAGAACCTAGAGATTAGTAGAGGAGATATTTACATATATAATAAAATGTGCCATAAAATGAAAAGAAATTTTTCTTTGAATATAAAGAGGAAAAAGCAACTGGATCTATCTTGGTAAATTATTATGAAGGATTCCCTCTGAAGACTATATGGAACTCTCTTGGGGTCTCCAAGCAGTACATGGGACATCTACGGCAGTATTAACATACATAATGACTTTTTTCCTTTGTCCCTTTTTCTCTTATCCTCTGAAATATAACCTGTGTCCACAAATAGATGCTTTTGACTTTCTATCCTGTACATTTTTGTTTCTGACTATGGCCATAAATAAGGAACAAAGGGAACCATGAGCAAAAAAGAAAAATTTTGTGTGAGTAAAGAAAATCTATTTACTAAATTCTCTGTCCAGAATTTACAGGCTTAAAAGGCTATATTTCATCAAATAAATACCTGATATGGATCCAAAAGCAAAGATCTTGAAGTTTTCTACCATTATAGCCCTTTGGAGAGTAATACCAATTGTATACAAATATACAATATAGGCATTCACAACTACTATTCATGACTACTTAATAGAAAAGCAATTAAGTAAAAAAATATATAAATGCAAAAGATAATCTTATTAAATTGGGTACTTTAGGAAATTAAAGGCAAGATCTTCAACTACTTCATAATGTAATGTTAATAGATCTAACAGTAACAATCATTTTAGTGTGTGAGATTCACTCTTCTATAATATTTTGACTACAATGATATTCCACAAGCTGTCAGCATGGATAGAAAATTTCCATAATTTTATAAAAACTAGGTCAACATCATATAGATATACTCTACATAATCCAGCCTATTTTGTCGATATCTTAACTCTAGCAGAAATGTGAATTCCATAATACTGTGAAATCAAACAAGAATTTCTAAAATAGAACCAGTTGGGAAATGTCCTATACCTCCAAGTTAAATTCAGATGTGGAAAATATGTATGCATCACAATAGATTTAAATAAGGAATGCTGCAGATGAAATAAATAAGAATTTTTGTATGATAGTCATTTTAGTTGATTACATCATAGCCTGAATTTAGAAAATCTATGATGTTACTATGGAAACTGTTTTTCCTGAAATGTAGTTATAGATATCCTTTAAGTACAAATTAAATTAATTGAAGTCGGGGCACAATGCTGGAAACATTTAAAAGCTTAAAGAACAGTTTATTCTTCTTACCTAGAAGAATTAAAAAGTGGTAAAAAAAATGGGATGAATATATAAACTAGTTTCCCAAAATGAATTATACATGCAAAATACTTTTCAAAGCAAACTGTACACACTTTGAAATCCACTTAGGATAATACGAACTCCAAACACTACTCAATACAACTTCAACATGATGTTTACAATCTAGTACAAATAAAACCATGAACTCTCTGGTGACTGTTTTTATTTTTAAAGCCCAGGTGGAAGAGTTAACCTTCCTCGGGATGACCTGGCATATAGTAGACACTTAATAAGTATTTGTTGACTATGTGAATGAATGGAAAAATTAACCTAGAAGGCAGAAATGGTACAATGACAATGTTGAGATTTGGTGAGGCTCAGTAAGTAGTACTCTATTTCCCTTTTTTTCCCTGAGCCAGGTAAAAAATGAGAAAGATAGAAAAGCTAATGGAGGAGGCTCTGATCTGAATGTTGTGTCCCCCAAAATTCACATATTGAAGCTCTATTTCCCAGTGAGAGGATATTTGAAGGTGGGTCTTTTGGGCAATAATTAGACTTAGATAAGGTCATGAGGGTGGGGCCCCCATGGTGGGATAAGTGCCCTTAGGAAGAGAAAGAGACCTGAGCCCTCTTCCTCTCTCTCTCTCTCCCTCTGCCATGTGAAGATACAACAAAAAGGCAGCCATCTGCAAATGAGGAAGAGGCTTTCACCAGTCGCCACCAACTCTGCTGGTACATTGATCTTGGACTTCCCAGCCTAAAGAACCATGAGAAATAAATGCCTGTTGTTTAAGTCATCCAGTCTATGGTATTATGTTGTAGCAGCTGGAGCAGACTAAGACTAAAGACTTATGACAAATATCTCCTTTAATTCCAAACAATTTGATAAAAGAGAATGGGGTTATAGCTGCAGCAAGAGGGTTTCCTAATTGTGAACCCAGATTTTAACAATCACCCAATCCAGGCACCAGAAGAGTTAAGACACCACAAACCTTCACACATGGGAGACTACACCTGTAAACTTTAACACATAGAGAAGCACATTTTCTCTGAACAGGTTTGGATCCAAAGAGAAAGATAAAAAGAAATAACTAGGTAAGCATATTCAATTTATTCTTCCAAAATTTATAAGTCACATAACTCACCCACTCTTTCCAGAAAGAAGCATGTGAAGATGGGGATATAGGCCACAATTATTAAGTAAATGGATTACCCTTCATATGAAAAGAATCATCTAGACTGTGAAAAAAATGTGTTCTCTGCATATCAATTATGGATAGCCTTGTTATTATTTGTAATCAATTAAGCATGGAATAGGACGAATATACTCTCATTAAATAGGTTAAATGAGAGCCCTTTCAGTCACTCATTTATCTAACAAGTATCCATTGATACTTACTAGGTAAATTCTATAGATGTTGGAGTTATGAAGAATAAGAGATTGGACATGGTTTCCATTCTTACGAGGTTTATAACCTACCAGGCAGATATTTATTGAATAAGCTATTTTAATTCAGAGTGTTAGAATAGAGGAAATACAGAGTGCTCTAGAAGCTCATCAGGGAGCTATTTAATCTTATAAAGCTGAGGAAATCTACCTGAAGGACTCAACTTTGAAACAGAGAGCCAAAGCAATTGCTAAGAATTAGCTGGGCAAAGAAAGCATTTCTCAGGCAAACAGGCCATAAGTTTGTTGGCCTAAAGCAAAGAGTAAGAATATGTAGTCAGCAAACCAAAAGAAATTCAGGAAGTCTAGAATGTAGTGTGAAGATCAGAAAAGAAACAGATTTTGCTAAAGAAGCAATCAGGAACGAGAAATGACCAGTTTCACATTTTAGTAAAATCACTTTGGCTCCCAGGGGGAGAAAGAGCTCAAGAATAAAGCTAGAGATACAATGAAGTATTTTAAGTGAAAGAAATTGGTGGCTTGAACAAGGAGACTAAACACAAAAATGGATATAAATATTTTGTAAGTAGAATAACCAAGATTTGGTGTTCTTGGGAAGGTCTCCAACATGAGGATGAAAGAAAGGGAGGTTTATGTATTTCCGCCTTGACTAGCTAAGTGGATGCTGGTGTCATTCAACAAAATAGGAACCCAGGTAAATGTGGTTTGGAATGGGAGAACTAAACAATAAGCACACTTTGGTACATTTTAGATTCAGCTTTCTATAGAATATCCAAATAGAAATATCTAGTAAACATGTGAGTATATGGGTCTAGAGTTTAGGAAAATTAATTGGAAATAGAGAGTAGGGATCAAGGACATAAAAATGATGCCTAAAGCTACAACCGTTTTATCAGGTGGATTGAATTTGGTAGATACAATCAATAAATAGCATTATTATTCAACCACCACTTCCTTCAAATGCACTCTGTGAGATATCTCTTTTTTCCCCCACCATCCAATACCAAGGTCCTGGGCTTTTAATCACCTTTATATAAGGAATAACATTACTTTAAATCACAGGCATAAACACTAGATATATGTTTTTTTTTCTGTAATACCTAGTGTACTCTATTATCAATGTGAACCCAACCTAGACAGTATCTATGCTTCTCATGACAAATGAGACTGAGAGACAGAGAGTCCACAGAAGAACCAGTGAGGTCTGTCATAAAAGAAATCTGTCCCAGATCTTGAAAAAGAAATGATTAGCATATTAATTGTTGGGGGAAAATCTTAATATTATTAAGAGAAAAACAGCACTAATATCTTGGTTTTCTTTATTCTTTAGATGTGATTTTCAAATAATAGTAACTTTTAAAAATAATAAGTCACTTTATTACAAATAAAAAATTAATGAACTATCTAAAATATTTGAAATGAAGCTCAGATGTTTAAATATCAAGATGTTTCCATAGTCACTAAATTTAGAGTTCTAGAAATTAATGTGGAACATTCATTCAAACATTATTCTAAGCAAAACTTGAAAACACCAACAGGAAAAGAGGGGAAAAATGCATCTTGTCACATACATCCAGCTGTTATCACACTTTTTTAATATTGTTGGAATGTCCATAGTGTATAAGAGTCAAACTTAACACATCCAAAGCTGTTCTAGACCCCCAGAATTTGCAGGTTACTATGTATATGAGTAAACAAGTCTAAAATTTATGTAAATTAACTTTTTAAAAATCTAATATATTTTGATCTTATTTCCAAGCCATATTTTGATTTTGTTTAACAGACCATTAATATCTGAGGAACTACAATCTTAATTTTGCCCATTATATATTTTTTCAGATTATCGATGTTTACTTTCTAGGAGGTCATATTTTGAGAAAAAGAAGCCCCATTCCATCTTCCAACTCTCTTCCAGTCATAACTGAGCCCACATGTGGACTCCTAAGCCATCCAGAGGTTATTTCACACAACAGACACAAATCTATGACCCGGCCACACACACAGAAACATACACACACACTAAATGAGCAGGAACAGACTGTGTCCAGAAACTAAACTGGAAAATAAAAAGAGAATGAGGCACTGAGAAACATAGCTAATGTATTTATATTTATATATTTATATTTATAAGAAAAGCCGTGAGAGGGACCATAAGGGATTCTAAAAATTAGAGTTATGATAATTCATAAATTTTGGTTAGAAGCTACAATATACAGTTTTTGTTTTGTTTTGTTTTGTTTTTGTTTTGGATATACACAGAGTAGAAGGAACTTATTGGTAATTGGGAGTAGAAACAGACACAAAAAGCAAAATGTCATGGGGATAGCTAAGGAGTCATGTTAATGGTAAAGCTGTAGGAAGGATACCCAGGAATTCCTTTTACTAGGATCCCAGGGCTACAGTGGAACTGTCTATGTGTAGATAGTTCTATGTAATATTTCTGGGTTTTCTGTGAGGTTTTATTTCTCTTGTCTATGGCCATGGTGAATGTTTGTAAAGGTTGTGTTTTTTTTGTTTGTTTGTTTTTTTTATTAAGATTTTTTATTTATTCATTTGACACGGAGAGAGAGATTACAAGTAGGCAGAGAGGCAGGCAGAGAGAGAGGAGAGAGGAGGAAGCAGGCTCCCTGCTGAGCAGAGAGCCCGATGTGGGCCTCGATCTCAGGACCCTGGGATCATGACCTGAGCCGAAGGCAGCGGCTTTAACCCACTGAGCCACTCAGGTGCCCTAAAGGTTGTGTTTTATGAAAGTATCAAGTCCAAGACAGAGAACCACAGTGATACCCAACCCACATTCAGAGCTGTGGTGACCTGGACAAAGGAACACCTTTGTAGGATTCGTACATCCACTCTAGCATCTTCTAATTTTCATACTGGTACCACACCCCTAACACCAAGTGAAATGTTAGAATAAAGTCCTCCTTTACTACTTAAATCTGTTTTTTGAAATTAAAAGAACCCAACTGAAACAGCAAGCTCCTCTATCTTTTTTTGTTTAAGATTTTATTTATTTATTTGACAGAGGGAGAGAGAGAGAGAGGCAGCGAGAGACGGAACACAAGCAAAGAGAAAGAGAAGCAGGCTCCCTGTGGAGCAGGGAGCCCGATGTGGGACTCGATCCCAGGACCCAGGGATCAAGACCTGAGCTGAAGGCAGATGCTTAACTGACTGAGCCACCCAGGAGGCCCAAGTTCTTCTATCTTTTCCTCATGTGTATAAAAGTGGGCTCTCACAGTATCACCTCATACTTATTAGAGTGGCTATTATCAAGAGACAAACAACAAGTGTTAGGATGTAGACAAAAGAGAATCCTCATGCACTGTTGGTGGGAATGTAAATTGCTACAGCCACTATGGAAAAAAGTATAGAGTTTCCTCAAAAAATTAAAAACATCACTACCATATGATACAGCAATTCCACTTCTGGGTACTTGTCTGAAGACAGAAAGAACAGTAATTCAAAAAGATATATACCCTCCATGTTCACTGCAGCATCAATTACAATAGTCAAGACATGGAAACGACCTAAGTGTTCATCAATACATAAACGGAGAAAGAAAATTCCAAATACACAAATATACTGAAATATTATACAGCAATAAAAAAGAAGGAAGTCCTGCCATTTGCAGCAACATTGGATGGACCCTAATAGTATTAAGCTAAGTGAAATAAGACAGAGAGAATATACCATATGATCTCACTTATACATAAAAACATACAAAAGCAAAACTCATAGATAAAGAATAGACTGATGCTTCCCAGAGGTGGGGGGTTGGAGGTGAGTGAAATGGAGAAGGGGCTCAAAGTTACAAACTTCCAGTTATAAAATAAATAAGCTCTGGGGATATAATGTACAGTGTCATTGCTATAGTTCATAGTACTGTATTGTGTGTTTGAAAGTTGCTAGGGAATAGATCTTAAATGTTCCCATCATGAGAAAAAGAAAATTTATAACTCTGTATGGTAATGGATGTTAAACAGACTTACTGTGGTAACTATTGTACAATATACACATATATTGAATCATTATATCATGCCCCTGAAACTAATGTCATATGTCAATTATATCTCAATTTTTAAAAAAATGCATAGAATGAAAACAGTCGACTCTAATAGTTCATCTCTGATTCCTTCAAGCTATTATCTACTATGTCATTTAAATTTAGTGGGTTTTTTTTCCAGAATTAAGACCTTGTGAGCTCACTCTGTTTTCATACAGATGATATAATCTTGTGTGGATCTGTTCATTGCAGGAAGCATAAGATTTCTTTATTCATAGTTTAGACTTATTTTAATTGCATCCTTTAAAAATATCTTATTTTAGATAAAGGTTTGTCACTCTCTAAAGTATAAATAGTACAGTGATTNGAGAGAGATTACAAGTAGGCAGAGAGGCAGGCAGAGAGACAGGGAGAGGAGGAAGCAGGCTCCCTGCTGAGCAGAGAGCCCGATGCGGGCCTCGATCCCAGGACGCTGAGATCATGACCTGAGCCGAAAGCAGAGGCTTTAACCCACTGAGCCACCCAGGCGCCCTAAAAATATCTTATTTTAGATAAAGGTTTGTCACTCTCTAAAGTATAAATAGTACAGTGATGAAATATTTAGTCTCTTCCCTTAAACTGCATGTAATCTAAGAAGGAGAATAAAAAATAAATAATTTTAATAAAATGCAGTTTATGACACAGTGTAATGAAAACATATAGAATTGGAGTCAAGCCCAAATTTGGGGACTAGGGGTCAGGAAAAGCTTTCTGGAGAAGATTAAATCTAACTTGAGTTTTAAAGAGGAGATAGCCAGTTAAGGGAAAAGTCAGAAAGGCATCCTAGGAAAGAGAACAGATGTGAAAAAGAAACAATTATTCAGACAGAGAAGACCTTTACAGCACTGGTGATCAAGCATTTTTTAAATTATAGCTTACTTGAGTGGAGTCTAAGACCTATAGCCCTCTGAAGACAACTATTTAAAAAATTAAAGTGACATAAAAAAATGTAAGTGATCTTTTGATGTTAAAATGTATGAATTAATCTCATCAATAAGATTAAAATATCATTATTTATTTAATTATATGTTTGAATAATACCTACACATTTTTTATGTTAACCCTGTAAATCATTACACTTACTTAGGCAATACAATGCCCTTCAGATTTAAAAAAAAATTTTGTCTAGAGAATACCTGCACATTAAAAAAAAAAAAAAGGAAAACAAAATATACAATAAAAATTATTTCACGCTGTCTCCCCAAATCCCTGCAGAGGCTACAAACGTTGATAGTTTCTTCTGTGTCATTCCAAACATATTATATCTATAAACACAAATATTTTGACATAATATACAATTGAATTTTTCTTTCTGAGACATATTACATTTGGAAGCATTTCTGGACTACTTCAAGGTATTTTTTAATTTAATATTTTTAATTTTTTATTTTAAACTTATTTTAGCCTCACAGAAAAGTTATAAAAATATGAAAAATTTTCCCTATATCTATTACAATGCTTTCCATAATGTTAACATCTTTTATACTACAGAAAAATTATCAAAAACAGGAAATAAACACTGTTATAATATTATCACTTAAACCACAGACCTAATTCTAATTTCAGGAAATTTTCCACTAATGTCTTTCCTGTTCCACAATTCTTTCTAGGATCCCACATTGTGTTTTGTTATAACTCTTTGGTCTTCTAGTCAGTATGAATTCCTCAGTCCTTCCTTGTCTTTTATGACCTTGACATTTGAGCAATACTAATCAATTATTTTATACAATTTCCCTCAATATGGATTTATCTATTGTTTTTATAATTAGTATGTCATTATGCATTTCTGGCACGAATGGCACAAAAATGATTTATCTGGAGGCACTTAGGGAAGTGCTTGATTCCAGGGTAGGGACAGAGAAAATATAAGGTTTCCTAGATTATCTCAAAAAGCTCAAATAATAGGGACTTTTGAAAGAACAGAAAAGTCAACAAGACTTCTGACCTAATGACCAAATGGTCCTAATGACTGAAGCTGAATTGAATTGAGGAACAAAATAAAAAATAATGGCATTGGATTTTATAGAATAAGTTAATTATTCATGAGTATGTAGTGATATATATAATTGAGTAAAATCATAAATAGAGGAAGGAATAGCTTTAAAAATAAAATTCTACCTAGTGAATTAGAAGAGAGAAATAGAGAATCAATGTTAATCAAACACCACAATAATTACTGCAGGTATGATCCACCAATAGATACTAAAATTAGTGACAAAAGTTTAAGGAGAAACAAGATTTGTCTAGTCTCAAAGTTTCTTCCATTAGAGATGATTAACTATAAAAGAAAAATATAACTTTGCAGTGGAGAAATTTGATACATACTAACTTAATCACATGATAAAGATACCCATGATTTGTAGTAAGGTATGTGAGCTATTTGATGTGATACATGGAGTATACAAAATTATAGCTTTTAATAAGTAACTTTTTAAATAGATAACACTTAAGAGATTTAAAAAAATTTTTTTTTAATTTTATTTTTATTATTTGCCCAAGGGGTACAGGTCTGTGAATCATCAGGCTTACATCTTTCACAGCATTCACCAAAGCACAAACCCTCCCCAATGTCCATAACCCATCCACCCTATCCCTAAAAATTTTTTAATATTAAAATTTTAAGGGGCACCTGGGTGGCTTAGTGGGTTAAGCATCTACCTTTTGCTCAGGTCGTGATCCCAGGGTCCTGGGTTCAAGTCCCATGTCAGGCTCCCTGCTCAGCCAGAGCCTGCTTCTCCCTCTGCCTGCCATTCCTCCTGCTTGTGTTCTCTCTCTCTCTGTCAAATAAATAAATAAAATCTTTAAAAAAAAATAAAGTATTAAATTTTTAAAATGTAGAACCATATAGTGCAAGTCTTTATGCTTTTATTAAAGGCTTAATATATCCATGATCTCTAACATGTGTAAGTATGTCTAGAATAAATTTCCAGAAGTAAAATTGTTAGATCAAAATGTGTAAGTAATTTGTTATGTTAACAGCTCAACCAATTGCCCTTCATATAGGTTGTGCCAATTTACCTTCAACACAACGTACATGCTATAGTCTCAACAGAATGTGTTACTGAGTATTTGAAATTTTACAAATTTTATGGGTGATACAATATGTTTCAGTATAGTTTTAATTTATATATTTCTTAAGGAAGTACAAATGACCCAAAAACACATTATCTGAGTAGTTTTTCCATATCAATTGCCTATTTTTTCAATGGAGTGATTGGTTTTTCTTTTTTTCAAATTTCTGGGAGCAATTTACATATTAGGAATAACAATACTTTTTCTGTAATATAACTTGCTAATTGTTTTATCTTTTACCACATAGAAAATTATTTAAATAGTACACATTATTAAATAACACACACTTTGTTGTTAGTTTGCCAACTATTTCTAGTCTCACAATTAGAACCAGTATAAGTTACTTTGTGTCTTAAAACTAATAAAACAGCAAATACTTTAAAAATTAGCAGTTTCCATTTCTTCTAAAAAAGGATATTTGGACTTTAGGCATGTTATTTACATGAAAGTTTTGCTTTGTACTTATCAAAGAGCTATACATCAAAAGTTTTCACAGTATTTTAGATCCAACAAATTATTTTAAAAGACCTAGCATTTTTTAAAAAATTGGATGTAAAATGATTAGAGATTTTGCAGAAAAACATAGTTATATTCTTTCGTACAATCACAAAATCTCTGAGTTTATTTGACTCAATGTCAGATTGTCCTAGGATATCTAATATGTCAAATGAGGAATCACTGATTGACCACAGAAAGTTGAATCCTAATTTATTACAGTAATTCCAGTACAATGCCACCTAAGAATGATCCCCATAACCCTATATCCCAACCCATTAAAGAGTGGGTTAGTCTCTGAACCCAACATCTCTACCACTAGGATTCTTAGGTCAAACATTGGTTGTCATTTCCTCTTCCTTCAGTTTTCCCTTTATTACTAAAAGGAATCAGAAATATAAGTTAAAAAGAGAAAGAAATACATGCTGAATATTTTCTGTGGTGCCATAAAGCAGTGGTGTCCAAACTTTTTTGATTGCATGACCACATCAGCAAAATGTTTTGAGCTTGCATCTCCACTAAGCTTTATAAAAATCATAAATTATATATATTCTGCCAATCTAGTTATCAAATATTAATAAAATGTATCTTCTTCAGTTTTTGATAAATAACCAGAAGTCCTAGTATTTTCTTTGTCATTTCTAATGACTCCTCTTCCCCATACCCTAGAGAATAAGCATGATACTGTGGAGAGAGTTGTAACAGAGAACCTGGAAGACAGGTGTGTCTATAAAATCTGCCGTGCAACAGTAGAAAACATACAATCTATGGGAACCCATGAACAGAACAAGAAAATAACAACTGATAATAAGTAAAAGATCAGGTTGTTTCTTAATGACAATAATTAGAGTTTTAAATATGTTCAAGAAGCTCAGGAAAGTGTTCATGGATGAGGTATGTGTTGAACTGAGCCTTGGAAGAGGATAAAGGCGAGATATACACTAAGAAGATGTTGCTGAATAAAAAGTTTCTGAATGTATCATTGTGCCATGCACATCAGAGTAACATGGATTAAGTAAAGAAATGGGAATTGGGGTAGCACATACATGGGGCCTGCCTACTGATATAAAAGGATAAATGACCACCCGCTCTGATTCTCTACAACACCTACAGATGGTGCTAAATACTTTCACAAAGTTTTAAAGAGTGGGCTGCTAAAAAAAAAGAAAAAAGAAAAGAGTGGACTGCTTAGTCTTTAATGTGTGTTACAAATGCCTGAATATCTTGTTCCAGTGCAGTTCTGATAGAATAGATCAAGGTAAGGTAGGAGATTCAGCAGGTCTAGGCTTCCAAGTGATGAAAATACTGCTGGTCATGGACTACATTTTGAATAGTAAGTCCATAGAGGTCAGATTCCCCACAGACCTTACTTTGGAACTTTTATTCTGATATAATTTCAAAGTTACAGAAGAATTTCAAGAATAAACAAGGAACTGCCATATACCCTTCACTCAGTTTTACTATTATTGTAGCATCTTCCATTTTATCATTACCCAGATAGATCGATGGATAGAAAGAATGGGAAAAAGAGAGACAGACAGAAATAAGGTTATTTGGGAACCATCTGGGTGTAGATTGAAGACACTACATCTTTTTATATCAAAATACTATAGTATGTACTTTGTAAAACAAGGACATCCTTTTATATAGCCACAGTACAATTATCAAAATCAGAACACTTAACAATACTATCATCCAATTCATAGTCCGTATTCAAATTTCATCATTTATCATAGTAGAGTCAAGGTTATATTTTTCCAGACCAGGATCCAATCTGGGATTACACATTGCAATTAAATGTCATATTTCACTAGTATCCTTTAATCTATAACCAGTCTATGGCCTTAACTTGTGCTTTCTTTTACCTTGATATTTTTAAAAAAATTAATTTTCTATAGATCCTCTCTTAAATTAAGTCTGATGTTTTCTCATGGGTAAATTAGATTTGACAAAAATGTCACAGATAGGATTCTGGGTGCTTCCCCATACATCATATCCCTAGGCGGATGGTATCGTTGTCCCATTATTGGTGATGTTAATTTTGGTTCTTTGATTAAGGTGTTTTCTGCCAAGTTTTTCAACTATAAAGTTCATAATTTCTCCAATACAGTCAATTAGTAACTTATGGGACAAATTTTAGACTATGTAAATTTCCTCTTCCTCTTCAAATTTTTACATAGTAGCTTAAGAATCCATTGATAATATTCTAATTCTGTAATCCCTTCTACACTTATTGGTTGGTATTATAAAGAAGAGAATCCTCTTTTCTCCCAATTATTTATTCATTTGTCAGTAGGACTCATGGATTTTTATTTTATTCAACAGGTTATAATCCATTATGTCATTTTTATTTTAATAAGTTGTTACAAACCTGACCAATGGGAAGTCTCCCAAACTTCTCCTGTGTCTTTTTTTTCTAATAATAACTTTAGTTTTAGACCTACACAAAAGTTGTGAAGATAGTAAGAGTGTCCATAACCCACACTCACTTTCCCCTATTATTTTATCATTTATCAAAATTTAAGAATAATTTATTAACTAAATTACATACTTTAAGATATTGTTAGTGTTACCCAGTGTTCTTTTTTCTATTTCAGCACCACATCCAGGATACCACATTACGTTTGTCTGATGCTTTTCTTTTTTTTTTTTTTAAAGATTTTATTTATTTATTTCACAGAGGGAGAGAGATCACAAGGAGGCAGAGAGACAGGCAGAGAGAGAGGGGGAAGCAGGCTCCCTGCCGAGCAGGGAGCCCGATGTGGGCCTCGATCCCAGGACCCTGAGATCATGACCTGAGCCGAAAGCAGAGGCTTTAACCCACTGAGCCACCCAGGCGCCCTGTCTGATGCTTTTCTCATGATTATTTTGGGGTTATGGGTTTTTAGGAGGATGACCACGGAAGTAAAACGACATTCTTGTCATACCACATCAAGGACACACACTATCAGTATGACATCACTAATGACAGCAATCTTGATCACCTAGCTGTGGTAGTGTTTGTCAGGTTTCTCTACCATAAAGTTGTTGTTTTCCTTGTTCCATACTTTACTTTTGGGGAGAAATTTTCTATGCTGAGCACACACTTAAAGAATGTGGGATTGTGCTCTATTTCCTTGAAAATAAAGTATGTGCATAGATTATTTGAAATCTTCCTGCACCAATTTGTCTATTTTCTTCACTCATCATTTATTCACATCAGTATGTACCTATGGATAGTTTATATTTTGAGTTATAACCCAATACTGCTATATTTTGTTCAAATTGTACCGGCTGTGGCCATTGGGAGCCCTTCCAGTTAGTTCTTATGTTCCTTCAACACACCTTCGTCATTGTTTGAATTTATTTTTAAGGATTTCCTTGCTTTCTGGCATTACAGTACTCTCCAGGCTCATCTTCTGTATCCCATGCCCTAATTCTAAGATCTGCTATTTCTCAAAGGAGACTTAGTTCCTTTTTTTTTTAAGTGGTATTAGAAACCAAGAACTTGCTGTTAGGTATATTCATTGCCACAAGGGTTTCATTGTTTCCAAGCCCACTCAGCTGAGTAAGCAACAAAATATTTATGTGTATACAACCTGTGCATATACATATATGTACACATCAGACAAATCCCAAATGATGGACATCCTACCAAATACCTGACAACTATGTGACTTGACCAGAGGTTCAGAATGTGAACTTGGTGAATGCTTCATATGGACTTGAAAAGAAACTATACTCTGTTCTTGTTAGAGTATAAATGTCAAATAGATCTTGTCGATTTCTAATACTGTTGAGGTCATATATATCCTTACTGATTTTCCTCCTGTTTGATCTATCAAATACTAATTTTGCAGCTATTTTTGTGGATATGATTTGTTTCCCTTCTCAGTTCTTGCTTCCTGTATTTTACACTCTGTTGTTAGGTGCACACACTTTCTTAGAGAACTTTTATGTCTTCTTAGATAATTGACCCCTTAATTATTTTTTTATCTCCCTTTTTATTCCTGATAATCCTCCTTGTTCTGAAGACTGATTTATCTAAAATTGATATAGTTACTCCAGCTTTTAAATTTCAGCTTTCTTTTGAGTGGTATTAGCATGATATATCTTTTTTTTTAAGATTTTATTTATTTATTTGACACAGAGAGAGAGAGATTACAGGTAGGCAGAGAGGCAGGCAGAGAGACAGGGAGAGGAGGAAGCAGGCTCCCTGCTGAGCAGAGAGCCGGCTATGGGCCTCCATCCCAGGACACTGAGATCATGACCTGAGCCGAAAGCAGAGGCTTTAACCCACTGAGCCACCCAGGCGCCCATAGCCTGATATATCTTAATCCTTTTACTTTTAACCTCCTTAGGTTTCTTTGCATTTAAAGAGGATTTCTTGTAGACAACATATAGTTAGGTCATTTTTTTTATCCAATCTGACAATGTGTCGTTTAATTGGCATATTTATGTTATTCATATTTAGAGTGATTATACATATAGTTGAATTAATATTTACCATTTTTGTAACTGTTTTCTATTTATTGAATTTGGTCTCCCACCTTCCATTTCTCCCTTCTCTGGCTGTAATTTAACATTTTATCTGCTCTATTAGCATGTATAATATTTTTTAAAAAGATTTATTTGAGAGAGAGAGAGAGAAAGAGAAGGAGAGGGACAGCACATGAGTGGGGGAAGGGGCAGAGGAGAGAGTCCCAGTCAGATTCCCCCCTGATCACAGAGTCCTATGCAAGGCTCAATTTCATGAACTGTGAGATCATGACCTGGGCTGAAACCAAGAGAGAAGTACATAACCCACTGAGCCACCCAGGTGCCCCTTTTAAAAATTAAGTTTTTAAAAAACTTAGTGGTTGCCCCAGAACTTATAATATATATTTAAAACTAATCTAAATCTACATTCAAATAATACTATAGCATTCACGTATACTATCGGTATCTTATAACAGAGTATTCCCAAATCCTCTCTCTTGCCCCTTGTAATACTGCTTTCATTCCACTATCTATATGTTATTATCACCTAGTACATTGTTCCTATCACCATTTTAAATGGCAAATTTTTAGATTAAGATTTTTCATAAAAGGTTTTACTTTATTTCCACTTATTTTTTCTCTAATACTCTTTATGTAGATCCCAGTTCCTGTCTATATCTTTTTCTTCTGCCTGAAGAACTTTAAATATTTCTTATTGAGTAGGTGTGTTGGAGATGAATTCCTTCAGGTTTTGTTTTCTATTTTTGTTTTCTGAGAAAGTCTTTTTATCTCTTTCACCTTTGATGGACAATTTTGCTTTCACTTTTATTTTTTTTTATTTTTTTTTTAAGATTTTATTTATTTATTTATTTCACAGAGGGAGAGAGATCACAAGGAGGCAGAGAGGCAGGCAGAGAGAGAGAGGGGGAAGCAGGCTCCCCGCTGAGCAGGGAGCCCAATGCGGGCCTTTTTTTAATTTCTAGCACTTTCTTTGGGTTCTTTGAGTTTTCATCTTTTTTCTTACATTAACAATCTTTTCTTGCATGTTGTCTGCTTTATCCATTAAGCCTTTAACTTATTAATCATAGTTAAATACCCAGTCTGATCATTCCAACCTCTGTGTCATTCCTGACTCAGGTTTTGATGATTGCTTTGTCACTTCAGATATCTATCTTCTTCTTGCCTTTTGGCATGCTTTGTAATTTTTTAACTCAAATATGTTGTATTGGGTAATAATTACTGAGGTAAATCATCCTTTACTTTGAAGGTATATTTAATCTGCCTAGAAGTTGGCCTAAGTTTAATGTTTGATATATCTAGAAGTTTCACTTCAATTTTTGCAGTGTCCTTGTTTTTGTCTCCCCTCTTGACTTTGGCCTTCATTGTTCTTCTCAACAAAAGGATATGTCTTAGAGCTGTTTCAATTGTAATATCCTGTTATGCTGGAGACTTTTTGTGTTGTAGTAAGTATGGAAAATGGAAAATATTCCAGAGTATTTCAATTAAAGCTTAGCATCCTAGTGGGCCTGTGTCTTGGGATGTAAACTTTACAAGCATCTCTGCAGTGGTATTTTTTTTTCCTGCCTGAACAGCACTCCTTTCCTGGGTTCAGTGTTAGCTAGCTAGCTATATCTGTGCGTGTGTGTATATATATATATATTTTTTTTTCCCCCTGATCTCTGCTAATTATGTTCTGCTTTTTCTTTTTTTTCTATGGTGAGACAAGAAGGCTGGAGGGCATAGAAGTAGGGAAAATTCTTTTACCCCAGCTGGGGAAAAGGTTTTAGAACAGTACTCTGGCAAAGTCCTGCTTTATGAACTTTTTATGAAGAAGACTCTGATATATTTCATAACATTTATTCTTCCCCTTCCAGAGCTACAAGCGGATCTTTCTCTGTTGCTTTCAATGAGAAGTTGGCAGATTCTTTAAAGAGAATCCCAAAAAATGTGTGATCCCCAGGAGTTTCTCACTCTTATATTAGTGCACACTCAGCCTCTGTCACTTTGCCAAAATTGCCATTTAAGTGTTCCTGTTTATGGTCAAATGTACCTATTTATGGTTCTCGTGGCTTCTGTCTCAAATAAACTAATTTCAATTGCTATCACTTTCTGGATGTATACCAGTGTCTAGGTTTCAGGGTAGTGGCTTGACCTCAGTTTCTGATGGGTTCAAAAAAACTCACTGATTTTCAGTTTGTCTACCTTTTCCTTACTGTAAAGATGAAACTGTTGATCTCCAAGATCTTTACATGTCAGAGCTGAAACTGTTCCTATATCTTCCTCACATGTCCATGTAATGTTCTTAGCACTTCCTTATTTTCTGGCACTAAATAGGCTCATCTTGCATTTACTCTGACACTGTCAAAGTCACCATTTAGAAGTAACTATTCTTCAGGAAGTACCGGTTCCTTTTAATAGAGAATAGTATCTAGAAATCAAGATCTGAATGCTAAGTTTGTTCATTGTTTCAAGTGTGTCTTTGCTTCTAGAACTTCATAGCTGATAGAACTCGGAAGTGTGTGTGTGTGTGTGTGTGTGTGTGTGTGTGTGTGTGTGTGTGTATGCATTAAGTAAATATATACCTGTATGTTTATCTACATTTCTCTCTCTCTCTCTCTCTCTCTCTATATATATATATATATAAATATATATATATACAAATATGTGTGTGTGTATATATACACACACACATATATATATACACCTATATATTTATACATATATACAGTATACACACACACGCTCTACAGGGGTCCTTCTAGACTTTTTCCCATGCATGTTTTTAACTCCTTTAATAATGAGAAACCTGGTTCCTGTTATCCTCAATATATGTATTTCATAAAGCTTAGAATAAACAGAAAGTAGTTTCAAAACTGATTACCACACCACTGTAAAAAAAAAAATCTATGGTAGTATTTTTCATCAAAGGAAAATTTACATACAGTATAATGCACAAAACTTAGGTGTATAATTTAATGCTTTGACAAATATTTGCACCCACATAATCCACACCCCTGTCATTGCCATTACCCCAGAAATTTCCCTATAACACTTCCCAATCAATTCTGCATCTATCCCAGGAAAGTCAGAATCTGATTTTTTTTTTTCAGGTTAAACTAGTCTTGTCTTTCTCCGAATGGTGTATAAAGGAAATCATTAAGTTTTTAGTCTTTTGCTTTTGGAGTCTTTTATTCCACAGATCATTTGTAATTCATTAAGTTATCAACTGGGATTGCTATGATAAAGTGAAGACTCTTGACAGTCTTTTTCCCAAAAGTGTTAAACATTTTATGTTCCTACCAGCGATATAGGAGTACTCCAATTGTACCATATGCTACCAATGTTTGGTGTCATCGGTCATTTTTATGTCAGCCATTCTAGTGTGTGCGTACTAACATATCATTGCACTTTTAATTTACACTTTTCCTGATAATGACGAACTTCTTTTCATGTGTTTATTGACCATGTGTCTGTTCAAGATTTTTGCCCATTTTTAAAATTGGGTTGTTCATCTTTTCATTTCTGTACTTTGTAGGAGTTACGTTTTCCTTCTAAAAATACTTTGTCAAATATGTTTTGCAAATATATGCTTCCACTACGTGGATTATTAATTTCCTCAATAGTGACTTTAGATAAATAGTTTTAACTTAATACAGTATAAATTGTAATGTTTTCTTTTTATGCTTAGTGCTTTCTGTGCTCTTTTGAAAAAAATCTTTGACTACCTCCAGGTTAAGATATTCTCCTATACTTTCTTCTAGAACTTTGAGCTTTCTTTAGCTCCATGTTCAATTTAAATATTTATGCCTGGGCGCCTGGGTGGCTCAGTGGGTTAAACCCTCTGCTTTTGGCTCAGGTCATGATCTCAGCATCCTGGGATGGAGGCCCGCATCCGGCTCTCTGCTCAGCAGGGAGCCTGCTTCCTCCTCTCCCTGTCTCTCTGCCTGCCTCTCTGCCTACTTGTAATCTCTCTCTCTGTGTCAAATAAATAAATAAAATCTTTAAAATATATAAATAAATAAATAAATAAATAAATAAATAAATAAATATTTATGCCTGATGTGAAGAAGGGATCAATATTTTTATATATGTTTACTCAGTTGTTCAAGAACTATTTGTTGAACCAATGCTTCATTTACCATTAAATTCCTTCAGTACATTGGTAAAGAAACCAACTATGGGCCTATTTATGAACTCTTTTCTGTTTCTTTGAATGATTTATTGATTCTTACACCAATAACACACTGTCTTAATTACTATAGCTTTATAGTACACACTGAGGTCAAGTAATTTAAGTCCTCTAACTTTGCTCTTGTTTTTCAAAATTGTTTTCATTGTTTAAGTTCTTTTGCCTTGCCATATAAATTTTAGAATCTACTTATAAATTTCTTTTTTTTAACCCTGATAAGGTTATTGTTAGGATGTTATTAAACAGATAGCTGAGTGATGACTGGGTGCCTCAGTTGGGTAAGCCTCTGCCTTCAGGTCTGGTCATGATCCCAGGTTCCTGGGATCAAGCCTCACATCAGGCTCCCTGCTCCATGGGGAGCCTGCTTCTTCCTTTCCCTCTGCTGATCCCCATGATTATGCTTTCTCTTTCTCAAATAAATAAATAAAATCTTTTTTTAAAAAAGCTGAACTGGAATAAAATTGACAATGGTATTGATTCATCCAATATATCAACATGATATATGACTCCACTTATTTAGGTCATCTTTAATTTCTCTTAACAATGTTTTCTAATCTTCAATGTAGAAATCTTGCACATATTATTTATCCCTTAGTAGCCCATAATTGGAATGCTAACATAAATAGAATTTCAATTTCCTATAGTTAACTTCAGGTATATAGAAAATTGAGCTGTATTGAAATTGTGTTCTGAAAAACTATTAAATTCACTGAATGAGTTTGAGTAGTTGTTTTGCACATTCCTTAGTTCTTTCTACATAGACAATAATGCCACCTATGCCTTGAGGTTTTATTTCATTTCCAGTCTTTATAACTTCTCTCTTTCTTGAATTTTTCCACTAGCTAAGCATTCCAGTGCACTGTTGAATAAAACAGAGGGAATATCCTTCTATTTTTCCTAATCTTATGAGAAAATCATTCAATACTTTACCATTAAGTATGATTTGGCTGAAGGTTTTACATAGATGTCCTTTATCAGGCTGAAGGCATTCCCTTCCATACCTAGTTATTTTTTTAATATCGAAAAATGGATATTAAATTTTGTTAGGTACTTTATCTGCATAATAAGAAATAAGCTTTTTCTCTTATTTTGTTAATATGGCAAATCCTGGTATCATTCATTTATGTATATTGCTGGATTCTATTTGCTTCTGCTTTCCTAAGGACTATTTTCTATCTATGTTCATAAGGGATATTGGTTTATAATGTTTTCTCTTGTAACATCTTTGTCAGTGTGGGAATAAGCATTACTTGTCTATACAAAATAAATTGGGAAGTATTCCCTCTTTCCTTATTTTCTGAGTTTAATATTATTCTTTCTTTAAATATTTGATAAATGCCACCAATAAAACACATGAGACTAAAGTTTGCTTTGTAAGAAGAATTTTGGTAATGAATGTAATAACTTTATAGATATGAGATTATTCATGTTTTCTACTTTCTTAGTGTTGGTGAGTTGTATTCTCTCAAAGAATTTATATTTTTCTCCAAATTTGTAAGTTTTCAGTTCTTATTTCTTCAAAAGTTATTTCTACCTCCATTCTCTCTCTACTTCTCTCTCCTCAACTTCTAGGACTCCAACAGCACATATATTAGAATATTTCCTATTGTCTCATAGGAACAATTGAGATTCTATTCATTATTTTTAATAGTTTTTCTTCTGAGTTCCTCAGATTGGACAATTTCTTTTGATCTAAAGTTCACTGAACACTTCTACTATTTCTAATATGTTCATAAGGCTTCCACTGAAGTTGACTTCGGTTACTAAATTTTTCAGTTTGAGAAGTTCCATTTGGTTCTTGTTTATAATTTTCTTTTATTGGCTAAGATCTCCCATCTGCTCATTAATTTCTATTTCTTTTAAGGTCTTAAACATATTTTAATAGCTTCATTAAAGTCTTTGTTAATTTTACCATTTATGTCATCTTGGGATTGATTTCAGTATGAACTACTTTACTTCATTGTTAGGAGTTACATTTTGCCGTTTCTTCACATGTCTAATAATTTTTTTAGTGTTCTAGACCTAGTGGATATTACATTGTAGAGTCTCTGGATTCTGTTACCTTCCTCTGAAGAGTATTTATTTTTGTTCTAGCAAGTACGTAACTTGACTGGATTCATATTCAAAACAATACATCCAGTGTGGCGCATAGGCTGATATCTCTGCTTAATTACTTCAGCCTTCAATCTATTCTTTCTCACTAGGATAATCCTTACAACCCCCTCACCCCCATCTACTCACAAGCAGTTCAAGGTTAGGCAAGAATTAAAGTTATTTCCAGATTCAGGGCTTTACTTTATGTGGCTTTTTTTCTCGGGAATTCTTTCTTCTTCTTTTTTTTTTTTCTTTCTTTCTTTCTTTCTTTTAACTGTCTTGGCAGTTCTGACTTCATCTTCTGACTGCTCAAGCCATTAACACTGTGGTTTATTACTTAGGTTCTACTTTTCCCAAGCCTCATAGCTAGAGAGATCTCTCAAACCAAAAACTGTATAAATTCACCTGTCACCTAATCCAGACTCCTATTTTCAAGACTTGACTCTCCTCCAGTTTCAGCCTTCAAATATTTGTTGTTGTGAATTTTTCCCCAGAGTTTATAATTATTATCTGTAAAGAGGGCTTGTCCAATACAAGCTACCAGGAGCTACCAGGATTTCCTTCAGTATGTTTTGAAACAGATTATGTATGTTCAATTCAGTAGGCACCCAGTAAGCTAGGGTATACTCTAAAAGCCCAGCTTTACTAGTACTACAATAATATTAGAATGCATGCATGTGTACTATTTTTAAATACTTATTTTGGGATACACAGTGTAGTACATTGGCTAAAAATAAAAACTGTCAAGATAATCACCCTAGATTAAAATCTATCCTACCAGCACAGTAAATGTACTCAATCTATGATTTTGAGCTATTAACTTTTCTAAATTTTAGTTTTTCATTTGTAAAGTGGGGATAATAAACTACTTTCCTATGTGTAGGATACTCTGCACTCAGGGCTGATATTCCGTAAATACTCCCTGATAAGGTCCTACTAATTATTTACAACCAGTGCCCATTCTAATTTGTCAGTGTCTGTGCAGTAACAGTTGCTAAATATTTTTAAATTTATACTTTCCACATCCACTGCCAAATCCCTTCTCTTTTGCCAGCATCCATTTCTTATATCTAGAAGAAGTAAGCAGAAGTTGACTGTGGATTGCTGGAAAAACTTTGCTTCCTGATGAAAACAACAAACATGACAGGTCTGAGCCCTTCCATCTTAATCCTGTGTTAAATACAGGCATAATATTCAGAGCTACTGTAGCTATTTTAAGTCCATGAGGGAAAGAGAAAGAGAATTTCAGTGATGTTAGTCTTGAAACGCATGTGATGTCAAATCAGTGCCAATAGCGTTTTCTCTAGACTTGTTAAATATTCTCCTATTTAGGTTACTATTCACTAGATATTCAACTACTTGCACTAAAGATATTCAACTACATGATACACTACTACTTCATGGGGTTGTTTTGAATATTATTATGATAGCATATGTAAAATGCTTAGCTAAGAGTGTAACAACATATTGAGCAATCAGTAAGCTATATTTTTATTTACTTATTTATGATCTAACTTCCTTCTAAAATTATTACAGTTTCTATAAACATATATAATCCAACAGGAAAAAATAGAGTTAAGGGGGAAAAAAGTTACAAAGTATGATAGAGTTGCTAAAGTTAAAACACAATACGCATTCTTAAAGAATTAACTAATTAATTCTTAATTGCTATATTCAGTTCCCAAATTTGATTTGAGTTTCCTAGAGGATGAAGGAAAAGAGGAATCAAGTCCTTCAGTATTCAGAACAAAGGTGAAGTTTTTTCTTTAAGATCAAGTAATAGCACAATGTAAGAGAGGAATTAGAATTTGGAGATTAAATTTCTAAGATGTAACCTGAGATTTTGAATTATTGCTGACTGATTCAGATTAATGGGTTTTAATAGGATACCCAGACTTGACTTAACACCTTTTATCGTGTACCTGGTAGAAAATGAAAGAATTTGCTGTGTTAAAAAATAGTTTTCTTACAAGAAAAAAAAATGTATCTGCTCCAAACTGATATCAAAAACAAACAAAAGAAATCATTATTTCCTTAAGCATTTATATTCACATCTGGGGGAGGGGAGGAAACAGTCTGGGCAGTTCTGAAAGACTCCACCACACCCAACTACTTGAATTGTTATATAGATTTATCACTTCTACTACCTCTACTACTAAACAAGAAAATCCTAGTCATGTATGAAATCCAGAAATGCATATAACAAATAGGCAAACATTGAGGTGATCTTGGGAAAGGGGATGGAGGAGGCTCTCAAGAGAAGCAATAACATTTTCTCTGTCAGTCTGTTTCCTATTTATTGTGAAGGCTATAATATCTGTCAAGGAGTTGTAAGTTAGTCTGGAAACAAAGTCTGCTTTAGGAAAATGGGAGCCTCTTTTCTAGAAAGATGTTCAGACCTTTCAAAAGCAAGGGAGTATCCGGATTTTCTGACACTTTCCAAAAGAAAATTTCAACCTGTCTTTTAGAAATTTTGGAGTATTCCTTGTACTCAGAAAGTGTGTAAGGCAGAAAGACCTGACAGTTTGTGATTACTCATTAATTCAAGGTAAATATTCCTAAGGAAACATCAGCCATCACATATTTTAGCGCAAGGAGAGCAAAGAGAGAATGTCAGAACCCAAGCAATGAGGAAGGGAATAAGTCTTACCTTTGGTCCTGAAGTTTTCTTCTCTAGGTGAGTGGGTAGTAAAGACTTCAAATCGACCTTGTAAAATAACTGCAAGCCCTTTATACAGAGGCTAGAGTAGATGCCTGCAGCCCTGCTTCCCAGATATCTTGAAAAAGGTACCATCCTAATAATAAGCAAAGATATAGCCGAGCTGCAAATTATGGGTTTCAATTAAGTTTTCAAAATTGTGGGTGTTTTGTTTTTTTGTTTTTTTGGTTTTTTTTTTGATCACCAGATGTAGGGGGTCATTCTGGTACAGAGAGCTATATCTGAATAAATAAATGAAACTGATACCTATTTATTCTGTTTTCAGGTTGCTTTAGTGCTTAATGATAAATTCTGTGGTAAGGATAAAAATCCCCACAAGTCTTAACACATAATTTGGAAACCATCTCTCCGCACTTATCCTAATTCATGAGATCAAGATTCTGAGGGCAGAAACCATTTGGTTTTCCTGAAGCCGTGCTGTGAGAACAAGAAATGGCCTTGTTTAGTTGTCATGACCTCCTGCAGGGGAGATGGGCAACCTTGAACTCTGGTGTCAGCTGATTCAGATGCATTTTGCTCAGTTTTATGAATGGATGCACTAACTAAAAAGCATCCTAATCTGCTAATTATTTGTAAACCACCTTACATCCACTCCTTTCTCGATTTAGGTTTGATAGCAATTCTGCAGTCACTGAAATTCTGTAGTTCACCCTGTAGTTACATATTTTTTTTCACCTTCAAAGAATACAAGGAGCGTTTCAGCCTACATTTTAAATATGAAGAAGCAAATGTGTGAAGTGAGGAAATAAAAATACACTGAGGTTTTTTTTTTTTTTTTGGAACCTATATACTTTCAAAGCACGCATATCTTAACAAGAAGTAAGCAAGCTCCATGAGAATACAGCCCTCGCCTATCTTATTCATCAACATAGCCCCAATTTTTCCATCAGTGCCTGACATATAGTAGGCACTCAACATTCTTCGAATGAATATGTACTTCTTTTAAGAGATGCATTATTATAAATCTAAACTGTTTTCTCTTTCATGTTACCATGACCTTTTAAAAAATAAAGAAATTAATCCGTCTGCTGCAAGAGCCAAGAATGAGCTCAAAATTCCTCCTAGCTTCTCCTAACTTCTCATCAAAGACATAGATATCCCCTCTCGGGTGACTATCAGGTCCAAGCAGGAATTACTGCCATCCTCTTCATCGACTTACAATACATGTACCTCATACCTCCCTCTGAATTTGAGGAAGATTTTGTTTTTTAAGTAAATATAGAATTAAATTGAAAGAGATAAAGAACAATCCCATCAAAGAATTTTATCACTTGCTTTGCTTAAATACGCCAATATGAGCTTTGAAGACAGATTTTCCAAGAATAATAGAAATGACTTGATGTGTTCTTATAATTGATGCATTAAAAGGTACTGGTAATCTTTGAAAGTAAAAGAAATCTCCACATTTTTAGAAAAGATATTTAAAATGTACCTACATGCATGAATAAATATATTCCTTGCTGATACTGAAGCTTTGGACTGTGATCAAGTGTGTCAGGTACCTCTCAAGCTCTAAAGAATAAGTGGAAAATGATCCCAGCCCCAGTGAACTCAGATCATCAGTACCTGCTGATTTTCCCTGGCTAACTCACACTTCACCTTTACAACTTGGTGTTTTACCTTCCAAAAGACATGCCCCTCCCTATGGAGACGTGTGAGGGCATCCCTTTAAAATCCCAGTTAAGCTTTGTGGGGCTAGAGCTCTCTCAGGATGCCCTCCCTCCCCACTCCTCCCTCCACAAGCAGCAGGCAGCGGCACTCAAGCAGTTAACCACCTTCTAAGTATCCTGGTAATGCATTCCTGCCACATCACTCCTCAGCTCTCCTGAATCCGATTTCTGAAAATGTCTCTACACGGAGACATTCACTCCCCTGCTCAACAGAAAGGGCTGCAGTCAGGGCCAAGGAGAGTAAAAAAATGAGCTTACAAATGTGGGGCAGGACATGCGTGGTGTTTTTTGGTTTTTTTTTTTCCTCTTCTTTGACTCAGAGAACTCAAGCTTCTGCGTGACAGTCTGAGACTCAGGTGACCACCTTTCACATACACATGAAGGATGACGATTTGTTCCCTGAATACCACTGGCTGGCAGAGGCCCTAAACAAATTATTAGAAAGTGTGTGGCATGGGGGAGGATTTAGTCTCAATTATTAACCCGTGGGAAGTTCTATACATGCAACTATAAGCAAATATATTTCTTATTGTATGTCCAGTTGCCTCCAACTGCTGGCATTTGATGTGTTAAAGTCAAATGACTATGGCAATTAAGGTTCTAAGTAAAACACTCTTAAGGTATTTGACTGAAGGGATATGCTAGCTCTTTGTGCTGAGTAGGAAGAGCAAGTGAGGCTGAAAAAGAAGAGAATGGGTCTTAGAGAATGCATTAAGCCAAAATAACACACTTGTCCTGACCATCCTAGGTACTGTGTCTCAATAATTAGGAAGAGCAATACCCTTCCGTGGCTTGGAAAAGCCAGTAAGAAGGAGACTTAAGTTAAGCTAGCATACATCAAAAATAATTGACAATGGTTAGGCTTCATTGTGGAGAAGCCTGCATTGGCATTGCAGCCACCAGCCCACCACCCACCTAAGAATTATTATTTGAAAAGGATGTCAGAGGATTATAGAAGATCCTTGTGTCTGCTCCAATTAGGATCAACACTTTTGCGGCTTGCTCACTGAGCATTCAGTATGTAATGATGAAAACATACTGACCCCTGCTGGAACTGTGTAGTACTGCAACCAATTCCCCTCCCAACTGACCTAAAAGGCAGGCGTCATTTTTGCATGTGCCCAGCCTCAGGGGTCGTGTTTATTTTAGAGAGGGCTCTGTATCACAATGGCAATATCAAAATAATTAATTGAAAAGATTGCTTCAGCATACTCCATGAATCTGAGACAAAGCTTCTAATAATTCAGGCTTACACTTTCTCTATCACATTTCTACCTCATTTCTATCTTAATTCAAATTGTGAGCACCAGGCAACTAGCATCAAATCTGGGTCCTTTCTATATTTCTTAGACTCCATGGACTCACTGTCCCCAAAATAAAGTCTTTTCCAAGAAACTTGAAGTCTGGGAAATGCACTATAATTTTGAGTAATTATTTTGTTTCCACTGTGAATATCCAGAGTTTTAATCTTAGTGACAAATTCCTTCTAAGCTATTTTCTTTATGAATTAGAGTCATAAACCTGTGTTATAGTAAAATATTATGGAGAAATTTTGCTTCTTAAGAATTTTTACTGAAAAGTTCAGGGCAAAAAGCCATTTCCAGCTTATTTGGGGTCACCAAGTTGTTTTCCAGCCAAGTGATTACAAGATATGAAACAATTAATTCATAGAATACATGGCATGCTATTTTATAGGATATATTAAAAGAGTTATTAGAATTCTTGCTCTGTGTTGGGGGTTAAAAACAAAGGATTTATTGAGTAAGTTAATAGAACAATTATATCGATGTCAGCAAAGTTAGTACCAGCTCTCCAGCAACACCTAGGCAATGGTCTCTTGGCATGCTCTATTAGCTGGCTGCCTCATGAGGTTCAGTGCTTAGCCAAGACTGGGAGGCCATTCTGTGTACAGATCATTTAGCCTGGCTCAAATTAATAGTTGCCACAGCACCCCTCAGCTCAACCAACTGTTCCGAAAATGCACACTATCAGTCATATGGAGAAAAAAACCTGCAAGCTCCATTCTAACTCCATATGAAGAAAATGTGAAGGACATGTTGTATTTATAATAGTAGAGTGGTCATCTTAATGGCCAGCCCTTTAAAAAAAAAATAGCCAGCCCTTTTCTTGGGGGGAAAAAAAGGAGATCCAGGATTAGGGTAAATTAAGTAACTCATAATAAACTGGTTATGTAAGAGGGGTCACCTGGTTTTATAATTTACACTGAAAAAAAAATTAGTCAAAATCAGGGACTTTATCTTTTTATTCACTGCCCTATCTCCCACTCCAAGGACATAGCTTTATATATAATGGGCATTTATTAAATATTTTTAACTTGTGATCTATATATTCTAAAATAGTATTACCTAGCTTGTGTCCTAATCTTTTCATTTTCCAAAAATGTAACCATGAGCAATCAAGGTTTAATTTCTCTAAACCTTGATTTGTTTGACTATAAAGACAACTGCCATCTTAAAAAAAAATGAGATTCATTTTATACAGATACTTTATAAACTTAAAAACAACACAAGTTGCATTATAAGTAATACTGTGCACACTGAAAGTCTCAAATAAATGTTTCTCTCCCTAGAATTAAAAATTCCAAGTTAAAGGAAAAATTAGAAAAACCTGTTCATAAAGATAATAGGAGCTGAACCTGACACGAATATATGGCGTTAAAGGAGGGGAAAAAAGCTGATAGCAGTCGTTAAAGAAAAATTATTTCAAAGGAGCCCCATGGATTATTATTATAGGTTATCTTAATCAGAGACAAGGACACACCGGAGTGGGGAAGGAGTATGAGTAATCCTTTCAACGGGGAAAGAAAAATAGAAATTAGCTTGATTTCCCTGAAATAATGCTACCAGAAAGGCAGAGAGAAATATTGCTGTCAGAAAGAGAACACAAATAGGAAGCCTAAGCTAAAGTGGTTGTGAGTCACAGTGGCAGCCATGTTTAAAAGTCCCCATCCGTGGCATTTACATTTCATAGCTGTTCAAGAAACAAAATATTTTAACAGTAATGTACAAAGATATTCCAAGCCAAATTTATCATTTAGGATGGAAAAACATCAACTAAAATGCCTATTTATGTCATGAAGAAAATTGTACAGACTTAAAGTCAAAGCTAAACATTTCTCGGAACCTCTCTAGGTTGCCATGTGATTTCCTGTAGCTCATTTTCAATGATAGACATATAATTAAAGACAGGAAAAAAAAGATCTAGAAGATGAAAGACTGAGTGGGAGAGCTCTTGTAATGCGTTTTAAAATGTTCCTCCTGCTATGAGCATATTGAGGTAATGCAGTAATGCATACTACACTGGTTTCATTTAGACTTGGAACCTTTATGATATCCTTCAGAAAACACACCACTGCAAAACTGCTGAAACACTTAGCAGGGATGGTGACAAGGTCTGGCCATCCTAGTCAACCAAAGCCCTATTATTCCATGAAATCTTAACTTACCTCAGTGCTTTGTGGCAACTTAATTCTTCCCTTAAAACACTTCTGTTTAAAACGGATTGCCTGAAAAAAAAAAATAGTTTCATTCCTTCTAAAAAAAAAAAATAATTAAAAAATAAATAAATAAAACACATTGCCATTTCCCACTGCTCATTATTTCCAAAAGGAAATTTGATTTATATCTAAAGTTATCCAAAAAGATCTCAATGTTCACATTCCACAAACTAAATGTTTCCTATAGATACAGCCTATCACCAATTATTCAATTATTCAATAAACAATAAGACCCATACTACAGAAATATAAATCCCCAATATTTTTTTTTCTGAGATAAAACATTTTGTGGCAAATACCATACAGGTGGCTAGACTATTAAAGTTATGTTTGTAGGGTAATTACCTAGCTGCTAGCTCAATAAAACTTAGTATGAAACGCATGCGGAAATTTTAATTATAAGTTACACTGTAACTATTACACAAGTCAGAATCATAAAATTGTACAATTCATCAGAAAGAATGGCATGATCACGGCAGGAAAAAAATATATCAATAAACCAAAGAAATCCAGTAGGGTTAAGCTTTAATTCCTGAACCCGGTCACTTTACTAATACCATTCTTCAGTCTGACCCTAAATCATTTGTGCCTCACCTAGATACTGACAGTCACGTATTATTCAGTATTCTTCACTTTTTTTTTTAAGATTTTTTACTTATTTATTTGACAGAGAGAGAGATCAATCAGGCAGAGAGGCAGGCAGAGAGAGGGGGATGCAGGCTCTCTGCTGAGCAGGGAGCCCGATGTGGGACTCGATCCTAGGACCCTGAGATCATGATCTGAGCCGAAGGCAGGGGCTTAACCCACTGAGCCACCCAGGCGTCCCAGTATTCTTTACTTTTAATTCTTCTCTATTGTCACTTTAACTGTAATATACTATTATAACTTAGTCATTATTTAAGTGATGTCTTTGATTAGTGGTTTTGGAAAGCTTGGCATAATTCAGTATAAGGACGTATAATGTAAGTGCTATAATTATCTTCAACTAATGTTCAAAATCATTTCAATAAAGAGAAAACTTCCCGTTCCATTTTTACTCAGTCATCCTATATTCTGTTTACATGAAAATCCTAACCATTACACCTAGTAAGGAAAATAAGGGAAAGAATGAAAATCTGCTTTAAAAAGAAAAATTAACCATAAAATAGCTTTATTTGCACATATTCTACAAAGCACTACTTTGAAACACACACAGCCCATATCTTCTGGACCATCAGGGCATGTCAATTTTATCTCTTGAATCCCTTCACTTCATTCCATGCCCCCCATCCGACAGGTATAGGTGATTTCTATCTCTTGCCTTGCCTGGACTTCCCTCCCCAGTCATTGCCTGCTGGGACTACCCTGCTCTAACATGACCACGCCCCACAAGGCACAACCAATTTTCCATAGGGCAGCCAGAGGAAACTTTCAAAATGCAAGGTAGAAATCTAGTCACCCACCTACTTGTTTCACACTTTGCAATGGCTTCCCACTTTTCTCAGGACAAAGATAAATCTTTCATATGCCCTACTAGGACCTATAAGGTGGGCTCCGTACTAGTTCCCTAACCTCTGCTCTCCCCAGTGATGTAGGTCTTCAATTCACTATTCTCTCTCTCTCTCTCTCTCTCTCTCTCACACACACACTCTTTCCCCTGTTTCTACTCTTCTTCTATTATCTGTATAATCCTCTTGCAGACCTGCTAGGCATCTTCCTTAAGGAAGCTTCCCCTCACATCCCGCCCATTACAAATACCCTCATTATAGGCTCTTGCCCGACCTCCCCCTCAGGGCACTTCTCACAGTTGCAAATTCACATGTTTATTGCTGAACTAATGTCTTTCCTTCTAGAATACAAGCTGCAAGAGGACAGGGGCAATGTTTGGCTTTGCTCATCATTCCATCCCTAGCACTAGACAAAAAGTTCTGGGATTTAGAAAATTTGAATACTGAGTACTGAATATTTTTTGAATGAATCAATGAATTCAGATTACCTAATTTCATGCCCTAACCTGCCGGCTCACCACCAAACCTGTCTTAAATCTGTGAACTCTAACAATGGGTGTTTTCTGACAATTGAGAATAGGTAGGTCCCATTCTCTGGCTCTTAATCTTTCCAAATACAAAGATATTTTAAGGTTTGGGTTAAGGAGGTTTGTCATCTTACTTTTTTATTTTGTTTTTTTTGTAATCACAAACAAAAACAAATATGACCAAATGCTTGGTTTGCTCTTTTTTTAATTTATAGGGGAACAAGTATTCAATATCTATTTTGTTTGCTTCTGTTACTCAATTTCAATATTTACTTTTAAATAGCTAACCCTTAATACAATGAAAGGTCCCACCTTGCCATACATGCTTAAATGTAGAGCAATATAAGGGGTGAAATAGTTCTGAGACTTAAATTTATTGAAAATGCCACATATGAGGTAAAAATGGTTGTAACATTAAAAAGGGATTCTATACCTTTACTTTTGCTTCTGTAAACCACAGTACATATGTAGGATCAAGAATAAAATGTTATTGGAGAACACAGAACCCATAAATGGTTGATAACATTAAGTTTATTTTCATCCTGGGGCACCTGGGTGGCTCAGTTGTTAAACGTCTGCATTTGGCTCAGGTCCTGATCCCAGGGTCCACATGGGGCTCCCTGCGCAGCGGGAAGCCTGCTTCTCCCTCTCCCACTCCCCCTGCTTGTGTTTCCTCCATCCCTGTGTCTATCTCTGTCAAATAAATAAATAAAATCTTTAAAAAAATTATTTTCATCCTATCCCAATGTGGGACCATACACTGGTAAGTGTTTAATACACTTTTTTTTTTCTTAGAAGCTTTAAAGAACACTAAAATGCGTCAAAAAGTCTGTTAAATTAATCCAAATTGCCAGGAGAGGTGTTGACCCCAAGATAGGATATTTGCATGGAAGCAGTGTTCCTAGTATAAATCTGGTCTGTTCCTTGGATTGAAACTTGATCTTCTCATTCATTATTTGTTCCTTCTGGCTTAGAGCTACTCTCTTCTTGTCATCTCTAATGATGGCTCTCTATGTGCCATCACAAAGCTCTTCTTACTACTGCTTACAAAAGAAATGGCTAGACAATTGCTTTTTATTTTTGTTGTTATTTTGTGGATTTAGGAGGTGCTCCTTGGAAGGATTATATTTGTTCTCCTTATATATTATAAAATGTACAAAAATGTTGACTTCTTACATATAAATACAAAAATCTAGGACTTGTATTTTATACAGTCACTCAAATCCATTAATTCCCAAATATTATTACCGAAGCTTCAGCAGCATTTTACATTAACAAAGTCTCATCTCTGTTGCCTTCTTCATTCCTATCTGTATCCTGTGGTCTTATTTTTATGTCCTTTAAAACTTTTTCATTTTATTCTGTGCCAAAATATTTTAACTTGTTTTTTCTCCAATTTTCTGTTTTGTATAATCATCCCATCTTACTTTTTCTGAAAAGGATAAAAGTAGAGAAGAAGAATCCCAATGAACTGGAGACTTTCTCTCATTACAAACATACACAATTTCTCTAAAAGAAACATAAAATAGGAATTCTTGAATATTAAAAGTGCAATATAAAATAGAGAAGTGGAAGTATCATCTTTAACAATAATAGAAAATAACATTAGGAGTCTCTACTGACAAAGGTTTAACTTGAAACAAGTGAATGAAGCTATACTCCCAAAGAATAGAATTGGTTGGTGAATGTTCTGAACTGTTTTGTCCACGATTGTGGAAGCCACAGCTGTAATGTGGGGATATTTCTTTCTTTCTTTTTAGCACAGAGAGCATTGTGTATGGTGGTGGAAATTGGGTGAAGTAGGTGGAGTAGGGTGGGAAAGAGATTGTGGCTTTCACAATTTCACAAACAATTTAAAAGGAATTAATGGCAAAAAAGTGCAGTGTCTATTACGTTAACATATATTAAATGTTGAGATTTTCAAAGGCTGCATTTTCCCACAACTTTATATGAAGATTCTTATAGTCCTTTTTTTTTAAAGATTTTTATTTATTTTATTTGACAGTGAGAGAGATCACAAGTAGGCAGATAGGCAGGCAGAGAGAGAGGGGGAAGCAGGCCCTCTGCTGAGCAGAGAACCCGATGCAGGATTCGATCCCAGGACCCTGAGATCATGACCTGAGCCAAAGGCAGAGGCTTAACCCCCCTGAGCCACCCAGGTGGCCCTCTAGTCCTTTTTTTAAATTTAAATCTTATCACATTAAAGACCATTAACCCATAAGTGAAATCAAATCATGTTTTCTTAAACTCTTGATATTATGCAGATATAAGATAGTATTATTATTTTTGTTATTATTATTACCTAACCAGGAGCCTAAATTGTACATTAGAAAAGGAGAGTTTTAGAGGTCAAAGGTATAAACTTTGTTATAAAATAAGTCATGGGAATGTATTGTACAGCATGATTACAGTTAATAATATTATATAGTATATTTGAAAGTTGCTAAGAGAATAGATCTTAAAAGTTCCTATCAGAAGAAAAAATTGTATGGTGATGGATGTTAAGTAGATTTCTTGTGGTCATTTCATGACATATACAAATATCAAATTATTATGTTGCATACCTCAAACCAATGTTATATGTCAGTTGTATCTCAAAAAAGATTACCAAAAAATAAAGGGTTATCTTTTAACATAATTAGTTGTATTCTACCTTTAAACTTCACAAAAATATATTCATAGTTACCTAGAAAGATTAAAATTCACTTTCTGTAGGAAATGCTTCCAGTGTGAATTATCTCTTCATTTGGACATACTCTCCTGTTGGTTTTAGTAAACTGGGTTATAGTTTATAGTCATTTGCGTATGACTTGGCAAATAATACTTCATATGTATGTCTTAATCCCTCAACTAGAATGTAAACTTGAAGGAGAAACAAAAAACTTAAATATTCAAAGAAACAGTATAGGCTATAATGTCAAAAAAATCAAGTTCAAATTTTTCTTCCATCATTTCCTATTAGCTTGACCAGGGACAAATTACTTAATCTTCCTAAACCTTAATTTCCTATTTATAAAATGCAGAAACAAATAGTACCCTACCCCTAGACCTGTTATTAGAATCACATTATTAATTAAGGTATGGATTTACCTCAGTATCTGGCACACACTAACTCAGTAAGCATTATTATTTATTTTTAAATGTTTCAAAATCGAACACCAATTTCCTTGGATTCTTCTGTATTCATGCATATATACCTACCTATTATGGTATTTAATACATAGTGGGTCCCTAATATATATAATTTTGAATGATAAGGACTAAATATTGCTATTATTACGAACATCATTACTGGCAGCATAATTCTTGTGAACATAGAATTAGTACTAAAATAATCATCTGATTGCCACCAAGTCATGCGAATTTCTTCTGTTTTGCTATCCTTACCTGGAAAAAATATTTTTTAATAAAAGTATCTGCTTCCTGTATATTTAAAGTTATGAAGAGAAATTACTCTCAATTATTCCTCAGATAAAAACTGAAAAATGCTGGAGGCATGAGACAGTCAATTCTGGGTAAAGAATTCCTAGAAACTGGTTTGGGTTTTGAGCTCTCCCCATGGGATACATGGACAGACAGGTGTTGTATGCTAGTCATTCAGAGGTTTAATACATTTTCACCGAACACATTCTGTGTGACAGGCATTTTTCTGGGCCCTGGGGACACAGTAGAGGACAAGACAGACATGGTCCCGCCCTCACAGCTCAGAGTGCAATGCCGGTGCACAGGATCTGCAGGGGTGAAAAGAGCACAAAATACATGAGGTATCCCTAAGTTTTTCTTTTTCTCCCACATTGCTGAACAGGTGTTATGGTTGATTATACACATTATTTAGGGTGAAAATATTTCAAGTTTCTTTAGTAATTTTGAGAGTTCACAATGTGCTTGGTGTTAAACTAAATCTGACTTCAAAGCTGCTGATCTGGGATAACTCTACATATCCAGGAGAAACAAACCAACAACTCTAAAGAGAACCCAAAGAAGCAGTATCCCTAAGTTATGAGGATCAAAGTTTGGCTTTAAAGAATAACAAAACCATGTTGAATTGATCCAGAAGTATCATCAGAAGCAAATGAGAATTGCTGTGGCACTAGGCTATATGCAGAGATTGGACCCAATTTCTCGATTTCCATTTAATAGCAAGGTATGAAATGGAAAAATCACTGAAGTCTCAGATATTCATTTGGGTGTGGAGGAAGCTTCCTGGAATGAAGAACTGAGGGAGACTCTGAGGGAACAAGCTTCTCACAAACACTTCCTGCTCAAACTTGTTTCAGACAGACTGAACATTTTACAAGAACAGGTTTCTTATTATATTCCTTTTAGCCTCCTGGACAGAAATCAGCTGGCTGAGAACCATTAGAAAACTATCAAGTCTTTTCAAACCTAAAGTAAAAAAGGAGAGTTTTATTGAAAGCTTTTTTAAAAATTCTACCCATATATCTGTATCTTTCTCTGTAACAAGTTTATGCATATATCAGTTGCTTTCTTAATTTAAAGTCTCCAAAAATATGTACAAGTCAAATTAAATGTCAAATTCTAACCCCTGTTACAAATAAACAAGCTTACCAAAAGCTTCCCTGGACATTCTGTTGGCAATGTCCAGGCTCTCTCCGTGATGAGAATTAATGAAAAATGTATATAGAGAACTATATATTTTAGAAGAAATTCCCCAGATTTTCCTGGAGAGTTAAAGAATTTCCAGGAGTAGGAAATGAAGTCAAGTCCTTGCTATATTAATTCACTCTCAATACTTCCAAAGACTTACTTGGGAAAATTTTCAAAGAAAGAGAAAAAGACTTTACCTCTTCAAAATCAAGAAAATATGATGGGGCACCTGGGTGGCTCAGTGGGTTAAAGCCTCTGCCTTCGGCTCAGGTCATGATCTCAGGGGGACTGAGCCCTCATCAGGCTGCCTGCTCAGCAGGGAGCCTGCTTCCTCATCTCTCTCTGCCTGCCTCACTGCCTACTTGTAATCTCTCTCTCTGTTAAATAAATAAATAAAATCTTTTAAAAAAAAAAAAAAGAAAGAAAAGAAAAGAAAATATGACAGCATATTGGTTCAAGTACATCTCCATGACTCCACAGACTTCAGAATCAGACTAAATTTCTCAGAGAGAGTCCATAACTAGAAGTTACTAAGAAGCACCTAGAAATCACTGGTAATTAGAATGCTTTTTTGCCATTCCTAGAACACATCAGCAAAGGCTCTAGGCCTTTGAAGTTTTATTCCCTCCACCTGGAACGTTATATTCCCAATTCCCTACATGTTTATTCCTGCGTTTCACTGAAGTTTCAACCCATAACCCTATCCCTTCAGGTCTCTATTTTCCAGAAGCCCCATGTCTGGTTCATTCTTTCTTCACTGATATTTTATTTGTGCTTACTTGCACAATTTGTATCCCTACCCACTTATATTTACATCATTCAAAGAATAACTTCTTTTTTTGTTTAATTTCCACCCCTGCAACCTCACAGTCTGTCTAGCTTTTCAGCCAACTGTGGGGAAAATGGGGACAAAATCAAGGTGGAGACAATAGCAAAATGATGCATTTTCTATCTTTGCATCACAACAGGTAGTTCTGATAGGATTCAAGGAATATATTCTAAGCGAGATGCAAGGTGACATTTCTATATTAAATTAAGCCTTTGCCATTCTTAGATTTGACATGTGAGATTTTATAATTTTGCACATACCCTAAAAGCTTAGGGTATGTGCTAATTCCTAGTTTTCCTCAGTTTTGTATCTGAGTCTTTAGGAAATCACTTAGTCAACCATGATCTCTCAACAGGTGTTACTGCTTTCCACTGCTAATTGTTTACAGAATATATCTTATTACCGGGGTATTTAAAATTGGGAGGATTTTTAAAGTGCCAGGATACATCTCGATCTATGACAATGTCCTCTACATTCATTGTGACTCCATTTTTGTACACTAAACTCCCAGTACTAGCATCCAAACTTAGGTGTCTTTTGTAAAGACTTGTGTATTTTAATTGCATGGTGGGACACCACAGATGGGTTTTGAAATAACTGACTATAATTGCTACTCCTTGGGAGAGTGGGATTGAGGGAAAGAAGAGAAAGGAAAGATCTATTTCATGATATTACATAACAATTATCAGGATGCTCAAAAAGAAGGAAATAGAATTGAAATGTTCCAAGCAGTATAAACCAAGTGTTTAATAAACTGTGTTGAGGCAAAAAAAAAGTATAAGAATAAAACATTGTTCTGGTAGTTTGTAAAAGGCACAAAATTGACCCATGACTACTGTAAAGAGATATATAAAAATAAAGCCTGTTGCCATTAGCAAAATAAATCAGTAAAAGCTAATCACCCAATGCCCAGATCTTGGCTTCTAATATATTCTCCAATAAAGGAACCAGGGCTCTGTGGATAAAGAGTTGATGGTAGGGCTAAAGCAGAGAAAATACAAAGCAAGCAACTTACAGTCCTAGAAAATAAGGAAGCAATAAAAAACAAAGGCATCCAAGAATCTGAAAGAGATCTCAGCGGCCCAAACCAGACAATTCTCAGGAATAAGCTAAACAATGTAGTATTGTAGTACAATGAAACTATACTATAAAGTAAATATTTATGAGTTCATACTGATTTAAATAAATGATTGAATAATAAATTAGGGAGAAAAGGCAAATCTCTTCCATTGAAGAAGCCAAATAATCTATGTAGATAGACTCTCACAAGGAGGAAAACATGAGTTCCCCATTCCTTGAGAGATGGCCACACTTAGTGACTTGATTCTAAAGGGTATGAAAAGGTAATAAGAAAAAAAGTAACTATAAGTAGCAGAAACTGACAAACACTATCTAAGCCTGATGATCAACATCAACAATGATGTGTCAGGTTGATAGAATGTACTCCTAATATCCTATGGTGAGAAGGGCGCTTCACCTCCATGGCCTTTCTCTCAGAAACACTTATCTCCAGTCAATCATAAGAAAAACATCAGACAAATCCCAGATGAGGAATAGTCGCAAAATACCCAACCAGTATTCTTCAAAACTGTCAAGGTTGTCAGAAATGAGGAAAGTCTGAGGAATTGTCACAGCCAAGAGGAAACTAAGAAGACATGATGATTCAGTGTAATTTAGTATCTTGGATGGGATCTTGAAACAGAAAAAGAAGGCATTAGTAGAAAACTAGTGAATGGTAACAACGGGGAAACCTGAATGTGGAATTCTATCTTTGCAGTTCATGTGTAAATCTAAAACTAGGTTAAAATAAAAATTATTTAATTATCTGTACCATTCCAATTATATAAAGGAATACAATAGGAATACTTACAACTAAACTAGTTGTATCCCTTGGGAGCTAAAAGTAACAATTTTTTTGATTAAAAAATTAACAATAAGTATCACTTGGTGAGCACTTGCAAAGTGCTAGCACCCATGCTCAGGACCATACATGTTATTAACTCATTTCACACATGCAGCAAACCTATGAGCTAGGTACTAATATCACTTCACTTTTCATATAGGGAAACTGATGCACAAGAAGGTATGTCAGGGACTGACTGTGACTACTCACAGGAGAGGGCTGCACAAACAACAAAAGTTGCACTGTATAACATTTCTTAGAGTATACATCAATACTCAAAGGGATTATTTCACATAGAATGTGTTGATTAGAAGATTATATAAGGATGAGTTGTTTTTAAGATGTAAAATAATATAATCCAATTTCTTACCCCAAGTTTTGGGTAGATTACAAGTGCACAACAGAATACTAAACAATTCTGGAATGGGCATATGGTGATCTATTCTGTCCTAGGGATCTGAAGAGTCAGTACTTACAAGACAAACCAGGATTCATATCAACAGCTTTTACTTATGAATGTCGATTATATGCCAACGATATGGAAATGAATGCAATAAGAGGACTAGCCAGCCAAGATTCTGGAATAGTGCTTTGAGAACCAAAATTTCTCTAAAACTTTATGAAAAAGTCTGACAATTAGGAAAATTACCGAAGTCATACTGGAGTGTGTCCGTTCAAGGGCTTTTCTCTTGGGGAAGGGAGTCTAACGGAGCTAAGAACCAGAAGAAATGGGAGAGAGAGAAGTCACCCAGACCTACAAAGACGAACAATGAGAAAGCACAGCAGGAAAATTTAGATGCAACCACCCACAAGGTCAAAAACATTTGTTCCAGAGAGAACAACATGGGACCTGGCAGAGAACAGTGGATTTGCGTTGGTCCCTTATCCACTCTGGTAAAAGACTGTTCCTGGAGGTGTAATAGGGAGAAAGCAGAGCCAGTATGAGGCCCCTGCCAGCTTCTGTCTTTTAGAGAGACAGAAAACTGTACCTGCTTCCAATTATGGAGAATGTAATGATGTAACTCCAGCACCTAGAGGGCCCCACACATAATAGTTCCTCCACAAATATTTGTTTACTGAATAAAATAATTTTCAAATTCATTTTTATTTATTAATTCCAAGTTAATAAACACCATCTAATTATATACTGAATGCATTCTGACAAGAAAAATAAAAAAATTCTAATTCACAGAGTAGAGGGATAAAGAAGAGGGAAAGAGATGAACTGTCCAAATTCTCAAAATCTATTCACAACAAGGCTTATTTCAGATTAGTGTTCTGTCCATTAATTATGCACTAACATTCCGAGAATAGCTAATATATATTTGTTGCTCAAAAAGTATTTATTGATCACTTACTATGTGACATACTTGTATCTGGTTCAGGGATATAGAGTTGAATGGCAAATACTACCTTCCTCCAGAAAACTCAGCATCTAGAATAACAAACAGTAATACCAACAGTTAACATTTATCAGACACTGTGCTCAGCAGTGTTTTAAGTGTGTACACATATTAATTTGATCCTCTCAATAAACTTACAAAATAGGACTATTATTTCCATTTTTCAGATAAAACTAAGACTAAAGAAGCTTAAGTTACTTGCTCAAGGTTATATAGGTATTAAGTGACAAAGCTAAAATCTGAACCGAGGAAAATCTTACCCCAGAGCACCAGACAATATGAAAAACGTCACATAAAAACATGTGTGATTTATAAAATATATATTTATCTATGATGTACATAATGCATAGTGCAGGAAAATGGTACACGTTGAATAAAAATAGCATAATATAAAATTCTATAATCTTCTCCAACCTGAAAGAGCCAAACACACTATGTATGTTTGTGGGCGTTGGAGGGATGGTAGTGGCTTTAAAAAGTAATAATAATCATAAAAATAGTATAATGATTTGGTTAAATATACTAGCAGACTCATGGGAACCTAACCTCTAAATCTTTCTTTCAGGATCAAGAAGTGTCCAAGATATCTCTTATATGTGTTCACAGTCTGGGTTTTGTTGGAGCCTTGTAGCAGCCTTCCCACCTTGTTATTTCTGATAAGGTGACCTCAAAAGAGGGAGTAATTAACTTTGTTGAGATTTTTCTACTGAAAAATTTATGGAGAAAGATATGCTCAGAGTAGATTCTTGAGGAAAGAGGATTTTTCTAGGCAGTCAAAGAAGGGAAGGTACCCGAAGCCGAGGAAACAGCAGGACAAGTATTCCAGAATCCCTAGAACATAAGTTATAGAGACTAGAAAGAAATGCTCTGAAGAGATGGCCAAGGGCAGGTTGAACATAATCTCAAATTTTTCTAAGAAGTCATTGAAAAATGTTAGGAATTAACATGAAAATGTGTGCTTTAGAAACAGATGCAGAATCTGGTGGTAGACACACTAGCTAGGAATTTACTAAAATAGAGAAACAAGAAAAAATGAGAGTGTGGAGCAAAATAATACAAATGACAGCTTAAATTGAAGGGAATGGATACAAGAAACATGCCATCAAGGTCAAATTTACAATCTTCATTGACAAATTAATTTTTACTCATTCATTTATTCAAGAGTATTTATGAAATACCTAACAAATTCTTGGTATGGCTCTAGATGAAGCAATGGGCAAGACAAAGTCTTTTGCCTTATGATCCTTTATGGTGCATCCCAGTGAGAGAAGCACAAAGTAAACAAGTCTATAATAATATTAGGTAATAAGTACAGTGAAGAAAAATGCAGCAGGATAAGGTTTGCTGATGGGTGGATGCTCAGGACAACATGAGAGGAGGAGAGTGTGCTAAACAAAATCATCATCCCTCAAAGATATCCACGTCTCAAACCCCAGAACTCTTGAAGACGTTATGTCACATTAAAAAGGGGAATTAAGTTTGGACGTGGAATTAAAGGGGCTACCCACTGAGCTGTAAAATAGGGAGATTATCCTAGATGACATGCACAATTTCAATAGAATTACGAGGGCCCTTAAAGGTGAAGGAGGAAATAAGGGAAAAAAGAAAAGAGAGAGAGAGAGAGCAGTCTGAGCAGGACTTGGCTTCATGTTGCTGATTTTCAAGATGGAGAAAACTTAAACTTTCAGAGAAAGTAATGGAGAAGGAAGATGCTGGGCTCAGCTCAGCATCATCAGATAGAACGAGATAACACCTGCATCAGGTGTCTGGGTAAATTACCCAGAAACCACCCGAACATGGGCAGAACAGACTCTCCACAACTAAATGTAGAAAAGTTGGCCACATCGAAGAGGATAAAAAGGGCAGAGACATGGTCTGGCGCTAAACTGACCATGGAACTGTCCGTGGGATGCCACCAGCACAGAGAGAGGGAAAGAACAGACCCAGACAACAGGCACCACAGACAGGAGGAAGACATAGCCTCATAACATTTGGCTTTGAAAACCAGAGAAGCCGAATTTCACAAGTTCTTTTAATCATCAGCAGGACTTAACACCTGGAAATTTAAAAATCAATGAGCTCAGCTCTGGGAGAACAGAGAGGGCCAAAGGAAACTGAGCCCCCACCTTTAAAGAGACAGCACCATGGAGATACAGCATATAAGCAGCAGTTTGAAAAATACCTTGTGCATAAGAGAAGGAGATTTGTTTACTACTCTCAGAGCATGTGCTGGAGAAGCAGGGATCCCTGGGAGAATTTTCCAAGAACAAAGGAGGTGACAGGTGATATTTCCCTCCCTGATGCCCCAACCTAGATACATAGACACCTGTAGGAATCAGGAATCAGCGTTCAGTGCCAACAGTCCATGCATACATAACTTGCTAGCAAGGCACCCCTTCCCTCCTTTTTTGCACATGTTCCCTCTAGCCAGAGCCTGGTTCTGGGTTTCCTCCCACAGAAGGCCCATGCAGACCTTGCTGACATCCCACACAATCTGTC
Organism: Ailurus styani; assembly: GCA_002007465.1. Classification (NCBI taxonomy): domain Eukaryota; kingdom Metazoa; phylum Chordata; class Mammalia; order Carnivora; family Ailuridae; genus Ailurus; species Ailurus styani. Next base: position 5,279,092 of record LNAC01000032.1, on the reverse strand, counting down.
CTGCATGGTTCTGTACCTGGCTGGCATCAGTCCCCAGCAGCTATAGGTCCCCTCTTGCAGGCCACCAGTGCAGAACTTGCTGGAACCGTGTGCCATGTGCCTTGTCCCACACTCTCCTGCAGACCTTCCCCCTCCAATACACTCTTGGGCAGCATCCATCTAAAGCAGGGTCACAAGTTTGGGAGTGTTCAAGCAGCGCTGATAGGGTCCAACACCACTCTAAGGTGACTCCTGCCCAGGGAGAGGGGAAGATAACCATACACACAAGTTTCACTATGGCCCCAGCAGTGGGATGGGGGCAGACATCTGGTCTGACAGCAAAAGCTTCTCAGGGAACAATAAAGGGGAAAGCACCCTGTAGTTTGGTGCTACAGCATCTCTGGCAAACACCTGGTCTGACTGAACTTAATGCCAAGGCAGCCCTAGATGGGCCCACTAAAAGCATGGGACTAAACCCTGCCTACAACAGTTAAAGAGAGCATTGCAGAGGACAGGACTGGAGGCAAAAGTGGCTCAATCATAACATTAGGGTGCACACAACACACACCGGGGACTTCATAAATATTCTTTCGGTAAATGAATGAATAAAAATTAATTTGTCAGTGAAGATTGCAAATCTGACCTTGATAGGATGTTTCTCATATTCACATCCATTCCTTTTAATTTAGACTCACCAGTTTCCAGTGAACAGATACTATATATACTGTAGAGCACTACAGGACATCTTCATAAGGCCTCTACTTTCAAGAGCAGGAGACACAGCTGACTTTCCTAAAACAAAGAAACAGACACAGAGTTAGACAAAATGATGAGACAAAGGAATATGTCCCAAATGAAAGAAACCTTAACAAACAGACAGAAAGCAAAACAAAACAAAAGAACCAGAGATGAAAAACTCAATAACCCCAAATAAATAATAATAATAATAATAATAATAATAATAATAATAATATACTTTATGGAATAACTAGTAGGCTAGAGGAAGCTGAGGAATGGATCAGCAACCTAGAAGACAGAGTAATGAAAAACAATCAAAGCTGAACAGGAGACAGAAAAATAATAATAAATGAAAATAGACTTAGGAAACTCAGTGACACCATCAGCTTCTAATAACATTTGCATTATAGGGATCCCAGGAGAAGAGAGAGAAAAGGGGGATGAAAATTTGTTTGAAGAAATAACAGCTGAAAACTTTCTGAAACTGGGAAAGGAAATAGAAATCCAGATCTAGGAGGCACAGAGAGACTTCAACACAATCAACCCAAGAAGATCCACCACCAAGACTCATGGTAATTAAAATGGCAAGAAGTAGTGATAAAGAGAGAATTTTAAAAGCATCAAGAGAAAAGAAAACAGTTACATACAAGGGAATAAGTTACCTACAAGGGAAACTCCATAAGGCTGATTTTTTCAGCAAACGTTGCAGGCCAGAATGGAGTAACAATATCTTCAAAGTGCTAAAAGGGAAAAGTCTACAGCCAAGAATACTCTAACCAGCAAGGTGAAAAGGAGGAGAAATGAAGAGTTTCTCAGATGAACAAAGGTTAAATGAACCCATGACCACTAAACCAGCCCTACAAAAAAATGTTAGAGGAGACTCTGAGTGGAAAGGAAAGATCATAAGTAGGAGAAAGAAAAGTAAGAAGCACAAAAGCAGTAAAAATAAGTGTATCTATAAAAATCAGTCAAGGGATTCATAAAATAAAAGGATGTAAAGTATAACACCATATACCTAAAATATGGGAGCAAAGAATGTGTTCAAACTTAAGTGGCCATCACTTACTATAGACTGCTATGTATAGAAGATGCTATATACAAACCTAATAATAACCACAAATCAAAAACCAGCAGTTTATATGCAAAAATAAAGAGAAAGGAATCTAAGTATATCACTAAATAGAGTCAACAAGCCATGAGAGAAAAGACCAAGAGAAGAAAAGAACAGAGAACTACAACAACAACCATAAAACAAGTAACAAAATGGCAATAAGTACATACCTTTCAATAATTACTTCAAATGTAAATGGACAAAATGTTCCAATCAGAAGACAGAAAAAGATAAGATAGATTAAAAACAAAAGACTAATCTATATGCTGCCTATAAGAGACTCATTTGAGACCTAAAGACACATGCAGATTTAAAGTGAAGGAATGGAAAAGCATTTATCATGCAAACAGAAGTGAAAAGAAAGCTGGGGTAGCAATACTTATATTGGACAAAATAAACTTTAAAACAAAGACTGTAACAAGAGACAAGAGGACACTGTATAATCATAAAGGGAACAATCCTACAAGAAGATATGACAATTGTACATACTTATGCACCCAGCATACATAGAGCAGCTCATAACAAATATAAAGGAAGTAATCCATAGTAATACAACCATAGTAGGGGACTAACATCCCACTTATATCAATGGGTAGATGATTCAAACAGAAAATCAACAAGGAGGCAGTGGCTTTGAATGACACACTGGAACAGATGGATTTAACAGATATATTCAGAACATCCCATCCTAAAACAACAGAATACACATTCTTTTCAAGTGCACATGGAACATTCTCCAGAATAAATCACATATTAGGCCATAAAACAAGTCTCGACAGATTTAGAAAGATCAAAGCCATACCATGCATTTTTTCTCATCACAATGCTTTGAAACTAGAAATCAGCCACAAGAAAAAATCTGGAAAGAGCACAAATACATAGAAGTTAAATAACATGTCACTAAACAATGAATAGGTCAACCAAGAAATCAAAAAGGAAATTAAAAATTACATGGAGACAAATGAAAATGAACACACAATGGTCCAAAGTCTTTGGGAGGCAGCAAAAAAAGATTCTAATAGGGAATTTTATACCAATTCAGGTTTACCTCAAGAAGCAAGAAAAATCTCAAATACACAACCTCACCTTATACCTAAAAGTGCTAGAAAAAGAACAAACAAAACCTCAAGACAGCAAAACAAAGGGGATAACAAAAATTAGAGCAGAAGTAAACAAAATATTAACAAACAAAAAATAGATCAGAACAATGAAATCAGGTGCCAGTTCTGTGAAAAGATCAACAAAATTCATAAACCTTTGGCCAAACTCATTAAAACAAATTAAAAAAAGAAAGAAAAAAAAGTAGGGGGATGCAAACAAAACCAGAAATGAAAGAGGAAAAATAAATGACACCACAGAATAAAAAGGATTATAAAAGAATATTGTGAAAAATTATATACCAAAAATTGGACCACCTAGAAGAAATGGATAAATTCCTAGAAACATATAACCTCCCATAACTGCATCAGGAAGAAATAGAAAATTTGAACAGACTGATTACCAGCAATAAAATTGAATCAGTAATCAAAAGCCTTTCAACAAACAAATGTCCAGGACCAGAGGGGTTCACAGGTGAATTCTACCAAACATTTAAAAAGAGTTAATACCTATCCTTCTAGAACTGTTTCAGAAAAAAAGAAAAAAAAATGAAAGAGGAAGAAAAAGGAAAACTTTCAGAATCATTCAATGAGACCAGCATTAACCTCATACCAAAACCAAAACACTCCAAAAAAAGGCCAATATCTTTGATGAACATAGATGCAAAAATCCTCAGCAAAATAATAGCAAATCATAGAATACATTTTAAAAAAATCATTGATCAAATTCCATGATCAAATGGAATCTATTTATGGGCTATAAGATTTGTTCAATATTCACAAATCAATCAACATGATATATCACATCAATAAGAGAAACCATCATTTCATATGATCATTTCAATAGGTACAGAAAAAGCAATTGACGAAGTACAACAACCATTCATGATAAAAACCCTCAGTGACATAGGTTTAGAGAGAATATACTTCAACATAATAAAGGCCATACATGAAAATCCACAGCTGACAACATACTTCATAGGGGAAAAAAATGAGAGTATTTCCCCTAAGATCAGGAACAAGGCAAGGATGTCCCCTCTCACCACTTTTATTCATCACAATATTGGAAGTCCTAGCCACAGCAATAAGACAACAAAAAGAAATAAAAAGCATCCAAATGGGTAAGGAAGCATTAAATCTTTCACTATTTGCAGGTGACAGGATACTATATGCAAAAAACCCTAAAGACTCCACACACACACACACACACACAAAAATAGAACTGATAAATGAATTTAGTAAGGTCATAGGATACAAAAATCAATATACAGAAATTCATTGCATTTCTATACACCAATAATGAAGTAGCAGAAAGAGCAACTATGAAAACAGTCCCAATTATAATTGGGAAAACAGTCCCAATTGTAAATTGAAAATTGTAAATTGTAAATTGCTCCGAAAAGCATAAAATATCCGAAAACTATAAAACGTTGATGAAAGAAATTGAAGATGACACAAAGGAAAGATATTTCATATTCACGGATTAGAACAGATATTGTTAAAATGTTCATACCTCCTAAAGCAATCTACAGATTTAATGCAATCTCTATCAAAATACAAACAACATTTTTCACATAACAAGAAAAAAAAATCCTAAAATCTGTATGGAGCCACAAAAGACCCTGAATAGCCACAGCGATCTTGAAAAAGAAGAACAAAACTGATCTTAAAACACAATCTTAGGTTTCAAGATATACCACAAAGCTATAGTAATCAAAACAGGATGGTACCAGCACAAAAGTAGACACATAGATCAACATAACAAAATGGAAAATCCAGAAATAAATCCACAGTTATGTAGTCAATTAATTTTCAGCAAAGCAAGAAATAATATCCAATATGAAAAAGACAAGCTCTTCAACAAATGGTGTTGGGAAAATTGGTCACTGACACGCAAAAGAATGAAGTTGGACTACTTCCTTATAGTATACACAAAAATAAACTCAAAATGGATTAAAGAACTAAATATGAGAACTGAAACCATAAATATCTCGGAAGAGGGCACAGGCAGAAATGTCTCTGACATCAGTCTTAGCAACATTTTTCTAGACATGTCTCCTAAGGCAAGAGAAGTAAAAGCGAATGTAAACAATTGGGACTGCATGAAAACGAGATGCTTCTGCACAGCAAAGGAAACAATCAACACAACTAAAAGGCAACCTATGGAATGGAAGAAGATATTTGCAAATGGTTTATCATAAAGACTTATACAACTCACCACCCAAAAAAACAGATAATGTATTTTAAAAATGGGCAGAAGACATGAATGGACATATCTCCAGAGAAGACATCCAGATGGCCAACAGACTCATGAAATCATTCATCATCAGAGAAATGCAAGTGAAACCACAAGGAGATATCACCTCACACCTGCCAAAATGGCCAAAATAAAAAACATAGGGAACAGCACATGTTAGTGAGAATGCAGAGAAAAAGGAATCCTTGTGCACTCTTGATAGGAATGCAAACTGGTGCAGGCACTGTGAAAATAGTAAGAAATTAAAAATAGAAGTAACATATGATCCAGTAATTCCACTACTGGGTATTAACCAAATAATACAAAAACACAAATTCAAGAGATACATGCACCCCAATGTTTATAGCAGCACTATCTGCAATTGTCAAATTATTTGGAAGCAGCCCAAGTGTCTATCAACTGATGAATGGATGAAGAAGATATGGTATGTATATATACACAATGAAATATTAATCTTGCCATTTGCAATGACAATGAAAGAGCTAGAGAGTATAATGCTAAGTGAAATAAGTCAGAGAATGACAAATACCATATGATTTCAATCATATGTGGAATTTAAGAAACCAAAGGAAAAAAAGGAAAAAAGAGACAATCCAAGAAAGACTCTTAACTACAGAGAACAAACTGATGGCTACCAGAGGGAGGTAGGTGGAGGATGGGTAAAATCAGTGAAGGAGATTAAGAGCACACTTACGGGGCACCTGGGTGGCTCGGATGATTGAGCATCTATCTTCTGCTCAGGTATGATCCCAGGGTCCTGGGATTGAGCCCCACATGGGGCTCCATGCTGGGTGGGGACCCTGCTTCTTCCTCTCCCTCTGCTGCTCCCCCTGTTGTGCTCTCTCACTCTCCTGTCAAATAAATCGAATCTTAAAAAAAAAAAAAAAAGAATACACTTAGGATGAGCATGTGTAGAATTGTTGAATCACTATGATATACCTGAAACTAATATAACACTAGTATGCACAACTATACTGGAATTAAAATTTTAAAAAAATAGCAGGGGAAAGTTTAAAAAGGAAAAAAGAAGGCACCATGAACCAAGGAATGTGAGTGGCCTCTAGAATCTCAGGTGGGAGGGAAATGGATTCTCCCTTCCCACCTTGAGAAAGGAAAGCAGCCCTTCTGACAGCTTGATTTAACCAAATAAGACCATGGCTGATGTCTGACCTCCAGAATTGTAAGGCGATAATTTAGTTTTTTTAAACTACTAAGTTTCTGGTAATAAGCAGCAGAAATAAGAAACTAACACAGGGAGCCAGAGTTCCATCACTGGATGACTGGTTGAATGATGAGTGGTGGTACTGCTACTGGAAGTGGGGGAAATAAAGGGAAGGGGAGATTTCTTACTTGTTATTCAGGGTAGGTATTCAGGAAAAGATAATGAGTTCAATTTTGAAATTCTTAAGAGTGAAAGCACCAATATGGACAACCAGATGGAAATGTTTAGAATATAGTTGGATAGAAATGTCAGAAAAAAATAGGAAAGTAAATTTCAGAGTTTTGTCTTGTTTTTAATCAATTTGCATGTGGTAGTGGGAGCCATAAGCAAGGATAAGATTGTCCAGGGAGTATTTGTAATAGTATGAGAAGTAAGGAATTCCTGGAGCAGAGATCTCACTTACTCAGAACATTCAGAGGAAATTTGGGAAAACAGTGACCCACAAGGAGACTATCTCTGTCTAGATATATCTAACCCCACTTCATATCTCACTCCTGAGTTTAGATCCACATTTACAACAGCTTCTTGGACATCTCTACTCAAATAGCACATAAGCCCATCAAATTTGTTGTGTCTCAAATGAAATGAATCTTTTCCCACAAACCTGATTTTTCTGTTTCATCTTTACTTCCAGCTGAGGATACATCCAAGAACTTCGTTGCCCAAGGTAGAAACTCAGGGATTAACAATGACTCCTCGTTTCTTTCACTATGTTCTTTATAAAATCCTTTATTAAATTTTGTCAGTTCTAGTTTCTTAGGCTTTCAAATTCTTCTGCTTCTCCCTATTCCCCACCATACCCTCCCACATCCAAGGTCACTATCATCTTCCAACAGGACTACAATGTTACCTTCACACATGCAGTCTTGCTCCTCCCCACTCCAATTCCCACACTGCTTTCCAGCATGAGATTTAAAAGCAATAGTGCCCATGGCATTGCCTTACTGTGAATCCTCCAATGGTTTTTCCTGTATTTTCATGACAAAAATTCCCTCAATGATCTCACTCTTGACTATGTCTCCATTCTCAACCATCTCTCCTAAGTCACATACACCAAAAAAATTGCTTTTCTTAAATATCCCATTGCTCTGCCATGTGCCCCATCCTTTTCACATTCTGGTCCCTTTGCCTTTAAAAAATCCCACTTTTCTTCACCTGGATAAGTTGACTTGGTCCTTCAAGACTCAACTTATGTACTACTTCTTTCAGAAATCTTTCCCTGACATCTCCAAAGTTTACTTAAGAACTCCTCCAGTGCAAACTCTTATACAGAAAAGAGATTAAAGGCATTTGGGGTAAATCAAAGAAATGACTAACCACTGAGAAATCAGACTTATAAAAAGGCAGAAAACAGGGGAGGTTTGTAGTCTGGTAACAAAAACTCCTGACACTATTGTCATGATGCCACCACTGGAACAAATTTATACAGAGCTTATTTTTCATCCTTGTGTCATTCTCTCCAGATTCAGATTCTCAGGGGAGAATCAGATTGGTTTGGCTTGGGTCACATGACAACCACTTAGATGAAGGAGTATTGTCATGCATTCTACCATTAACACACGCATGGGGAGAAGGTAAAACTCTACAGTGAAATTAAGGTGCTGCTACTAAAAAGAGAGAGCGAGAGAAAGTTCAAAACAACAAATATCTACTAAAGCCTTGAACCAAGAGTGAGAGTCATCAGATAGGTGTCAGAAATATCCTTTTTTCCCTAAAATGTGAGAACACACTGGAGAAAATCAGAGCACCCAGTTAGCTGTCTCATTTTCAAGGAAAGTTGGTATGTCATTATAACAATGACCTAATAAGTCAGCATTCATTAAAATGTGCTGCTGGCTAAAATCAGGGCCATTTCTTTTGTCATCTGAAACATACTGGAAGCTGAAAAATGGCATTTTGTGCAAAAGGAAATGATGCTCCTTTTAAAAGATTCATCACGAATAAAAAACAGTCTAGGTTAAATTAACATCTTATTTGTAGTCCCAGGGCTCATGAGAATAAGTAAAGGGGTACACCTTTCTTTTCTGAGGAGCAATGAGCATCTTTCTGTTGTTACCTCTTATTTTTCTTAGGAGCCTCATGGAAGTCATGTGGCATAGCTCGCTCTAGCACAGACATACTCTCAATTTCAGCAGACATCAACAGTCTTTCCCCCTTAGTTCCTGACCTTGCCAGCCTCCACATGTCACAGGCATGTACTTCTATTTTTTTAATTAGGACACGAGTTTCCCACTTGTAAAAGGGATAGAGCACTCAAAGACACATTTTGGCTGAAAAACAGACCATGGAATGTGATCATTCTGTAGTAGAATGGGCACAGATAAGCCTCCTCACAGTAGAATCCCTTGGAAAGATCACTTGAAAGAAGCTTTACTGAGTCACACTCCTCACTGCAGTGTCAAAGTTCAAACCTAAATCTTTTTTTTTTTTTTTTCTAAATCTTGAAATGCAGAACAGACTTTTTTTCTGCAAATTGAATATGAAGTGTCTGGACAGCACAGGAAACTTATTCAATGTTTTCATTCTTCTACCACCAAGTTCATTAGCATTTATTTTTTACTTTTATCTATTGATGGATATTAACAGAAGCACAATTACCTACAGTCTGATATCTCATTAACAGAAAGAGGTGCTTTTTCTAAAAACGTGGCAGTCACACGTAGAGGAAAAACTAGAGAAAAACATTCTCCTTATCCTGGTTTCTCTGCTAACTGGCAATGTTACCTTGTATGAAATACTTAACTTTTCTGGGTTTCTAATTCTCTGTTGTGCATGGCAATGAGTTGTGAGAGCTCAATAAGATAACTAATATAAAATTTGAAAAAAAAATGAGCTACCATAACCAAAGTCAAAATAGACCAGTGCTTTGACAAATTCACTATTGTACTCCAAAATTATAATTCCCATCCAATAATATTCTACTTTAGGTCCAGAAACTAGAGAAGAGCTTCATTTCTTCCTACTGCTGTATAATGCATTTACTTTCCAGTTAGCCTCCTTAGAAAACTGAGTGGTTTTTTGGTCAGTAGATGTTTTGGCTAATTCCCCCCAAAATAGGAAAATTAAACTTTTGAAAAGTTAGTGAAATTAGATTACAAATTTTGCTAGGTTTCACTTCTACTACTATTTAACTATCAAAACACCAATCCTTTAAAGAAAATTTGACACAATATGAGCCAAGTTGGATAAATATAAATGTTGACTATTCTTGGGTGCATGCAAGTTGAATCTAAAAATTGTATTTAATTGATTCTGGAAGCACATTTTGAAGTTCAATAAATGCTTCAGAAATCAGTTGGAAGTCCACAAATGATAATCGTATTTAGCTCATTTCAATGGAAATGGTCTCATTAACACATCAGCTGCTAAAAATGTATGAGCCCAGGCATGTCCTTTGCCCGCCTGGAGGAAAGAAACCCTACTTGCACAGTTTCGCTTTTAAAAATAATCCTTGTTTAAATTGTTAACAGTTGCTCTAGTGGTGGCCCATGGCAAGAAATTCAAGCCCCTCCCCTTTCTCTCCTATATGAGCATTTCCAAATCCTTCAGCCAGCTCTTATACTGTCAATGCAAAATGACTTTTCTAACTGCATTTAAACTATGTTAACAAGCTTCAGTGATAGACTTTCTTCCTCAGTGCAGAATACGCAGTTTAAATCAAAACATCAGAATGCTAAACATGCATGTTTTCTACAACATGATCTCAAAAGTTCCAAAAGTAATGAGCAATATCAGTAATATCAGAATATATATCCAGTAAAAAAAAAAAAAAGCCAGATGGTACTAACTAAGCAACTCTCTCAGATTATCTATTCTTTATGAATTAACTAAATGGAAACTTTTCAAATAATTTTGTTCTCACGAGTAAGAGGTTTGCTTTAAAATAGGTGGTTTCAAGGAGGAATTTAATTTCTGTATTAGGTGACTTAAAATAATAGGATATTTAGGAAAACATTATACAGAGTCTGCCTTGAATTAAAGCAATTTCAGCAAATAAAGCTCATATCAGAATTGTAACTCATGGGAAATATTTTTTTTTAATAGAACATTGAAGCTTGCATTGTTTTCACTTTAATTTTAAGCCCTCAGAACTGCTCATTTTGCATCAATGTTGTTTATTTTGAGCCACTAGTGAAGTTTACATTCCAGAAATAGTCAATCTAAATTAAGAAAAAGAGCACCAACTGAAAGAAATAGTATTTTAATTATACTTCAAGATAAAAGTCCCCAAGACACACACAAAAAAAGGAAAGACATTTCATGTTCATGGATCGAAAGAATAAATATTGTTAAAATGTCCATACTATCCAAAGCACTCTACAAATTCAGTGCAAACCCCATCAAAATTCCAATGGCATTTTACACAGAAATAGAATAAACGATCCTAAAATTTGTATGGAGCCACAAAAGACCCCAAATATCCAAAGCAATCTTGAGAAAAAAGATCTGGAGGCCTTACAGTCCCTGATTTCAAACTGTATTATAAAGCTACTATAACCAAAACCGTATAGTATTTTCATAAAAACAGACACATAGATTAACAGAACATAATAGAGATCCCAGAAATAAACCCACACATGCATGGTCAATTAAATTATGACTAAGGAGCCAAGAATATACAATAGGGAAAGACAGCATCTTCAATAAATTGTGTTGGGAAACAGCACAGGCACATGGAAAAACAACAAAACTAGATCACTAGCTTATACCACACACAAAAAACCAACTCAAAACAAACTAAAGACTTGAAAATGAGGCCTGAAACCATAAAACTCTTCAAAGAAAGCATGACATCTATTTTGGCAATGAGTTTTAGGGTCTGACTCCAGAAGCAAAATGAAACAAAACAAAACAAAACAAAAACAAGTGGGACTACACAAAAAAGTATCTGCACAGCCAAGGAACCCATCAACAAAAAGAAAAGGCAACCTATTGAATAGGACAAAATATTTGCAAATCATAGATCTGATTAGGGTTAATATCCAATATATATAAAGATCTCATACAGCTCAATAGCAAAACAATAGTCTGATTAAAACATGGATCAGAGGCTCTGAATAGATATTTTTCCAAAGAAGACATACAGTTGGCCAACAGACATATGAAGAGATGCTCAACACCACTCATCATTAGGGAAATGCAAAACAAAACCACGGCATGTTATCACCTCACATCTGTTAGAATGGTTATTATCAAAAAGACAAGAAATAAGAAGTATTAGTGAGAATTTGGAAAGAAGAAAACCCTTGTGCCTTGATAGAAGTGCAAATTGGTCAAGCAGGGACAAAAAATAGTATGGAGTTTCCTCAAAAACTTAAAAATAGAACTATAGAACCACCATATGATCCAACAATTCCACTTCTGGGTTTTTATTCAAAGAAAACAAAAACACTAATTTGAAAAACATATATGTACCTCATGTTTACTGCATTATTTTCAATAGCCAAGATATAAAAATAACCTAAGAGTCCATCAATGTATAAATGGATGAAGATGATGTGGTACACACACACACACACATTGGGATACTATTCAACCATAAAAAAGAATAAAATCCTGCCATTTACAACAACAGCAATGGATCCTGAGAGCATTACGCTAAGTGAAATAAGTCAGACAAAGACAAACACTATATGATCTCACTTATATATGGAATTTAAAAACAACAAAAACCAAGCTCATTGGTAGAGAACAAACTAGTGGTTGCTAGATGTGTTGGGAAAGGGGAAGAAATGTGTGAAGTAGGTCAAAAGGTACAAAATTCTGGTTATAACATAAGTAAGTCATAGAATAATAATGTACAACAGGGTGATTGTAGTTAATAATACTGCATTATACCTCTGAAAGTTACTAAGAGTAAATCCTAAAAGTCTTCATCACAAGAAAAAAAAATTTGTTACTATGTATAGTGATGGAGGCTAACTAGACATATTGTGGTGATCATTTCAAAATATATGCAAATATTGAATTATGTTGTATATCTGAAATGAACATGTTATATGTCCATTTTACTTCAACTACAAAGAAAGATTTAAGTGTCAAGAAAGTTCTTCCCATTTCGCCAAATAATAAATGTCACCGATTCAAGATACTGTAAAAAAAAAAATGGCTTTTGCTTTTTTTTGGAAAAACTTACTCAGTACCTCTGAAACCTTCTTGACAAGTTCTCTAAGAGTAATTACTGGCTTTTTTCTTTGTTTTAATATGAGGGTTCATAGCAAACTTTCAAGACTCTTGCTCCCACCCTCTAATGCTTCAAATCCAAATGGCAAGTAGTTAGATGGCACAGAGTTGTTCAATGCGGAAAACAAGTCTCCTGACATCTAATAACCAGCTCTACAACTTCTGCTCCTGGAACCAAAGAATGAAAAGAAAGAGAAAGAGGAAACATAGAAGAAAATCTTCATAACCTTGGATATAGGCAAAGACACTTTGTCATGCACCACCAATAAAATATGCAGCCAAAAAAAAAAAAGAAAAGAAAAACACGAAAACTTCTTAACCATTTTACCAAAAGCAAGATAAAAAAACAACAACAACAGTGAACTGGACTTCATGGAAATTGAAAATCTGTTCTTTTAAAAACACTAATAAGAGAGTAAAAAAGACAAGCTACAGAGTAGGAAACAATAGTTATAAATTATATATATATATGATGAAAGATTTGTTAAAAGAATATATAAAGAACTCTTAAAACTTAAGAAGAAATAAAAAACTTTAATAGGCAAAATTTTGAACAGGACTTTGCCCCAAAGAAGTCATGCAGATAGCAAATAAACAGATGAAAACATTTTCAATACCATTAGTCAATAAGAAAATACAGAGTAAACCACAATGAGATACCACTACACATATACTGAAACAAAATTTAAAGCATAGCAAAGGTCTTTAATAATGTGGAAGAACTGGAACTCTTATATACTGCTGATAGAAAAGTAAAGTTGAATAGCCACTTTGGAAAATAATGTGGCAATTTCTTAAATTCACATACACCTACTGTATGATTCTGCCATTCCACTCCTTGATATTAACCCAAGAGAAATAAAATGATGTGTCCACAGAAAGACTTGTATACCAATGCTCAATAGCCAAAAACCTGTGAACATTCCAAATGCCATCAACATGTGAATAGATAAGCAAATGAACCTTTATCCACATCATAGAATACTATTGTGCAATACAAAAGAGTGACCTATTGACATATGACAATCTCAAAATAAGTATGAGTGAAAGAAATTAAACAAAAAGAATACATATTATAGATTCTATTTATATAAAATCCTAGAAAGTACACAGTAAACTATAGTACCAAAAAGTAGATCAGGGTTGCTTCAGAAAGAGGGAAGGGGTGGAAAGGATAGGGAGCAGAAAGAGGGAAGGGATTATGAAGGAATGCAAGAAAACCCTTGAAGTGGTGAGTATATTTATCATTTTAATTTTAGTGAAAGTTTCATGGATATATACCTATATGCAAATTTATCAGTTGTATACTTGTTGTGTGTGCAGTTTAATGTATGTAATTTATATCTCAATAATGCTGTATTAAAAAAAATAAAGGAAAACACTCTCCAGTGACAATGTTAGAATACCACATAGGGGTAAACAAACCAAGTTGTCTGCTCTTAGCACACACTGAACTTCCTTTTCCCCCGATAATATCTGCAAATTTATGAACTAGCAAATAAAGTATGCAGTCTTCATGGATAATATACTTACGCATGCAAAAGGGAGCCAAACAATTAGCCACTCTCCCTACTTGCCCAGGAGAATAATAATCAATGTCTGATGAGTAGCACAGCATACAAATTTGATTTACAATATTTCCCTCTTCTATGAGGGTGGGCTGGAAACACATCCTTATACATTGGGAAATGCTTACATACCAGACTTCACTAAAGGGCCAGGGGCACATTTTTCCTTTCCCCCCCTGACTTCTACACCAGCAGTGATCTACTGTCCTGCAGCCTGAATGGCTCTGTCAATGCAGCAGATGGAACTATTCTTTCCTACTTCTAGTTAGGTTTGATGCTCACTGATAAAATCAACATTTCCTCCTTGCTGAGTATTCTTGTTCACATGTGTTCATTTGGCATTGAACCTGCTTACAAGATGTTCTAGCAACATACATGCCAAGTCATAGTGGTTCTGCTCTGGGAACCTAGGAGTCTTCAGGGTACTATTTAATTCTGCACTCTGGAACCCCCTGAGGAGGGGAAGGAAGAGGAAGATAAAGCTTTAGACTTTTTCTGAAATTATTTGTTGATACTTTCAGATAAAAAAGGTTTGAAGCTGAACTTAGGAAGATACCAGTTTGACAGCCTCAGTTCATAATGAAGATGAGCTCTATACCATTCCTTTTTCTCCCCTAAGGAAGGTGCCAATGGCTCTATTAAAAGGAAGGGGCTGTTTGCCAGTTGGAACTGCCTCACATGCTCTGTGAAGCTGCCCAACATAGCTGGTGGGCCAAAGAAGCCAGTCTCCATCCTGGAGTTTGGCTCCTGCCAGAACTCACACCACCTGAGAAGCAACAGAAGATGGCCAAGACATGTGCAGTGTGTATACCTATTGTCTTGGCACAAGTTCAGTTCAGTTTATACCAGTTAGTGCTGCTCCTGGAGAATATTTACTACATATACACATAGGTGGTTAATATGACCCTTGATAGACATGGTAATAGAGTTTGTTCTGACGATTGACCCAGAACTGCATTCTGCCAGTTATACCATGATTAATTCACTGTGCTGGCAGAGAAAAAACAGCTCTAGCTGAACCCTTGGATTCATGATGAGAATCAGCCTACCAAGAACTCTACCACAATGATCCAGTCGATATACAGTGAACCCAAAGGTTTCGAATACTCTTAAACCGTTTCTAATATACATGAAATAGAAAGATAGCATCAATACAAGCACTGACTCTTCCTGAAATGCCACCCCCTGTTGTGTTGGGGTTGTTCTTTTGTGGTCTGAAGCCACTTGGAAGGTTTAAAATACATAATCAACCTTAGCTCCCAGCATCTTTTGGATTTTCAATGAAGACACATAGGCCAAGGAACATAATGCCAACAGTGAGCTCATTCCCTGAGATTCCTACCAGCCAAGGGATTTTGATAAAACTGACTTTTCTCCAGAAATGCCAGTATATTGCTACTCAGTAAATGGGCTTTGTCTTTCTGTACTTCTTGCCTTTCCAGCACTGGCGGTATGAGTTTGTTAAAAATCGTTCTTCAACTTGAGGATGAGAAGACTCTTAGAAACTTCCTAGGCCAACTTAACGTGTTTCCTGAAAGCATCAAGTAGGAAAAGAAAGTGGGCCCTAAGCCTCAAAACTTCCCATCCTCGTCAGACTGGCGGGACAGAAATGACAATTGCCTGTCTCTAGAGAAATCCTGGAATAGGCAGCTCTTACATATTATTACCCAACACAGACCAAGAAACTCATGTTCTCACAGATTCTCATCAAATCAATGGATTTCTCTTCCATACACACATTCTCAACTCAGCCACAAAGTCATAGAGCCATGCATAATAGGGATTTAAATCAAAGACATATGCAAGGTATTAAACATGTACCCAGTGAATAAATACTATTGTATCCTTAGACCTAAGTCCACATCTTAATATTTTATTTCTTAAGATTCTTCTATTTATTCATTTGAGAGAGATACAGGGACAGAGACAGAGGGAGCACAGGCAGGGGAAGAGGCAGAGGGAGAGGGAAAAGCAGACTCCCCACTGAGCTGGGAACCCAATATGGCACTCGATCCCAGGACCTAGAGATCATGACCTGAGCTGAAGCAGGTGTTTAACCATCTGAGCCACCCAGGCACCCCCATATCTTAACATTTTAAAAAGCTGTCCAGTCCACATTTACTTAAATTACTACTGATCTTGAAAATAAATTGAAGTATTGGATGTATGGTTACTCTTTGTCTCCTGTGATTTTTTTTTTATTTGCCCCAGGGGTACAGGTCTGGATATCATCAGGCTTACACCTTTCACAGCATTC